>CM054129.1:12854857-14054857 GCA_028751855.1 Ambrosia trifida
TTCTTGGTGTGCATTCCACTAGAGGCTCTTAGCGTGAAAATAGTTGACTTGAAGGTTTTGGTTGGATATGTAGGGGTGGTGTAGCGGCCGAAATGCATGGGGAGAGGCAAAATGTTTTGGCAAGGTTGACAAGGTGTAAAGGATCATGTGTTTTATGTTTTTCCAAGTTAGTATAAGGGGTTGACTAGTGTTCTTGTATGTTTGTGTGTGCACACTTTGGGAGATGAAAATTATGGGGAAAAGTAAGGTTATTGTGGCTAGTCAACTTAGCTAGGAAATTGTGGAAGTTTATGTTAGTTCCATGTTTGTATAAGGGTTCAAGATTAGTGGTTTCTAAGGATAAGAATGGTGACATGGTTGTGAGTGTATGTGCCGTATGTTTGTGTGTATATATATATATATATATGGTGAATGAGAGTTGTTTCTACCAAGGGCTATACATACATGCTCCTAATTGATCTTGGAACTTGAAATGTGGATGTTAGGCTACTAATTCAAGCTTGGTTTTATGTGATGGGTTGCTAGAGTCCTAAATTGCTGTAATGGTAGCTTGGAGCTTAGGTTGGTCTAGTGTGGATATGTCGTGATGTATGTATGTATGTATGTATGTATGTATGTATGTATGTATGTATGTATGTATGTATGTATGTATGTATGTATGTATGTATGTATGTATGTATGTGTAGGATGAGAAATGATAATGTATATGTGTGTATGTGATCGTGGATATATATATATATGGGGATGGACTCTTGTTGATACAAGCATTTATACACACATGTATGTGACATATATACATAGTGATATAATCTCAATTCTTGCTTAACATTCATTTGTTTATGTGTGTCCTATGAATATGTATATGTATTTCAAATGATGTCTATGTACACATGTTAGATGGGAATTTAATCACCGTTGAATTTGTATGAATATCCTATAAACTGTCGTGAATTATTTGACTAAATAGGACTTTGTGTTAACTAGTGTGTCTACTGTTAGACTGTATGCCTCGGGATTGACTTGTCGGAACCCTGTATGGCCCAACTGAAATGAAACATGCAAAATGTAATGCCATGCACAATGTATACATGTAGCTAGGTGTACGGATATGACCTATGATTTCGACGGGTGTCACAGAACCATACTATATTCCAAGTCCTGACTATGGCTGCATCCGCTCGGATGCTAAGTCGGACGGTCGTGATAGCGATCGTTCGGTGTCATCGCCGAAGTACTTTCTAGAGGATTGGGATAATTATTCTCCGTAGAAAGAAATGTATGTTTAATTATGTAATGTTTTAATAAGTAATTTAGGATTATGTAATGTTTTCATTTAATAAGTAATTTAGGATTCCCGTTGACATTGATCCACGCCGTCACCAACTGGATCTGCTCCTGATTAGTCCATCGTGCCATTGAATTTTCAATGTTTGTGTTTCCGTGTTTGTGTTTAAAGTATATGTGTTTGTGTTTAAAGTATATGTGTTTGTGTTATGTAAATGTGTATGTTATATGTATGTATGTATGTATGTATGTATGTATGTATGTATGTATGTATGTATGTATGTATGTATATGTATATGTATATGTAAAAATGGGGGGGTAAAAAGCGACCGTTGCTTTCATAAATGGGCCAACATTCGAATATTCAAATTGTCCCAACGTTCACCTTACGTTTACCGATGCCAAAACGCTCGTTATCACCATAACCTTCCAAGCCATAGCTCCTCCATAGCGTCGGGGGGGGGGGGTTGTGCCCGGCACTATAGAGGGTCAAAATGCCCAACAACGAGAGAAGACAACGCCCACTACGCAAACACTAATAAACCTTAAACATGAATCTGTAAGCAAAGTACCAAACCTAATACTTATGCATCAAATTGACTTCAAAGTTATCTAAAAAATAATTTTTTAAATTATCTATACTACATTATAAAGGAGGAGGCATGGGCAAATATGTCAAAATTGTCCAAAGTTAAGATGACATATGAAGAGTTATTTGCTTCACACCCAAGATGTCATGAAAATTCTTCCAATAGTACCTGTTGGTGGTGAAATCTTCAGGATAGCACTAACCTATATTTTCTGTAGCATCCTCAGGATACTGAAGGACTGGACAAGCTTCAGGATGTAACAACATTCTGACCTATGTGCATCCTGAGGATAGACAAACGAACTATCTTATTGTTATATGAATGGAGGATGATTTTACCTCATATTCTCTGAGTAACATTCTCAGGATACTAAAGGACTAAGCAGGGTTCAGGATGTAACAGTGTTCCGACCTCTGTGCATCCTGAGGATGGACTAACGAATTATCTTATTGTGATATTATTGAAGGTACACTTAATCAATATTAAGGCTTGTAACTCCTCCCTAATGGCTATATTGACTCATTTAAGTCAAAGGAGCTGATCATTGAAGAGCTATGCGTGTAGAACAAGTCCAAGCTCAAAGAATAAGTCAAAGATGTAATCGACATGCATTAAATATAGGCAAGAAAGGAGGAAACAGCCATATAACGACTATATTCAGTTGAAACAGCTGCTACAACAGTCATATTCAGTTGAAATAGCTACAACGGTCACCTAAATCCATCAAAGAACTTAACTAAGTAACGTATTACACGGAATCTCTCGTGGGCTTTCATGTAATTATAAATGGGGGTGATCAATGAGTAATAGGACACTTCTTCTCACTTATTTGATAGACACAAATACTATAAAAAAGTGGGTTCCAGCCTAGTCATTATATCCTTCATCGCCCACTTGTAACTCCTTCACCACCGCAGTCACCTTAGCTTCAACTTCCTTCGCCTCTGCATCCTCAAGCTCCTTGGGTGCATCCTCAGGATCAGCATCAGGAATAGGCTCATAAACCACCTCTTTGACACCCAGACTCCTGATCTTCTCCTGTCAGGCCTCAACATCCCAATCCTCTTGTCTGAAGTTAGGATCCTTAGCCTGCAGGGCCATCCTCACCCTAGCCTGGAGAACAGAAACCGTGGCAGATGTCACGAGCCCTTGCTTGTACTCTTCCATCTCCTTCTCATGCCCCTGCATAGTCTTGGGCTTCTCAGATTTCACCAGTTTGAGTTCATTCTTCACCTTGCCTAGCTCTTTCTCAAGATGCTTGCTCTTTTCTTGAGCAATCTTCTTCATGTCTTCCAGGCTGGCCTTGGTGTCATTCATCTCCTTGGCTACTTCATCCAGGGACTTCAGCAGATATTCATGTCCCTACAAGAGAAAAAGAACAGGTAAGTATTTTATCTTTAATATTTGTATAAATATGTTATGCCATCTTCAGGATAGCATCATACCTGAAGAGTGAACTGGGAAATCTTGCCCAAAACATCCTCGAAACTGAGGCTCTCAAAGGAGGAGGAGGGCTAGTCATCTTGGAGCTGGATAGCGAAGTGATCTTGGATGCCTTGACATCCTGACTGTCAATATCATCAAGGTCAAAAATGTAGATTTCTTTGCTGAAAATAGTAAAGAAATACAGGTTTAGATAGGTAAGTCTAAAATAGCTTTGTACCTGATAATGGAATCAGTCAGACGAGGAGCAAGTTTGGCAAGTTAAGCACTTGTCACACAAAATTTTCATTAAACATCCTAAATAATCTTTACCACTTTTTAGCTAATACATAGGGATAGCATCCCCAAAAGGAATGGAATCCCTCTTTGCAAAAAATAACTTTGATTTCCAAGACCTGTTAGACTTAATGACATTAGGCAGGAAATGAGGATCTTTATAAGCTGAAGAACATAACGGTTGGAACCATGAGTTTTTAACATATACAGGTAAAACAGGTCACCAATCTGAAGATTGATACCATGATTCTCAATGATCTTATTACAGACCATCAGGATCCTCCAAACCTCAGGTATAGCCTGGGCATAGGCCATCCCAGTTGTATCAAATCACTCTTTGATTAATGGGAGAATGGATATCTTAAACCCAGGTGGAAAGGCAGGTACAGGAAGCAGATCCATACAGAGGATGCAAAATCAGACTTTGCATTCTGGTCATATGGCCGGAACACAGCTAATTCAGGGAAAGCCCTTAAGTTATTCATAGAAAGGATATCTTTGTCTGTGAACATACAGACTTTGTTTGCAGGATCTTGTAACAAGTTTTGTTTTATAAAGTCCTTATGGACTCTTATACATCCTGCAGCCCTTGTTGATTTTTTACCCATCTTGAGAATTATTTGTATAAAAAGTTTGAAGATTGGTAAAAACAGAGAAAAACTGAAGAAGAAAGAAGAAATAACCTTTCTAATAATCTTGTTGTGATTATAAAGGAAGGATTTTAGTCTAGATATAGACAGTGAAAGATGATAAGGTGTAACGGTCATCCCTAAATCATCGACCAAAATATAGCTGTTGATATCCTATCAGATGTCTAATCATCCTCAGAAGATAAGCATCAGAATTAAAAATATTATAACCGTTAAGATATTAAGAATAACATATTTTTGCGGACAATTGTTGGTGGTGAAATCTTCAGAATAGTACTAACCTATATTTTATGTAGCATCCTCAGGATACTGAAGGACTGGACAGGCTTCAGGATGTAACAGCATTCTGACCTATGTGCATCCTGAGGATAGACTAACGAACTATCTTATTGTTATATGAATGGAGGATGATTTTACCTCATATTCTCTGAGTAACATCCTCAGGATACTAAAGGACTAAGCAAGGTTCAGGATGTAACAGTGTTCCGACCTCTGTGCATCCTGAGGATGGACTAACGAATTATCTTATTGTGATATTATTGAAGGTACACTTAATCAATTTTAAGGCTTGTAACTCCTCCCTAACGGCTATATTGACTCATTTAAGTCAAAGGAGCTGATCATTGAAAAGCTATGCGTGTAGAACAAGTCCAAGCTCAACGAATAAGTCAAAGGTGTAACCGACATGCATTAAATATAGGCGAGAGAGGAGGAAACAACCATATAACGACTATATTCAGTTGAAACAGCTGCTACAACGGTCATATTCAGTTGAAACAGCTACAACGGTCACCTGAATCCATCAAAGAACTTAACTAAGTAATGGATTACACGGGATATCTCGTGGGCTTTCATGTAATTATAAATAGGGGTGATCAACGAGTAATAGGACACTTCTTCTCACTTACTTAACACTTGATAGACACCTGATACTCTCTCTCTCTCTACACACACACAACACTCATATTGTAATCTTAGAAACTCGTTCATCACCTATCCAAAGTTGTACTTATTTTTACCTTATTAATATTAATAAACAAGGAAGGGGCTTAGACTCCTCTCGAGGTTTTGTGCCGGCGATCATCAACTAATCAAGGGCTTTCCTCGTACATCGAGTGTTGTTCTCTAGTTGCATTACATTTACATTCATTGATCTTTTCCTATTTCATCATTCTGTAAGACAGTTACATCCTTAGGATATAACTGTGAATCCTGACCAATTTCTTTACCATCCTGAGCATAGTTGTCATATTGTTATTTCTTTTCCATCTTTAGAATACAACTGAGCTTTTAACATATTTCACACATTTAGCACTCTACCTCACTTTTACTAAATTGGAATACAAAATTATTTCTACTAGGTAATTTTTGACCAAAAAAGTTTGGCGCCCACCGTGGGGCAAGTGGTGCTATTTTAACAAAAAACATTGTTAAAACTTTTTCTCAATAAACTTATTTTACTAATCTTGACAACTATGTCTTCCTCCCAGAAATCTGTGTCTTCTTCCACACCATCCACAACCTCTACCAAAAATGTGACTCTACCACCTCCTCCTACCTTTCCTAAGAGTTCTGCACAAATTACCAGGATTGTTGCTCCTAATACTGCTAGATCTGGGATGGCAACATCTGGATCCACTCCTCCTGTTTTCGTGTCAAATGATGAGCTCCTTTCCATGTTTGCAATGGTGAAGGATCAAATAAAGCAACAACGGGATACCAACCAGATGCTGATAAGAGAAATTCAATCTCTCAAAACATCCTCAAAGAGACCGGCTGAAGACATGGGGACACCATTGCAGCCTAGAGTGTTGGATTTCAATTCTGGCATCTCTGGGGGCATTCATCAAGGAGATTTCATCCCCATGAGCACTGGATTCTCTGCACTAGAAACTGTTTCAGCACCCAGGATAGCAACAACCAGAGATGTGGGATACACTGCCGAGCCATCTCGAGGATATGCTGTGGAGCCATCTCGAGGATATACCACCGAACCATCCCGAGGATACAACAATGGTAACAATTTAAGTTCTAATACTTTTGCTACTAACGATGTTGCTTCTTTGCAGGACACAGGTATAAGTCCACAGTTGGCAAGAGAGCTTCAGAAAATCAAGGATATGGTGTCTAGTGTGCCAGGGATAATACAGCCCATCCCTGAGGTATCTTCAGCATGTCACAGGGTGTCTCCCTTTGCACCTCCAATAGTTTGTACAACAATCACAGTTGTATGATGATAGAGTATGAGTCCGACATGTAACAATGCGTCTTTGTACAACCAAACCTTGTGTCGACTGATGACTAACTCGCAAGTTAGTTAAATGTTGTTACTGTTATCGATCATCCCTGAATTTATGCGGGGGGATGGGTTTGTCAGACCTATAGCGCTATAATCTAAACAGGCGGCTTGATCAATGTTAATGATTGTACTGTGTCTTTTTGTTACAGTCAAATGATAGAATGAATAAATGATAGTGTAATTGAATCACAAGTAATAATGAGTAAATGATAGTATAAAATGTTTAAACATGTTTCACCCCAAAAATGTAAAAGAGAAAAAGGGGCTATGTAAACTCACCTTAGCAAAATGTTAAGTCTCGTGAAAATAGAATATGTGTCGCCCAACGATGTCAAGTATTACCCTATAATTAAGGTAATAAATATGTCTAAGTCTTTCTAGTCTACAAATATTTTCTAGGGTTTCGAATTGGGGATAAGTGCTCGTTTGATTAATAAATAAAATGTTTGAATGATAAGAGAAATTTGATATTTAAATAAACAAAAGTCTTTTTGTAAATTTTAAATTAAAGATGGTCACAATAATAAGTTTAAAGTATGAAAATAATTTTTATAAAATTATTTTCTTAAATATAGGATATTAAATCTATTTATTACAAATTGTCAAAATAAATCTTTATCATTTTAAAAGAATTGGAAACGATAAGTAGCCTCTACAATGATGTGTCAGTAGGCTCAAAATCATTTCCAAGTTCGGCACGGTGATATAAATCTAAATCAACTGAAACATATGTGGATCAACGTGCGTTGGCATATGGTCTTGGTACAGAAATCTCGTTTGATAGAATGCCAATAACCGAGGTTTCATGGTCTTTAATAGGTTGGTAAATCCGGGGTGAACTGGACGTCTCACAGAATAAAAGGAGTGGCACATGTGTCGTACGTTGGCTTTGAAGTCTACAACTGAGGCACCTCTATGTTGTTTCCTGGAAAAAGAAAAGAAAAACAAAAAATAGAATAAATTATGATCGGGAGACGTCTGGGAATCCTAGAAGAGCAAAAAGATTCAAAAATGCCAAAACCCTATTCTCAAAGAGAATTCGCTCAAAGGTATCAAATCATATACCTAAAGCATCGTACCGACAAATCAATATACCGTATTTGACTTGAACCCTGGTCGGGATCTCACTAGGCTCTCTGCTGCAACGTTCTTACAGACCAGATCACCACTGAGTCCATTCCTTGTAAATACAGATGACAGCAGCTTTTTCGACCTTGATAATATTATCAAGCCTTCACCGGTTACGAGGAAGCTTTGTGCATGCCTTGATACGGGAATGTGTCGCGTGGCGGGGAACACCTTGTACATCAGTCTTAATATTACCTTAAGATATCTAAAGTGCCTAACGATAAAACTTGATTTTGAGTTTAGGTGGACAACAATATTGGCAGTTGTTGTAGGATGCTTATTGGTAATTTGAACTAAAACTGAACAAAAGGTGCCTCATTTGTAGACTTCGAAGCCAACGTACGACACATGTGCCACTCCTTTTATTCTGTGAGACGTCCAGTTCACCCCGGATTTACCAACCTATTAAAGACCATGAAACCTCGGTTATTGGCATTCTATCAAACGAGATTTCTGTACCAAGACCATATGCCAACGCACGTTGATCCACATATGTTTCAGTTGATTTAGATTTATATCACCGTGCCGAACTTGGAAATGATTTTGAGCCTACTGACACATCATTGTAGAGGCTACTTATCGTTTCCAATTCTTTTAAAATGATAAAGATTTAGATAGTCCAACTGATGTGTTAATATCATTTTCCCTTTTTCACTCTAATGAAGACTCATTTTTGCTTTTCTCAATTTTTTTTTATTTTTGATTTTCTCATTTTTTTGATTTTTTTAAAATTTTTAAATGTTTTTGTATTTTTCTGATTTTTTGAAGAAAAATATTTACAAAAATGATTACCGATGAGGAGCTAATCCTGCTTTTCTTTAATGACATTTAAGATTAACAGATACTCAAAACGAGGACCGTCAAAAGCTTTAGTGAATAAATCGGCACGTTGGTAATCAATGTGTATTTTAACCATATCTATCATTTTCTTTTCATAGCAATCGCATATGAAATGATACCGAACATAGATATGTTTCGCCTGGGAATGATTAACAGAGTCTTTAGCAAGAGCTATAGCGGACTCATTGTCACAGTAAATGGGAGTATTAAGAAATTTCAAACCGTAGTCTCTCATTTGTTGTTGTATCCATAGAACCTGGGAGCAGCAGCTAGGCACAGCTATGTATTCCGACTCACAAGTTGATAAGGACACCAAGGCTTGCTTCTTGCACTACCATGAGACTAGTCTTAACCCCATGAACTGGCATCCAGCCGATGTGGATTTTGCGTCTTTCTTGCATCCGCCATAGTCAGCATCACTAAAAGCGATGAGGTCAAACTTATCGTCATTAGGGTACCATAGACCTTTGGTTGGACAACCCTTTAGATAACGTAAGATCCTCTTCATAGCAATCAGGTGGGACTGTTTCGGCCTGGACTGGTATCTGGATAGTAGACATGTTGCGAACATTATATCAGGTCTTGATGCTGTGAGATACATCAGTGAGCCAATCATCGCCTGATAAAGAAAGGAATCAACGGCTTGTCCTTTCTCATCGGGACCAATCCCGTTATTGGTCTGAATAGGGGTGCCTATAGGAGTAGAGTCTTCCATCTGGAACCGGCTCAAGATGTCAGCAATGTATTTGGTCTGGTGGATGAAGATCCCCGACGCTTGTTGTTCTACTTGTAGACCCAAGAAGAATTGCATCTCCCCCATTGAGCTCATCTCGAATTTTTCCTGCATAAGCTTTTCAAATTCTCTGCACATATCATCGTTAGTAGACCCAAAAATAATATCATCAACATAAACCTGTACCAGCAGACGATCACTACCCTTTTCCTTGGTGAATAAGGTGCAATCCATGAGTCCACGGCTGAACCCATTGGATATAAGATAGTTGCTAAGTATTTGATACAATTCTCGTGCAGCTTGATGAAGACCGTACAACGCTTTGTTCAATTTGTAAACTTTTTCGTGATGAAGCGGGTCCTCAAAACCCGGGGGCTGAGCAACATACACCTCTTCCTTCACTATACCATACAGAAAAGCACTTTTCACGTCCATTTGATACACCTTAAACCGTTTGTACGAAGCATAAGCCAAGAACATCCTCATAGCTTCAAGGCGTGCAATTGGAGCATATACTTCGTTGTAATCTATTCATTCGATTTGACAAAAACCGAGGACAACTAATCGAGCCTTGATCTAATAATTACCCCGCGGTGATCCCGTTTACATTTGTAGACCCACTTTGTTCCAATCTTCTTTGCGCCTGGAGGTAAGTCAACTAAGTCCCACACTCCTAGCTTTTGGAACTGCTGAAGCTCAACTTGCATTGCTTCAATCCATGGTTCTTCTCTCAATGCCACTTGCACAGTTCTAGGTTCTATTTGAGAAACATAAAGAGCAAAGGACCAATCGTTCTGAACACCTGCTTTCCTGATCTCCGAGTAGAGTGCTAAGGTACGTGCATTGTCACTTGGACTAGCATTTCTGAGCTGACTCCGAGTCATGACTCTGCTAGCCGAATCACCAATCACATTTTGCATCGGATGTGTGTCGTGAATCCGAAATTCCGGATGTGCCGGCACTGGATCATCCGAGTGCAGATTGAGATTTTCCAATCCTTCAGATAAGTTTGTCTCTGCGGCGCTTGAACTGGAGGGAGCAGCGGGTTGCATATTAAAACCTGAGAGATCGATCCTGAGACCAATCCTTAGAGCTGCTGAAGTAGATGGACCAGCTTGATTGTTTCCTGTAGGAATAACTGGAGCTGAAGTGGTAGATTCACCATTTCCAGCTTGTTCTTCAATAAGTGTTTCATGAGACTTTGCAAAATCGTCGTCTGAAGATGAAGATTCTAGAACCTCTGCTGACGCTTCCTGAAAAACTTCCTCAACTTCTGTTGTTGCGGTTTTACCAGGGGGACCCGTGGATGATGAGGCATCGGATATTGCTGGTGCTGGTGCGTTAACGACGATCGGACGCATTAGCGGTGAGCTAGCTGCGTTTTCACACTCGTAATACATTTGCGCAACAACATCAACCACCAAATTATCCACGTTGAAAGAATCAAATAAACTCTTATAGTCGAACAACCAATCGGGTCCAACACCTGGTGCATTGGCAGTATAGCATTGAACATCGACATTAAGCCACTCTTCAACACAATTGGTTCTTTTGTTGTACACTCTTTTATTGGGAGTGTTGTATCCAACAAAGAAACCTTCTTCTGCCTTTGCACCAAACTCATCAGGATGTATCATGGTGCATGGAGCTCCAAAAGGTTCCAGAAACTCTAAGTTCGGTTTCCTTCGGTACAAAAGCTTGTAAGATGTCTTGCCAAGCCTCTTTACCGTTAGAACCCTATTTAGAGTATAACACGCGCAGTGAACTGCCTTGTTCCAGAAGATCACAGGTATGTTCGAGTCTGCGAGCATTATTCTGGCTGCCTCAATAAGAGTCCGATTCTTTCTCTCTGCAACCCCATTTTGCTAAGGAGTGTACGGTGCTGTAAATTCGTGATAAATACCCTTTTTCTGCACATAACGACTCCATAGCATGATTCTTGAATTATGTCCCGTTATCGCTTCTAATCCTTCGGATCTTTAGCTGATATAGATTTTCCAATTTTGTGATCAGATTCTTCAAGTATTCGAAGGTCTCACTATTCTGTTGCATACAAACGACCGAAGAAAATCTCGAATAGTCATCCGTGACTACCAAGCAGTATAAGTCACCGTTCTTGCTCTTCCGATTGACTGGGACAAAGAGGTCCATGTGCAGACGTTCGAGAGGTAGACTAACTGAATTTGACTTCTTAGACTTGTGAGACTTCTTCTTTTGCTTCCCTTTCTTGCATGAGATACAGACGTCGTTTAGATGAAAGTTTTTAACAGAGACACCCTCCACCAGATTATTCTAAACCAGATGGTTCATCTTCCTCGGGTGGATGTGCCACGTGATAGATTCCTTTTTTGTCACCTTCGATATAAAACAAGTGACTTGACCTTCAAAT
This sequence comes from Ambrosia trifida, assembly GCA_028751855.1. Taxonomy (NCBI): domain Eukaryota; kingdom Viridiplantae; phylum Streptophyta; class Magnoliopsida; order Asterales; family Asteraceae; genus Ambrosia; species Ambrosia trifida. The sequence continues at coordinate 12,866,490 of CM054129.1, forward strand.
GTCATGGCTTAGCTCATATCAAGGACATATAAGTTGTTGACCCTAGGAGCCAAAATCATAACCCACTCTTTCGGTATCTTGAACCCAGGTTTCAGAATGAAGCAAGCGTGGTCATCAAAGAACACAGTGGACTTTTTATCACATATCTACGAGACACTCGGCAAGTTATGGTCTATCTGCTTCACAAAACTGATCTTTTCGAAGCTAACTATTCAATTACTCATACTGCCTTCTTTTGTTATATAACCCCCTTTATTACCAGCAAATGTAACATACCCCCCGTTGATATTCTAGATGTCAAATAGCAGGGATAAGTCACCCATCATGTGCCCAGAAGCTCAACTATTAACGATCCAAAGACTGTTGATAAGGCCCTGTGAAATTCCCTGCACAAACATTCAATGTTTAGTGGTTAAGGGGGACCCAAGCCTTTACAGTCTTGGGTCTTCCATCTTCATCTATAGTCGGAAAATCAACCCACTTTCTGTTAGGATTGGTTGGTGTTGTTCCCAATTGTACGGTAGTGTTAATAGCAGCAGATGATTCTCCGGTTTTAGTTGGTGACTTGGGTCTCCAAACCTGTTTCCAGTTTCTTAGACTTGGACTTCTTCTTTTCCTTGGGGCTAGAAGGTTCATCCTCAGATTCCTTAGGAGGGACAAATTTTGGATCCACTTCAGACTTAACTGCACGTGGAACAGCCTTAGGGTTACCCTATGGTTTAGCTGCAGCCTTAACCTGTGGTTTAGGTGCTGCTTGAACCTTTGTGGGAACAGGGCTCCCCCTCGACTGTGGACCCCTGCCATCAACTGGCTTTTGGTTCATATCAATTTTGTTACGGTTGTCATAAACAAGCTGCTTTCCCTTTTGTTTTTCAGAAAGTTTAGGGGAAACTTGTTGTTTAGTCTTGCTAGAACTTGGAGCATCATACACTTCGATCCTCTCTCGTCTAAATTCAGGGCACGCAGCAACTAAATGCCCACATTCCCCGCATCTATGACAGGATCTATACTCCTCAAATCGTAGATATTCAGATTTGTTCTCCTTTTTACTCTTTCTGTTAGATTTACTGGAAAATGAATTCTTATGCTTTAGATCCTCAAAACATTTGCTTTGCACATTGACATGAGGATCGTCATTTATCTTATTTCCAGTAGATCTAATGAATTCTGTGACATGCTTCTTCGGATTTTTCTTTTGAGCATGACTTTGAGGATCATTAGTGTTTTTCTTTTGATTGTTCTTTTTGTTTTCATTTGACTGATTACCCTGGTCCTTTTTACCCTTACCTTTTTTCTTGTTCCATGTTTCCTTTTCAATGGTAATGATAGATTCTTGCCAGATTTTAGCAACAAGACCAGGGGCGATACATCTGAGAGGAACTTCCTCGTCAGGATATACCTTTTCGGATCCCTTTAGTTTATAAAATACTTTGATCCTTCTGCCATCATCGGTTTGCACTTTCGGTTCAAGTTCACTCAATGTTTTAGTAGTGATAATGTGATTTTGAGGAGGAATATTGTGATCCTTGACCGGTTCATACCTTTGAGGTTCATCAAGCTCATCATCCGACATGTCTGTCTCATAAACACTCACATCATCGGCAATCTCACCAGTTTTGGCAGCTTTAGCCGCTTCTACAGCTTTAGTTACCTCTGTAGTAATATCTACAACTTTCTCCTTCGGCAAGACATCAAAATTATGATTTTCGTATCTCACCGGTGGGGGACATTGAGCATATATCGGACTGGTAGGATTGCTTTCCTTTCCTGAGTCATTGATTATGTAATCAAGAACATACTTGCAGTTCAGATAACTCTCAAGTTTCTTCTTGATCTTTTCATAATCACAGTTCACAATGGCCAATTGTTTCATAGTGTCCTCTAACTCATTTATACAATTATTTGTAGCGATTTGTTTATTTGCTAGAGTCTTAGACAATGCAGAAACATCCTTTTGTAGTTTTCAACTGTACTTAGAAAACTTTTCTCTTTTAATCATAAGGCATCAATTGACCATTGTAAAGGACCCACATCAGCTTTCAGATTCAGATTCTCATCAGTCAATTCTTTGATTCTGAATCTGGGCTGATTACATTCTACACAATCAGATTTAGAAGTGGAAGATAAACTAACCTCTTAGATGATTCAGTAATTGCCATTAAAGCATAATGAGCTGCAAACTTCTCGGCTCCAAAGAATCCTCCAAGGTTGTTCTTTGAGCAGTCAACATCGACGAGAAACGATCATTTACTGATCAAATTATTTGCTTCAGCTAACAATTCTTCCAAATCTATTTCCCCATCAGAATTGCACTCAGAATCACAATCAGACACATCATTATCAGAAACCATGACTTCATGTGATCTGGTACAGTCTTCAACTTTAACTGGTGCATCAGAAATTTGTTGGACATAACATGTTGCACCACCCTACTAAGCATCGTCTCCCGTAATGAGATGGTTCCAGTTGAAATCTTCATAAGATTGGTTTACCAGGGCTTGTCCTTGATTATTGTTTGGAGGAGGCCTCTGGTTCTGGTTCTGTACTGGGATTAGAGCTCGTTCAGTATTTGGAGTAGGTTGTGTCTGAGCTTGTTGCCTCTTATTCTGATTGCCTCTGTTGTTGTTGAAGGGATTATGATTCCCCTGTTGCTTGGGCCGGTCACATTCTCTTGCAAAGTGTCCTTTGGTGCCACAATTGTAACACGTGACCTTGGTCTTGTCAAACCTAAACTTTGTGTTGTTGTTGATTAGCACATCTCTCCTCCCAGTTCTATCCATGTACTCCTTTGCCCTCCTGACCACGCTTGCGAAGTGCCACTGGATGTCTATCAGATCCATATCGTCTTTATCAATCTATGCGTATTCCTCTTGTGTGAGATGAGGATTCCCGATCTACCTTGCCACTAACCCACTGTAGGAGTTTACCAACGTTGACATAGAGCCATATGTTCTTGAGCTAACTCTACAGTCACCTTCTCAAATCCGGAAGTGTTTAGCAAAGTTTTCTAAGTACAGTTGAAAACTACAAAAGGATAATGAGCTGCAAACTTCTCGGCTCCAAAGAATCCTCCAAGGTTGTTCTTTGAGCAGTCAACATCGACGAGAAATGATCATTTACTGATCAAACCATTTGCTTCAGCTAACAATTCTTCCAAATCTATTTCCCCATCAGAATTGCACTCAGAATCACAATCAGACACATCATTATCAGAAACTGTGACTTCATGTGATCTGGTACAGTCTTCAACTTTAACTGGTGCATCAGAAATTTGTTGGACATAACATGCTGCACCACCCTACTAAGCATCGTCTCCCGTAATGAGATGGTTCCAGTTGAAATCTTCATAAGATTGGTTTACCAGGGCTTGTCCTTGATTATTGTTTGGAGGAGGCCTCTGGTTCTGGTTCTGTACTGGGATTAGAGCTCGTTCAGTATTTGGAGTAGGTTGTGTCTGAGCTTGTTGCCTCTTATTCTGATTGCCTCTGTTGTTGTTGAAGGGATTATGATTCCCCTGTTGCTTGGGCCGGTCACATTCTCTTGCAAAGTGTCCTTTGGTGCCACAATTGTAACACGTGACCTTGGTCTTGTCAAACCTAAACTTTGTGTTGTTGTTGATTAGCACATCTCTCCTCCCAGTTCTATCCATGTACTCCTTTGCCCTCCTGACCACGCTTGCGAAGTGCCACTGGATGTCTATCAGATCCATATCGTCTTTATCAATCTATGCGTATTCCTCTTGTGTGAGATGAGGATTCCCGATCTACCTTGCCACTAACCCACTGTAGGAGTTTACCAACGTTGACATAGAGCCATATGTTCTTGAGCTAACTCTACAGTCACCTTCTCAAATCCGGAAGTGTTTAGCTGCTCGGCGGCTGGATTAGTCCGATAGCCACCTTGATTTGAAGTAGAGGCACCTCCATAGCCACCATATCCTGAAGCTGGGACACCACCAAACCCTGATGATGAAGGTCCACCAAAGTTTGAAGTTGCCTGAGCTGGTGCTGCAAGATGAGAAAGAGGATTAACACCAAACTGGTTAGTATTATAAAATAAAGGATACTGGTTTCCTTGTCCAAAAGGATAGACTGGTGGAGGAACATCAGCTGGGGGACCGTAGTTGTCAAATGTATAAACTGGATTAGAATTGACAACAAACGCGGTCTGTGGTTTGGATCCTCCCACGCTGGTGTCCTGTGGTGTGTTCTCGTAGTAGATGCTGGGATTCTAAGGAATAAGCATCTTGTTCGCCCTTCTGATTTCATCTATCTCTTTGTTCTCCAGCTCTGCCACAAATTCATTTATGGAGAGTGTCTAATACACGTTGTTCGCCTTCTGGATGTCCAGCCACTGATGCCAGTGTGAAGGGAGTGCATTTGCAAATCTTTCCACAAGCTCTGCTGATGTGTATACCACCCCGTACTGATACATCTCGGACATTAAATGGTAGTATCTGGCAGTCAAATCTTGTAGCGAATCATTTCTGATAGCTATGAAGTTTTCTAACTCTTTCTTGAGTTGATCCATTTTGATCTTTCGCGTCTTCACATTTCCCTTGTTCCTTTCAGCAAGCGCTAACCAAAGCATCTGCGAAGTAGTACACTGTGCGAACTGATGTAGTATATCTTTGGGAAGTGCTTGCATCAAAGTTGCCATCGCCTTCTTCTCATAGTTATACTTCCTTTTATGATCCTTAGTCATGTTTTCCAATGAGACTGGGATGTTAGAATTTTCAACCATCGGCCTGTTGTGCCTGTTCTCAATAGTTGCCCATACAAGTCCATCGATACCCTCAACATGAGTCTGGAATCTGCCTTTCCAGCTGTGATAGTCAGCCATGAACTGAAGTTTAGGAGCCCTATTAGAACTACCGGTCTCCAAGTCGCATAACAGTACCGAAGACAAGTGATGTGTCTGTTGAGTCGCAGCAGCAGCGAGTGCCCAAGGATTTGTAGTCATTGTTTGCAGTTGATGGGCCTGTTGTTGAGCCGCAAGCGCCCACGGATTGGTTCCGGCAACATTAGCTTGCATTTGATGTTGTTGCATCCGTTGCGCGTTACGCTCGGCTGAAAATTGCCAAGGGTTTGTGGGTACATTCATTTGGTTGTTGATCGGTTGGTTATATTGTTGTCTGGGTTGATTTAGGTGTCCCCACGGGTTTGCCATATGTTCAGGATCGTTAAAAGTCCAATACTTAGTCAAATTTTTTATTACAGCAGGTTACAGGTGAGTAGGAAGTCTAAATGCTTGAAGTTATGTGATTACGAGGCTAATTGCTAGTAAAGAGGGTGAGTAGGAGTGTAATCGCTAGTTTTTATATGTGGATAGGGTGTAATCGCATGAATAGTTGTGTGATTAGCCCTAATCGCATATAAGAACCACACAAGTAGGCCTAATTTCCTGGTCTGACGGATTAACACAGATTACACGTATGAAAAACTAACAGACCTGACGTTTGAGGAATGACCCGTATGAACGAGACTTGATACAAGGACCCGTATGTAGATCAGACTTGATACAAGGACCCATATGTTGAATGACCCGTATGAACGAGACTTGATACAAGGACCCGTATGTTGAATGACCCGTATGAACGATACATGATACAAGGACCCGTATGTTGAATAACCCGTATGAACGATACTTGATACAAGGACCCGTATGTAGATTAGACAAGAACACATATGAAGTGACACATATGAGGAACAGAAACTCAACTCGTATGAATCAGAACTCTACGCATATGAACAATGAAGCTTCATACGGTACCTTCATAAAACTTGCAGCAGAATACAATAAACCCTACTCGCATGAACAGTTGACACGAATAGGCCTAGTCGCCTGATTTTATATGCGAGTACAAGATCCCTAATCGCCTAAAAGGTCTAATCGCGTATAACACATCTGAAGTTCACTTTTGCACCAAAACTACCATTTTTTGCTTCAAAATCTTAACAAAAACGATGTGTTTAATCCCCAAATGATTAGAAAACTTTCCAAAACACTTTTAGAGTAAACCCTAATAAAAAAACACACGTTTTAATCCATTAAAACACACTTAGATTTTGAAGAATGAGGATTTTTTTTTATGAAAAACACAAGTTTCAAAGTTCAAACAGCTTTTTGAATAAAAATCACAACTTTAACACAAAACCCACCTGTTTTGACTCGTTTTTGTTATCAAAACACTCGTGATAAGAGCCTCGGCTCTGATACCACTTGTAGGATCGACTTTTGGGTCTCCCGACAATCACGAGCTTTGATATTCATAGTGTGGAATCCTCTGAATATGTTTGGATAACAGATACAACAATGAAACAATGGATAACAAGCATAAGTTGTATATTAGACAATTTATTAACTCTTGTAAGGGCTTATGCCAACGGACTCTTTCATAGGAAACCGATACCCACCTTTTAATCTCTATTAATGTTTTGTTTCAAACATAAGTTGATAATTATGTCAAAAACAAATAATGAACTCTGATGTCTACATTTTTGTTTAACGAAGAAGAAGTTTAGCCAATTTGGTTGAATGCCTATTTATGTTTACCTGAGCTCCAGGCCGATGTTTGAATTGTCTCACCCATGCCGTATGTTGACCCAACATGGGTTAGGTTACCTCTTGGGCCATCACCTACAATGAAACCACTACCTATGATTATCATAATATATCTAACCAGGTATTATAGCTTATGAGTTGTAAAAGAGGATGAAGATTATAAAACATTTATAAGCTGTAAGAGTAAACAATTTATAAAAAAATGTAGAGTAATTAGAGGGTCATAGTTGCTTTAAACTACGTTAATAAGATATATTAATATTGTATACAGTATAACTTGTGGACTTTCTAAGCATTTCTTTATATAAATAAAATATTAATTTTATTTGGTAATCTAAACCTAGATACGCAATGTGTATAGCATTTACATAGAGTTAGTATTGTCGTGTATTTATTATTGTTGTTTTGTTAACCTAATAACCTATTCACTTCAATATAATTAGTCTTGCTTTTGTTTTGTTCTCTTTACTTGACATGACAAAGAGAGCGTATGTAGGGAATTATAGTAACTTTTACTCGTAATAAATGTAATGAATACAAGGAAAGTTAATGCATTTGGTTTTGTAACAATAACATGGAAGCCATCCGTGTTGTGACGTTCTAGTTCGAATGGATGCGAATTAGATTAGAGATTCAAATTACAACATAAAACTATCACAAACTGTCCTAGATGCTAGAGTCCATTGTCATCAACATGCATGCGAAATCAAATAAACAATGAGCTTAATCACATTACAAAACGAGAGTGTTTTTATTTGTGTATAGCATTTACATAGAGTTAGTATTGTCGTGTATTTATTATTGTTGTTTTGTTAACCTAATAACCTGTTCACTTCAATATAATTAGTCTTGCTTTTGTTTTGTTCTCTGTACTTGACATGACGAAGAGAGCGTATGTAGGGAATTATAGTAACTTATACTCGTAATAAATGTAATGAATACAAGGAAAGTTAATGCATTTGGTTTTGTAACAATAACATGGAAGCCATCCGTGTTGTGACGTTCTAGTTCGAATGGATGTGAATTAGATTAGAGATTCAAATTACAACATCAAACTACCACAAACTGTCCTAGATGCTAGAGTCCATTGTCACCAACATGCATGCGAAATCAAATAAACAATGAGCTTAATCATATTACAAAACGAGAGTGTTTTTATTTTTGTTAAGTCATTGACATGTGTCATGATGCACGATTTTCCATCGTTGTCCACAATTTCCCTTGTAATACACTCTGCTTCACATCCTGCGTGTTTCTCGTTTAAGTTATATCTCAATGAGGAACATGAGTTGTTAATGTTTATCGCAACATGCTACCATTTCATTTATTCTCAATGGTTATTCCTAGCAACCACTATACAAGGTATGTAAACATAAGAACAAATATTATAAAGAGAAATATAAGATGAAAAATGAGAGAGCTCTTTATCAAAAAGTTATACCAAATACAATAAGCCTATATTTATAGAGATACAACTTTAATACAAACTTAATGGTATATAGGAGTTAGAATATAAATAGCCACCATAATATATATGTTTATTACAAAGAAAGATTAATTATATCACAACTCTTTATACTATTTTTTTATATCAATGAGTTATACCAAATACAATAAGCCTCTATTTATAGAGACATAACATTAATATACAAACTTAATGGTATATGGGAGTTAGAATATGTATAGTCACCATAATATATATTTTTATATCAAAGAAATATTAATTATATATACTAAATCCTCTTAGCGGTAGCAAAAAAAATGCCTCCTTTACTCAAGGTTAGTGATATTCTTTACTCCAAGCGAAGATTTAGGAACAAGTGATAGGTACGAGTATAGAAAGTTTCATCCCACACACTTGTCGGGTTGGGATAAATAATGAGTGCTAAAATCCCTAAGGATAATCTTGAACTCTACCTAGATAACACACAACTCTTTTTACTAATTTAGAAAGAATGTAACTACCTTAGATAATATGGATTAATGGTTTTTTATATATTCTTAGAACTTACTGTTTAATGTAAAAACTACAATTGATCTTAATATTTATTAATGTTTTTTTTTTTTTTTGTATTCTCAAAACTTGATATTTTTTTATTTTAATTTTAATTTGTTTCAATGATCATACAACTCTTAGGCTTCTACGGTTACAAAGCAAGGAAAGAATTAAAACAATTCAATAATCTTAATTTCAAGTAATGCAAAATGAATGTGATCATAATGTATATAAAGTAATTATTCATTATTCAATTTAATATTTATTTGGAAAGACAATTTTGCCCTCTTACTAACTTCATTAAGTTGTTGTACCATAACTCCATAAGCATAATACGTAGTATTTACTTAAATTTGGTTGGAATCATTCTAAAAAGCTTTATAATATAGTATAGATATATAGATATTTGCCAAAGAAAACATAGAATCCATGATGATAGAAAAGTACTAAAGATTCAAGAATCAAAATCAAGGGAATAAAAACATAAAGAGATAACACGTATTGAGAAAGAACAGGTAGCAAAATGCTTGGTACGTATAAAAATTGGTACTTAAAACAAAAATCACCTCAGCTTTTGAAAATCTTTATAAGAGTATAAGGAGATGATGAGACCTTTCGCATTATCCCTGGTGATCTCGAATCCATCTTTTTCCATTTGGAGACTATTTATCCCACCTGTCAATTTTCATCAATCACCATAAATCCACGAACTCATTTTTTCCATTAACAAATTTTTATGGTTAAAAAAACTATTTGACCAACTAAATCAAGATTCCTAAAAAATACTAATTAACATCACAATGTTTACGTATCAAGCTTCAGTGGAAATAATGTTTGCGTATCAAGCTTCAATAAAATGCCATAGAGAAAAAAAAAAAGAAAACAATAAATAAAATGAAAGATACGGATAGGAAATAATGTTTGCATATCAAGCTTTAATGAAATGCCATAGTGAAAAAAAAAGAAAAAGATAAATAAAATGAACGATACGGTAAGGAACCTGTGATGATAGAAGGGTTTTGAGGCGAGAAACCAAAGAATTATGTTTGGTGATTTATGTGGTGATTCTTGTTGTTGTTGACCCCACATAGATAATATATATAGATATATAAGAGGAAGGAGTTACTAATGAATTGATGATAATGATGATGAAAGGTTGATGATTATGAGAGGTTGATGATTATAAGGGGTTGAAAGGTCTCACATTTAAGATGCATCATATGTTGTATTTTGTGTTCTAAAAGTTGGACATGAGGGTAGAATTGGGATAAGATTTTAGGATGTGAGGCATTGGATTATGCTAAATTTACCATTCTACCCTTCTAAGTGTCTTAAATGTCCATAAAGTTCCAATTATACCCTCATTATATAAGCATAATTCAATTATACAGAGATATTGCTTTAATAGTCGGATGCTTGACAAAATTACAATCTTGGCCATCACTCCTCCTTAATAAGATAGAAATGACCCCGCGCTATGCGGCGGGATAAACTAAGTTTAGATGAAAGTTAAATGGAAATGTAGACAAAATAGTAATACTAACACTAATAAAAAAAACCTAAAACTAAAATATTGTAAAAGTAAAAAAAATGCTTTAGTTTCCTCCAACGTTAGTCGGTTCTAGGAGGTTTGGTTTAATTTTAGCCCATTCTGGTTTCTAGCCTGTGCCGATTTAGCCAAAATTAGTTCTATTCCTCTTAAAAGAACCCAAACCAGTTTTCAACATTAACTGGTTTGAGAAAAAAAAGGGGTTATATCTAGGCTAAATTAATGTAATGGACGCTTTACGGGTAAACAATTATCTTGGTTTTACTAATATACTAAATAGTTTTAAGATTTATAATAAAAAGTATATTTAAATCGTTAGAAACTTGAATTTTTTATATTTATATTTTTTGTTGAAACTGCTGTCTAAATATTTATATTTCTGTTTATATTTATACGTTTATATACTTGCTCATTTGTTCATGTCAAGGGGTGCATAATTATATTTTTAATTTTATTGTTGTTCAATTCCATTGACATTTTTTTACAACTCAGGTAACTTTCAGTATTCCATGTTCTCTAGCTTCAGTTTTTTTAATGATTCGGGAGTGGGAAAAAGTAAAAGTCACTAATTTTGTTTATTAATTTGTACCGTTTACAACTGCTTATACAATAAAAAGTTCGTACGTACAACTAATGTTTTTTTATTTATACAGGTTTATCATTAGGTGTTCTAAACCTTGCAATTGTTATACCACATGTGTATTAAATGTGAAATTATGCTTTCAATTGAATTGAATTGACATGTACAAGTGAGTTTTGCAAATAAGGGTAGTATTGAAAAGTTTTTCATGACATTTTAGGTGTAAAGCATAAAACTCTTCATATCCCATCTTAAAAAAAGAGAGCAAATTACCTTGTTGCCCATCTAGAATGTATTATATAGTAGTATAGATATAGATAATATAGATTACAAGTGTTTCAAGAATTATAATATACAAAAAGAGTTGATCTTGGTTGAGATCAAATTTCGTGTTCGTGTTCTTGGGCCGTGTATGTTGACGTTGTTCATTGTGCTTTCTTTAGATCAAGGGGTTCATTGTAAATTCTACTTTCTATACTCTTTTTTTCAAGGAAAACTTACAGAATTCGTCCTTTAAGTTTACCTAGTTTTTCAATGGATACCCTTTCGCGTTTCAGATGCTGAGATTCATCCTTAATGATTTAAAATGTTACACCCACTGTCCTAAGGCACTAACCCAGTTAAAATTTTCAGTTAACTTTGGTCATGTGCCTTGCACATGAGGGTAAATTGGTAATTTTACTTCTCTCTCTCCCAAACTAATTATAATTTTTATAAAAATTTTATTATTATTTTCAAACATCTTTCTATCTCTAAAACTCTGTAATAATAATATTATTATTATTTTCACATCACATAATAATAATATAACAAGATTTACAGTGAATTTATATCTTCAAGATTTGAAGCACAAGTAATATCTCAGGCTGCATCATCAATGGTTGTATTGAATGGTTCTCTATTCATAAAACTGTCATCATCACCATTAACAGAAAAGGATGGTGATGCATCGGGTGTGACTGCAACAGATGATGGTGTTTCAGGTTCTTCGTCACTTTGCGGAAGGCAAATATACATAATGCTAGCTGTCAGCATAAGCATCATTTTCAGGTGAACCTGTCAAAATACCGCCACAAATCCCCTGTTATCTTTCTCCCTTTGTCTTTATCTTCATGTTGTCAAAAAACCCTTTTCCTCAATAATTGACACTATCTGTTACAGCATGTAATAATAATTACAACTCAATTGCAAGAATTTGAGGTAAAGTTTTTTGCTTTTTGATCTGGGATGTGTTAATTTGGTTTCTTTTATTGGTATTAAGGTTCGTAGATCTAAACCGTAGTGATGCTAGGACTGAGGGTTTAATGAAGGCCTTAGCAGAAGGGGCTATTCTTTGCAAATCTGAGTGATGGTTGTGGATTTAACTGGATAGGTGACTGGAGTAAGAGAGGGGGTGATTGTAACTAGTTGTGGCGGCGTAGAACAGAGAAAGAAGGGGGAGGTACAGATCAATGGCTAGGGTTAGGTTGTGCGAGTCTGAAGGGTGGTTGTGGTGGTAGCATGGGTGGCAGGTGGTTGTGGATTGGTAGCAGATGGTAGGTGGTGGTGGTAATGAAGGATGAACTGGAGATTGAGTTGGGGGTGAGATAAATCAGTTTATATATACAATTATAATTATATTTAGTTTGGGAGAGAGAGAAGTAAAATTACCAATTTACCCTCATGTGCAAGACACATGACCAAAGTTAACTGAAAATTTTAACTGGGTTAGTACTTTAGGACTGTCGGTGTAACATTTTAAATCGTTAAGGATGAATCTCAGCATCTGAAACGCGAAAGGGTATCTATTGAAAAACAAGGTAAACTTAAAGGACGAATTTTGTAATTTTTCCTTTTTTCAATGAACTCATTCTTTGCATTTAAAAAGAGTAAATTATAAAATGATTGGTTAGCTAGGTACGTAATTCATTTAGATTTAACCTTTTGGGCCTATTCTAATTCTTATGTCATGTAGATACAAAATTAATATAGTTGTCCTTTAAGTTTCGACTGTTGGGTCAATCAGGTTTGTTCGCGGGTCACAAGTTAGCAAGTTAACGGGTCAAGTATTACTACAAATGGGTCATCCTACTTAGTCTTGGTTGACCAGGAAAATACGAGATCCACAAGTTAAATATTAGGGAAAATGGCCAAAATAGCCCGTTGACCGGACGTTTTGCACAAATAGCCCTCTCCACCCTCTTTGGAGAGAGGGGTCACGGTTCCCAACATGCCTGAACCGTCTCCCGAGAGGCTTCCCATTTCAGCCAACAGAGGACCGCCACGTGTCGTTGTTGATCCCGAGACAGACCTGAGACGTCTCCGGTGACGTCTCAGAGACGCCTCCGGTGACGTCTCAGAGACGCCTCCGGTGACGTCTCAGAGACGCCTCCGGTGACGTCTCAGAGACGCCTCCGGTGACGTCTCAGAGACGCCTCCGGTGACGTCTCAGAGACGCCTCCTGTGACATCTCGGAAGACGTCTCCGGTGAAGACGAAGAACAAGAAAAAAACAGTAAACTTCGTCGGAGAAGACGGAGAACTCACCGGAGAAGACGAAGAAACAAGAATCAGTACACCAGCAGGGTCACCGGACCGGTGACCGGCCCTTCTGTTTCCGGCGAACCCTCAGCAAGCCTATGACTAGCCGTCGTCTTCCTCCCTCTCTGTCCGTCTTTCTCTCTCTACTCTCTGTTTCCGGCGAACCCTGCTTGAAGTTCTGTTCCGGGTAGATCGGTTTCGCGTTGAAGGGTCTTGAGGAACTTGATTCCGTTGATGTCGGGTGAGAAATTGATTTCTGTTATAACCATATGGAACTTGATTTCACCATTTCTGATTAACATTAAAGCTTCTGTTGGGTGTGTGCATGGTGTAACTGCAAATATCAACAACACATACAGATTCATAATAACATTAATGCACGAACATGTTAACATAAAGAAAGACGGGTGAGAAAGAGAGAGGAGAGAGAGGAGGAAAGGAGAGAGAGAGAGATATGATGGGTAATGTTGGGAGAGAGAGTGTGGGTGATGATGTGGAGGTAAGTTATTGGTTAGAGTGGGAGACGTCTCGGGAGACGGTTCAGGCATGTTGGGAACCGTGACCCCTCTCTCCAAAGAGGGTGGAGAGGGCTATTTGTGCAAAACGCCCGGTCAACGGGCTATTTTGGTCATTTTCCCTAAATATTAAAGAGTTTAGTAGTAGTTTGACCAAGTTGGGTAAAAGTGTACGTTGATAGGTCATTCATGTACCGGGTCTTGGGGTAGTTTAATATTTTATTATTTTTATGATATCATGTATTTTCTCTTTTGTCTCTATATAAGGCCTTTCAATGTTAATAAAGAACAGCAAGTTTTGCTCCATTTTCCTTTTCATTATACAGTAACAAATTTATCTTTGGAGTGTTCATTTGTAGTGTGTTTTGTGTGGGGCCTGAACCAACATCGACAATGGCTAAAATTTCAAACAATGTTCCGGCAGAATTTTTTATGCCACTACCTCCTTTTAATAAATAATAATTAGACTTTGTCACACATTATGTGACAGTTAACATCAAACTTTTCACAAGAGATGTTAACAAAAAATTGGCGATTATTATGAGGATATTGGAGTCATAGTGGTCACTAATTTAAATAGACATTCACATTGACATTCTGTGGTATGCAAACTTCCACTTGCCTAAGTAACACATTTCAAACCACACACAGATGGAAGAAATGCCTAAAGTTGGTCAGAAGAAGCCTCATGTGGTGTTCATACCATTACCTGCACAAAGCCATATGAAGTGTATGCTCAAGCTAGCCAGGCTTCTGCACCACAAAGGCCTCCTTATAACCTTTATTAACACTCAGTCGAACCAAAAGCGACTTGTAAAATCCGGTGGGACTAGTTGGCTCGATGACACTCCTGGTTTTCAATTCGCAACAGTCCCTGATGGACTCCCTTCTAAATCAGACAGCAACGATGACCCCATGCAGTCTACGGAACAAGTGGCGAGTTACATGGCAATCAATTTCTTGGATTCCTTTCTTGACGTTGTAGCAAAACTTGATACTCCAATCACTTGTATTGTTTCTGACGGCTTCATGACTTTTGCGAAGACCCCTTATGCGGCTGAGAAGCTCGGAGTTCCTATCATCCTTCATTGGACATTTGCTGCTTCTGGTTTCATGGGGCTTTACCAGGCAAAAGTTCTAATGGAAAAAGGAGTTGTTCCACTTAAAGGTTATATCCTTAGTACCTTAATTACCAAAATTTATAAGTCAAAGACCTCTAGATTCCAATCCCTTGGAATATTTAATGAGTGAACTTGTTTTGTTTTGCAGATGAAAGTTATTTGACAAATGGTTACCTTGATACCTTGGTAGATATTCCGGGAATGAAAGGGATACGTTTAAGGGATCTACCGGAACATATCTTAGGTGTAGGGCCGACAGCTCGTGTGTTAAAATCAATAGCGGAATCCGCTGTGGAGGCTGATAAAGCTTCACATATGATAATTCATACTTTTGACGGATTAGAGAGTAGTGTCATCAGAGAGCTTAAAACCATGTTTCCTAAAATCTACACGATCGGCCCTTTGCAGTTGCTGCTAAATCAGATTAGAGAAAAAGAATCCAAGAATTCGAGTTTTAGTGGTTATAGTTTACGAAAAGAAGAACCTGAGTGCCTCCAGTGGCTCCAATCAAAGGAACCGAATTCTGTTGTGTATGTCAACTTTGGAAGTATGGCGGTGATGTCTTTACAAGACTTGGTAGAACTCGGTTGGGGACTTGTTAACAGCAATCATTATTATCTTTGGATTGTAAGGGAAAATTTGATTGATGGTAAGTCTGCAGTTTTACCTCAAGAACTCAAGGAGGTGATTAAAAGGAGAGGCTTTATTGCAAGCTGGTGTTCACAAGAAGAAGTCTTGAACCACCCTTCGGTTGGAGGTTTCTTAACTCATGGTGGGTGGGGTTCGGTCATTGAGAGCTTGTCTGCTGGGGTGCCCATGATTTGTTGGCCATTTACAGGTGACCAACGGACGAATTGTAGGCAAATGTGCAAGGAATGGGAAGTTGGGTTGGAGATTGGGAGGAATGTGAAGAGAGATGAAGTGGAGAAGTTTGTAAGGGAGTTAATGGATGGAGTTGAGGGTGCAAAAATGAGAAAGAAGGCTATCGAGTGGAAAAAAATGGCGGAAAACTCAACCGGTCCAAATGGCTCGTCAACTTATAATATCGAGGAACTTGTTGCTGAAATCCGTACGCTTTCAAGAAACTAAATTCCCAGCTGAATATGGTTAGAAATTGTAATAACCCCAAGAACTTGGTATTTAATATCTCAAAAATAACAGTAAATGAATGGGTTAGTTGTTAATTCAAACTGTATGTTGGCCATTTTCATATGAACAAAAAGAACAGTGTTGAACCATCCCTTGGTTGGTGGTTTCTTGACTCATGGTGGGTGGGGTCAGTGATTGAAAGTTTTTCGGCTGGGTGCCAATGGCATGTTGGCCATTTTCATATGATCAAAATGTTAATTGTAGACAATTGTGTAAGGAATGGGAGGTTGGCATAGATATTGAGGGTAATGTGAAGAGGGATGAAGTTGAAAAGATTGTAAGGAAGTTGATGGTAGGAATAGAAGGTAATAGAATGACGAAGAATGCTATAGAGTTCAAGAAAAAAGGCAGAAATCGCGACAGCACCTAATGGTTCATCTTCTTTGAATATTGAAGAACTTATTAATGAAATTACCAAGTTATCATGAAAATTTTAATAGTGTAATACATAGATAGATGGTAACATGGGAAACACATGGGAGGTAACCGGTCTCTTTATAGCATGTTGCTTTATGTTATATTTTTTTCCTTTTATATGTATATTAGGTGAAATGGAGAAAGTCCACAAATAACTTTTTTTTTATATTTGGGCATAACTTTGTATAAATCAACAATCATATGTACCAAATATATTTTGGGATGCAATCATAATAATATTGAAAAAAAACACAAAAACCCTAAATCTGGTTTTTAGAACTCATGCGTGATAACTTGTTTATAATTTATTAAGTGTTGGAGATGTTGCCTTCAGCCCACTTATAGGCCCAGTCGTTTAAAGCCCAGTATGATTAACTTGTTGAGCAAGGTTAGCATAGGGTTTAATCCTAATTTAGGCCTATAAATAATCTCTTGTACTTGTAGCTTTTTGTATCACTCAATAATAAGAATACCCCAGTTGCCCCGTGGACGTAGGTCAGTTTAGACCGAACCACGTAAATACTCGTGTTCGTGTGCGTGTGTGTTCTACGATCCTAACAATTAATATCAGAGCTCAGGCTCTAGATCAGAGAGGAACACATACCTGCAAACCCTAACCAGCCACCACTCACCTCTGCCTGCCACCTCACCGGCTTTCCAACCCATATCTAGGGTTCCGCCACCCCTCAGCCTCCCACTCCGTTCGACTTCCTCCCTGCGCCACCGCGCCGTCGCTGTCTTTCCTCAACCCGCTAGCCAACCTCAGCCGTAACCCGTCTGCCATCCTTGATCCGTTTGCTCAATCAAATATAAGAGAAAGGTCCATGCCTGGATTTATTGTTCTTGTGCCATAAAGATAAAGAGGACAAAGAATTGATTTGTTTTGTCTTGTTGCGACTTGCGTGGATCTGTACACAAGTGAAAGCAAAACAAAAGCAAGTCATTTAATATTTTGTGGAGTTTGATTTTTGTTGTGGTCAACGCAAACACAAAAAAAGAAGTTGTATTATTTTTTGGCTAGTTTCCTAGATATTTAGACAAGATGATGTCTGAAGAAGGAAAAGTCAAAGTTGAGAAGTTTGATGGGAAGAATTTTGGATGGTGGAAGATGCAAATCAAGGATTTGCTTATACAGAAGGAGTTAGATGCTGCACTAGACCCTCCCCTTGAGACCATAACGAAAGAATGGATGAATCTTGACAAGAAAGCACAGTCAACGATTAGGCTTGCTCTCTCCATGAATGTAGCTTACAACATTCTGGAACAAACCACAGCGTGTGGGATTATGGAAGCTTTGTCAGACATGTACGAGAAGCCGTCTCCTGCTAACAAAGTGTTTCTGATTCGGGAGTTAGTTAATATTCGTATGAAAGAGGGAAGTTCTATTACTGAGCATATTAATTTATTTAAATCACATTTGACACGTGTGTCTTCTGTGAATTTTAAGATAGATGATGAATTGCAGGCTTGTCTATTGTTATCCTCATTACCTGACAGCTGGTCGGGCACAATCAAAGCAGTCACAGGGTCAGTTGATACTCTCAGTTTTGGAAGAGTTCGTGATTTGTTACTGAATGAGGATTCCAGAAGAAGGAACAATGGAGAATCAAGCTCGTTGCTCAGTACTGAAGGAAGAGGGAGAAGTAGTAACAGAGGAGGAAATAAGGGTAGGTCGAAGTCAAAACGCAGGAGCAAGTCAAGACCTGGAAAGCCAAGGAAAGACATACAGTGTTGGAACTGTAAAGAGTTTGGGCATTTCAGAAGTCAGTGTTCTGAACCTGCGAGAGAGAAAAAGGAGGTGAATGCTACTACATCCTCAGATTCAGAGGATGCTCTTATTTGCTGTATTGAGAGTTCTGTTGAAGACTGGATTATGGATTCAGGAGCGTCTTTCCATGCTACTTTTAGCACGAAGAAGATGAAGAATCTGCGAACAGGTAACTTTGGTAAAGTTCATTTGGCTAATAATCAGAGTCTTGACATTACAGGAATTGGAGACATAGACCTTAAAACTCCATTGGGAACCATTTGGACCTTGAAGAATGTTCGAGTCATTCCTGGTTTGAAGAGGATGCTTATATCTATCGGTCAGCTTGATGATCGGGGATATGATGTTCACTTTGGTAGTGGACAATGGAGAGTTGTTAAGGGTAGTATGGTAGTTGCTAGAGGTAAGAAGAGAGGTAGTTTGTACATGGTTGAAGCATCAGCTGATGCAGTGAACGCAGTATCGAGTGACCAGAGTCAGACAAAGTTATGACATCAAAGACTCGGGCACATGAGTGAAAAGGGGATGAAGATGCTTGTTGAAAAGGGAAAACTTCCAGAGTTGAAGAAGGTCGAGTAAGAATTTTGTGAACCGTGCATCCTAGGCAAGAAAAAGAAGGTGACTTTTGTGAAGACTGGGAGAGCACCGTGTAACATCGCGCATCTTTTCCCAAGTGCCGAATTAATCAAAACCACCACTTCACCCACTATATACTTGATATATACATATGTATTCTTTTAATCATTTATTTAGCTAATTATTTATATTTACCACTTTATATAAAAATAATAATAATAATCATGTTAATAATAACAACATCTACAACCCAACCCAACACCTCAAACCCAACCACCCAGCCCAATAAGCCAGCCCACTCCTCTCTTGTCTGAAGCCCAAGGCCCATCAGACATGGCCCAACCCCCTTCTCCATTCCTCTTTTCTGTTTTTTTTTTTAAAAAAAAAAAAAGGATGCTCCCGCCATGGTTCGAACCGGAGCCAACGAGACACAACACACACGCCTACACCAACTGAGCCACAGCTCATTCTTGTTTTAATCCCAACACGTAATGTATAAAACACCTTCTTAAACGAACTGTCTTCCTCCCCTGCTGGTTCGCTGCTGTGTAAACAGCCGACCTCCACATTTTTGCCTTGATTGACTTTGATTTAAACCTATATATATAAACTATTGACTAATTAACTCGTGACAAGTAATCACGCGCATTATATACAAAGAAACACAATCAAAGCATTCCATTTTAAGCCTAATTACGCGTTTTTATTATGAGGGCGGTCAAACCTTCCATCGTGCAATCCAAGGCCTATCCCTATAAATTGGACATCTCTGGACAATCACAACTCGCCACTCATTCTTTCTCAACCTCTAATTTCTATAATCATTCCACTGTTTTAGAGTTTTGATCGTGTTTTTGACTTCGGGCATTGACTGACTAATTCTTATCCAAATCGTGTTTTTAAGTTTGATATTTTTGATGGGTTTTGTTGTTCGGCATACACACAACATTAACCCTAAGGTTAATTGGGTTAATGTTGTGTAATTTGTTCAATTGCAGAATCTAGGGCTCGTATGTACGATTTGGGGAAGAACACGATTTTGCATATGATATATATTTTAAACAAACAGAAACCAAACACAACCACTGATCTAGATCAAGTGGTTGTGTCTGGTGCTTTAGAGCGGGCCCACACGGGTTCGACCCCCGGCATCAACAAAGTATATTTTTTTTAACATTCAAAGCTAATATATAATCACTTGTATTTTAAAATTCATTTTAAAATACTAAAACTATTTTATAAATTCTACAAAAATTATATTATGTTAATCTAGTGAAAAAGTTTAACATACAATTTTTAGTTTTCAAAAATTTATTTATTTAATATATATATAATAAATAATTCAAGTTTATTCAATTTTATTTATAAAATTCTATAAAAATATCAAAACGATTATATAAATTTCCACAAAATTTATTCTGAGTTTTTATAACATTAAGCTTTTCAGAAATGATTTTTATTTCTGAAAAATCATTTATTTAATATTTTTAATCAATTTTTGTTAGTTTTAATCATAAATAAATCATAATAAATTCATTTTTCAATATTTTTGCACCAAAATTTTATATAAATTATTTCTATTTATTTGGAACAGAAATACAATTTATAATTTGATAATTATTTAATTTTAATATTTTTAAATATTAAAGTTATAATTTGACAATTTGAAATGAATAGATTTAATATTCTATTTTTTAAGAAAATAATTTTATAAAAATTATTTTTATACTTTAAACTCATTATTGTGACCATCTTTGATTCAAATTTTATAAAAAGACTTTTTGTTTATTTATTTATCAAATTTCTCTCAATTATCAAACATTTTAATTATTAATCAAACAAGCACTTATCCCCAATTCGAAGCCCTAGAATATATATTTGTAGACTAGATAGACTTAGACATATTTATTACCTTAATTATAGGGTAATACTTGACATCGTTGGGCAACACATATTCTATTTTCACGAGACATAACATTTTGCTAAGGTGAGTTTACATAGCCCCTTTACTCTATTTTCACTATTTTTGGGGTGAAACATGTTTAAACATTTTATACTATCATTTACTCATATTTACTTGTGATTCAATTACAACATCATTCTATCATTTGACTGTAACAAAAAGACACAGTACAATCATTAACAATGATCAAGCCGCTTGTTTAGATTATAGCGCTATAGGTCTGACAAACCCATCCCCCCGCATAAATTCAGGGATGATCGATAACTGTTAGGACAAAAAGGATTGGTGAAACCACTTTTGCAAACCTTAGTCTAATTCACTTCTGTCAAAATACTCTAAGTATAGAACTGCTGAAGACAAAGGATCAAACTGCTGAAGAAGAGATTCAGAAGTGCTGCAGAAGAAAAGTCATCAGAAGTTCTGAAGTTCAAACCAGACACTTCTACTGAAGAACTACTGAAGACAAACTACTCATCAGTAGTTTGTCATTCATCAGTACTTAAAGAAGATCTTTTCCACTGCCTTTGTATATCAGTAGTTTAATACTTTAGTATTTCTTTTTGCTTTATGTACAAGTTCCAAGACTGCAACTTGTTGCAACTTGTTTCTGAACTTGCTTTTGGCAAGGTTCATGTATTTGTAAAGTCTATAAATAGAAGGGTTCATCCCTCTGTTTTAGACATTGATTTTAATACAAGAAATCCTTCAACACTTATTATTGTTATTTCCATTTCGTGTTTACAGAGAATCTGTCAAAGTGTTTCATTCTCATTCAATACTTAGATTCTCAATAAACACTTATCATTTATTAGTTCTTGAATCCAGGGGGAGTAATAACTCCTGTTGATAAGTGTAGCTATAAACTTATAAACATTCCGCTGTGCTATCACTCACCAAGAACTTGCTAAACACTTAAGTGTCAACTAGCAAGTTCAACTAAAAGAGCAGCTTACTGATCCAACAATTGGTATCAGAGCACTGGTTTATTTGATCACATATCAATCTAACAAATTGAGAATCAGACACAGGCTCTTGTTGATATTCAATAAAGGATTATAAGCTCACTTTTATCAACATCCATCACTTTAAGAGTTATTTGACAAAACAATACTCTTTAAAAATGGATCCTCATAATACTGGTTCTGCCACTAAACCTGCCATGCTTGTAAGAAATGAATATAACATATGGCAAAAGAGAATGGCACATACCTTGTCACAGACCAACATAGGTTGTTGGAGATCTGTGATATATGGTCCTCATAAACCAGTAAATATAAATCTTGAAACTAAGGAAGAGATTCCAAAAGAACCAAAAGACTATACTGATGATGATTTCCTAAAACTTGAGCTTGATGCAAAAGCTTTTTCTATGTTGGCAATGGCACTCCCAAATGAAATCTATTCTGGCCTATTACATTGTGATAGTGCCAAAGAGCTTTGGGACTGCCTAAAAGAATAGTTTGGAGGAACTGAAGAGGTGATTGCCAACACCAGAGAAATCTTGGCTCAATAGTATGAAACTTTTGCTCACATTAATGGGGAAACTTTAACTTAGCGATTTGAAAGATTTTCCTCATTAATATCTGAGCTAAAACTAAATGGTCAGACCTATACAACTGTATCTATGCTTCATAGATTTTTAAGGTCTTTACCTGATAAATGGGAAACATACTCAATAGTCTTAAGATCTTCACCAGATTTTAGCTCCCTCACTCTTACAAAACTTCATGGGAGATTACTTACTTTTGAGAGAGAAATTGATCAAAAGAAAAAGTTACAAAATTCTGGTAAAACTGCTGATGATTATCTACCTGGTAGTACAGCACTATTGGGACAAGACTCACCAACTTGTTCAAATAGTTTTGGATCTTTTGACCACATTGACATAACTGTTGGGATCTCATCTGAAAGATCATTCCCAGGTTATGACAATAATGACTTTGGTCAAACTGCTGATAACATGTGTTTTATCATGGATGACTTAAATAGTTTCAGCAGTGATGACCTTGAAGAAGTGGATATTTTGCACCAACTGGCCATGTTAAGTTTAAAAACAAATAAATTTTACAAAAGGTCAGGAAGGAAGTTTCCAGGACTTAACAGTTCTACAAAAATTGGTTTTGACAAATCTAAACTTAGATGTCACAAGTGTCAAAAGTTGGGACACTTTGCTAGAGAATGTAGAAGCTCTGGCTTTAACCAATCTCAGTCTGGAAACAATTTTAACCCCAATTATAACAGGAATAATGGAACACAAGGGAGTGCACATTTTGTACAGGCACAAGCTCCACAACACCAATATGTGCCACAAGTACAATATGTACAGATGCCTGCTCAACAGATGCAGAGCCAACAATCAATCCCTCCCTTTCCAGCTGCTCAACAACCTTCACAGCAACAACAACCCTCTCAACAAAGTCTATTTACCTCAGGGTATGTTGACTGGAGCAGTCTTCCTTTTGACACCACAGAGTGCAATCCTGATGCAGACAACAAAATGTTTGACATCAACTGGGGAGAGCCTGACAATGGCAGAAAGAACTTTGCCTTAATGGCATTTGAGGGATGCTCCTCAAAATCTGCCTTGTCACAGGTATCAAAAGAATCTTTGACAAAACTATGTTCAAATTCATGCAAAGAATCTTTTGCTCTCATAAGAGAGACAAATGTGCACTTACAAGGAAAGGCTAATGATTCTAAGAGAAAACTCACTCAGATAAAATGTGATTTAGAAAGAAAACTTTCTGCAAAAACAAAAGAAGTTTCTAAATTGACTAACTCTGCTATTGAAACCCAAGCACAAATCAAAATAATGATTAATGACCTAGGAAATGTCAGACAAGAGCTTGCTGACACCAAGGTCACATGTGAAAAATGGGTGGAATCTTGTAAGGGGTACCAACTATTGCTAAACAAACAAAGTGCTTCAAATGTTAGGTTTGGCATAGGGTACAATCACACTGAAACACCAACAGATTTCTCTCCCAAAACTACTGAAGATGGGAGAAAAATTGTTTCAGGTGAAACTTCTGAAGAGGAAGAATGCACATCTTTCCATGAAAACTTTCTAAAATCACACAAAGAAAGTTCTTCAGAAGTACTGAGTAAATCTGACTTTAAGCCGTCAGTAGTTTCAACTGCATCAGGAGTTGAGAACCTGAAAACTACTGATGACCTAAAACCAATCAAAATAGTCAGAGATTTGTCTTTGAAAGAAAAGACAAAAGAATGTGAAATTTGTGGTCTGTTCAACCACAAAACAGAATTTTGCAGATATAGAAAGAGTATTCAGTTCAATAAGAAAAATCAACAACTGGTTGTGGGGGAACAAATCAAAACTGATTATGTAAAAACTTTTTCTCCCAAGAAACAACAACCAGCAAAAACCCTTTCTCAGAAAAAGACAAAATCTCAACAAAAGTCTTTTTCTCAAAATTCTCTGTCAGTAGTTAGACCTAAATCATCAGCAGTTTCACAAACTGCTGAGATTAAAGATCTTATGAACATGGTACAACTACTGATGACCAAAGTTGATGGTGGTCCTCAAAAGGATACCACCATTGTACTTAATGCAAAATCCATTGCCAAAAAGACATGGATTTCTAAACTTGGTCAAGAACAAACTGTAAATGTTCTCAAGAGCAAACCCAAAGCCAAACTGGCTTGGGTTCCTAAATCTAACTAATTTGCTATCTTGTGCAGAGAGTTTCCAGAGGCTTAAATAGCATTTGGTATGTAGACAGTGGAGGCTCAATGCACATGACAGGATGCAGATACCTGATAAACAATTTTATCAGTCAAAGAGATGGATCTGTGTCCTTTGGGAACAATGCTAAGGGATATGTGCTAGGACATGGCAATGTCTCCTCTGGCAAAATACAGTTTGACAAGGTCAATCTGGTTGAAAACCTTGAGTACAACTTGCTAAGTGTGTCATAAATGTGTGATAAAGGATATTCTTCCTTTTTCACAAAGACAGCATGCAAGATCATATCACCAGAAGGCCAGAAGTTGATAGAGAAGATTATTGAAGATCATACTTTGTTAATTGCCAAAAGATGTGGCAATGTCTATGCAGTGGACATTGAAAAAGACAAAGTACTGAACAACACTGCCTGTTTCTTCTCAAGGGCATCAACTTCAGAAACTGATCTCTGGCACAGGAGACTTGGCCATGTGAACTTTAAAACCATAAATAAAGTCACAAAAATGGGCTTGGTCAGAGGTCTACCCTTAAAAGTATACCAGTGTCAAGAACACTGTGTATCCTGTTTAAAGGGTAAACAGCATAAGTCCTCCTATAAGTCTATTGAAGAATCAAAAACAACTGCATGTCTTCAACTACTCCATATGGACTTATTTGGGCCTGTAAAGATCATGAGCCTTGGTAAAAAGAAGTACTGCTTAGTCATCATTGATGACTACTCAAGATTTACATGGGTATTCTTCTTATTTTCCAAGGATGAGGCTGCTGAAATCATCAAGTTCTTCATTCTACAAGTAGAGAAGCAATACTCTCTACTTGTCAAAACCATTAGAAGTGATAATGGGACAGAGTTCAGGAACAAAACTCTGAATGACTTCTGTTTGTCTTAAGGGATTATTAGACAATTCAGTGTTGCCAGAACTCCTGAACAAAATGGTGTGGTAGAAAGGAAGAACAGAACTTTAATAGAAGGAGCAAGAACAATGTTGGCTGATTCTGGCCTACCTTTATACTTCTGGGCAGAAGCAGTTAACACATCATGTTATGTTCAAAATAGAGTTCTTGTTGTCAAGAGACATTCAAAGACTGCCTATGAAATTCTTCATGGCATGAAGCCCCTTATCTCCTTTTTCAGGGCTTTTGGGTGTCAATGTTTTATCTTAAACATCAAGGAATCTATTTCAAAGTTTGCTGCCAAAGTTGACTCAGGTTACTTTCTTGGTTATTCCTCAACTAAAAAAGCCTATAAGGTTTTTAACTCAAAAACCAGGATAGTAGAAGAAACACTGAATGTCAAGTTCAATGAGTCTAAACACACTCTCATTCCAGCACATCCTGCTGAACTCTTTGACCTTGACAACTTTCATTTTGAACCTGAAAAGACTGTCACTTCATCCAAACCTACTTATTATGGTGATCAAAGGTTTGATGATGAGGATCCAGCACCATGGTCCCCTCAAACAGTCATTAAGTCCACTTCAAAGGCTGATGAAGCCAAAAAGGGGGAGAAAATCAAGGTACCTATGGATACACTTGAAGCCAGAAGAAAGGCAAGAGTGGCTATCCTAGCAAGAGATCAAAAAGATCAGGCCAGAAAAGAGAAACTGGCTCAACAATTTGGTGTCTCTATTCAAGAAATAGAAGATGCTGAAAAATCTGATGAATCCCAAGGGCACAATGAAGAAACCTCTGATGGCCAAAGTTCTTATGAAGAATCAGAAAGTACTGAAGACAATCCTTCAGTAGTTGACAAACCTTCAGAAGTTGTCAACCCATCAGAAGTTAACACTTCCAAGACTCAAACTGCTGACCCTTCCAGATCAACTGATCCTATTCAACCAACCTCTGCTCCTATCAGGCCTACTACAACAGTTACCACAATGACTGTGCTAAACCCTTCTCCAATCTCTCAATCAGCAGAATTACTTGAGAAGAGTTTAGTTGCAGCCCAAAAGAAGGCCAGAGAAGATCAGATCTGGAAAAATCTGGAAGAAAGGGATGACTTAGATCTAAGCCATGAAGAAAAACTTCAGGCTTATGAAGCTGAACTCCAAAGGCAGGCTAGCCTAGATGAAATTGCTGAACAAGAAAAAAGACATCAACTGATGTCTTACATTATGAAGAACAGCAAAATCAAAGCCCACACATTGAAGAGACTCTCTGTGGAAGAGCTGACAAGAAGAGCTCAACTTATTGCAGATAAACTTGCAACAAGTAAAGACACAAAGGCCAAGAGAGCTCAGATGATAGAAGAACTGGTAGCTAATGGTTATGGTTCAAAAGCCTCAGTGTCCAAATGGAAAGAAGAAAGATTGGTGGACACATATAGAAAATACAAGGCTGCAAGGGCTGCTAATCCAGAGAAGTTTCAAACTGCTGAAGCTTCAACTTCAGTAGTTAGAACTTCTGGTGTTCAAAGAAGACCAGCTACCCAAAGAAAGAAGTCAGAGGAGAAAGTGAAGACTGATTTCAGAATGGTACTACTAGAAGGTAGTACATTAGTACATTCTGATTTTGACATAGAAGAGAAGCCTCTGCTCACACAATTTAGGGATCCTTCCACCTTTGCATATCAAATCCAGAAGACCATCACAGACAAACTGCACACCAAGGTAGTAACTGAACATCATTTGCCAACATTTCAGATACCTAATGTGATGGAACAACAGCAGGGAAGTGAATCCCACCTGAGAGTCACTGAAGTTGAAAACATTCAATACTCGGGAGAAACCCAGGGTACCACCATGGTTCCCTACACTGCAGACTTTGACAAGTCTAAAGTACCAATCATCAGATGGTCCTTTACTGATAACAACTCAGTACTTGTGACAAGAAGAGATCAAACAAGCAGGGAATATAGGTCGATGAATGAACTGAAGAAACTATCAACCAAAGACCTGCTTACAATCCAACACTTGGAACCAAAGAAAGGGTCTCTTACTGATGATCAACTGAACCAGCTCAAGAATTCCATGTTCAAAGGAATATGGAAAATTGTGAAGGACAGAAAAGAACAATAAGGAATTAGTAAGGTTTTGGCTTCATCAATCCAGAGGGAGATTGTTAGGACAAAAAGGATTGGTGAAACCACTTTTGCAAACCTTAGTCTAATTCACTTCTGTCAAAATACTCTAAGTATAGAACTGCTGAAGAAAAAGGATCAAACTGCTGAAGAAGAGATTCAGAAGTGCTGAAGAAGAAAAGTCATCAGAAGTTCTGAAGTTCAAACCAGACACTTCTACTGAAGAACTACTGAAGACAAACTACTCATCAGTAGTTTGTCATTCATCAGTACTTAAAGAAGATCTTTTCCACCGCCTTTGTATATCAGTAGTTTAATACTTTAGTATTTCTTTTTGCTTTATGTACAAGTTCCAAGACTGCAACTTGTTGCAACTTGTTTCTGAACTTGCTTTTGGCAAGGTTCATGTATTTGTAAAGTCTATAAATATAAGGGTTCATCCCTCTGTTTTAGACATTGATTTTAATACAAGAAATCCTTCAACAATTATTATTGTTATTTCCATTTCGTGTTTACTGAGAATCTGTCAAAGTGTTTCATTCTCATTTAATACTTAGATTCTCAATAAATACTTATCATTTATTAGTTCTTGAATCCAGGGGGAGTAATAACTCCTGTTGATAAGTGTAGCTATAAACTTATAAACATTCCGCTGTGCTATCACTCACCAAGAACTTGCTAAACACTTAAGTGTCAACTAGCAAGTTCAACTAAAAGAGCAGCTTACTGATCCAACAATAACAGTAACAACATTTAACTAACTTGCGAGTTAGTCATCAGTCGACACAAGGTTTGATTGTACATAGACGCATTGTTACATGTCGGATTCATACTCTATCATCATACAACTGTGATTTTTGTACAAACTATTGTTATCAATTATATTCAAAAACCTATGTATTCTCACCAACTTTTGTTGACCCAAAATATTTTCAAACTTAACATGTTTCAGGTTCTACTTGCTTGAAGATTTGAGTTAATGCTTGAAGATGTGTGCATAGTATTATTCACTTTGATGTACGATTCTTGTAGAACAATTGTATGTAATTTATTTAAATCATTTAATGAAATGCATTATTCACCATGAGCTACTGAACATTCATCAATACGTGACATCCCGATGTTTCCGCCATCGATTGGGGTGTTACAGATTGGTATCAGAGCCTTGGTTATAGGGAATTAGGTTATTAGAAAAATAATTTAGTCTATAACCATAGGAATATAACCAGTATTTGCTCCTTTACTTGCTATTCTCTATCTCACTCCTACTTCTTATCCCTACTTTCATCCTTACAAGAAGGTTGCTCTCCATCACTGGAACTACTCTTAGACTAAATAGGACAAATTCCTCAGGCGTAGCCTGAACCACCTTGAGATCTCGTCAAAGTTCTAGATTTTAATAACGAACACGTGCAATCTGGAAGGGTGAACGCCTGTATTCTGAGTCTTCTGTCTAGGCTGGCATTGCGCATATATCCCAATCAGACGAGGGACCCGGATGCCTACCTGGGAATTCTCGGGATGAGTGTTCACTTATAGGCTAAAGCATGTCTTCATAAGTTATTAGAATCTAGAATCTTTGATAAGTCAACGTTTTCGTTTATTCGTTTTAATTAATGAATAAATGATTACATTCCTTATACTACCTCATTCATTTCATTGTGTCTCTTACAGATCATGCCTCCACGTCGCAGCACTCGCAATAACAATGGTGGTAATCATGAGGAAGGAAATAGCAACAATAACAGCCACGACGCTAACCACAACAACAACAATAACAACAACAATGGTGTTGATGCCCAATTGGCTGCGATCATTTCTCAATAAATGGCACAGCAGATAGCAACTTTAGTTCCTAACCTACTAGCTCAAGTCATCCAAATGAACGGAAACGGTAATGGAAACAGAAACGACAATGGAAACCACAATGGAAACGGGAATGGTCTCCCAGCTTGCACTCTTAAACACTTTAATACCTGTAATCCCCCTAAATTCAGTGGAGATGAAGGAGCTACGGGTCTTCTGCAATGGTTCGAGGGTATCGAGAATACCTTCATTAACAGTGAGTGTCCCGATAACTTTAAGGTCCGTTATGCTATGAGTGTTCTTCACAAACGAGCACTCACTTGGTGGAATGAGGAAAAGCGCACTTGAGGAGCTGAAGTTGCACTTACTATGACCTGGGATCAAGTCAAGGAGATAATGAAAGATGAATTTTGCCCACGTAACGAGGTCAAGAAATTAGAGGACGAGTTCCACACCCTTGCTCAGGATAGTGGGGAAAATCTTACTTATAATACCCGCTTCCATGAGCTCAGTCTGTTATTGCCCCATAAGGTCACTCCGCTACCTGTAGCCATCGAAAAGTATATCAGTGGTTTGCCCATGCAGATTCAGGACACGGTATGGGGAAGGAACCCTGCTACCCTTGAAGAGGCCAAGCGTTTAGCAGCTACCTTAACTGACAATCACGTAAAGAACGGGACCTTAGTTCGGAAAGGTAATAAAGCAAGTATTGTAGCCGCGGTAACTACTGAGAACCAGAAGCGTAAGGCCATGGATCCTGATGTCAACCTCACTACACAAGCTTCTAACAAGAAACCTTATATAGGAAACTATCCATTGTGTAACACATGCAACCGACATCATCCCACTGCTTCAGTGTGTCGCTTGTGCACCAATTGTGGTAAGTATGGCCACCTAGTCAATACATGTCGCGAGACCCCGAATCCTAATGCCAACCAACCCACCAACCCTGCTCAGGTTACTAATCCTAATCGATACAACTATGGTCAATGCTATGAATGTGGAGACCCAAATCACTTCAGTAACCGATGCCCTAAACTAAACAGAGATCAAGACCCTCCGGCTACCTAACAGCAAGTCTCACCATTTGACTATTGGTTGCTTTTATTCTATGTATTGACGCTATTTGATTCAAGTAATAAATTCTAGTATTGAAACTTTTGTCTGAGAGTTGTTTACATGGTATAATCATAACAGTTGAATGCATGATTGTTTGAATGTGAACTAATTATCTAAATCTACACAACTACAACTCATATACTGTGCTTGTTATACTTATAAACTTGCTTGCATAAACATGTTATCAATTTGCAATCTATGTGTATAATAAATGTCATCATGCCTTTTCAACAGTCGGGAGAGGCCCTACAACCTGCTCCACGACTGGTGGAGGCTATCAAACCTACTCAACGATTGGTAGAGGTCATTATGCCTTTTCAACAGTCGGGAGAGGCCCTACAACCTACTCCACGACTGGTGGAGGCTATCGAACCTGCTCAACAATCGGTGGAGTCATAGAAGGACGCAAAACTTTAATGTAAGGTAAATTGGTGATTGCGGTCCGGAACGTAATCATGAATTTACAGGTACGTTAAGGTAGTGTGAAATTCTATCAAGATTTTGGGAGATAACCAAATGAAAACTCTAGTTGTCTGGTAGATCATTTAGTCAATCGACTCACACATAACACGAGACAGTTTATTCTATTCATGCTATAACCCAAATCACAACTATTTACATTTTTTACCCAATCACCTTCAACCCTGTGTTTTTCAATAAACTTCGGGACGAAGTTTCTAAAAGTAGGGGAGACTGTAACATCGCACATCTTTTCCCAAGTGCCGAATTAATCAAAACCACCACTTCACCCACTATATACTTGATATATACATATGTATTCTTTTAATCATTTATTTAGCTAATTATTTATATTTACCACTTTATATAATAATAATAATAATAATAATAATAATAATAATCATGTTAATAATAACAACATCTACAACCCAACCCAACACCTCAAACCCAACCACCCAGCCCAATAAGCCAGCCCACTCCTCTCTTGTCTGAAGCCCAAGGCCCATCAGACATGGCCCAACCCCCTTCTCCATTCCTCCTTTCTGTTTTAAAAAAAAAAAAAAAAAAAAAGGATGCTCCCGCCATGGTTCGAACCGGAGCCAACGAGACACAACACACACGCCTACACCAACTGAGCCACAGCTCATTCTTGTTTTAATCCCAACACGTAATGTATAAAACACCTTCTTAAACGAACTGTCTTCCTCCCCTGCTGGTTCGCTGCTGTGTAAACAGCCGACCCCCACATTTTTGCCTTGATTGACTTTGATTTAAACCTATATATATAAACTATTGACTAATTAACTCGTGACAAGTAATCACGGGCATTATATACAAAGAAACACAATCAAAGCATTCCATTTTAAGCCTAATTACGCGTTTTTATTATGAGGGCGGTCAAACCTTCCATCGTGCAATCCAAGGCCTATCCCTATAAATTGGACATCTCTGGACAATCACAACTCGCCACTCATTCTTTCACAACCTCCAATTTCTATAATCATTCCACTGTTTTAGAGTTTTGATCGTGTTTTTGACTTCGGGCATTGACTGACTAATTCTTATCCAAATCGTGTTTGTAAGTTTGATATTTTTGATGGGTTTTGTTGTTCGGCATACACACAACATTAACCCTAAGGTTAATTGGGTTAATGTTGTGTAATTTGTTCAATTGCAGAATCTAGGGCTCGTATGTACGATTTGGGGAAGAACACGATTTTGCATATGATATATATTTTAAACAAACAGAAACCAAACACAACCACTGATCTAGATCAAGTGGTTGTGTCTGGTGCTTTAGAGCGGGCCCACACGGGTTCGACCCCCGGCATCAACAAAGTATATTTTTTTTAACATTCAAAGCTAATATATAATCACTTGTATTTTAAAATTCATTTTAAAATACTAAAACTATTTTATAAATTCTACAAAAATTATATTATGTTAATCTAGTGAAAAAGTTTAACATACAATTTTTAGTTTTCAAAAATTTATTTATTTTATATATATAATAAATAATTCAAGTTTATTCAATTTTATTTATAAAATTCTATAAAAATATCAAAACGATTATATAAATTTCCACAAAATTTATTCTGAGTTTTTATAACATTAAGCTTTTCAGAAATGATTTTTATTTCTGAAAAATCATTTATTTAATATTTTTAATCAATTTTTGTTAGTTTTAATCATAAATAAATCATAATAAATTCATTTTTCAATATTTTTGCACCAAAATTTTATATAAATTATTTCTATTTATTTGGAACAGAAATACAATTTTTAATTTGATAATTCTTTAATTTTAATATTTTTAAATATTAAAGTTATAATTTGACAATTTGAAATGAATAGATTTAATATTCTATTTTTTAAGAAAATAATTTTATAAAAATTATTTTTATACTTTAAACTCATTATTGTGACCATCTTTGATTCAAATTTTATAAAAAGACTTTTTGTTTATTTATTTATCAAATTTCTCTCAATTATCAAACATTTTAATTATTAATCAAACAAGCACTTATCCCCAATTCGAAGCCCTAGAATATATATTTGTAGACTAGATAGACTTAGACATATTATTACCTTAATTATAGGGTAATACTTGACATCGTTGGGCAACACATATTCTATTTTCACGAGACATAACATTTTGCTAAGGTAAGTTTACATAGCCCCTTTACTCTATTTTCACTATTTTTGGGGTGAAACATGTTTAAACATTTTATACTATCATTTACTCATATTTACTTGTGATTCAATTACAACATCATTCTATCATTTGATTGTAACAAAAAGACACAGTACAATCATTAACAATGATTAAGCCGCCTGTTTAGATTATAGCGCTATAGGTCTGACAAACCCATCCCCCCGCATAAATTCAGGGATGATCGATAACAGTAGCAACATTTAACTAACTTGCGATTTAGTCATCAGTCGACACAAGGTTTGATTGTACAAAGACGCATTGTTACATGTCGGACTCATACTCTATCATCATACAACTGTGATTGTTGTACAAACTATTGTTATCAATTATATTCAAAAACCTATGTATTCTCACCAACTTTTGTTGACCCAAAATATTTTCAAACTTAACATGTTTCAGGTTCTACTTGCTTGAAGATTTGAGTTAATGCTTGAAGATGTGTGCATAGTATTATTCATTTTGATGTACGATTCTTGTAGAACAATTGTATGTAATTTATTTAAATCATTTAATGAAATTCATTATTCACCATGAGCTACTGAACAATCATCAATACGTGACATCCCGATGTTTCCGCCATCGGTTGGGGTGTTACACACCGAAAGCTCAGAAATTGGAGCTTATTCACTCAGATGTATACGGACCGACATCAGTAGCTTCACTTGGAGGTTCTCGCTACTTTGTGACCTTCATAGATGATTCAACACGCAAGGTATGGGTTTACTTTCTTAAACATAAATCTGAAGTTTTCGATGCTTTTAAGAAATGGAAATCTGCTGTTGAACTTGAAACTGGTTTGAAGGTGAAATGCTTGAAATCGGATAATGGTGGTGAATATATCAGCAAGGAGTTTACAGATTATTGTGCTGTAGAGGGATCAAGATTATAAATACAGTTCCAGGAACTCCGCAACAGAATGGAGTTGCAGAGAGGATGAACAGAACATTGTGTGAAAGAGCCAGAAGTATGAGATTGAATGCAGGGCTCCCAAAGATGTTCTGGGCTGATGTAGTTAATACAGCAGCGCATCTTATCAACCGTGGACCCTCAGTACCATTAGGATTCAAGCTTCCTCAAGAAGAATGGAAGGGCAAAGCAGTTGAGTATGATCACCTGAGAATCTTCGGGTGCAGTGCTTATGATATCAATCCTGAAGGTGACAAGTTAGATGCAAAAGCAAAGAAGTATATCTTCATTGGATATGGGGGTGATAAAATGGGCTACAGGCTTTGGGATTTTGAAAGCAAAAAGGTAGTCAGAAGCAAGCATGCTGAGTTCAATGAAGAAGAATTGTACAAGGACAGAAACTTGGATAAGTCAAAGGTTCAGAAAGAAACAGTTGAGTTTAGTGTTGAGAATCAGAAGAAAGAATCTGTCACAGGGCTCGTAACAGAATCTGAAGATGACACAGAACCTGAGACTGAAGATGGTGAGAATGAAGAGTCAGTGGGAGTTCAGAGTCTGAAGATGAACAGTCTCCACAGCAGCCTGACCAGTCTGATACTTCGGTCAGGAAATCCACCAGAGTTTCAAAAGCGCCGGACAGGTACAGTCCCAGTCGTACCGGCCCCTCAGTTAATTATATTCTCTTGACAGAAAATGGTGAATCAGAGAGCTACTCTGAAGCAGTCAAGATGAAGGACTCGTTCCAGTGGGAGCGAGCAATGAAAGAAGAAATGAGTTCACTAGACAAGAACAAGACTTGGGTTCTTGTAAAGCTTCCGCAAGACAAGAAAGCTCTTCAGAATAAATGGGTTTTCAGGGTCAAAGATGAACATGATGGTTCTAAACGGTATAAAGCCCCTTTAGTGGTCAAGGGATTTCAGCAGAAGAAGGGAGTTGATTATGATGAGATATTCTCTCCAGTGGTGAAGATGACCACCATCAGGTTAGTTCTGAGTATTGTAGCAGCAGAGAATTTGCATCTAGAGCAGCTAGATGTGAAAACAGCATTTCTACATGGTGACCTTGATGAAGACATTTACATGGCACAACCTAAGGGATTCCAGGTTATTGGAAAAGAGAATTGGGTGTGCAAGTTGAAGAAGAGTTTGTATGGTCTGAAACAAGCACCAAGGCAGTGGTACTTGAAGTTTGATAATTTCATGGTGAAGACCAGTTACAAGAGATGTGAAGCCGATCACTGTTGTTATCTGAAGAAGTTCAAGAGTTCGTATATCATTCTACTTCTGTATGTAGATGATATGTTGATTGCAGGATCAGATATGAATGAGATTGGCAAGTTGAAGAAACAAATGTCTAAAGAATTCGAGATGAAAGATTTGGGTGCAGCTAAACAGATACTCGGGATGAGTATCACCAGGAGCAAGAAAGATGGATCTTTGACACTATCCCAGGAAAATACATCGGGAAAGTGTTAGAGAAATTCAATATTAACAGTGAGAAGACCAAGCCTAGAAACACGCCCTTGGGGAGTCACCTCAAGCTTACCAAAGATCAGTGTCCTAGAACTGAAGAAGAAAAAGCCGATGTGGCTAGAGTTCCGTATGCATCTGCAGTAGGTAGTTTGATGTATGCTATGGTGTGTATAAGACCTGACATAGCACACGCAGTCGGAGTTATCAGTCGGTTTATATCAAATCCAGGAAGAGAACATTGGGAAGCAGTTAAATGGGTGCTTCGTTATTTGAAGGGAACGTCAAAGATGGGGTTATGTTTCAAAGGGAAGGATTCAGTTCTCAGAGGTTATACAGATGCTAACCTGGGTGGCTGCAAAGAGACATTTAAAAGCACCACAAGTTTTGTTTTCACAGTGGGAGGAACTGCAGTCAGTTGGATGTCCAGACTTCAGAAAAGCGTGGCTTTGTCCACAACAGAGGCAGAATACATGGCTATAGCTGAGGCCAGTAAGGAGCTAGTATGGTTGAAAGCTTTTCTAGAAGAGTTAGGGAAGAAACAGACTGAGTATTTGTTGCACTGTGATAATGAAAGTGCAGTGAAACTTGCTAAGAATCCTGTGTATCACAAGAAGACGAAGCACATCGGGATAAGGTATCACTTCGTGAGAGGATTGGTTGTTGATGGCACAATCAACTTGAAGAATATCACAGGTGCTAAGAATCCAGCAAACATGTTTACTAAATGTGTGACGTTGGATAAGCTGAAGCTGTGTGGAGCTTCAGCTGGTCTCCAGGAATAATGTTGAGGAGATCGGGGTAACTGGAGGTGCATTGAAGATCAAGGGGAGATCTTATCTACAGAAGTACAAAAGAGATGGTGCAGTTCGTGGTCCGAAGACACCAAGTGGGAGATTGTTGGAGATGTTGCCTTCAGCCCACTTATAGGCCCAGTCGTTTGAAGCCCAGTATGATTAACTTGTTGAGCAAGGTTAGCATAGGGTTTAACCCTAATTTAGGCCTAAAAATAATCTCTTGTACTTGTAGCTTTTTGTATCACTCAATAATAAGAATACCCCAGTTGCCCCCATGGACGTAGGTCAGTTTAGACCGAACCACGTAAATACTCGTGTTCGTGTGCGTGTGTGTTCTACGATCCTAACATTAAGTGGTAGCAAACGAAAGTCTAGATCTACAGCCACATATAGTGAGGGTAATAAGAGGCATGCCATAGCTCTGGCAATAGGACCTATGACTATAGCGGTAGCTACGACTGTAATAAAACAAGTGTGCAAAGATGAAAAGAAATAAAATGTTATTAATCCTCTTGTATAATATTTATGCTCTGGGACAGACGATAACGTACCATATTCAATAAAAAAGAGAACTACAAAACTTAGTCGATTCATTCTTTATTTTTTTTAAAACTCATAGTTTGTTTAATGAATATCTCATCCCATGGACGGAGTTGGGGTGAGAAAATGAGAAAGAAGGTTATCGAGTGGAAAAAGATGGTGGAAATCTCAACATGTCCTAACGGCTCGTCGTATTTTAATATCGAGGAACTTGTTGCTGAAATCCGTACGCTTTCAAGAGTCTAAATTCCCACCTGAATATGGTTAGAAATTGTAATAACCGTCAAGAACTCGGATTTAACATCTCAAAAATTACAGTAAATGAATGGGTAAGTTGTTAATTCAAACTGTTTAATGTTACGATTTCCTATGTTTTCACTATGTATTTGATCCTAACCCTACCTGTATATATACTAATTATAAGTTTTACAACTAAATAGTATTTCTAATGAATTCAACAGAAGTATCCTGCTAGTAAAAATTAAATAAATCTGATAAAAATTTCTCGACGAGTGAACCCAATTTCACCCAAAATTTAAAACTTACAACTTATGACATGTACCTATTATATCATATAAGAAATATAGTTTTCATTTAAACAATCGTCATCATCATCATACTCAGTAATCTCATCAGTAGAAAAGCTAAGGTAGGGGTATGAGGAAGGTGAAATGTAGACAGTCCTACATCTACCTTGTAGAAATAAAGATGTTGCTTCCGGTGATCAGACACCCGACTCGATAGTAGTTTCTCATCAAGCCTTGGACATATGACACATAACACTTAGCAATCAGGACAAGCATGGCCGGCCCTTAATAGGGGCGCCAAGGGCCCGTAGTTTTTTTAAAGGTTTATATATATATATATGATTGGGTTCATATGAGAACCCTCTTGAGTTATGAGAACTTGAGAACCCCCTAGACCAATGACATGATAACACATATACCACTTATCATTATAATATCAAAGGGTATGACAGTAATTTAACCCCACCCCATCCCCCTTTCAACAGCTTTTTATTACTGATTTTTTTCAAATAAACACACACACACGTTACTTTCTCTCTCTCTCTCTTACACACACACTCCTCTCTTTCTATATATATCTCTATCTCTTCTCTCACACGACTCTCTCTTTCTTCCTCACACACACGTCTTTCTCTCTCTCTTTCTCTCTCTCTCTTTCTCTCTCTCTCTCTCTAGAGATGATGAAGGTGGTTTTTTTGGGATCTGAATGGTAGTGGTATGGGGCGGTTGTTCGTGGTTGTGGAGGTATGGGTGGAGGAGATGGTGGGGTCCGATGGTGGTTATTGGGGCGGGTGGTCGGCGGTGAACAGATCTAGGGTGGTTCGAAGGGTGGTTTTTGGATCTGATATGGGTGATTGGGGGGTGAAGGAGACGGTGATTGGGGTGAAGAAGACGGTGGTGGTGAAGGGAGACGGTGGGGGCTGGTTTGATGACGGGGTTTTAGGACCTTGAAGATGATGGGGGTGGAGACAGGGGTGGTTTTTGGTGATGGTGGTGGGATGGTGGTCGACGGTGGTCCTGGGAGGTGATGGTGATGGTGGGTTTTAGTGTGGGTCGGTTTTTGGTGATGGGTTGTGGGAATAGAACAGGCCTGGGAGGCGTAGGTGGTTTTTGGTGATGGGTTGTGGGTAGGGTTGTTCAAAAAGCTCGTGGCTCGGAGCTCGCTCAGATTTAGCTCGAAAAAAGCTCGCTCAATACGGCTATGTTTGAAACTGAGTAACGAGCTTAGCTCGGTTCGTAACAAGCCGAGGTAGCTCGGTTTAGCTCGGATTATTTAACTTTTAATATGTTTTCTTTATATATATATATATAATATCAAAACATGTTAAAAAAAGAGCGGGAATAATTCCCGCTCCAACATGTTAAAAAAAGAGGGAATCCCAAATCCCAAAGTCTAAACCCTGCTCAAATCGACAAATCCAAATTATAAATACAAACTTATATTTCTTGTTTCTCATAATACTCTCAAACCCTGGTTCCCATATCCCAACTTCCCGTTTCCCCCTTATATCTTCTTGTACACCACCGCTATTTCAATCACCATAATCAACGGTCATTGTGAGGTCAATCTGTCAAGGTAACAACGTGTGATTAATGATATCTTTGCGTTCATATTTACGTATATAATTATACATGTATTTTACCTATTTTCCTTTGGTTTAAGTAATGATTTTTTAAGATTTCATGGTTTTTAAGATATGCGTTAGCTTGATATTGATTAACATATCAACTAATGTATTAAATTTTATTTGTGTTTTAATTGCTTAATCTGTTGTAGAATGACTTCTTTGGAAGAATCAAATGGTGGAACTGGGATATCAAATGTTGATCATGTTGGCTTAAGTGACAAAGAGAGTGTTGATGAAATTGATGAGTTGAGAGATACAACAAATGGACAGGGCTTAGATGATGCAAATAAAGATGCTCCAAAAAGAAAGAATTCATCGGAAGTTTGGGATCATTGTGTACGTGGTGAAGGAGAGCACAAAGGGCAGAAGGTAACAAAACAACAATGCATCCATTGTAGGAAATCATATGTATATACTCCAGGAGGACCCACTTCAACTCTTAAGCGACACCTAGACAACATATGTCCACATATGCAAATGCTAAGGGCAAGAGGTAAAAAATGGGGTTTTAGTTTTGTAGGTGGTACTGAAAATCAATCTGGTTTTAATATGAATATGGGTTATGAGCATTTGAAGTGTAGGGAAATAATTGCTAAGATGATCATAGCCCATGTAACAAAAAGTGAGTAGGTCAACAATTACAAGAGATTGTGTAAAAGTGGTCGATGTAGAAAGAGAGAAGGTTAGGAAAATTTTAAAAAATGTTGATATGATTTCACTTACTAGTGATTGTTGGACCTCAAACCAAACAATTGGGTATATGTATTTAACAGCTCATTACATTGATTCTGATTGGAAAATGCAGAAAAGAATAATTGGTTTTAATGAGCTTGCACCACCTCATAGTGGTGAGGTTATATCAGATGCTATCTTGGAGTGCCTTATTAAATGGGGTATTCAAGATAAAATAGGTACAATCACTCTAGATAATGCATCCAATAATGATAGGGCAGCCATGATTTTAAGAAATAGTTTTCAAGGGAAAGGAAAACTACATTTTGAGGGGTTGTTTTTTCATATTAGATGTTGTGCTCACATATTGAATTTGGTTGTGCAAGATGGTCTAGGAACTATTGAATCATGTCTTTTAAAAGTTAGAGAAGGGGTCAAGTATCTGAGAAAGTCCCTAGGTCGTTTGCTAAAATTTGGTGAAATAGCAATCACTCTTTGTATCTCCACACATCGGTCTTTATGTACCGATGTACAAACTAGGTGGAATTCAACACACCGCATGCTTGAATCTGCTATTCACTATAAACGAGCCTTTCAAGGTTATGCATTGAGAGACTCGAACTTTGATCGATCTCCCACGGATAAAGAGTGGTCTCGTGCTGAAAGAGTGTGCAAGGTACTTAAAGTATTTTTAGATGCCACAAACCTGTTTTTGGGCACATCATATCCAACTTCAAACTTGTTTCTCACTGAAATTTTTAAGGTGAAAAGAGAGATAAGTAAGGCTCATGAATCAAATGATAGTTTTCTGAAAGCCATGAGTGTGCCAATGTATAAGAAGTTTGAGAAATATTGGGGAGAAGTTGGGGTACTTATTTCAATTGCATCCATTTTAGATCCAAGGTTTAAAATGTTGTCAGTTAAATGGACTTTTGAGAGATTGTATCCATCAAATGAGCTTGAAAGCCGGGTTGAAGATGTGTCAGGAAAGTTAAAGTTTCTTTTTGAAAAATATTCTAATGCATATGTGAAGACTAGTGCTCCCACAACTAGCTCAACCACAACATCCATTGATCATCGAGCTAGGCCCGAAGATGACTTTTTAGCTTATCTTTATGCTAGACCTGTTGAAAAAGCACAAAAAAATGAACTTGAGTTGTATTTAGAAGAACCTAATTACGTTGTTTCTAAAGGCATTGACGTGTTGAAATGGTGGAATCAAAATTCTTCCAAGTTTCGTATTTAAAGCAAAATGGCTCGTGATATATTTTGCATTCCAATCACAACTGTTGCTTCGGAATCGGCCTTTAGTGCGGGAGGGCATATCTTGGATGATTACAGAAGCTCACTTTCAAAAGATGTGGTGGAATTACTTGTTTGTGGAAGTGATTGGATCAAGGTAGTCTCAAATGCAACAATACAAACATTAGAAGTAAGTTTTTGTTCATATATTTTTTTGCCCACTACCATTTTTGATAATTCTTATATTAACACTTGTATTCTTTTTATGCTTAGCGATCTGCAAAAGACGAGGAAAATTTGGAAATTAAGTTCCCAGTGAATGATTTTTCAACTGGCATGCAAGGTACTTCTTTAGCACGTTAAACCTGGTTATATTATGTTAGTGATTGTTGAGATTTAATAGAGAGAGAGTTTACAGAAACATGCTATATTTTAATTGAATCATCCAAATACAAATGAAGGGGTATGGGGCTATTTATATGTGGTGAAGGGGTATGACACCCTTTAGTGAACCGACACAATAGTTCATTTTAACCACCATAACCGTTAC
Organism: Ambrosia trifida; assembly: GCA_028751855.1. Lineage (NCBI taxonomy): Eukaryota > Viridiplantae > Streptophyta > Magnoliopsida > Asterales > Asteraceae > Ambrosia > Ambrosia trifida. The sequence continues at coordinate 12,907,865 of CM054129.1, forward strand.
AACTATATATTATACAACAATAATACATTCTAAATAATCTAACTTAGGATAATCAAATATTATGTCCAACATTCTTCCCCTTAATTTTGATTTATCCTTTCTTGCTCCATAGTAGGGTTGATCTCTTCTTCATGCATTCGAATGGAGTCTTTCTTGTTCTTTGCTTTCTTCTTGCTTCACGTTTGCCATAATTTTCTTCATCGTTGTTGTTGACATCTTGTTAAATTTCACTTGCAATGTTGTCAACCGATGTTATTGCTTCTTTCCCAATTTCTTTCTTGCTTGGCTTTAACTTTGCTAAGTTCCTTGCTGCTTTGAAGCAAAGGTCTTCTTTCTTGATTTGCCATATAGGTCGAACTTGCCACACAGGTCTAACTTGCCACGAAGGTCTAACTTGCCACAAAGGTCTAACTTGCCACAAAGGTCTAACTAGGTCTAACTTCCCACAGAGGTCTAACTTGCTAACCAATTTTCTTGCTTGCTCCCAACCAACTTGCTAATCGGGGCTTTGTTCCTGACCTACTTGCTAATCAGGTTTTATGTGCTCCTGGCGGACTTGCTAATCAGGTTCTTATGCACTAACTTGCTATACTCAACGAATAAAATTCGGAGTTGACTTGCTAATCTCAACGAACAAATGTTCGGAGTCACTTGCTATACTCGACGATCCACGAATGGTCGGAGTTACTTGCCATTAACTCAGCGAGTCACGATGTCTTGAAGTCACTTGCTATTTCTAAACGAACCAAAAGGCTCGGAGTTACTTACTAATTATTTTCTCGACGAACCGAAATGGGCTCGGAGTATCTTGCTATACGAATCGTTTATGATTCGATTTTAACTTGCTATGTGGAATGTTTTAAAAAAAATCAAAAACTTATTTGATTTTTATTTTCTTTTAACAAACCGAAAAATATATTTCAATTAAACTTTCTTTCTAAACTTTGATTAGTGTATTCTTTTCCAAAAAAAAACTGATCCTTCAATTTTAATCGATGACTTGTTTAAACAAAAACTAATTTTGTTTTTACTTTACCCTTTTATAAAATGAGTACGTTGACTTCTGAAAGGATCAAAAACATTCCATCGAAACTTTCTGTTTGACTTTAATAAGTCAATCTTCTCCAATAAACTCTCAAAATATTCTACCAAAAAACTTCCCGTTGCAATTCTTAATGCTTTCTTTGATTAAAGTTAAACGATTTGTTTTTCTAAATCGTTTCGCTAACACTCTTGATTTGATCCTATATCAAATCTTACTTGAATCTTCAAATCGAATACGGTTCTATTTATTTTACGGTTCGGTAATAATTTCCTGGTAATCCTTTAACTTTCTGTTTTGATTCTGGAAATCCACTTAAGGAATGAAAAACGTTTGTTCTTGATGTTTTGATTACTCAACTTCTCTAAAAAAACGTTTTTATTAATTTTGTTGAAAGAAAAAAATTGGCGGGAAAATATATGTTCTTCCAAATGAAGAATAGGAGCCGGAAACCGTTCTTCTAAATTCGTGTATGATTAACTTTCTTTTAAGTATTTGATTTGTTCTAAGATTATAAAGGCAAGGGAACGAATAACCGTTTGAAACACGAATCAATCGCGTCTAACTACTTTTCTGTTTGTCCAGTGTCACGCCGGATTCTTTCTGTTTTCGCCGGAGTTTCACCAGATTCTTTCTTCCGGTGATGTTCTATCTCTTTTACGGTTACAGTCTTCAAATGATGATCTTCCTTATCGTCTGGGTTGGAAAAATCGTTCCGTGAATCATTATTAACCGAATTTGTAACTGTCTCTGTTTTTTTTTTTTTTTTTTTTTTTTGAAAAACAGGGGATGAATCTTCTCTATGATTCTCTCTTTCTTTTCCACATGGATGGATCAATGATACCAAGGCTCTGATGCCATGTTGAGATTTAATAGAGAGAGAGTTTACAGAAACATGCTATATTATAATTGAATCATCCAAATACAAATGAAGGGGTATGGGGCTATTTATATGTGGTGAAGGGGTATGACACCCTTTAGTGAACCGACACAATAGTTCAGTTTAACCACCATAACCGTTACAACTATATATTATACAACAATAATACATTCTAAATAATCTAACTTAGGATAATCAAATATTATGTCCAACAGTGATGGTGGTATAAGCCTGATTGTTTCTGTTAGTTTGGTTATGACACACACTAGAATATGTATCACTGATGTGTGATTGAGAGCAATAATGTCTAACAACTTTCATATTCTTTTGAACTAACAGATTGATGATGTTGCGGGTTTGGTTCGAATTTTTTATATGCATCTCTATCAGTGGTAAGATGCCTTTGTTTTAGGAGAAAAATCATTTAGTTTATGAACGGATCATATCATCCTGAAAATCATATATTTTGAGAACACATATGCACAAGTGCTTTTATTTGTTTCGTTTCGTGATTTTATGCTTGTGTCTCATTAAATTTATTTTGCTTATATGCAGGTTGAGGTGTAGTGGGATGCTTGGATATCTATGGCATGGGTTGATTTAGAAGCTAATTGATGATCTTATATCAAATTTTGGTGAAATTTAGAACTTATTTTGTATTTGGTTAAACATGGTTAGAGCTTGTAATGTATGTGGTTAACTTAGTTTGGATATGTTTATATGAACTATGGAATGATATTTTAGATTATCTATCTTTCGAAAGCTATGCCTAAAAATTTCTTTTAAATTTGAGCTTAACCAAGCTGAGCCGAGCTAGCTCGGTTAAAAACCAAGCCGAGCTAGCTCGGTTAAAAACCAAGCCGAGCTTGAGCTTAGATTTTCATCTCGGATTCAAATCCGAGCCGAGCCAAGCCGGCTCGGTTTATAATTGAGCCGAGCCCAAGCTTGACCTAGCTCGGCTCAGATCGGCTCGTGAACAGCCCTAGTTGTGGGTCGGTTTTTGGTGATGGGTTGTGGGATCAGAACAGGGCTATGGTGTGGAGGGTGGTCCAGAGGGTGGTCCGGTGATGGTACAGGGGTGGTTCGAATGGGTGGTTGAGGATTGGTGTTTGGGGATCTGAATGGTGGTGGTGGTTCGTGGTTGTGGAGGTAGGTGGTTCGATGGTGCAGGGTGATTCGATTGTGACGGTGGTCTGGTGATGGTACAGGTATTATTATTATTATTATTATTATTATTATTATTATTATTATTATTATTATTATTATTATTATTATTATTATTATTATTATTATTATTATTATTATTATTATTATTATTATTATTATTATTAAGAAAACACAGGTGTAAATTGTGGTTCTAGATATGGTTTCACTTTGAAGAATTCAATGAGTAAAGGGTGTAGATTGATGGTATTGGTTAGGTTAGATATGGTTTCACTTTTTGTGGTTATAGAAGTGGTTTATTTTTTGTTTCAAGGGTTTGTTTTTTTTTAAGAGTTTGTTTTTTTTAAACTGAAACAAAGTTTTCTATTTCAAGGGTTTTTTTTAAACTGAAACAAAGGGCTTACGAGCAGTGGTTATTTATTTTTTTAAAAATATGACTCCATAGATGATTCTGTTGATCATGGTTTTATAATTATTTTTTAATTGCAGATCGAAATATTGGTTTTTGGTTATTTTGCGTGTTCTTAAATGGTGCACGAGACGGAGGATGGCCATATTGACGATATGGAGGTTGAAGTATTATCTTCAATGTGGTCAGAAGACATTGATGAAGTTTGGAAAGTAATTCAATGTGGCATGTATTTGTTTGAAATTTGGAAAGTAATTCAATGTAAGAAAACACTGGTGTATACACCAGTGTAAATCTGAATGAATAGATGTTTGGTGATTATTTTACACCACCGTAATACGAATGATATAAAAATTTTTATAGATGTTGGTTATATAAATGCGAGTAAACACTGGTCTAGTGTAAAGCATACAAAAATGATAGATGTTTTGGTTATATAGATATGAGTAAAACATTGGTGTAATTATTTACAGCAGTGTAAATCATACAAAAAATATAGATATCTGGTTATATATGTGTGTGAAAACACTGGTGTAAATAATTATACCAGTGTAAAAATGAGAGAGAGAGAGAGAGAGAAAACAGAATGTACAAGTTAATTTTTTGTTTTAAAAAACTAAGTTGGTTAAAAAAATAAATGAATTAAAAAATAAATTAAAGTTAAAAAAAGTAAAGAAATTCAAAAATAAAATATAGTTTAAAAAATATGATACTGTGAATTTATTGAATAAAAATTTAATATGATATTATATTAATTATTTCTCTTACTTAGTGTTTATCTTAATACCCCTAATTGTACTTTATTACATTAAAATATTCTTAATATTAATTAACATGACAAAACACATCAACTTTTAATCTCAACCATTGGATTCACAAGATTAATAGCCTATAAGACTTCTTATAGTTCTCTCAACTCACACTAGTTCTCAAAATAACCCAGCCATATATATATATATATATATATATATATATATATATATATATATATATATATGGGGTGGTTAAAATAAAAACCCACCTAAAATGAAGAAACCCGGTAAACCCAATCTAGACCATTGATCTAAAGTGATCAATGGTCTAGATTCATTCTACATTATTTTAATTGATTTATTAAGGTAAAGGACAAAAAAAAGGGCACAATGGTCAAATGCCATTTTCTGAAAAAGCACATATGACAAGTGGACCCCACACATGTCACATCATCTCTCTCATACTTTTGTGACCATGGTCCTAAATCTGTCAGCACGTCATGTTACATATGTAACATATGCAGTGTTGCGTATGTTAAAATTGCACAGACTCTGGTCTCATATTTAAAAAATGCTGATTTATTATTTTTTTTATTAGACCATATTTTTTTCGTTTTATTGTACCAGCACCAGAATTGTTGCATACGTAACGAGAATTGATATGGTTATAGGCATTTTGTTACTTACAAAGTGCTAAAAACAAACAAAACGGTCATTACAAAGTGCTAAAAACTTTATAGATCAAAAAACATTCAAATGTATACAAGAATTGTCTCTTACAAAGTGCTAAAAACAAACAAAACGGTCATTACAAAATCAACAAATGCTAAAAAAAAACTATCATAAACAAAAAAAATTGTCCACACTTCATTCTTGATAATCATCTTCATCTTTAATGCAAAAAATATGCTCACCTGCAAAAAAATAAAACAAAAATCATCAATTTACATGTAAAAGACCCCCCCCCCCCCCCCCCCCCCCCGCTTAACGTATGTTAACCAACTGGATTACAAAAAAAACATACGAAACTGATACAAAAAAACATTGTTTTATACATTTAGTTATCAAGATCATCAAACATACGAAACTAATAGCAACTTAGTTCTGCTATTACATACGAAACAGACGCAAACATAGATTTGATCCAATGATTAGTGACTTTTGTTTTAATCAATATATGGTAAAAAAATCAGAAGCTAATTTATACCAACTTAGTTCTGCTGTTACATACGAAACAGACGCAACATAGATTTGATCCCACGTGTAACTGATGAAAGTCAAAAAATCAAACCTTTGTATCTGGTAAAAAAAATCAGAAACTAATTTATACCAAGTTAGTTCTGCTGTTACATACGAAACAGACGCAATATAGGAAACAGATGCAAACATACATTCCACACATTATAATACTCATACAAACATGCACATACTGGTAAAAAAACAAATCAGACATATTGTTGCATATGTTAAGAGACATTAAAATTCACCAATTTTGATTAAAAAATATATTAATAATCACTTTTGCATCTGTTTCGTATGTAACACCATAACTAATCATGTTAACACGTAGGTTTACATACTAACCGAGCCATCTCCAAACCAATATTATTATTATTATTATTATTATTATTATTATTATTATTATTATTATTATTATTATTATTATTATTATTAATCAATATTACACATAAAAAACATACTAACCGATCCATCTCCAAACCGATATTATTATTATTAATCAATATTACACATAAAAAAACATACTAACCAATCCATCTCCAAACCAATATTATTATTATTACTTCCAGAATAATAATATTATTAATCAATATTATCATTTATCAAACTTTAAAAAATTATCATTTATAAAACCTAAAAAAAATAGAATTTAACCATTATCGTAATTTTGCTATCTACCAAGAGTGAACAGTAACTTTGTGGTCTACTTGAAAAAGGTAAAGCCACGAGTTACCAGATCACATCACATTTAATATAATATTGCAATTGCCATTACCAAAATAATAAAGCCACAAAATTCCCTTGAAAAACGGGTAGTGGAGCTGGAAGAAATGCTCTGTTCCCACATTTAATATAATATTGCAATTGCCATTACCAAAATAATAAAGACAACAAACCTTATAATATAACAATACGGGATTTAAGAAATGCTCTGTTCCCACAATTATTGCTTCGTCTTCGAGGCTGTCACCATATGCCTCTGTTTCTCCTTCCTGTTTACTTTTAACACCACCAAAGATTTGACGTCGAACCATCAAAACCGAACCCACAGAGCTACGACTTCGAAGCTTCGTTTTTGTTACAGATCTGGTTTTTTAGATGGGGGTTTGTTGCAGGTGTAGTTTTGAAAAGAGATGAGAGGAGAGAGGTTAAACCGAAGGGTGTTCGTGATGGTCAAACCAAAGGGCTGGCACATGTTGGTGGTTGTCTCGGTTGGGTTTGATTGAAGGTGGTTATTGGTGGTGGTGGCTGATCGATCATGGTGGAAGAGAGGTGGTACATGATGATGATTTTGGTGGAAGAGAAAGAATGTCTCTGTTGGATCAGTATGCTCTTTGTTTAAGTAAGGACTTGCTATCTTTGACACTTAAGTGTTTAGCAAGCTCTTGTATATCAGATTGTAAGCACAGCGGAATGTATAAGTTAAAGCAACACTTTTTATACTTAAGAGAAGTTATTACTCCCCCTTGATGATTGAAACTAATAATGACAAGTATTTATTATGAATCTAAGCAGTAAATGAGAATTAGATACTTAGACAGATTCACAATAAATACTGAAATGGAATAGAACAGTGAAAGTGTTTGAAGGATTTTTCTATTAAAATCAATGTCTAAAATAGAAGGTTGAAGCCTCCTATTTATAGACGTTTACATACATGTATCTTGCCCATAAAGCAAGTACAGAAAACATCAGAAACAAGTTGCACAAGTTGCAACATTGAAACTAACAATTACAGCTAAAAGTAATAATAAACAATAAACTACTGATACAAAAGGCGGTGGAAAATATCTGATGCTAAGTGCTGATGAATGACAAACTACTGATGAGTAGTTTGTCTTCAGTACTTCTGAAGTGAACTTGTCTGGTTTGGACTTCAGAACTTCTGATGAAGTTTCTTCTTCAGCACTTCTCATATCTTCTCTTCAGCAGTTTCTTGTCTTCTCTTCAGTACTTCTATACTTAGCCAAAATGACAGAAGTGAATTAGACTAAGGTTTCCAAAAGTGGTTTCACCAATCCTCTTTGTCCTAACAATCTCCCCCTGGATTGATGAACCCAAAACCTTACTAATTCCTTATGATCTTCTTCTGTCTTGAACAATCTTCCATATTTCTTTGTACATGGTGTTCTTGAGCTGGTTTAACTGTCCATCAGATAGAGATCCTCTCTGTGGTTCCAGATGTTGAATTGTGAGCAGGTCTTGTGTTGACAGTTTCTTTAGATCACTGATCTTCTTGTAAGCCCTGCTTGAAAGGTCTCTTCTTGTTAATAATACTGAGTTGTTAGCAGTAAGTGACCATCTGATGATAGGTACCTTTGACTTGTTAAAGTCAGAGGTATAGGGAACCAGACTTGTCCCTTGGGTTGATGATCCTGAGTGTTGGATGCTTTCTGTTTCAGTAAACCTCAGGTGGGAGTCTCTTCCTTGTTGTTGTTGTTGTTGTTGTTGCATATCAGGCATCTGAATAGTTGGGAGATGGTGTTTAGTCACTACCTTGGTATGCATCTTTTCTTTGATAGTTTTTGGATTTGGTAGGCAAAAGTGGAAGGATCCCTGAATTGTGTTAACAGAAGTTTCTCCTCAATGTCAAAATCTGAATAAACTACTGAACTTCCTTCAAGTAGTACCATTTTGAAATCAGTTTTGACATTGTCCTCTGCTTTCTTTCTTTGAGTAGCAGGCCTTCTTGTTGACATACCAGAAGTTCTAACTACTGATCTTGAAGGATCAGCAGTTTGAAACTTCTCTAGATTTGCAGCCTTGGCAGCCTTGTATTTTCGATAAGTATCCATCAGTCTTTCTTCTTTCCATCTGGATACTGAGGCTTTTGAACCATAGCCATCTGCTACTAATTCATTTATCATTTAGGCTCTCTTGGCCTTTCCTTCTTTACTTGTGGCCAGTTTGTCTGCAATCAGTTGTGCCCTTCTTGTCAGCTCTTGCATAGAGAGTCCCTTGAGTGTGTAGGCTTTAGTCTTGCTGTTCTTTGTGATGTAAGACATCAGTTCTTGTCTTTTGTCTTCTTCAGCAACATAATCAATTTCAGCCTGTCTTTCCAGTTCAGCTTGATAAGCCTGGAGCTTCTCTTCAAACTCTAAATCATCCCTTTGTTCCAGACTTTTCCAAATCTGGTCTTCCTTGGCTTTTTGTTGAACTGCCTTTAACCTCTGCTCAAGAAGTTCAGTAGATTGAGAGATTGGAGCAGGGGTTAGGACAGTCATGGTAGTGGTTGTTGTAGGCCTTGGAGGAGCAGAAGTTGGTTTGATTTGTTCAGTGGATCTGGAAGGTTTAGTTTGTTGAGGTTTGGAAGTGTTAACCTCTGATGGGTTGACAACTGCTGATGGTTTGTCAACTACTGAAGGATTGTCTTCAGTACTTTCTGATTCTTCATCAGAACTTTGGCCATCAGAGGTTTCTTCATTATGCCCTTGGGATTCATCAGATTTTTCAGCATCCTCTATTTCTTGAATAGAGACACCAAACTGTTTGGCCAGTTTTTCCTTTCTGGCTTGATTCTTCTGATCTCTTTCAAGGATAGCCACTCTTGCCCTTATCCTGGCTTCGAATGACTCCTTAGGTTCCCTAATTTTCTCCCCCTTTTTGGATTCATCATGTTTAGAGGTTGAGGGTTGGGAGAATTGACCTTGAAGATGAGCAATCTATTTGCTGTTGAATTCAATCTTGTTGGACAGATCATTCATCTTTGTCTTGATCACTCCAAATTGGTTTTTGATTGACAGCTCCAAGTTAGCTGTGTATGTTTGGAAGTGATTCTTGATGAGAGTGTTCATCATGTGGTACAGGGGACCCTCTGGGCTGCATAGCTGGTTCATGTCTATGCTTGTTTGCCCAGGGAATTGGGTAGGCATTTGATGTGAAGGCTGTGTTTTTGGGAGATCCTCATGTTGTACAGAGGATGCCACTCTAGGGGTTTTAGGGATTGAGTGGACTTTAACCTGTTCAGGGGTGACTAGCTTCTTGAGCTTGGATACCCCTGAAACAGGACCTTCATAAAGTGCCGTCAATTCAGTAGTTTTGGTTTTTGAAACATCATCCAAATTAATGGAATCATCTGAATCCCTGATGTTGTCCTCATTGAGGACTGTCTCAGTTAAATCATGAGCTGAGCCAAACTCAGTTCTCTCATGAACCTCTTGTTCTTGGTTCTGAGGATTTCCTACTTCAGGCATTAAGCCTTCATCAGTAGTTGCCACATCTGAGGTCTTAGCTGTTTTACTTCTGTCCTCAGATCCACCACTGGGTGGTAACTGAGTAGTAGCAGCCTCAGATGCCCCAAGAGTCTCTAAGATTGGGCTTAAAGACTCTGGTCCACCCTCATCTCTTGGGTTAGGGCTAGTGATGTCCACATCCATGTCTGATGCTGTGGTTATGTCCCCTGTTTGTTGTGGTTGTAGGGGACTGACATTATCAGATGGGACTTTCTCTTTTAGCCCAGAGAGAAGTTTAGCAATCTCTATTGCCTCTGGTTCAGAAATTTGAGGGGTTGGTTCAGAAGTTTGGGCAATAGGTTGAATAGGTTGGTCAGCAGTTTCAAAAGAAGAGTGAGTTTCAACAGTTTTTCTAAGTCTTTTTCTTTTGAATAAGATTGTTATAGGTGCTCTTGGTGGGGTTTGAGATGGATGAGACTGAGAGGGTGTTTCAGTCTCACCTATTTGAAGAGCAGATTGCTCATGAGCATGTTCAGGCATCTCAACCTCCTGAACAGCTTTTCTTTTGGGTTGGTGGGTTTTTGTCTTTGTTGGCTTGGGCTTTTTGGCTTTTGGTGGTGTGAGTTTGGAAGATGTGGGCTTCAGGGGGACTTGTTGTTGTTCTCCCTGATCATCTTCTGGCCAGGTAGCCGGTTTGTTATGCCTAGAGTATGCTTGTGAGGTTAGTGGATTTAATGTTGAAACTTTTCCCACAAGCACCTCATTACCCAGTTCCCCTATTATGCATTGCATAATGAACCTTGGGTATAACAAAAACTTTTTCTTGGTATTATTATGATGTAACACCAACTCATTGAAAAATAATTTTGATGCCCTGAATTTGGTTTCATTCACTATGGAATGAAATATTGGTTGAAAAGTAGAGGGCATCTGGTCATAAGACCCTGTCTTTGGACTCAAACACATAATAATATAATGAAACAAAAGCTTGTATTTTGGTTCAAAATATTTTTTGAAGATAGTAGCATGGGAGAGAGTACCTTGATAACCACACTCTGTCATGGTTAGGTGAATATCAGAGTTAGCAACATGATCAGGGGCAGCTACATCATTCAGGCCCAGTCTTGTTGCCAGTGTGGCCGGTGTGATGGTCAGTGGTTTCCCTTTTATTCTTGAGTTGAGGGAAATAATTTCATCATCAGCCGTCACCGTCTCAGCATTAGCCCAGAACTCATTTAGAGTTTCAGTATGAATTGGTGGGTCGATTGTGAGAGCAGTAACATATTGGGATTTTACGACAAGATCAATAATCTCATCGTATTGGGACCAGCCTTCTTGTTTTTCAAGAAAGGCCCTTTGATTGTGTCCCTGTTTTAGAACGAGAGCCATGTGGTTTGGGTTTTGATTAAACAGTTGATTTGCAGGTTTAGGTTTTTGAGAGAGTTTTTGAGAGAGAAGGAGGGAATTTTTGAGTTTGAAAGGATAAGTGTTGAAAAAAGATATTTATCAGAAGTTTTTAACCGCTTGAATCTTCTTTATTAGAAGTTTTTAAACCGCCTCGGTTAAAAATCTCTTTATCAGAAGTTTTAAACCGACTAGGTCAAAACTTCTGATGATGGGAAAAGTCAGATTTGCCCTTTTTGACTAAACTGCTGATGAAGGATTATCTTCATCAGTAGTTCCCATTTCCTCTTCAGTAGTTTTAACAGCTGATGAGAAATGTTTTGTAAATACTTTATTCACAACTTCTGAAGGTTATTTTATCAGAAGTTATTCACTTTTCAGAAATCATCCCCATACTGATGTTTTGTTCATCAGTAGTTTCTCTCTTTTCAGAAGTTTTGTTTCAGACTTTTTGTCTTTTTGTAAGTGGAAAATGAAAAATATGTGCAGAACAATAAAATAAACACTTACAAATTTAGCATCCCAAGCATGGATACTAACTTCTGAAATGTTGATGTGTCAAGGGGTTTTGTGAAAATGTCAGCTATTTGATTAGCTGTTGCTACATGTTTCACTTCAATCTTGCCTTTTTCATAGCAATCTCTTATGAAATGGTACCTGATCTCAATATGTTTAATTTTTGAGAACTGTACCGGATTTTGAATGATGCTAATGGCAGATTTGCTGTCTACAAACAAAGGTGTCTTGGTTTCTTTGATTCCATAATCAAGAAGTTGATATTGGAGCCATTGTATCTGTTATGTACAACTTGCAGCTGCAATGTATTCAGCTTCAGCAGTTGAAGTTGCAACAGATGTTTGCTTCTTTGATTGCCATGACACTAGACAGTTACCCAAGAATTGACAACCACCAGATGTTGACTTTCTTGTCATCTTACACCCTGCATAGTCACTATCTGAAAAAGCTGATAACTTGGTATTGCTTGAAGCAGGATACCAAATTCCAAGTGTTGGAGTTCCTTTCAGATATCTGAAAATTCTTTTGACTGCTATAAGGTGTGATTCCCTTGGTGCTGATTGATATCTAGCACAGACACATGTTGAAAACATAATATCTGGTCTAGAAGCAATTAGATATAAAAGGGAACCTATCATGCATCTGTACATGGTTTGATCAACCTGTTTTCCTTGATCATCAGGTTCAACTTGTGTGATTGGTGTCATGGGAGTGGAACATGATTTACAGTCTTTTAAAGAAAATTTGTTTAATAATTCTTTAACATATTTTGATTGATGTATAAAAGTTCCATTTGTTTGTTGCTTGATCTGCAGTCCCAGAAAGTACTGCAGTTCTCCCATGGTACTCATCTCAAATTTTGATTGCATGAGTTTCTTAAAATCATCACACAGTTTTGTGTTTGTTGAACCAAAAATGATATCATCAACATAAATTTGAACAAGTAGGACATGATTTCCAACATGTTTAATGAAAAGAGTTTTATCAATGGCACCTCTTGTGAAGTTATTTTTGAGTAAAAAGGTAGAGAGTGTATCATACCAGGCTCTTGGAGCCTGTTTGAGCCCATAAAGAGCTTTGTCCAGTCTGTACACCCACTCACGATGAGAAGGATCCTCAAACCCAGGTGGCTGACAGACATACACCTCCTCTTTTATCTTTCCATACAAAAATGCACTTTTTACATCCATTTGATAAACTTTAATTTTGTTGGAAATGGCATAGGCCAGAAATAACCTGATGGCCTCAAGCCTTGCAACTGGAGCAAAGGTTTCATCATAGTCAATTCCCTCTTCTTGAGAGTACCCTTGAACTACCAGTCTTGCCTTGTTCTTGATTATCATACCAGCTTCATCTTGCTTGTTCCTGAAAACCCATCTTGTGCCAATTGGTTGCTTGTTTGGAGGTAAGGGACAGATTTCCCAGACCTGTTGCTTGTTGAACTGAAGCAGTTCATCTTGCATAGCTTGCACCCAATTATTGTCTTTGAGGGCTTCCTGGTACTTCTTTGGTTCCAACTGTGAGATAAAGGCTGAAAATAGGCAAAAGTTGGAGAGCTGGTTTCTGGTAAGAACACCTGAAGCTATATCACCCATGATTTGATCAAGTGGATGATCTCTGTGTTCAATCAGTTGTTGTAAACCACTGACAGGTGTAGGTGGCTCATGTTCTTCAAACAAACTACTGAGGTCTATAATATCTGGTTCAGATGTTCCTTGATCTTCAGTAGTTGGATCTACTGAACCAGAAGTTTGAGTTTGTTCCTCAGTACTTGTTTGATCAGAAGTTTGGGGAACTTCTGATGATTTTGAAGTTGACTTGATAACTGTTTGAGGAGTCCATGGTGTGGGATCCTCATCATCAAACCTTTTGTCACCATAATAAGTAGGTTTTGATGAAGTAACAGCCTTCTCAGGTCCAAAATGGAAGTTGTCAAGGTCAAAAAGTTCAGCAGGATGTGCTGGAATAAGAGTGTGTTTTGACTCATTGAACTTGACATTCAATGTTTCTTCTACTATCTTGGTGTGAGAATTAAAAACCTTGTAGGCTTTTCTAGTTGAAGAGTAACCAAGAAAGTAACCTGAGTCAACTTTGGCAGCAAACTTTGAAATAGATTCCTTGATGTTCAAGATGAAACATTGACACCCAAAAGCCCTGAAAAAGGAGATAAGGGGCTTCATGCCATGAAGAACTTCATAGGCAGTCTTGGAATGTCTCTTGACCACAAGAACTCTATTCTGAACATAACATGGTGTGTTAACTGCTTCTGCCCAAAAGTACAAGGGCAGTCCAGAATCAGCTAACATTGTTCTTGCTCCCTCTATTAAGGTTCTGTTCTTCCTTTCTACTACACCATTTTGTTCAGGAGTTCTGGGAACACTGTATTGTCTAATAATCCCTTTAGACAAACAGAATTCATCCAGAGTTTTGTTCCTGAACTCTGTCCCATTATCACTTCTAATGGTTTTGACAGGTAGAGAATATTGTTTCTCCACTTGTAGAATGAAGAACTTGATGATTTCAGTAGCCTCATCCTTTGAAAATAAGAAGAATACCCATGTGAATCTTGAGTAGTCATCAATGATGACTAAGCAGTACTTCTTCTTACCAAGGCTCATAATCTTGACAGGTCCAAATAAGTCCATATGGAGTAGTTGAAGACATGCAGCTGTTTTTGATTCTTCAATAGACTTATAGGAGGACTTATGCTGTTTTCCTTTTAAACAGGATACACAGTGTTCTTGACACTGGTATACTTTCAAAGGTAGACCTCTGACCAAGCCCATTTTTGTGACTTTATTTATGGTTTTAAAGTTCACATGGCCAAGTCTCCTGTGCCAGAGATCAGTTTCTGAAGTTGATGCCCTTGAGAAGAAACAGGCAGTGTTGTTCAATACTTTGTCTTTCTCAATGTCCACTGCATAGACATTGCCACATCTTTTGGCAATCAGCAAAGTATGATCTTCAATGATCTTCTCTATCAACTTCTTGCCTTCTGGTGAGATGATCTTGCATGCTGTCTTTGTGAAAAAGGAAGAATATCCTTTATCACACATTTGTGACACACTCAGCAAGTTGTATTCAAGGTTTTCAACCAGATTGACCTTGTCAAACTGTATTTTGCCAGAGGAGACATTGCCATGTCCTAGCACATATCCCTTAGCATTGTTCCCAAAGGATACAGATCCTTCTCTTTGGCTGATAAAATTGTTTATCAGGTATCTGCATCCAGTCATGTGCATAGAGCCTCCACTATCAACATACCATATGCTGTTTAAGCCCCTGGAAACTCTCTGCACACAATAACAAATTAGTTAGATTTAGGAACCCAAGCCTGTTTGGCTTTGGGTTTGCTCTTGAGAACAGTTACAGTTTGTTCTTGACCAGGTTGAGAAATCCATGTCTTTTTGGCAATGGATTTTTCATTAAGAACCATGGTGGTATCCTTTTCAGGACCACCATCAACCTTGGTCATCAGTAGTTGTACCAAGTTCATTAGTTTTTGAATCTCAGCAGTTTGTGAAACTGCTGATGATTCAGGTCTAACTACTGACAAAGAATTTTGAGAAAAAGATTTTAGTTGAGATTTTATCTTTTTCTGAGAAAAGGTGTTTTCAGGTTGTTGTTTCTTGGGTTTAAAGGTTCTTTCATAATCATTTCTGATTTGATTTCCCACAACCTGTTGTTTAATTTTATGATTGAACTGAATTCCTTTTCTGTATCTACAAAACTCTGTTTTGTGGTTGAACAGACTACAAATTTCACACTCTTTTGCCTTTTGTTTTAGATCTAAAGGCAAATTTCTGACATTAGTGTAAAGATTTTGCTCATCAGTAGTTTTCAGGGTCTCAACTCCTGATGTAGATGAAACTACTGATGGCTTGTTATCAGATTTTGTTAATACTTCTGAAGTACTTTCTTTGAAAATACCAGGATTTCTGTTTAGAAAGTTTTCATGGAAAGATGTGCAGTCTTTCCCTTCAGAAGTTTCATTTGAAACAATTTTTCTCCCATCTTCAGTAGTTTTGGGAGAGAAATCTGTTGGTGTTTCAACATGATGGTACCCTATGCCAAACTTAACATTTGAAGCACTCTGTTTGTTTAGCAATAGCTGGTACCCCTTACAAGAATCCACCCATTTTTCACAACTGATCTTGGTGTCAGCAAGCTCTTTTCTGACATTCCCAAGATCTTCTATCATCATTTTAATTTGTGCTTGGGTTTCAATAGCTGAGTTAGTTAATTTAGAGACTTCTTTTGTTAGTAGTAAGTTTTCTCTCTAAATCACATTTCATCTGAGTGTATTTTCTTTCTAAATCATTGGCTTTTCCTTGTAAGTGCACATTTGTCTCTCTTATAAGAGCAAAAGATTCTTTGCAAGAATTTGAGCAAAGTTTTGTCAAAGACTCTTTTGATACCTGTGACAATGCAGATTTTGAAGTACAGCCTTCAAATGCCATTAAGGCAAAGTTCTTTCTGCCATTGTCTGGTTCTCCCCAGTTGATGTCAAACAACTTGTTGTCTGCATCAGGATTGCACTCTGTGGTGTCAAAAGGAAGACTGCTCCAGTCAACATACCCTGAGGTGAAAGACTTTGTTGAGAGGGTTGTTGAGGCTGTGGAGGTTGTTGAGCAGCTGGAAAGGGAGGGATTGATTGTTGGCTCTGCATCTGTTGAGCAGGCATTTGAACATATTGTACTTGTGGCATGTATTGCTGTTGAGGAGCTTGTGCCTGTACAAAATGAGCACTCCCTTGAGTTCCATTATTCCTATTATTATTGGGGTTAAAGTTATTTCCAGATTGTGATTGGTTAAAGCTAGAGTTTCTACACTCTCTAGCAAAGTGTCCCAACTTCTGACACTTGTGACATCTCAGTTTAGATTTGTCAAAACCAATTTTTGTATTACTGGTCAATCCTGGAAATTTCCTTCCTGACCTTTTATAAAACTTGTTAGTTTTAATGCTTAGCATGGCCAGTTTTAGTGTAAAATGTCCATTTCTTCTAAGTCATCACTGCTAAAGTTTTTCAAATCATCCATGATAAAACATAGATTATCAGCAGTTTGACTTTGGTCATCATTGTCATAACCTGGGAAAGATCTTTCTGATGAGATCCCAGTTGTTATGTCAATGTTGTCATAAGATCCATAGGAACAAGTTGGTGAGTCTTGTCCTAAAAGTGTTGTACTACCTGGTAGGTAGTCATCAGC
This sequence comes from Ambrosia trifida, assembly GCA_028751855.1. NCBI lineage: Eukaryota > Viridiplantae > Streptophyta > Magnoliopsida > Asterales > Asteraceae > Ambrosia > Ambrosia trifida. The sequence continues at coordinate 12,924,654 of CM054129.1, forward strand.
AGTTTTACCAGATGATTGCAATTTCTTCTTTTGATCAATTTCTCTCTCAAAAGTAAGTAATCTCCCATGGAGTTTTGTAAGAGTGAGGGAGCTAAAATCTGGTGATGATCTTAAAACAATGGAGTATGTTTCCCACTTGTCTGGTAAAGACCTTAAAAATCTATGTAGCATAGATACTGTTGTATAGGTCTGACCATTTAACTTTAGCTCAGATATTAATGAGGAGAATCTTTCAAATTGTTGAGTTAAAGTTTCCCCATTAATGTGAGCAAATGTCTCATATTGTTGAGCTAAAATCTCTCTAGTGTTGGCAATCACCTCTTCAGTTCCTCCAAACTGTTCTTTAAGACAATCCCAGAGTTCTTTGGCACTTTCACAATATAAAAGGCCAGAGTATATCTCATTTGGGAGAGCCATTGCCAACATAGAGAATGCTTTTGCATCTAGCTCAAGTTTCAGGAAATCATCATCTGTATAGTCTTTTGGTTCTTTAGGAACCTCAACTTTAGTTTCAAGATTTATGTTTACTGGTTTGTGAGGACCATATATCACAGATCTCCAACAACCTGTGTTGGTTTGTGACAAGGTATGTGCCATTCTCTTTTGCCATATGTTGTATTCATTTCTTACAAGCATGGCAGGTTTAGTAGCAGAACCAGTATTATGTGGATCCATTTTAAAGAGTATTGATTTGTCAGATGACTCTTTTAAGTGATGGATGTTGATAAAAAGTGAACTTTTGATCTTTTATTGAGTATCAATAAGAGCTTTGTGTCTGATTCTCAATTTGTTAGATTGATATGTGATCAGATAAACCAACGCTCTGATACCAATTGTTGGATCAGTATGCTCTTTGTTTAAGTAAGAACTTGCTATCTTTGATACTTAAGTGTTTAGCAAGCTCTTGTATATCAGATTGTAAGCACAGCGGAATGTATAAGTTAAAGCAACACTTTTTATACTTAAGAGGAGTTATTACTCCCCCTTGATGATTGAAACTAATAATGACAAGTATTTATTATGAATCTAAGCAGTAAATGAGAATTAGATACTTAGACAGATTCACAATAAATACTGAAATGGAATAGAACAGTGAAAGTGTTTGAAGGATTTTTCTATTAAAATCAATGTCTAAAATAGAAGGTTGAAGCCTCCTATTTATAGACGTTTACATACATGTATCTTGCCCATAAAGCAAGTACAGAAAACATCAGAAACAAGTTGCACAAGTTGCAACATTGAAACTAACAATTACAGCTAAAAGTAATAATAAACAATAAACTACTAATACAAAAGGCGGTGGAAAATATCTGATGCTAAGTGCTGATGAATGACAAACTACTGATGAGTAGTTTGTCTTCAGTACTTCTGAAGTGAACTTGTCTGGTTTGGACTTCAGAACTTCTGATGAAGTTTCTTCTTCAGCACTTCTCATATCTTCTCTTCAGCAGTTTCTTGTCTTCTCTTCAGTACTTCTATACTTAGCCAAAATGACATAAGTGAATTAGACTAAGGTTTCCAAAAGTGGTTTCACCAATCCTCTTTGTCCTAACAGCTTATAAAACAATTTTGTGGACCTAATATGTGAACGCGAAAGAATATAAAAGAAAAGGTGAGGGACGAACTAGGGTTCATAAGGCGGAAGGATTTACCATTTATACAACCAACACCTAACGCTTCAAACTTCTAGCTGTGAGCCCGGTTTTTTATAGTGGATTTTTACATATGATGATAGGTTTAAAATTATATGGGCATGGTTTAATTGTTTTGGCCCCAGACCCAAACACATTTTACAGTTCTCGGAGATAGCCCTAGGGATAAGCCCGATAGGTGCATGTACTCCTTTGTCTTTCGCTATCAACGCCACCACATAATACATCATTGATTATCCACCACTTTTAACATTATTTTAAAGATATTAGTAAAATAATGTTAAAATTAGTGTAATTTTACTCAATGTTTCAGAAACCGAACTAGACGTTGAACCGGTCCAGCCAGTCCGGCCGGTTCGATGAACCGCCCAAAAAATCCAAAAAAAACAAATGGTTCAACCCCTCAAAATCCGGACCAAACTCCCAATTCTCTTGTTCGACGCCGAGTCGATGCTTGACCGGTCCAACCCCTTAACCCGGACCGGGTCAGGTCCTGGTTCCCGGTCCGACCGGGGTTTAACAACACTGATTTTAATTTTGACTCCTAAAAATTCACACAGTATACATTATATGCACACACCACAAACCCCTTAGCCCCACATTTAAGCCAATTCATGTAAGTGTATATCCAGTAAAACTTGCAACTTTTGATATGAACCTATTATACCATATTTATATGTTCGACCTGTATACACTTCCAACGGATTTTGTGCCGTCCATATATTCTCTTACAAGAAAATAAAAAAGAAATTGAGAATTTTGTCTTGTTCAACATATTAAAATACATTAGGTACCTAACTGCATAATATCGACATACATGTCCCAACAAATTGTGGAAAACACCAAATACTTTATTATAAGTTATAACGTGACATCTCGTCTCACATGCACAAATAATAAACATTTAAGTGCGGCTGATAATCGTGTCTTAACAAGTTTAACAAGCCTCTAAGGATGCAAACAACACAACTCATTTAACTAAGGGCCACCAGCTACTTTTGGATGGCATCACATATAATTAAGAAAGCTCTTGTCAACGGTAATGATTGGTAGTGATAATATAATGCTTTAGATATGTCATTATTTGAAGACATTTATGTAGAAGACTTCACCCAAAACACATTGTAAACACAAACAAAGATGGAAGCAGTGCCCATAATTGACCACAAGAAGCCTCATGTGGTGTTCATACCGTTTCCAGCACAAAGCCACATCAAGTGTATGCTCAAACTAGCCAGGCTTCTGCACCACAAGGGCATCCATGTAACATTTATCAACACCCAATCAAACCATAAGCGACTTGTGAAATCCGGTGGGATTCACTGGCTCGATGATGCTCCTGGTTTTCAATTCAAAACAGTTCCTGATGGACTGCCTTTAACATCAGACAGCGATGATGAACAGATTCAAACCACCCAACAAGTTTCGGAATACCTAGCAGTCAATTTCTTGGATTCCTTTCTTGACCTTGCAGCCTCACTTGAGGCTCCCGTCACTTGTATTGTTTCTGACGGCATCATGACTTTCGCGAAAACGCCTTATGCAGCTGAGAAGCTCAGAGTTCCTATCATCCTTCACTGGACATTAGCTGCGTGTGGTTTCATGGGGTTTTACCAGGGAAAGGTTCTAAGGGAAAAAGGACTTGTTCCACTTAAAGGTCTTTAGTAGATTTGTTTTTCGTATGTTTATGTGCTATCCCAATACCTTTTTTTTAATGGCTTTTTTTTTTGTCACTCACGGGATTTGATCCCCTCAGCAATTGAAAAGGCGAAACCTTATCCAACACAACCAGGCCAAAGGCCCTTTGGTATCTTTGATGGTCAACAATTTTGATAAACCACCAAAGCATACAAAATTAATTAAAAAAAAAGAAAGAAAAAGCTATAGATGTTATTCCTTGGAAACTTTGATTAATTTAACTTGATTTATTTTGCAGATGAAAGCTATTTGACAAATGCATACCTTCATACCTTTGTAGATGTTCCGGGAATGAAAGGGATACGTTTAAGGGATCTACCAGAACATATCTTTGGTTTAAAACCCAAAGCCTGGGCATTAGAATTTGTGATGGAAATCGCAGTTCAGGCTGATAAAGCTTCACATATGATATTTCATACTTTTGATGGATTAGAGAGTAGTCTCATCGGAGTACTTAAATCCATGTTTCCTAAAATCTACACAATTGGCCCTTTACAGTTGTTGTTAAATCAGCTTAGAGAAAAAGAATCCAATAGTTCGAATTTCAGTGGTTATAGTTTATGGAAGGAAGAACCCGAGTGCCTCCAGTGGCTCCATACAAAGGAACCGAACTCTGTGGTGTATGTCAACTTTGGAAGTTTGGCAATGATGTCTTTGCAAGACTTGGTAGAATTTGGTTGGGGACTTGTTAACAGCAACCAGTATTTTCTTTGGATTATACGGGCAAATTTGATTGATGGAGAACCTGCAGTTTTGCCTCAAGAACTCGAGGAGGTGATCAAAAGGAGAGGCTTTATTGCAAGCTGGTGTTCACAAGAGGAAATCTTGAACCATCCTTCGGTTGGTGGTTTCTTGACTCATGGTGGGTGGGGTTCGGTCATTGAGAGTTTGACTGCGGGGGTGCCCATGATTTGTTGCCCATTTTCAGGTGACCAACGAACAAATTGTAGGCAAATATGCAAGGAGTGGGAGGTTGGGATGGAGATTGGTAGGAATGTGAAGAGAGATGAAGTGGAGAAGTTTGTAAGGGAGTTGATGGTTGGAGTTGAGGGTGTGAGAATGAGAAAGAAGGCTATGGAGTGGAAGAAGATGGCAGAAATCTCAACGGCTCCTAATGGCTCGTCATCTTTGAATGTCGATGAGCTTGTTACTGAAATTTGTATGCTTTCTAGAAACTAAGATACCAGTTGAAATATGTTACACATTGTAATAACAATCAAGAAGTTGGGATTATATATCTCAAAACACAAGTGGAATTCTTAGTTTTCATTTTTACCCATCACAAGTTTGATGAAATGCTAATTCTCTTGTCTTAATTTGAAATTATTGTTAAGATAATAAATTATATGGTTAGTGAGTCGGCCGTTGAGTGGGCCAGTTGAATTTGTTAGTATTTCCAAAAAAAAAAATTAGAAGTTGGTGTTTGTCAAATATTGAAGTAGTAGTTTTTTTTTTTTTTAACGGTAAATTTCTTCTCCTTGTGAGACTTGAATCCATGACCTCCCCTTAAGGTGTTCTTAGAAGTTTTGCTTCTACCATTGAACCACCAACCCCAATATTGAAGTAGTAGTTATGTTAAGTAGTTAAGTTCCTTTTTTTCTAATATTCAAAAGGCAACCATTGTTCTTATTACTACTGTTTACCATTATTGTGGTATGAGAACACACACTCACACAATAATCGCATGGCACGAAACACAAATGCTCATGCAACAGCACAAACTCCTATTCATCCAAGATGGAAAATGATGCATGAAAAAATTTACCTAGTGAGTTTCAAGGTGACGCGCAATTAAAAGCCATTAAATTGCAAGGACTAAGAAGACTTTGACATTAGGTGACTGTTTTTCAATAGCTAATGACTTATTTACACTCACACCTATAAGGCACATGGAACCAAAAGGAATCACATAAAGATGATATAGAAAGAGGATAATGCAATTCAAGCTATTCAAAGCAGTGGAAAGTTGTTAAATTATGCAATCCAAATAGGTTTTTATCTTAATAATGTTGTGTGGGTATGTTTTGGGCAGGTTCCGTTGTTGGGCTTTGAAGCCCACACATATTTGGATAAAGTTCTTCCGGTGGCCCACTTTTCAAATAGGTAAATAGAAAATAATAAATACATTTAATATTGGTGGAATCTATAACTTATAAGGTGGTATTTAATGGAGGGTGTCATGTGGCACTTTGAGATGATTTTTTTTTTTTTTTTTTTTTTTTGAAAGGTTTAGATCAATGGAAATCCTTATACAACCCTAACCTATTGGTCCCAAGTTCGAATCCCTACCCACGCACCGGTGTCCTCCTTGCCTAAGCTCAAACCGTCACGAGGAATTTTTTTTGTGGTGTGCATGGATCGAACCTGTGACCTCCCCCCAGGATGGGAACCCCTAAGGGAAAACCCACCCTACCTCAAACCAGCTGAGCTGGAGATCATTGGCGTGGCACTTTGAGATGATAATATTGAATTTATTATTTTAAATAAAAAATAAATTTTTTAAATTTTTATTTTCTTTTTTAAATAAAATCTATATCTATATTATCTTAAAATTTCAAATATGTTAATTAATATATTTCCTTATTTTCCTCTCACATTTTTTAATGTTAATTATTATTTTTAAATTTCAAATATTTTAATTAATATTTTTATTTTTATTTTTTCCTTATTTTTCACTCACAATTTTTAAACGTTAGTAACTTTTATGTATGACATATTTTTTGAAAAAAAAAATTTACACCAAATTAACGATCGCTTTATTATCTTTCCAACGGGCACCATAGTGCTATACAAAAAACGAAAAGAAAATGTTTTTTTAGTGAGTTTTTATTCATGCAGAAAAAAAAATACATGTGTTTAGGTGATTTATTAATCATATATAGGCAAGTACTAATCGTGTTATGATAGTATATATGTTTTTAAACCTACTATTACATATATGAATTGCCCATGTTCATGTGCTATAACGATATGCCTAGCATTAAAAGAGGTTGAGATTTTTTTTTAATTTGCTGGGAACGCAGCATGAGAGCCTCTTTTCGTAGTATAAACATTAGAACAACTTTCTTTAGCATTAAAAGTGGTTGAGACTGTTTACTTCTTTTATCCTTTTTTATTAAGTCATATTAGATTTTTCAACCTCGAGACACTCCCGGGGTAATCAGCTAGTATTGTCATAATTTAGCGATGATTTTATAACTAAAAGTCGTGGTGTTGCTATTTTGTTGCAATATAAGGTAATAATGTAACATTAGTTTTTTTATTATTCAAATAAATTTCATTTCATAAAAGCGAAAATTATATCAAAATTACAGGCAGACGGGTAACAAGTTATGTCATCACCCCTTTCTGTATGGCGAGCCCTAATCTACAGAAAACAAACCCTTGCCCCCTGGAGTCGAGACATTACTATGTATAACCGATTGGACCCTGGTCAAAAAAATGGATAGCTTCCGGTGCTAGAGACCCAAAGCTATCAAATGCCAGGGAGACGAAGACGTGTTGGTTATCTTCACAGGCTTTAGCAAGCTTTTCCACTTTTTTTTTTGTCTCTGCCCATCGAACCGCATGCCCTACTACAAACCCGTTGTCTCTCAAACCAGCTAGAGGGGATACTCGGTCAACACAAGCGTGTTTTCCCCCAGCCCACCTAAAGACAAGTAAATCTGCTAGTCGCAAGTTAGATCTCCCTTCCGCGGGGTCCGACAGAAAGTTTACAAAAGCATCCTTCTTGGCTGATATCTCCGCTCTTCTTAAAATGCCCCAAAGAACGTCCTAAACCCAGTCATGTCAGTACTTAAACCCGGGCAGCCCCTTTGCAGTGAATAGCATGCTCCTCGTACTTATCCAAGCAGGCCTTACGGCAGATCGGGCATAGTTCGTCTTCAGGGTAAATAAGGACCATCAACCAATATTTAAGAATGGTCCTCTACTCAACCGCCGACATGCTTTGGCCCAAACCGTTGCAAGCATTCAATAACCGCCTTCTAACGTGGGAACAAACCAAAGACTTCACCCAGGCTATGAAGGACTTTGCCAAAGAGGGCATTCGCCAAGGCTTTTTGAGGCTTTGGGGGCGGTGTCCTTATTAGAAAAACCGTTAATATCAAAGCCTAGGAGAGAATCATTTAGTCTGTCGAGGGCCTAAACATAATCTAAGTCCATGTCGGCAACCCCATTGTTCCTTAAAATGTGGTCCTGATGTTTCCAAGATTGAGCTCTCGATGCCACAAAAGCATAAGCCCCAACATCCCTCGTAGAGAGAAACCCTAATCCTCCTAAGCGTGTCGGCAAGGATGCCAGACTCCATTGTAACTCACCAAAGAATCCCCCCCTCCCGCATACCACTATGTCTTCAATGGTTTCCCAAAGCCCGTTGTTAAAACATGAAACCGTGTCGTCCATCATGGAGGTTGGCACGTCCGTAAACCAAGAAACAACTTGGCGACCCCATACAAGACCTGAGCAAGAGGAGTTCACTCTGGGGATCCCGGAGGCAGGGCGAGAGTTTCATAAGACAATCTTACACGAGGCTATCCGCCCTGCCAATTCCTAGAGAAAAATCCCGGCTAACGGCCCTTCCAAGGAACTTCACCCCCTTTTCTGGTCTACCAATCCCCCTGGGGAAAGGTCATCCTTTACTTTCATCCTGTTACTAGGAAGGCTAAAAAACCCTAGTTTTCTTTATGTTAAATTGAATACCCAAGGATGGTCCCTCTGAACTGATAATGTCCGGTGCCTTAGCAACCTCGGTAGCCCCACCAATAATCGTCCCATCATCCAAGTACCACGCATGAAATGGGAGGTTGCAATTTTCTTATACCCGGAGAACCAGAGGGTGTAACGCAAGGGCGAACAAGATAGGCATAAAGGAACTGGACCCTATACAGTTATCACCAAAGTACAACCTAGATGGATGGGCATAAAGGAACTGGACCCAGAGATAAATAGACAGGCAATGCTGATGAACCTCCCGAAGAAGAGGAGTGCGGTCAATCAGGTTGAAGGCATTGGTAAAATCCACTATGAACATGGCCAAAAACCCATCCGCATGATATGAGTTAAGAAACCTATTCGCGCAGTGGAGCACTGCCTCTGTCCCATTAGGAGTCCCCACCCAAAAAGTAACGAGCTATATCCTTTCCGACCTTCTTCATTGCCACTTTAAAGACCAACCTGCGCTTAACACCCCCACAGCAATGGCCCAAATTCTGTTATCCGTTTTTAATAGGGGAGTAAGGGGTCGAAGCAATAAACTCAGCGAGCACCTTAGGACACAACCATCTAGCCATAAGTTGACGATTTCAGTAATAGTTGAGAGTAGACCCGTGGAAGCCACCGACCCCTCCCCGCTAAAAGCGTCCAACAAGTGTTGGGCACGCATCCCGTCCCTCCCACATGAAGTCCCCTGAGAGAAAGAACAGATACACCCCATCACATAGTCTCCATCTAAAGAAAGAGTGTGTAGGGTAACCGAACTAGAAGGCAAGGATGGAGGAGGCACCATAGGATGTTTATCAATGAGGGCTTTGATGGTGGAGTCCCCAAAAGGGACAACCTCGCTAGAACACAACACCTTGACCGCAGCTGTGAAATGGTCGTCCCTAACTTTCCGAAAGCATTGCTTGACATTTGGGCTCCTTTCAATAGCCTCCTCCTCTCCCACCCCCTGCTTGAAGAAAAAAACATCGCCCCCCAGATTATCAAAGAGGGAAGGGACCAAATCTGCGAACCCAGATTCGTCTTTCCACACCGCAACTGCATGCAAAATGCTACTATTCTACAACGATTTCCAATTTTCAGACCTGCGCTCCTGCCTAGTGGGCGGTTTGACCCCCCTCAAGGTACAATGCAGCAGTAATAGAAGTTTGACCCAATTTTCCACCGAGGCTGGCGAGGCCACAACCTTGCGTAAGGCACCCATCAAAGCATGCGCAAACGCCAACCGACAACTAAGGGGAACGCTCTTAACAGTATAAATGGGAAGGTAGAAACCCTTTCAAAAAGCGATATATCCCCAACCATACCCCCCAGAGGGACCAGTTTCATGTCCACGGCCACACGACGAGTTTTCTGGATCCCGACAATGAAATCTTCCACATCCCCGTAACCCCAGAGAAGGAAAGAACACCATCAGCATGGTTTGTACCCTTTGTTAAGAGCATGCATCGCCATGCACCTCCCACACAACCATTTATCCCCCTCCTGACGAGTGCCCCCAAGATCCGTAAACAAGTCCAAATCTTGAGAGATTGCATCTTTCAATAACGTCCTCCGACTTTTAGTTTTGAGATGCGTACTTTGTATATGCTCGATAAGGCGAAGAAAATTCGAAGACCCAAGCCAATCATCTCTACACTCGTGGAAATGTTTAAAGAAGACACTTTTTGAGCTTGGAATTGACTATCGGTGTGCTATTTGGTTGGTTTATTCTTCGGTTTATACATTTTGCTACCTTTTGGGTGTTTTTAGAACAAATGATCTTTATGTTTATGAGTTTTTTTTTTTTTTACTTTGTTTGATTTGTTGGTAAACATGATGAGTAGCTAAAACTTTGGTAAACTCGTTTGTTTTCGGTTTTATATTAATCAATTGGCTAATGTATGTTTTCGTAAAGAATCTTTCTACTATTGATTGTGATGTGTTTGAAATTTGAATATATTTTTTTTATGAACGGCTAATTGCATCATCACCTAATATTCACCCTTATCACATGTGGGGGGATTTGAACTCCTGACCTCACCTTGTACACTCTCACCCCCACACCACTGGGCCAAAGCCTCAGTGGCTTGAAATTTGAATATTGATTTCATTATTAAATTGCATGCCATGCTCTTCTTGTGATTAATTGATTGGTTTCGTGTTTATCAGTTAGAAAAACATGTCTAGGTCGGCTATACTTTATGTTTGTGACTGTTTTGAGGTTAAGCTAGAGATAGTTAGTTAACTTGAGCAGGTGGGTTAATTAGTTTAAATCTGTTTTCTACCAATCTTGAGACTGAAAGGTGAAACATGTTGGTATGAGCACTCACTCAACAAAACCAATAAACAATCAAAAGAACAAACAACTAAGCATGCAACACAGATTCTTTATTGAGATTATGATTGAGAGTACAAAGGAAAAACAAACTGCAACATTACTTATATAGGAACTAAACATAACGGCTACCAATAAACTAGGACAACCCATGTGACTCGGCTACACCATAATACCCGGACAAAACCAACTGATTATGCAACAGCCTTTTATTGAATTCAAAATATCCTACATGTGCATGCATGCATGAGGGAACTTTAATTACTTTTCAACACCACCCCTTAATTCAAGTTCCCTCATTCCCATCTTCTGTCTGAACCTTTCAAACTTTTCTCTGCTTAATGACTTTGTGAGGACATCTGCAACCTGCACTTCAGTTCCACAATACTCCAACTTAATTTCTTGCTGAGCAACCATCTCTCTAATAAAGTGATGCTTAAGTTCAATGTGTTTAGTCTTCCCATCAAGAACAGGATTCTTGGACAGATGAATTGTTGATCTATTATCACACCATATCACTGTAGCTTCTTCTTGCTTCACATCAAGATCAACAAGTATTCTTCTTAGCCAGATGGCCTGACAAGCTGCCTCAGTAGCTGCTATGTATTCTGCTTCTGTACTGGAGAGAGCAATAGAATGTTGTTTCTTGGTACACCATGAGATTACCCCACTTCCAACAGAAAACACATTTGCAGAAACACTTTTTCTATCATCTAAACAACCTCCCCAGTCACTATCAGTATAGCCTTCCAATCTAACCTCCTGATTCTTCTTATACATCAATCCATATCTCAAGGTACCAGACACATACCTGAGAATTCTCTTGGCAGCTCCAAAGTGGTTCTTACTTGGAGCTTGCATGAATCTAGATAGGACATTGACACTGAAACCAATATCAGGTCTAGTGTTCTGCAAATACATAAGACCCCCAATCAAACTTCTATATGTTGTAGCATCAGCAGGTTCAGCTTGATCTTCTTTTCTGTGTTTCTCATTTGCATTCATTGGAGTTTCCTCACTTTTGCTGCCATCCATTCCAAATTTCTTTATCAGCTCTTCAGCATACTTTCCTTGTCCCACAAATACTCTATCTTTGTCTTGATGAACTTCAAGACTAAGGAAAAACTTGAGCAGGCCCATGTCTGTCATCTCAAACTCTTTCATCGTCCCTTCTTTAAACTGCTGCAACAAAACATTACTAGAACTGGTGTAGATTATGTCATCTACATACAGACAAACATAGATGATTCCAAACTCATAACTCTTCTTCACATACAAGGTGGGTTCATTGTAACTTCTTGTAAACCCATGCCCTGTAAAATAAGAATCAATTCGAGCATACCATGCCCTTGGAGCCTGTTTAAGGCCATACAAGGCTTTTATTAACCTGTATACTTTCTGCTCCTGCCCTTCAACTTCAAAGCCCTATGGTTGTTCTACATAAATCTCTTCTTCCAACCTGCCATTTAAAAATGCTGATTTGACATCTAGTTGCAAGATCCACCATCCTTGGGCTGCTGCTACTGCTAGAACTGTTCTGATAGTTTCAAATCGAGCTATAGGAGCAAAAGTGTCTTGGAAGTCTATCCCTTTCCTTTGTGAGTACCCTTTGGCCACAAGCCTGGACTTGTACTTCAAAATTTCACCCTGAGGTCCCAACTTTGTCTTATATAAACACTTCAAACCCACAATGTTTTTATTGACAGGTGGGTCAACAAGCTTCCATGTACCATTCTTGTCTATGGCATTGATTTCTTCTGCCATGGCTTGTCTCCATTCAACCTTTATCACTACATCATCATAATTCATAGGATCACATATATTTAGGGCAAATTCACATACCATATGATCTTGAATTGGCACTGTCTGCTGATACACTTCACTGAGTGACTTTGTCTTCAAGATAGATGATGATGCATCCACAGTTGCCTCAATAGCTGTGTTGTGAGCTTTAGAAGAACCAGCTTCATGAGTTGTCTCATTCAAACTTGGACCACTTCCATCAGAGGCTGCAGCAGATTGAGTAGGGACTGTAGGGGTATTTTGGTCATCCTGCAGATCTATCAATTCATCAAACACACTCATGTCCCACAAGTGCTTATTCTATTCATTCCTTACCTTAGACCAATCCCATTCCATCTCTTCAAAGAACTTAATGTCCGTTCTAGTGATGATCTGTTTGTTTATAGGATTATACAGTCTAACCCTTTGATGGATGAGAGTATCCAATCAATATACAATTAGCTAAAGTGGGTTCCAGCTTGTGTTTTAATAATCCTGGGTTTAAGCCATAGGCAATGCTTCCAAACACCCTCAGATCATCCACTTCTGGTTTTTCTCCTGACCAAATATGCAGAGGAGTTTTGGCATCTAATGCTTTGGTAGGAGACACATTTAAAATATGCACAATAGTAGAAACAGCCTCTGCCTAGAAGTAACTAGGTAGACCTTTAGCCTGCAACATACATTGAGTTCTTTCAACTATAGTTCTATTTTTCCTTTCACTTACACCATTTTGCTTAGGGGTGTAAGGGTTTGTAAGTTGTCTTTTGATTCCATTCAGCTCACAAAACTTATTAAATTCATGAGAACAATACTCCCCACCCCTATCACTTCTCAACACTTTAATGAACTTTTCTTTTTTGTTTTTCAACAAGAGCTTTAAAGATTTTAAAATTGGAGAACACTTCTGATTTCTTTTCAATAAAATAGACCCATGTCATTCTAGTATAGTCATCTATAAATAACATAAAATACCTACTTCCACCAAGGCTCTTGACAGGCATTGGACCACACACATCAGTGTGTATGAGTTCAAGTGGTTGATTTGATCTCTTATTGCTGATCTGAAATGGCAGCTTGTGCATCTTCCCAAGGGCACACCCTTCACATGGTCCATAATCTTTCATAGGAGGCAATCCAGTCACCATCTGTTTGCTATGCAGTTGTTGTAGAGCCTGAGCATTCAGATGCCCAAACCTACAATGCCACAACCTTGATTCTTCATTCTTCATTGATGAACTGGTTCCTCCTCCTTTGACTTTAGTAGCATCCAGTGGGAACATGTTGTTGGCAGCAATTTGAACCCTCATCAACTCTGACTGTGTTTCTTAATGCACAATAGAACAAGCATCATCATCAAAGATGAGTGCATAGCCTTTTCTCATCAATTGACCCACACTCATTAAATTGTATTCAAGATTGGGAGCATAATAAACATCATCTAAATATTTATAACTACCATTAGACATCTTGATTTTAATGGTACCTTTTCCTTCCACTGCTAGATTCTTTTTGTCTCCCAGTTTCACATTTAGCTTGACTCCTTCATTCAGAGTAACAAAGCTTGTCTTCACACTTGTCATATGATTGGAACACCCTGAGTCAATGAACCACAGGCTTGGATTTTCATCTTCACCAGCACATAAGGCCATGAATAAGTAAGGTGCCTCTTCATTGCTTTCATCTTCTTCACTATTTGTGGCCACTTTAGCCTGTCCCTTTTCATTGAACCAGCATTATCTTTAACATGACCATATCTGTTGCATTGGTAACATTGAGGACCCTTGTTTCTTTCTTCATGACTATGTCCTCTCCCTCTGCCTCTAAAACTTCCTCTTCCCCGACCTCTATTTGATTGATCACCTGCTGATATACGTTAAATTACACAAATAAAAGTCCCCGGTTAACTCCCATTTTCATATGTTTTTGACCTTATACACGAGGAATTGGTACTTATTTGGGTATCTTTACGATTTCAGGTCTTAAACGATGTCTCGGAAGCAAACCCAAAGAAAACGAGGATTTTGGCCCTTTATCAGGAGAACATACTGCTGCAACTTTTGCTCAGCAGCTGTTCGGATCGCTTTTACCCCCTTCTAAAACCCAAAATCCGACTTCGACTTTCAAATAAGAATTGTTCTACGCTCCGAGAGATTTCCAGGCATATAAAGAACACCTCCTAACGATTTTTTTACGATTTTATATGTAATTTTAAAGATCGTGCTGTCGGGATGTTCCCTGTGAGCGGCCGCTCACTCTCTGTGAGCGGCCGCTCACTCCTCCAGATCTTTTTGGCAACCTTCTGGAACCTCTACGTCATGCACGGACCACTTGCTCACCTTTTTGTAAAGTGAGCGGCCGCTCACAGGCACCGAGCGGCCGCTCACAGGCCTCTGATTTGTATAAAACACCCATTCAGCCTCTGTTCGAAGTATTGGGTCTTTGGGGGTCGATCTTGGGCGATTCCTGGACCAAAGGAGCTGCTGGAAAGCCGTTTAACAAGCCCGGGAAGCCGTCTGATCCATCCATCATCATCCGATCCTTCACTTTAGCATTCTTATGGTTTGATCCTTTAAACTATTTATGATCCAAATCTGATTTTGTATGCTTATTGTGATGTTTATTTAGTTAATCGTACGCCTACGGGCAAGAACACTAGTATGTAGTATGTTAAACAATCGTTTGTACAGTTAATCATGTTTTATATGAATTTGGCGTTTTTCATGTTTGAATCTTGATGATCATAGTGCAACCTTGTTTCATTGTTAATGGATTTTTAGTTATGTTTGAATGAATTTGATGATTATCAAATGTGTTAGGCGAATACATGTTGAAAAACCATCCGTTTAATCGTCCGGTAGTAGACTAGTTAACTTGTTAATAAGTTTACACCATGAAACTGTAACCGGGTATTGGTTTGGTTAAAGTCAGTTGAATAATGATTAGAAATGCTTACCAGCACGTAAAAGGGTTTTAAAAGCTTAATGGTGACGTTACTGATCTTTGACACAGTTAATGATCTTTGCTAGTTATTTTGGTAGAAATAGCGATCTTAGTAGATTTGTGTTCAAAGTTGGTAAAATGGAATAGGTTGTGAAATGATCTACTTTATGCTAGTCTCGGTGGTTGTATTGTTATTCGGTATTGCTTTCCTTGATTAGTGAGGTTAGAAAACTCTTAACGAATGACTAACTTATCTTTAGAAGATTCACATGAGATCATATCAGCTACTCGCTAATAAACGACTTGAGGTGGTTAACGTGTATAATTCGTGTTAGCTTTCCATATAGTTGTCATGTTAGGATGCCCGAAAGGGACACTAACTGTCGGAAAATGGGAATGTTGATCACACGCATTTATTTCATATGATACGTAGATGACATGCTAGGATTGATATATTATAGTCTATATAGTTATATTTTGTATTTGGAGTCTTACATATGTTAATTAGATAATTTAGAATTAATTTAGTTTAAAACAAACTTTCACTATCTTTTCCTACTGGTAAATTGAGGACAGAGTTTAAGTACAATTGCTCCACGCGCGTCCATGGATCGATATCTGGTTCTTATCTGTACATTACTACATATATGACAGGGTACACTTGCCCTATTGTGTGTGTTTTAATATTAAGGTCTAAACCATTTTTATAAATATTAAAGCAGAAACGTGTGTTATTTCATTGTAGAATTATGTATATATACGCACACGTCACCTACAAACCTCCTGTTTGGTTGAAAGGCCTAGAGAGCTTGTTCATCAGACTTTTCTTTTCCAACCTGTTTTG
Source organism: Ambrosia trifida (assembly GCA_028751855.1). NCBI lineage: Eukaryota > Viridiplantae > Streptophyta > Magnoliopsida > Asterales > Asteraceae > Ambrosia > Ambrosia trifida. The sequence continues at coordinate 12,940,609 of CM054129.1, forward strand.
TATCACCAGATCTACAATTCAATCTTTCTTCCTATGATTGAAGGGATCCCATTAGCTTAACCGGAGTTAAGTTAGTGAGATCATAAGCCACTTCAATCGAAGGAACAACAAAATCAAACTTTACAGTGAGACTTCTGAGAATCTTCTCTACAATCTTCTGATCTGGTACATCTTCTCCAAAGGCCCTTTGTTGACTAACAATGGCCATAACCCGAGAAAAGTATTCACCAGCATTTTCTTCCTCTCTCATCACAAGGTTCTCAAACTCACGTCTAAGACCTTGTAATTTGACTGACTGAACCTGTGAGTCCCCTTGGAACTCCATCTTCAAGATATCCCAAGCCTCCTGTGATGTATCAACTCCAGCAATACGAGAGAACAAGGTGTCATGGACACCTTGTTGTATTACAGCCAGAGCCTGAGCATCACGCTTCAATTCCTTCCTTGTTTCTTCTATGTTTTCACCATGGTCAGCCATTCCAATATTCACCATTTCCCACAAACCTTTAGATCTGAGTATGGTCTTCATACGTACACTCCAGTGCTCATAACCCTCTCCTTTAAACACAGGTAGAGGAGTTTGCAGATGTGTTGCTTGTATTCATCATATCAGCCATTCACTCTTTCTCACAAGGCTTTGATACCACGTGTTGGTATGAGCACTCACTCAACAAAACCAATAAACAATCAAAAAAACAAACAACTAAGCATGCAACACAGATTCTTTATTGAGATTATGATTGAGAGTACAAAGGAAAAGCAAACTGCAACATTACTTATATAGGAACTAAACATAACGGCTACCAATAAACTAGGACACCCCATGTGACTCGGCTACACCATAATACCCGGACAAAACCAACTGATTATGCAACAGCCTTTTATTGAATTCAAAATATCCTACGTGTGCATGCATGCATGAGGGAACTTTAATTTAATTACTTTTCAACAACACATGGGCTGTCTTTGTCTTTAGGTGTTCGGGTTGTAATTATCCTTATTGCCTTTTAATCCATGCAATTCATTGTCGTAGTTACTCTAGTTAGATTACTCCTTAGAATTCATCAACTATACAGATTTTATGTTTTTTTTTTTTTTTTACGTATGATTTTAAGGTATAGAAATTCAAATGACCGGATAATGCAGGTTTCCAGAAATAGGGACTCAACCTGTATTTAACTCTTCAAAGAAAATGGATATAATGGTTTTCTAACTTCCATTTTAAGTCCATTCAAATGTACTATACCTTTTCCATGAACATGTTATCGCTATCTATCAACCTAAACTACTTTTATGCCGTCCATATATTCTCTTACAAGAACATAAAATAGAACAAAGAGCCGGTGTCTCCTTTTGTCCATTTTGAAAGTAATGACATACATATCCCAACAAAATCTTTAGTACAACACAAAATTATAGGACTATGCTTTGTTGTCATCATTCTTGACAGGTTCAAATTTTGGTCCGACTCATGGGCGAAGCATACAATGGGCCAGGGGTGGCCCTGGCCCCTTCCGTTTTTTGGCGCAATGGTAGAAATTTGCGATTTTCGTAGGTAAATTGAGTCTGGCCCCCGCCGATTTGCCACTACCGATCGAAAAAAAATTGAGTGCGGCCCTGCCGATTCGAGAACCAAGCTTCACCACTGGTCCGACTGGCATCATAAAAGTTATCACTGGCTATTAGGTAAGTATAAAAAAATTAACACAAGCCAAATGAACCACAACAAAGTGATTATATCAATGGACGCCGAATATAAAAAAAATCACAAATTCTTCATATTCCAGTTGTTTTAAATTTAGTTTATAAATAATGTTACATAATATTGATGTATTCTAACTTTCATGGTAATATTATTTCTCCATTGTCATCATTTTTAATAGCTTCAAACTTTCATGGGTTCTTGGTGAATTTGTTATCAATTATTTAATAACCATACTATCCAACATTGTGTAAAACACAAACAAAGATGGATGCAATGACCATAATCAATCAAAAGAAGCCTCATGTGTTGTTCATACCATTTCCGGCACAAAGCCACGTCAAGTGTATGCTCAAGCTAGCCAGGCTCCTAAACCATAAGGGCCTCGATGTAACCTTCATCAACACTCACTCGAACCAAAAGCGACTTGTAATGTCCGGTGGGAGTCGCTGGCTAGAGGATACTACAATTCGATTCAAAACGGTTCCTGATGGTGCCCCTTCTTCTACAGAAGATGGTGTCGTATATACACAAACCGTAGTAGAACTTTGGAACTACATGGGAACCAATTTCTATGATTCGTTTCTTGATGTTGTGTCCGGCCTTGAAACTCCGGTTACTTGTGTTGTTTGTGATGGTTTCATGACTTACACAAATGCTATGAAGGCTGCTGAGATGCTTAAGATCCCAATCATCCTTTTCTGGACCATGGCTGCTTGTGGATTCATGGGGTTTTACCAGGTGAAAGTTCTCAAGGATAAAGGACTTGTCCCACTAAAAGGTTTGGTTTTTCCCTGTCAGTCAATACCAAATTAGGGCCAATGCCAATATCAAGATTGTTTTTTTTTTTTCTTTTTATTTGTATGTGTTTTAGGAAATTGATAAGAGTTTTAAGAAGGTTTTTTAAACAAGTTTGGGTTCATGCAGTTTAAAGTCACCAAATTTGCTTATAGAGGGAGAGAACTCAATATCCATTTTTTTTCTTTTTTTGTTTTCCAATAAGTTATATGACATATAATTTATGTTTCTTAAATAACTTTTAAGATTTAACTTTAACATTTTAAAAATCTTATACATGGTTTTGTTTAAAGAAATTTTGCACAACATTCCGATATAAATTTAATTAAAAACAGAGCTTTTTTAAAAATTGAAATATTTTTATATCGCTAATGTAAAAAAGAAAAAGAAAACTTCAAGTTCTTTTAATTAAACAATCTTGCTTTATTATTCATTCCAGATGAAAGTGCTTTGACAAACGAGTATTATGACATGGAAGTAGATTGGATTCCTGGAATGGAAGGACTCCGTTTGAAAGAACTACCCGAGTTTGAGCGATACTCAAAACCGGATGATCCTTCGCTTAAATATCTTTTAGAGACCGCTCAAGCAGCTGATAACGTTTCACATATTATCATCCATACGTTCGAAGAACTAGAAGCTCGACTCGTTAAAGGGATCAAATCCATTTTTCCTAACATCTACACCATTGGCCCTCTTGAGTTACATTTGAATCAAATTACAGAAATGGAAACCAAGAACTTAGATAATTTAAACAGCTATATATATAGTTTATGGAAGGAAGAACCCGAGTGTGTCCAGTGGCTCCAATCAAAAGAACCGAATTCTGTAGTGTATGTCAACTTTGGAAGTATAGCAGTAATGTCATTACAAGACTTGGTAGAATTTGGTTGGGGACTTGTGAACAGCAATGTTTACTTTCTGTGGATTATTCGGACAGATTTAGTGGATGGGGAGCCTGCGGTTTTGCCTCCAGAACTCAAGGAAGCGATGAACGAGAAAGGATTTGTAGGAAGCTGGTGTTCGCAGGAAGAGGTGTTGAACAACCCGGCAGTTGGTGGGTTCTTGACTCATGGTGGGTGGGGTTCCATCATTGAGAGCTTGTCAGCTGGGGTGCCAATGATATGTTGGCCGTATTCCGGAGACCAACAAATAAATTGCAGGCAAATGTGCAAGGAATGGGAGGTTGGAAGGGAGATTAAGAAGAATGTGAAGAGAGATGAAGTAGAGAAGCTTGTGAGGGTGTTGATGGAGGGAGAAGAGGGTGAAAGAATGAGGAAGAAGGCTATGGAATGGAAGAAAGCTGCGGAAATTGCGGTAGCTCCCAACGGCTCGTCTTGTTTGGATGTGGAGAAACTTGCTGATACAATTATTAACCTTTGACTATACCGATTCTCATTGTTGGTGAAGTAGTTCTATTTTTTGGCAAGTATGCTTAATAACTAGTTTGAAGTGATCGAGAAATATGGAGAACTCTTGCTAGAGGGTATGGTCATATGACTTGGATCACATATGTGTTTTCTTCTTCAGTATTGTTGGTTGGATCTAGTGGAGGGTTCATGCTTTTATTCGTGGTCAGTTAGTATGGTTTATAGTTGTGATTTCAATAATAAGTTGGGTAAGTCTATTACTTCTGTATGAATGAATTTCACAGGTGAGTGAAGAATGTGATATCCTAAATGTTCCATTTATCATAGAATAATTAACTTGTTGTTAATCTGATAGTATAATAATAGAATAATGGTCAATTCTGTAAAATTGTAAGATCAAGGACTAGTTCTGTCAAGTTTGTAAAGTTCAAAAGTTAGTTAGAACAGTTAGTTGATGAACATTGATGTAATATGTGTATAAATACCAAGTGATACAATCAATAATACAGCTTGGTTTGATCGAATCCTTCTTCTGTTATTCTTTTCCTTCAATCTTAGCTATCAAGTGGTATCAGAGCCGTCGATTCTCTCGACCTCCGATCAACGTTTATCCACCACCACCGTAACTAACCACCATAACCACCTATCACCACCATAACTAACCACCCTAACTAACTCCGACCACCATTAAAATCCACCCGTTGATCATATTTTTCATTTCGTTCTTACTCCATCTTCCTTTCATATTCATACTTTGTTTCTTTCAATTCACCGGTGTGATCAATTTGTGATCAATCAATTCCTATAAACAATTCATTTCACTCATTCATCATATTAACAATTCCATAACAATTCTTTCAAACAATGATGACAACTCGAAACCAAAATTTAGAATAGAAAATTCAAACACATGACAACACATTGAATCGGTTTGAAGCCACAGCCGGTAAGAATCTAACTAAAATCGAAGGGCTACGAAGTTTTGCAATCAAGAATGCATAAAACATTGCATCTATGAAATCACAGCTTGCGAATCAAATGAATGAAATCTTGAAAACCATCCAATCCTTGAACAACAACAACAACAACAACAATAATAATAATAATAATGATAATGATGATAATAATGATAATAATGATAATAATAATAATAATAATGATGATGATGATGATGATGATGATAATGATAATGATAATGATAATAATAATAATAATAATAATAATAACAATAATAATAATAATAATAATAATAATAATAATATGGTTCATAACAGTCAATTCAATACTGGAATGAATCATAACACTCACCATAACCGTTTGACTAAAATTGACCAATGGAGTCAATGTAGAAGGATAGATATGTAGAGTTGAACATTTATTTGCAATTGACTCAACTCCTAAGAATTTGAAAGTGAGACATGCAATTGTGCATATGGAAGATATAGCCCTCTTATGGCATCAGTCTTTTGTCCAGTCTAGAGGAGATAGTATTGAAGGAGTTAGCTAGAATGAATACAAAAGTGTTGTGTCTGCACGATTTGGGTTGATCCTAAATCAAGATGCTATGGGTGCATTGGCTACCATTAGGCAAACTGGTACACTAGAGGAGTTGAATCAACATTTGACATGGCCTTAACTAAGGTTACTATTTGTGATAAATATGCTGTAAGTCTTTATCTTAGATCATTGAAGCCTGAGATTGGGTTTCAAGTAAGGATGTTGAGGCCAACAAATCTTCCAGAAGCTTATCTTCTGGCAAGAATGCAAGATGAGGCATTGACAGCCATCAATCCTCCACAAAATAAAAGTAATAGGTCCACTTCTTGGAATCATAATAATAATACTAATAAGCTATTTCCTGTGGCAAAGACAAACAAAATACCCTTATTACCATGCCCAAAACCTCTTAACTCAATAAGGTGGACTCTAACACACAAATAAATATAAGAGAAAAATGCCAAAGGGGAATGTTTTGGTTATACTGAGAAGTTTTGCAGGGACATGTTTGCAAAAACAAACAACTTTTTTCCATTGAGTTAGTTGAAATGGATATGGAGGATGAGGAAGTTCAGCAAATGAATTCCAATCAGTTTATGGGACAAGATATTCAAGAACCAAAAATTTCATTGAATGCCATGATGGGTTTACCTTCTTACTCTACCATGAGGATAAAAGGGTCAATAAGGACCAAGATTCTGCAGATCTTGACAGATTCTGGTTTTACCCACGATATCCTGAATGAACAATTGGCCAGAAAAATGCAGTGTCCCATTGTTATCATCTCTGAAGTGAAAGTAGTTGTAGCAGATGGAAACAAAGTTTCTTGTACCCTGATGTGTCCAAACTTCCAATGGAAAATGCAGGGTAACTGGTTTAAGGATGATGTGATTCTTATTCCTTTGACTAACTATGACATGGTATTGGGGGACAATGGTTAAAGACATTAAATGATATTATCTGGAATTTTAAAGAATTGACAATGAAATTTAAGGTTGGGGAACAATGGGTACAATTAAAGAGAATTGAAAACAATGAGGTGTCCATTTGTAGTGCAGAAAGATTAGATAAGATGTTGTAACATACAGATTATGTTGTTTCAGTTCAATTGTTTAGTCTACAAACTGTTGAGGAGGGGTATCAACATCATGCTAAAATTAATGACCCAATAAGTAGTGAAGCCTTAGATGACCTGTTAAGAAAGTATGATGATGTTTTTGCAATCCCTACTATTTTACCACCAAAAAGATAATGTGATCATAGAATTTGTTTGAAAGATGAGAATGTCAACATAAACCAAAAGGCTTATAGATACCATGTAGGACAGAAAGATGTATTGGGAAATTTGACTAAGGAATTATTGGAGACTGGGGTAGTTAGAAACAGTAAGAGTTCCTTTGCATCACCAGTAGTTTTGGTGAAAAAGAAGGATGGATCTTGGAGATTTTGTATGGACTATAGGCAGTTGAATAAAGCCACTATAAAGAATAGATTCCCAATTCCTTTAATAGAGGAGTTGTTGGATGAGTTAGGTGGGGCCACCGTTTTTTCCAAGCTGGATTTAAGAGCTGGTTACCATCAAATAAGAATGGATGAGAGGGACATCCATAAAATGGCCTTTAGAACTCATCAGGGCCTGTTTGAGTTTGTTGTTATGCCCTTTGGATTAACAAATGCCCCTGCCACATTCCAAGCCATGATGAATGAGACATTTAAGCCATTGATGAGGAAGACCACTCTGGTGTTTTTTGATGATATTCTAGTTTACAGCCCTTCTGTGGTACAACATGTGAAAGATTTGAAACAAGTGTTATTGTTATTAAGAAAACATTCTTTGTATGCAAAGAAGTCAAAGTGTTCTTTTGGAGGGCAGTCTGTGGAGTATTTGGGGCATCTTATTTCTGGTCAAGGTGTGCAGACTGATCCAAAGAAGGTCTTAGCAATTAAGCAATGGCAAACTCCACATAATATCAAGCAATTAAGGGGCTTTCTAGGGCTGGCAGGTTATTACAGAAGATTTGTAAGAAGTTATGGGATCATTGCCAAGTTATTGACTGAGCTTCTCAAAAAGGATGCTTTTGTTTGGTCTCAGGTGGCTCAATCTGCTTTTGATCAGTTGAAAGAGGTACTTATTTCTGCTCCTATATTGGCTTTACCAAATTTTGACAAAGACTTTATTGTGGAAGCTGATGCTTCCTCAAAGGGGTTGTGGGTTGTCTTAATGCAAGAGGGCCATCCTCTAGCATTTATCAGTAAAGCTTTGTCCATAAGACAACAATCTTTATCAGTATATGAGAAAGAGCTTTTGGCTATTCTCATGGCTGTGAAACAATGGCATCATTATTTGATTGTAAAAAAGTTTGTTATAAAAACTGATCACAAGAGTCTTAAATATCTTTTGACCCAAAAGATAAAAACCCCTTTGCAATAAACATGGTTGGCCAAGTTAATGGGATATCATTATGAGATAGCCTATAAACAAGGTTCTGAAAATGTGGTTGCTGATGGCCTATCAAGAGTTCCTAATATGGCTTTGTTTGAAATGGGCTTAAGTGTCATTGACCCATTACTGTTAAATAAGATTAAGCAATCTTGGAAAAATGATGAAAAGGCACAATCTTTTATTCAAAAGATTCAAAATGGGGAAGAGGTAAAAAAATGTGTCTTGGAATGGTCAATTATTGAAAAATAAGGGCAAGTTATGGATAGGAAATGATGAAAGCCTCAAGCAGGATATCTTGAAAATTTTTCATGCCTCTCCTTTAGGGGGTTATTTAGGATTTATCCCTACTTTAAAGAGAATTCAGAGCATGTTTTATTGGAAAGGGTGTTCTAAGGCAGTTTTCTCTTTTGTCAAAGCCTGTCATGAATGTCAACAGGCTAAATATGAGCTTGTAGCTAGTCTAAGTTTGTTACAACCCCTACCTACTCCTGAACATGTCTTTACTGGCATTTCAATGGATTTCATAGCTGGTCTCCCTAAATCCCAAGATAAAGATACCTTTTTAGTCATTGTGGATAGATTGACTAAGTATGCCCATTTCCTGCCCTTATCACATCCTTATTCAGCACCTCAAATAGCTCAACTGTTCTTAGATACCATCTTTAAACTACATGGTTGCCCTATGACCATAGTTTTGGATAGAGATCCCTTGTTCTTAAGTCAATTTTGGAAGGAGTTTATGAAACTACAAGGGGTACAATTATCTTTTTCTACTTCTTATCATCCACAAAGTGATGGGTAGACTGAGGTCCTTAATAGATGCCTGGAAACTTATCTGAGGTGCATGTGTATGCACAATCCTGTGCATTGGATGATATGGCTTCGCTTGGTAGAATGGTGGTACAACACTTCTTTTCACTCCTGTAGTCAAACAACACCTTTTGAAGCATTGTATGGATTTCCTCCTCCTCTGCACATTCCCTACATTCCCAATGATACTTCAGTGGTTGTTGTGGAAGATTTGCATAGAGAAAGAGAGGCTATGATTTTCAAATTGAATAAGGCTTTGTGGATGGCAAAGAATCGTATGAAACAGTGTGCAGATAAGAAAAGAAGTGATAGAACATTTGAGGTTGGTGACTGGGTTTATTTGAAAGTAAGGCCTTTTGTGCAGACTTCTTTGAGGAATCAGAAACATTCAAAGTTAGGGCCTAAGTATTTTGGTCCATTTTTTATCATTGCCAAAGTTGGAAGTGTAGCTTATAAATTGGATCTTCCTGATGAGGTCCAAATTCATAATGTGTTTCATGTTTCACTATTAAAAAAGGCTCATGGTAGTCACACTTCGGTGTTACCATCACCAGTGGGGTCCAGATTTATGTTGTAGCCAAGAGCTATTTTGGACAGGAGAGTGGTCAAGCATAACAATAAGATGGTTCAGCAGTTTTTGATTTATTGGAAGGACCTTCTCATTTCTGAAGCTACATGGAAAATTGCTGATGAATTTCAATTGAGATTTCTAGAGTTTAGTTGATTTGATGATTCTTGAGGACAAGAATCTTGTTTGGCAGGGGAGTTATGATAGTATAATAATAGAATAATTTTCAATTGTGTAATAACTGTAAGATCAAGGACTAGTTCTGTCAAGTTTGTAAAGTTCAAAAGTTAGTTAGAACAGTTAGTTGATGAACGTTGATGTAATATGTGTATAAATATCAAGTGATACAATCAATAATACAACTTGGTTTGATCGAATTCTTCTTTTGTTATTCTTTTCTTTCAATCTTAGCTATCATAATCATACAAAAGAAAATTGTATAGATTATGTTTATATAATTTTAATTTAAAAGATGTTTAATGTTGGATGAACATATCTGTAAAATCGTGAATTTGAACTACAAATATTAGACTTTCGTGTTTGGCCCTTGAGGCACTTATTGTGTCATTATTAGAACCCTATATACATTTGGGAGGAGTCACCCTTAGAGCATCTGCAATTGGATGTATGTGAGCTCACGGATCGACGCAAAGATGGAAGCTAGAGGCAAAGGATGCAACGGACATGTTGAGGAGAGAGGAGGAAAATTTATGTCCATGTAGGTCACAAAACAATAATAATTGGCGACCTTATGGTGTAATGAGAAAAGCTCTCTAATGATTTACAGAGAGGAAAAGGCTTCTATATATATATAGAGGAAGGTTCTTGTACAAATGGTTCTTATCCTACAAATAACCCTTAACATGAGAAGTGAATGATGGTTTTTTTTTTTTTTTTTTGAATTTTTTTTCCATATTGTTAAACATGTACTTTAGTACTTAAATCTTAAAAAAAAAAAAAAAAAAATTGGTGTAGAGTAATTACGTAATTACTGTTGTAGAGTAATTACGTAATTACTGTTGTAGAGTAATTACGTAATTACTCTAGTATAAACTACTGTAATTACTTTAAATTTTAATTTTTTTTGTATTATTCTGACTCGCAACTTGACCTATAGACAGTTGGTTGCTTCTAGGCGCTCCAAGAAACAAGATTTCCTCCTAAGAAAATGGAGTAACCATAGGTAGACCGTCTTGTTTCAATACACCGCCCAATCTGCATCTGAGTATCCCAAAATAGTAGTACGTTTAGGCTACAGAAAGAAAAGACCATGTGATATTGTGCCTTTAACATACCGTAATATTCTTTTGACCAATTGAAAGCGATGGTCAGTTGGAGCATGTAAGAATTGACATGCTTGATTAACTACATAAGCTAGATTTGGTCGAGTAATAGTTAGGTATTGTAAGGCTCCAACAAGCGAGCGATATAAGGTAGGGTCGTAAGAACGGGGTACCAGTGGATGTGAATGAGTCATTTGTGGCAAGTGGTGTGGGAACAGGGTTGGCATCAACCATACCGGCACGAGTGAGAATGTCGTGAGCGTACTTAGCTTGGCTAAGGAACAACCCACTGTTTGTGTGAATAACTTCTGAACCCAAAAAATAATTTAAAGATCCCAAATCTTTAAGGGCAAATTCATTATGTAAGCGATTAATGAAGTTGGTGAGCATGTCGGGTTTGTTACCTTTGAGGATAAGATCATCCACATAAACTAGTAGGTACATGAGACAATCTCCTTTCTTAAAAACAAATAAAGACGTGTCAGCCCGACTTCATGTAAAACCATAACCGACTAGAAATGAACTTATCCTTTGAAACCATCCACGCGGCACCTGTTTTAGACCGTATAGAGCCTTTTGAAGCTTACATACATGGTTTGGGAGGGTCGAATCAATAAAACCCGGTGGTTGTTCCATGTAAAGTGTTTCGGAGAAAGAGCCGTTTAGAAGGGCATTGTTCACGTCTAGTTGGTGAAGTGGCCAATGATTAATGAAAGCCAAGTATAAAACAACCCGAAGAGTTGAAGCTTTAACGACCGGACTGAACGTGTGAGAAAAGTGAAGGCTAGGAATTTGTGTGAAACCTTATGCAACAAGTTTGGCCTTATGATGGCCAATCAACCCATCTGAGTGATATTTAGTACGAAAGACCCATTACGAGCCTACTACATTGGCGTTTGCGGGTCTCGGTACTAAGGTCAAAGTATTGTTTCACTGAAGAGCAAGAATTTCATCATGCATTGCAGTCATCCATTGAGGACTTTTGGATTCGGTGTGGAAACCTTTAGGATCAAAAGCAGCGAACAAAGCTGAATAAAGATTGCAGTGCATAGCATAAGCCAAGAGTGTCTAATGTTTGGGATTGGGTTTAATAATACCGACCTTTAACCGAGTAACCATAGGATGGACTAAAGAGGATTGGGCCTTGTTGAGTGTTGCTTCAGTCGTGTTGGGTTAGGCTGTGTTAGGTTGGGCTAAAGAGGGTTAGGCTGAAAAGGGTTGGGGTGAAGAGGTTTGGGCTTGGTTATTTGTGGTCGGGGCTGTTGCAATTTGAACCTCACTAGACGGATCAGGTTGGGGTTGGTTGGGCCTAGTAGGAGGTGAGGGTGGTGCGGAAGGCAGATTCCCTACGGGTGCACTAGTGATCTTCAGATAACACACCTTTAGGATTATGTCCCACCTTTGTTAAGGATTTCATTCATCTCGGGAGGTTATGGGTTGGGTTTGTTGAGTCATAAATCACTAAACCGGACTTTTTATTTACTTGATCAATAAATAATTAAGTTGTCGCTTTTTAAGATAAATAAAACAAGAATATTATATCTAGGTCTCATTAGTACAAAACCGTTAACCATTGGGGATACATGTCGCCTGAGCTGACTTTAAGAGAGATCCTTCGGTGTTCATAACCGTTAACCTACTTAGGGGATACGATGTTGCCAGGGCTGACTGTAAGAATAGATCCTTCGGTATGGAACACGAGAGCTAAGGGAGGTGTACGGTATTTCTGGTCGAAAGTAAAGCCTCCATTCTAAGAAGAAGATAAGTTAGAGGACCAGTGAACCTTCATAGCTAATGCGGATGCCCATCGGGAGGTTATGCATAATACTCAGTAGTGGCCCCGCTTCTCTATCAAAGAGCCAACACTTCAAGTCCACTCTTGTCCTCCTTACAAATAATTTATTAGACCACAATTCTAGCTCCAAGATTTCAGCCATCTTTGACTCATTGACTTGACTCATTGACTGACCCATTATGTCTTGATTGTAATCCCTATAATTCCTCCTTTTGCATTCATTGTATTCCTTAACCATAGCTAGGCTCCTCTTGTATAAATAGCATAGTTTCTAATGAGAATTCATCAAGCATTTCAGCAAATTAACATGGTATTAGAGCCTTCTCTGAACCATTAACCTTTCTCCTCTTTTTCTTCATTTGAGACTTCAGTCTCCTCTGTTTTGTTTCTGCAGTTTTTTATCGGTTAAGGCTTCGGTCTAATACCTTTCATCTGCAGCCCTTTTCTGTCACAAATCAGACGAAACACAACCTCTGTTTCACTGCCATGGCTGATAACACCAATACTCCAAACAAACCTGCAACTCAATCCCTACACCCCGTTTACACCGTAACAGACATCACGAAAAAGGTCCGGATTCTGGATGGATCCAAGGTGACGTACTCTGCGTGGGTAAAACTGTTTCATCTTACCGCCCGCGGGTATCAAGTCTTGGATCACATCACCTCCGAACCTCCTCCGAACGACGACCCATCCTACGAGCAGTGGAAAAATATTGATGCGATTGTTCTTCAGTGGATTTATTCCACTCTTGCTGATAACTACCTTCGGCAAGTTCTTGACTTGCTGAACCCAGAAAATGACGCCACTGCCCTCCAGGCCTGGAATCGTGTCCGTGAAATCTTTCACACCAACAAGGGACCACGATGCCCTGCTTTACAATCAAAGTTTACAAACCTGAAACTCAGTGCATCCCCTTCGTTGGAAGCCTATTGTCAAGCTTTGCGAGACATAGCCGATCAACTGGAGGATCTGGGTACCCCGGTAAATGAACAAACCCTTGTCCTGCAACTCGTGCGAGGGTTACCAAAAGAATATGATACCATTGCAGCTATAATCCACAGAGAATTACCTCCTTGGAACGAAGCATGTGAGATGCTTCGTGGTGACCAGGAAAGACAAACTGCGCAAGAACCGGTGCCCGCCCCATCTGAAGCTTTGGCCACTGTTCATCCTCCTCGTCGTGACTCTCCGGCGACGAACCAGGGATCCTCTCGTCGTGACTCTCAGCCGCCCAGGTATGGTCCTTCTCAGGGGTCAAGATATTCTCACAACAATACTCGCCGCCCTAATTCCAGTTATAATCGACGAGATGGGTCAGCCCAGACTAATGGGCCCAATGTGTTTGAAAATCAATCCAATCGGCCAAGAGGCCCAACCAATAACCGGACTTCTAATCGCCCTTCCTGGAATAACTACCCATACCAGCCTCAGCCCAATAACTTCTGGCCCACTCCCTACTGGCCCGTACCACCCCCTCCATGTCCATACCCTACTCTCCCGGGTTGGGTTTCCCCTTGGTCCGCACCACAACAGCCCAGTTCACAAACCAACAACTCCACCACATCGGCCCAAGCCCATATCACCGACGTTAATCCACTTGAACCCACTGAACTAGCCGAAGCTTTTCAAGCCATGGCGGTAGAAGACGAGACCCCACAATGGTTCATGGACACTTGTGCTACCAATCATCTCACCTCGGACTCAGGTATGATTTCTCACTCTTGTGGTAATTCTATTAAAAATGTATTGGTTGGAAATGGACATCTTTTACCAGTTGCTGGATCGGGTCACACAAACCTACCCTCAACTTCTAAACCACTCCAACTCAAAAACATTTTACACACACCCAATATTATTAAAAACCTTATCTCTGTACGGAAATTCACCCGTGACAACTGGGTTTCCGTTGACTTTGATCCTTTTGGTTTTTCTGTGAAGGATTACCCGAGTGGGACGATTTTGAGTCGGCATGATAGCACCAGCCACCTCTACCCGCTCACTGCTCTCACCCCTCCTGATGCTTCCGCCTTTGTTTCCACAAGTCTACAAGGTTCATGGCATAACCGTCTAGGACACCCCGGCATGCAAGTTCTAGACATTTTAAATTCCAATAATTTTATTTCGTGTAATAAGCATGCTCGTACTTCATTTTGTGACTCTTGTCAGGTTGCAAAACACAAACATTTGCCTTTTCATTTATCTAATTCTTCCACTATTTGCCCATTTGATATTGTGCATTGTGATTTATGGACGTCTCCCGTCCTTAGCAAACAGGGTTATAAATATTACTTGGTGATTATTGATGATTTCACTCACTTTACCTGGGTGTTTCCTTTGAAATTTAAATCTGAAACCTATACAAAATTCACCCAGTTTTATAAATATATTTCCACCCAGTTTCACCGCAATATCAAATCATTTCAAAGTGACATGGGTGGGGAATTTGACAATGCCCAGTTTAAACAATTTGCTTTATCCAATGGGTTACAATTTCGTTTTTCATGCCCTCACACCTCCCAACAAAATGGGAAAGCCGAACGCATGATTCGACGACTTAATGAAATCATGATGTCACTTCTCACACATGCCTCTCTCCCACCAAATCTATGGGTTGAAGCACTTCACACTTCCGTATATCTTCATAACATTCTACCATCCAAAACCATGGGTTTTAAAACCCCCACTGCTGCCCTCTACCTCAAAAACCCCGACTATACTCTCCTTCGCGTGTTCGGATGTGCTTGCTATCCAAACCAATCTGACACCCGCCCTCACAAACTTGCCCCACGGTCTACACCTTGTGTATTCCTTGGATATCCTGCCGACCATCGTGGTTACCGATGTCTTGATCGTACCACGGGCAAAATCATCTTATCCCGCCATGTCACCTTCAATGAACTTGACTTTCCATTTTCTAAGTCATACCAGCCAACACCCGACTCCTACACATTTCTCGAGAGCGAACCATCTCCTATCATCTTCACCCAACCATCTTCTTCCTACCCCACAACCACAAACACTACCACCTTACCCGACGCCACTCCACCACCACCACACACCAACGTTCCCACTCCACCACCGCCTTCTTCTACCCCTACACCTTCTGTCCAACAGCCCATCACCTACTCTAGACGAACCACTCGACAACCCAATCCACCTACGAACCCCTCACCACCAAACCCACCCAACCACCCTAACACAACCCAACCACCTCCCCCACGACACCCTATGGTGACTCGCTCTCGTGATGGCACCTCTAAACCAAAGGTCCATTTCAACCTTAATACTGAAACCGTCTCACCCATTCCAAAATCTCACCTAGATGCCCTATCCGATCCACACTGGTATGATGCTATGAAAACTGAATACAATGCTTTAATGAATAACCACACGTGGGAACTCGTCCCTAGACCACCAGAGGCACATATTATACGGTGTATGTGGTTATTTCGCCACAAATTTCATGCAAATGGAACTCTTGAACGATACAAGGCCCGGTTGGTAGTTAATGGCAAATCTCAGCAAGTTGGTATAGACTGTGATGAAACTTTCAGCCCAGTGGTAAAACCCACCACAATTCGCACAGTACTCAGTCTCGCAGTTTCAAGATCATGGCCCATTCATCAGCTTGATGTCAAAAACGCCTTTTTGCACGGAGACCTCAATGAGACTGTATATATGTTTCAGCCTCCGGGATTTGTTGATAACAATAACCCAAAGTTTGTATGCAGGTTGAAACGATCACTATATGGGCTAAAACAGGCACCACGCGCCTGGTACCAGCGCTTTGCCTCATATATTATTCGTTGTGGGTTTAAAACATCCACCTCGGATAGCTCCTTATTTATCTACAAGCGCGGTGATGATATGGCCTATTTATTATTATATGTTGACGATATCATACTGACAGCATCCAATGATCAGCTATTACAACATTTCATTAATGCTATGTCTAGGGAATTTGCTATGACTGATCTTGGCAGGTTACATCACTTCTTGGGAATTGAAGTGAAACATACATCGGGAGGCCTTTTTCTGTCTCAACGGGCCTACACAAAGGACATCTTAGCACGTGCAAAAATGGAAAGCTGCAAACCATGCCATACCCCTGCCGATACCAACTCTAAACTGAGTACAGACACCGGTGAATTACTCCCTGACGGTACACTGTATCGCAGCCTTGCAGGGGCACTGCAATATTTGACCTTCACTCGACCGGATATTTCCTACGCAGTTCAACAGATTTGCTTGTTTATGCATGCACCCCGGGTCCCTCATTTCAACTATCTCAAGCGTATCTTACGGTATCTACGAGGCACCACAGATCATGGTTTACACTTGTCCTCCTGTAGTTCAGTTCAGTTAACTGCCTATTCTGATGCTGACTGGGGAGGATGTCCAGATTCCCGCCGCTCTATATCGGGCTACTGCGTATTCCTTGGCAGCAATTTAATCTCCTGGTCATCCAAACGTCAGCCAACCATCTCCCGCTCTAGCGCTGAAGCTGAATATCGAGGTGTCGCCAACACTACTGCAGAACTCTCTTGGATACGAAACCTGCTTCTTGAATTACAACTCCCAGTTCGACAAGCATCCATTATCTACTGCGACAACATTTCAGCTATGTATCTCTCACAAAACCCAGTTCAACATCAGCGAACCAAACATGTGGAGATTGACATTCACTTTGTTCGTGAGAAGGTTAAACTTGGTGCAGTTCGTGTCCTCCATGTTCCTACCGAATATCAGTATGCCGATATCTTCACAAAAGGATTACCACGCATTTTGTTTGATCGCTTCAAATCCAGTCTATGCATTCGGCCATCTCCTGCTTCGACTGCGGGGGACTATTAGACCACAATTCTAGCTCCAAGATTTCAGCCATCTTTGACTCATTGACTTGACTCATTGACTGACCCATTATGTCTTGATTGTAATCTCTATAATTCCTCCTTTTGTATTCATTGTATTCCTTAACCATAGCTAGGCTCCTCTTGTATAAATAGCATAGTTTCTAATGAGAATTCATCAAGCATTTCAGCAAATTAACATAATTAAACTCAATATTAATTCTAATAATAAACTTAACTACTTATACGGAGACCTTTCAAAAAAAACTACTTATACGGAGGGCCCCGAGATGAGCATGTTCACTATCTCTACTAATTTATCTTTTTATTTTATAAAACCAAACCCCTTTTTCAAAAATATTTTTTTTCTTAGAACCCCTCTGTTTTATTTTTCTTTTCAAACCCGATTAGTTATTTGATAAATGGTTGAGTAGGGGAAAGTGTGTTCTTTAGGAATACGATATTCGGCATTTACCCTAGAAAGCTATGCTATACACGTCAAGTTCTCTGCCTATGTGTTGGTTTTAGTTTCTAAGTATATATCGTTTACTTATAAAATTAAAACTTGTTTAAAAGGTTTAGTAAAAATTAATCGTTTTCCCAAAACCAATGTTTTGGAATTAACACATCAAGTTTTTGGCACTAGGAAAAATGACATCTTTTTAATTACTAAAACCAAACGCATCAATAGTGCCCGTCAGTTCTACACAACTAACAGTGAGGTGGTCGACATGGACCACGGGATAGAGACTCGAAACCAGAACAACGTGATTGTGGCCTGCCTCTACTGGTAGACGAGTGCACACCATGAGAACCAGAATCGAAACAATGTTGATGAGCCATAAATGAAACAGTAGGGGCTGTAGCAGGGTGTAAAGTTTGCAAAAAAAAAAAAAAAATTCATGACTTTCTGCTTTGGTCACCAGATCTCTAAAATCAAGAACGTCATTGTCAGATCGGATAGCAGTTGAAAGTTTTCAAATGAATAACCAAGCCTATATAGAAACCAGTGGGTTTTATCAGTGTCAGTAACGGAATAGCCAATCGCAGCCAACTAATCACAGATGGTCCTGAACTTACGACTGAAATCTGCAACTGAAGCAGATCCCTTGGAAAGCTGGCGTAGGTTGTCACGCATCAGATGCATACGCTCAATGGAAGTGTTGTTGTAGGCCGATTCCAAGGCTAACCAGATCTGACGAGTAGTGGTTAACCCCAAAACCTTCGTGGCGACTTCTTCTATGAAGGATGAATTGAGGATTAGAACAGCACATTGGTCAGCATTAAACCATCCAGCATATTTTGGGTTGGGGTTGTCTTTTCCATCAATGGTGATGGTGGCAACCGGAGCAGAGACGGAACCATCAATGTGACCGGTGAGTTTTAGTAGGTAAGAACAGGAAGGATATGATTTTTCCAGAGATGATAGTTTAAAGAAGAAAGCTTGAGGGTGAGCATGTGAAAGAGGGTTGCCATGGGGAGGGAGGAATCAGTTGAAGAGGAAGCCATAAGGGAGAGGAAGAGGAAAGAAAAAATAGGGTTGCAAATAAAGGATGCAGGGGAAGGGAAGGGATCATATAAGCTTGACACCATGTAATGAGAAAAACTCTCTAATGATTTGCAGAGAGGAAAAGGCATATATATAAGGATGGGATATATTAAAAACCCTATTGAGTTGTAGAAACTCTAGAAACCTTGTGTTAACCGTTAATTAATCAGCATCAATGGTTGAGATTCATCAAGGTATTTTATATTATTAAAGGACACGTATTTTTTGTTTGTATGAAGGGGAAGGGTAGTATTGTAAAGTGGGTGTTGTGATAATCAATGTTGCAAGCTATCATTTCACCCCACTACTTCTCCTGACACATATTACATCTATCTTCTTTCATTTCAAATTCCCCAAATTTAGTTTCCATCTCTCTAAATCCAAAAATCGTGTCTCATGATCTTCCTCATTTCTTTCTCTAAAAAAAACTCATTTATTTCTCATTTTCCTAATTTGGTGAGACGTGTTGTCATATTTGTATTGGTGACCCATCAAATGTTATTTCTTTTATTGTTCTTTTTTTTTTTTTACTTTTTGAACAATAATTCTTTTACAAAAATTACATGTCTAGTTATGAAGTTACATATGCTTCATTTTTGTAACTAAAAAATGTATGTAACTAAAAACATTACAAGTAACTAGCTACGATGTTACATATGCTTCATTTTTGTAACTAAATAAAATGTATGTAACTAAAAACATTACAAGTAACTAGCTATGATGTTACATGTGCTTCATTTTTGTAACTAAATAAAATGTATGTAACTAAAAACATTACAAGTAACTAGCTATGATGTTACATGTGCTTCATTTATGTAACAAAAAAAACTATTTGTAACTAAATAAACATTACATGCAAATATCTAGGATGTTACATATACTTTAGTTTTTGATATTCTTCTTGTTAGATATCTAACCACTGCAGACTTTACTACAATGCTTGATCCTAAAGCCTCACACTACTCGAAAATCTGAATCACAATCATCAAAACCCCATCTGCACAAAAATGTAAACAAAAAATTCTATTTAAAATTTGTTATCTTGTTACAAACTTTTATGTGTAATTCATTTTATTTATGTAAACCAAACTCCTTTCAAGAAGCTAAAGAATAGAAAGAATGGATGCAAGCAATAAGTAGGAGATCGATTATATAAGAAAGAATGATACTTGGGAGTTGATTGAACCGCCGAATGGGGTAAAGCCTATTGGAGTCGAGTGGGTTTTTAAGATCAAGAAAAATCCGGATGGCTCGATTGATAAGCACAAAGCTCGACTAGTCGCAAAGGGGTATGTACAAAAGCATGGCGTAGACTATGATGAGGTCTCCGCACCTGTGGCGCGTATTGAAACAGTGTGTTTGTTGATCGCACTAGCTGCAAATGAAGGATGGGAATTGCATCATTTAGATGTCAAGTCCGCTTTTCTTCATGGGGATTTAGAAGAACAAGTGTTCGTCTCACAACCGGAAGGGTTCGAAAAGAAGGGTGAAGAAAGAATGATTTATAAGCTGAAGAAGGCACTCTACGGTCTTAAACAAGCTCTGAGAGCGTGGAATATAAAACTAAACAAAGTGTTGAAGCAATTATCTTTCAAGAGGTGCCTACACGAACAAGCCGTTTATGTGAAGAAATCGAGCAATTCAATTTTAATCATTGCAGTGTATGTCGATAACCTCCTGGTAATCGGTTCGAAGCTTGGCGAAATCAGTGAGTTCAAGAAACAGATGAAGGAGAGGTTTGAGATGAGTGACTTGGGAAAATTAAGTTACTACCTCGGCATTGAAGTAAAGCAAGAGGATACGTGTATCACGATAAATCAAGGGAGTTATGCGTTGAAGATATTAAAAGATGTTGGGATGCATGAGGCGAATCCTACTCAATGTCCATTGGAACCAGGAGTGAAGTTGTGCTTAGATGAAAAAGGAAAATCGGTTGATGCTACTTTATATAGACGACGAGTTGGTTGTCTAAGGTATTTACTACACACACAACCCGACTTATCATATTCGGTTGGTTTGGTGAGTCGATATATACAGGATCCAAAAGAATCACACATGATGGCTGTGAAACAAATATTTTGATATATTTATGGAACTTTGAATTTTGGAGTGCGATATAATCGAGAGAAGACCAAGTAATTAGTTGGGTTCTGTGATAGTAGTTATAATATGTCGAGATGATGATACAACCGGGCATGTGTTTTATCTGGGTAAATCACCGATTACTTGGTGTTCACAAAAGCAAAATACAGTAGTGTTGTCGTCCTGCGAAGCCGAGTTTATGGTTGCTACTGCAGCATCGTGTCAAGGTTTATGGCTACGGGGATTATTGAGTGAGATAATCGGGATAGAGGAGAGAGTGGTGGTCTTATTTGTTGATAACAAATCGGCCATTACACTAATGAAGAATCTGGTGTTTCACTGAAGGAGCAAGCATATAAATACACAAGCATATAAATACACGTTATCATTTCATTCGTGAGTGTGTTGAAATAGGCCAAGTAAGAGTTAAGCATATAAGAGGTGATTTACAATGTGCCGATATTCTAACTAAAGTTCTTGCAAGGATAAAGTTTAAAGAAATGCGAGAGTTACTCGGGTCGAAGAACTTCCTATTTCGAGTCGGAAATCAGGGGGTGATTGTTGGACTAATTGAACCGACTCGAGCACATGGGCTGATTAAATCAAGACCCAAGCAAATGGGCCAATCGATCGGATAACCAAGCTGACGGGAACCGACTTAGTTGAAGATAATGATTGCTTTTCTTTATTAGATAAACATAGGATTTGTTTTATTATCATCTTTTGTATTAGATACAGGATTGTTAAGCTTGAAACAATTCCTATATAAGACTATCCGTTGTGGCCCGCGAGCGACTAGCCGCGAGCCACAAAACATTCCACGTGGATCACTCGAACCATAACACCCTTCAGCGAGGCAAGGCGCGAGCGAGTAGCCGTTAGTGCACTCGCGTGGGCTAGCGAGGTGAAATCAGATTTATTTATCTTTTTTTAATTTTTGCTGTATTTTTTGTGTTTAAAGAGGATGGAGGATGAAGATGATGAACATGGTGTCTACATATTTTTTTTTTTTTTTCAGATGTGAGAGTTGCAGGTTAGGTTGGTTTGTTTGTTTGTTGGGGAAAGAAGACGACGACCTTTTATCTATTCTTTTTCCTTGGCTTTCGCAAGTAGAAGACATTTTTATTTTATATATTTTATTTTTACCTTTTCTTTTTTGCTTTTATTACTTCTTATTACTTTATGTATTTTTAATTTTATGTAATATAATGTTTTTTTATATTTTTATTAATGTTTAAAAAAACTGGATAAAGTTGTTGCTCACCTCTAACCATAACACCATCAGGTGAGCGACCAGCAGCTTTATCACTCTGCCAATTTGGCGCTGACATGGCGCAATATGAGAGGATATAGCCATGACTCATCTCTAGCCACAACGGACAGTCTAAGCATCATCTATCAAGCTTGTGATAGAGGTGTGAGAGAGTTGTTTTCTTTGTTAATATTGGAGAGCATATTACAAAGTTGTGTTTGTTAATATTGATCGGGATTTGAGAAATGGCGAGGTAGATTATAAAAATATCATTTGGTCACTTGATTGCAACTTGTGCTAAAAAGGACACATTAACTGAATATTGGTTGACTTAGTTTTCAACTATCATTGTTCACTGAAGAGTGCAAGTTTTTATATAAGCAAGATGAATACATATAGTTTTTCAAAACTGATTACACATCAAAACTTCCATCATTTTAAGGATAAGTATAAATTGTGCAACCAACCATCTCCATAACGCTACGTATGGATCGCGTGGTAGTTCAATATATGAATCTCGGCCAGATATGGTACGCGTTTTCGTTAAGTATTTCAAGTTGAACAGAGTTCATAATGTTCACACTATTGACACATACAAATCAATATTGTTTTGGTAAAGACTTGCAACTTGTTTCCCATGATCTTCACAGAATGGACTTGTTTCTGTCAAATATTAGTTTAAGTGATCCACATAAAAATTTACTTATAAACCATGTGTTGAATCCATCACCAAGTGAGAATAGTGATTCTAACAAGCTTACAGTTGGTTTGTAGTTTGTGTAGGGCTAAAATCTGTGAACAAATTGTGGCGTGTTCTCGGTTCAAGGTTTCTAGCAAAAAAAAAAAATGCAGCTTTCCTAGCTCCTCGCAACATCCTAGACTGATAAATCTAACCTAACCAACGAAAACTTTCAACTGACGAATCACTATTGAGTGATTCGTCGAACATGTCTTACCAACAGAGAATTTACCCTTCTTGACCCGTACCCATTTTGACCCGTTACAAGACCCGCCCATTTTGCCACCAACCAAGTCCATGTTACGTGATTGTGTTCGCTATTTTACAGCAGTTTAACTTTTATAATTCATACACAACATGTGAAAGAACAATGGTAAAGCACATAAACTTATAACTGGAGTACGAAAATTAAACGAAAGCCAACTTACATTCTGTCCCGCGTATGATATGCTGCAAAAAAAAATCCTTCGGATCAGCCAAGAAAACATGTCATTTGAAACAGCAGGAGTGCATAATTCTGGGGAAAGAACATGCATTTAAACAAACAAAAGACAGCATAAAACCATGATATAGATTATTTTTTGCAACTTGATAACCATACAAAATACAAAGCTCTATGCCAACTGTCAAAAAAGCGAAACGCATAACAAACTGATATTATAAAGTTTAGAAAAACAGAGACCGTAGCGGTAGCACTCAAACTGGCATTGTACACTTTTTTTGAGAGTGCCCCAACATATGGCAACGACCACACTGCACAATTCTTTTTGGTCGTTTCAAACTCTCGATTCTAAGAACCTTCTTTTTGGGCCGACCCGGTGGCCTGCGTGTTTTAGGTGGCCGAATTACCATCTCGCCCTTTTCACCTTCATTAACATCCTTCCAAAGGCTTTTGTCAGGAATTGGAAATATCATTTGCGAATATGTTTCCCGATAACTTTCCACTTTAAAACAATGATCAGCGAAAACATGTGCGTTTTTCCCACTAGATATAAGCGCGGCTGCAGCATGCGCACATGGAAGACCATATATTTGCCACCTTTTACATGAACAAACTCTACTTCTTATATCAACTATATTTGTTCTTTCGGTTGAAACAACCTCAAACTCAACTTCATTCGCACGTAACACCTGATAGCAACGAGCATCAGCAACAGCTTCTAGAATCTTTGCTTCGGCTGACGGGACAACGATCGAGTTCCACATCATCCCCATATTTTGTCGATTTTCAAACCATGTAGTCAACTGATGACGAATGTGTTCCATTAATTGGACGACAGGGAGTTCATGACCTTCTAAAGCCCAATTATATAAAAGTTCAGTAACCCCTAATGTGAAATGACCATAACGGACACCCTCAAAGTAAGCTACAGCCCAAAGCTGCGGCGGAAACTCTTGAAGCCATAGAATAACATCTTGTGAAACTTCCAACATTTCAGATATTTTGCTTTCAAACTCAACTGGCGTAAGGGCATACACTGCACTCCAAAATATGTTTACTAGCTTCGAGTTTTTAAAAGTATCACGAAAGTTTTCACTCACGTACCGTAAACAAAACCCGTGAAACGCGCTTGGAAAATGTGTTTCGACAGCCTCCACCATGCCTCGTTGTCTTTCAGATAATATCGTGAGCCTAGGCATGTTGTCAGTATTTACACCGAGAAGTTTTCTTAACTCCGACATAAACCACATCCAATTCTCATCACTTTCAACATCGACTACCGCAAAAGCTAAAGGAAATAAACCATCATCAGCGTCAACAGCCGAAGCGCATATAAGGGTACCTAAGTATTTCCCTTTTAAATGAGCTCTATCAATTTCCAAAAGCGGTCTACAAGCATTCAAGAAACCAACAATCGACGCGCGATAAGATATAAAAAGCCGTTGAAAACAATTATCTTGACCAGTGGAGAAAACCGAAGCTATACTTCCCGGATTACACTTCTTAACCTGTTCACAATACGCCGGCAAAAGCCGGTACCCTTCCTCAAACGTACCATGTAACGCAGCCATACTCCGTTCCTTACCCCTCCACGCTTGCATATAAGTAACCGCCACACCATGTTGATCACGAATATCCTGCAAAATCTCCTTCGGTTTATACTGCGGATTATCCCTAATCCTCGACTCAACCGACCTCGCAACCCAACCAACCGACGCCTGCTGATGATGCAAATTCCTAACCCCTTCACACGTATGCTCTCCATGAAGCGTCCTAATCGAAAAAGTCGGCACATTCGGGCACTTGGCAACATGCACACGCCACGGACACCCTTCTTTCGAACACTTAGCGATAAACCGACTACGATCTGACTTAACTATCCTTAAATCAAAATGTAAAGCTATAGCAATATCTTTTAAAGCCCTCCTACATGTCTCAACATCAGGAAACTCTTGTCCTATAACTAAAGCATGGTTTGTTAAATCAATAGAATCCATCAAATCAAGTGACACTTGATCCTGATGATCCTGTAACTCCTGTTGGTTCTGTTCATGAGGCTGAAACTGATGTTGTGGTAAGTTTATTATAGATTGGTCTGTAATCTCAACAAGGGGTTCATCAGACATAGTGAAACAACAATAATAAGTGTCAAGATTTGAACTTTATTATACCCAAATCAAAGGGTCAAGCAATCATCTAACAAATAATAAGATTTCAAGATTCAAGTTCTTGAAACGATTTTACCTGCAAATTTGGAAGATTTGTAGGATTTTACCTGCAAATTTGCATCTGTGGATCTGTGAAATTGGTGAGTAATAATAATAATAATAATAATAATAATCTGTGGAGTATGTGGTGATGTTATGAGCCCTAAAATAAAATCCCTTTGTTTATTTTATTTTTTTATAAAAAACTGGGAAGTGATAGAGGAGAACCTCACTCCTGGCCCATGTTTTTCCTGCTGTAGTAAATGCTTATGTTTGTGAAATTACACTTTTACCCTTAAAGTATATTTTGTGAAAATGTTAAATCCTTGATTTGTTTATTTATTTTTATTTTTATTTTTTTTGTGTGAAGAGGATCATAAAACATATAGATTATTAAATTTTTAGTGTTTTGTTTTATTATCGGAAGAGTGACCAAAGTAGCTAAACGTGTGACACCTCGCATTTTCAGATTAATAGTTTAACTTAACTCTAGTTAACTTACACAATAGTTCATGGCATTGTACGCTAAACCAACCCGCCCGAAACGGGCCTTGTCTATGTGAACGGGCGTTCGGGTGCACAGAACACGGGAACCGACTTAAATCCACTAAAAAACGATTTTAAGCCCCATATTTCTCATAAACTCAACCCTAATCATCCCCTACAGCCTCCATGCAAAAAATATAACCCCTAAACATCTCCTAAGGCTCAAGAACATCATTCGGGTGACTTGGAAGGTGTTCGGTTGTGTTATTGAATAGCTTTAGGTTTAATACTTGATCTCTTGTGTTTTAATCTTCTCTATTATGTTTTAAAACAACAACACAAGTTTGTCCAGGTCTGATGTGGAACTTTTATAATTAAAACATGGGTTTTATAAAAGGAGGGTTGAGTTATTCTACAAAGGCTACAAAAAATGAGAAGGGTGAAAATGATACAAAAAATACAATAGATCATGAAATATGACACAATGAGCCACAAAATATAACACAATGCCAAAAAAAATATAACACAATGCCAAAAAAATATAACACAATGCTGAAGAAAAAAGACACAATGAATTGAAAAAAAATGACACAATGATGAAAATAAGAAAAGACACAATGGTACATAAAAGACACAATGATATAACGCATATTCTAAAAACTACAAGCTAAAACCCCAAAAAACGAAGACCTAAAAACTAACGTCATAGGGTTAGATAAGACGATTCCAATGATGCTTGAATGAGTTCAATCGGAGTCCGTTTGATACCCTTCCTACGACTTCCTATGTTTCTTTCAGTGTGTATTTGATCCTAACCCTTATAAAGGTTTAACATGTAAACAAGGTGTATGCGTGTTAATATATTGTGTTATGCATGGATCTTACATGTTTATGAGTTTTGATTGATCTAGAGTGGTTAGATGATAATTATCATGATGGAATTTGCATGTTGGGACTGATATATGCTATAAAAACGTTGTGCTATGTGTTTATGTTAGTATTTAGGCGATAATATGATCATAGGGTTTGTTAATGATGAGATTTCAACATGATTAAAAACGGACAGATTGTATGATGTAACTTGTAGGACAAGTAACGTGACCTTAGAGTGTTTATTTTGATTGTTTCTTGGTTTGAAACAATAAATATTCTACACTATTTTCATTTATAATGCATATAAAACATTGCTAAAACATGATAACACTTATGTGTGGTAACTGGCGTAACATATGATAAAAATTTATAATGTTACTCTCAAGGTTTAATCCCCGACTTTGTTATGTTCCAACTTTACTATTGTACCATATATAATATACGTTTTAACTTATTCTTCAATGATTTTCGTTCGCTAATTTCCTTTTTAGATATTTAATTTGTTGTTGACCTCCTTGAGTTTCTAAAGTTTTGAGTTTACCCATTTGGCCCCTTTACTTAAAAAACTAACTTTACACGTCGGTATAGATGTGAGTTGGTTTATGTTGAGACGTAAACTTCTTTTGAGAAACAAGTCAACTCAAACATGAACACGTTATTATTGTACAATACGAATTCGATTACTTTACATTTTGATCCAACCGCAATTTTATTGAGTAAAATTTGATACGTCAAATTAGTAACGGACAAATGGTACCAGATACCAGTACCGAATCATTTGCAGTACCGTCATCAGTACCTACTTTTTTGTTTGCCACATGGTACATGTATTAGTACGTCGTGCTGGTACCACAACGAACTGAATCAATACAATTGGAAGTCCGTTGTGAAGCGCGGGAAATCCCACTAGTTTATTAAAAAAAAATCAAATATATTATAATTTCACGTATAAGGAGAAACAAATCCAACTTTTATAAAATGAAAAGATTAATAATTTAAATTTTTTTTTCTAATAATATTCATAGAATTAATTTTTTTTAAATAAATTAAAATAAAATAAAAGGGACCTAAAAGGCCAAAAGCAAAAACCCTCTTGTTGAGTTGTTGAGATTGAAGTTGATGAGGTTATTGATGTCGCCTATATACAAACAAACCAAAACCCTTCTAAACCTATAACCCATCCCCAATTTTGTGCAGAATCTTTGCTTCTTTACAATCTTCAACAACTCCCAATACAATGGATACTCTATCCCTTTATGCTTCTTCTCCTAAACCAATTATAGGCCCTACAACCAATTCTTTAATCTCCATCAAACCCTCCTTCTGTTCCTTCAAACTCCCCAAATCAAGAACTTCGATTTCTGCTCTCTCTCGCCATCAAGATTCAACCCCACAAAGAGTTATCAAATCAGAAGGTGATTTCTTGCATACCCTTTTCTTGTTTTATAATAAAGTTTTAATCTTTATGTGTTTTAGTTTCTTTAAGTTATAATAATCTTGATGTGGTTTTTTATGTGTAATGAAGATTGGTTTGCTAGAATTTCAAATCATATTGTGATTCTTTGCATACCCTTTTGTTAAATTGTAATAAAGTTTAAAACTTTATATGTTTTAGTTTCTTTAAGCTATATTAATCTTGATGTGTTTTATATGTTGTAATGAAGATGGTTTTGAATTTCAAATAATATTGTGATTCTTTGCATACCCTTTTCTTATTTTGCAAAAAAGTATTGAACTTTAAGTGTTTTAGTTTCTTTAAGTTATAATAATCTTGATGTGTGTGTGTGCTTTTTTTTTTTTTGTGTGTGTGTGTGTGTGTAATAAAGATGGGTTTGCTAGAATTTCAAATCATATGGTGATTCATTGCATGCCCTCTTCTTAAATTGCAATAAAGTTTTCAACTTTATATGTTTTAGTTTCTTTAAGTTATAAACTTATAATAATGCTGATGTGTTTTATTATGTGTAATGAAGATGGGTTTGCTAGAATTTCAAAGTCAAGTAATCAGCATACTTCATCAGTTGGTTCAGCGCCACAGATTGCAGTGCCACCACCATCTTCTCAAGTGTAATTATGTGGCTTTTATTGTTGGTTTTTATGTTTTGTGGTTGTTGGTTTTTTGTTGAAATGTGGAGTTGACTTTTTGACTTTGGTTGTGATTGTAGTGGGTCTCCTTTGTTTTGGGTGGGAGTTGGTGTTGCATTCTCTGCTGCTTTTTCATGGGTGAGTGTGATTATAAGTTGGTTTGTTTGTTATTAGTAGAGGTGGCAATTTGGGTTGATTTGCTTAGGCATGGTTGATTCGGGTTACGTTTTATTTCGTAACGGGTCAAAAGGAAACGAGTGGAAAGGTGTTTGCTTTTTTTAACTCATAAAGATCCTCCTAAACCATTTTGTTCAAAATAGTTTTATTATTGAAATAATTTATTTTTTGTAGTTATCGTTTGCCACACTAACTATATATAAAAAAGATATAATTTTGGGGGAAAAAGGTGTTGCGGGTCAACCTTCGTTTTCCAATTCATACTAAAGATTACTTGTTTTGACATGTTTACTTATGAATGAGTTGATTTGGGTTATGTTTTATCTCTTAACGGGTCAAAAGGAAATGGGTCGAAAGTTTCTAGCTGTTTTTAACTCATAAAGAACCTTCTAATCCATTTTGTTCAAAATAACTGGATTATGATTGAAATAATATGATTTTCGTAATTAGTTTGCAACATTAACTATATATAAAAAGTTGTGGAAAAAGTGTTATAGGTTAACCCTCGTATTCCAATTCATACCAAAAGATCACTTGTTTTGACTTGTTTACTTATGAGTTATGAGTGGGTTGAAGTCTGGCTGGTCAACCTTCGTATCCCAATTTATACCAAAATATTACCTTTTATGACTCTTTTACTTATGAACGGTTTGATTTAAGTTACGTTTTATCTCTTAACGGGTCAAAAGGAAATGAGTAGAAAGTTGCTCACTTTTTATTTTAAGTCAAAGAACTTCATAAACCAATTTGTTTGAAAGAACAAGATTTTTATTGAAATGATACAAAAAAAAAATTATAGTTTGCCAGACTAATTATACATAAAAAGTTCAAAATTTGGGACAAAGGTGTTTCGGGTCAACTCATGTGTTTCTAATCTATACCAAAAACTTACTCGTTTTGACCCATCTTGCCACATCTACTTATTAGATCTGCATCCCCTACTATGTTTGACTAATGTTATGTTTTGAATGGCAGGTGGCTTCATATTTAAAGGTAATTTTCTATGCAAAGAGCTTTTGTAATGATATGTGAGCACACTAGTACTACTTCAGGCATTAGAAGTTATGATATAAAGTTTTAAGATGAGTAAACTTAAATGCAGGCTGTTTTGGGTTTGGGGGGGGGGGGGGGGGGGGATTGGTGTTTTGAAGGCCGATTAATAAAATATTGTGACTCTTAAGTGGCGATTGTTTTTTAGTGTTTGGATGTACAGTTTATGCTTACCACATCTTTTAGTGGTCTGTTATAAGCTATGAATGATCATCATACTTTCCAAGGGTAAAAATGCCATTTATCTAGCCGTTCGTTTAACTTGTTTTGAAGTATCTATTTCCATTTTACTAACTGTCTCTACTCTTTTAACAAAAAAAAGTTGTCTTGTTTGGTCGTTATAATCATACTTTATTTTCATAATCAGAATTCGAACAGATTATCATTTGATTATTACAACCTTGAACAGAAATAGTCCACACCCAAAGTCCCAAACACTATATTTTGGGCACTTCTGGCCAAACTGCTAACTGCAGTTTCTTGAAACAAGTCAACAACAAATCAAACTGGCTGGGTTGATTTTTTTTTTTTTCATAAAATCGATAGTTTGTATTAAAATGATAAAGATGGTTCATGAATGTTAAACTAACCGAACTGACTGACTTGCTTCGATTTGGACTTTTCAGTCGGTTTCAATGTTTTATATAGACCCCTATTTTCTGCTGTTTGTTTTGTGGTTATGTAATTCCGATTTTCCTTTATCTCATAAATTCATCCAAAAATGCACATTCAAACACCTAAGAGCATACACATCCCCTCCAATATATTCTTTTTTTATGATTTCTTTCTCTTTTTATATGTGTTTGTCGGTGTGTGTGTTAGAGAATGATATAGGGTGAATAGTGGCTTTTTATGTTTGAGAGGTGAGTGTGTTTTTTTTTTTTAAATATTTTAGCGGGTGGAGATGGAGATAGGGAGTGGGATTTAGTAATGTTTTTGTTGATTTTTTTTTAAATTGTGAAGATGGTGGAGGGAATGTGAATGCTCTAAGTCAGGTTTGGTTTTGTAAAAGTGGAAATGACTCTCTTAAATATCTAAGTGACCGTTACGCTTTGTTGGATGTTTACATACCATAGTCAATAATTTCATGGTGATTCTAAAACTCTATTTACTCGTTTTTTCCATGGAAGTCATAGTGTTAGTTTCTATAAATTATCATGGAGGCATAAAATTCTCCATACTTTTGTTATATAGTTTTATAGAGGGATGTTCAACACAAAACTATTTTTGCATAGACGTAGCTATTGCGTCAAATGTGATAGATTTTGTTTTGAATGACTAACTCACACACCCTCTAATCCTACCTTCTAAATCTACACATGTTTGCAATGGGACTTGAGTCCTCAACCTTATGGGGACTTCAAATGTAATACATAAGATGTTTTTTTAACCGCCTCTCTTTCTCTCTTAGTACATGAGCTTATCTTTCATGCATTACGTACAATGACATGGGTGCTTATGCGGTTTAAAGTTTAAACATTTCTCTACTCAAAGCTGGTTTTGCCGTTTTGTATTGAATGTGTCTCTATTTGTATGTTATCAACGTTCTCTTTCAAGAACTAAAATCTTTTGATATCATATTTTTCATATATTTGATACCGGAATGGAATATATGTTGCATAATCAGTGCCAAGATTTTAATAATGGTGTTTTAAGTTTTTTGTTATATGTTCAAATTTCAGAATAAAGCTATGCAACAAGCCTTTAAGACCATGATGGGCACACAAAATAACCAGTTTGCTAATGCTGGTTTTTCACCGGGATCACCTTTTCCATTTCCGCCACCTGCAGCACCAGGCTCGTCACCTGGATCCCCTTTTCCTTTTCCACCATATCCAGCACCAGGCTCGGCTGCTACGTCAGCACCAAGTTCATTTGCTGCATCAGCACCTGCTTCCCAACGCACAGTGACTGTAGATGTGCCTCCTACTAAAACAGAAGCACCACCTGCACCTGCACCTGCACCTGCAAATTCTGAAGATGACTTCGAATCACCCAAAGAGCCAAAGAAATCTGGTATGCAATGATGATTGCAATATTTGCAACTTTTTTATTTTTTTTTATAAAAATAATGAAATTGCAACTTTTTTATTTTTTTTATAAATAAAGAAATAAATGTGATGGTTATGATAACAATAGCAATATTATTGCGATAATAAATTAATAAAGTTTCCCAAACATTAGGATTAATGTGCCTCCAGGTTTCAATAATCCATATTTTATACTTCTATCAAAATTTATAACTTGTTTTTTTAGCTTTCATTGATGTGTCTCCTGAGGAAACATTAAAAACAAGTTTTGAAAAGCTTGAAGAATCTACCGACACTGAATCCCCAAAAGATTCTCAATTTGCATATCAAGTAAGATAGTGTTTTTATAGTTTTATGGTTAAATATGCTTTAGTTATTATCTTATTTTATATAAATATTGATCTTTCTTGTATGAAATGAAGGCTTCCCAAAACGGATCTGCCTTTAAACCGACGGATAGTTCGTTCGAGGGGGCTTCGTCTACAGGTGGCTCAAAATCTTTATATTTTTTTTCCCTATTATTAAGCATATAATGTGAATTTATGTATAATTTTTGTATTGTTATGTGATGTTTTAAGTAAGAAGCTAATTTAGTTGTGTGTAATAATGGGAAAGGCACAAAAGGACCTACTATGTCCGTTGAGGCTTTGGAGAAGATGATGGAGGATCCAACTGTACAAAAGATGGTCTATCCGTAAGTTTATAGTTGTTATGCCGAATACCCGAACAAATGATTATCTTTTTAACCACTCTCTTTCCCCGCTTTGGTTTCGTTTATCAGATAGTTAATAGTTATTAGCAGAAATATGTTAGCCGGACAATATAAACTGATTATATAACATCTAAGTTCTTATACGTCGTATATTTGTTCTTTCCAGCTATCTTCCAGAAGAGATGCGGAACCCTACGTCGTTTAAATGTCGGTATATTTTACTATAAGTTCTATGATTTCATACAAATATTTTAATTTTAAATAAGACTTGAAAACCATTATGTTGCTAATATAATTCATTTTAAAACAGGGATGCTTCAAAACCCGCAATACCGTCAACAATTGCAGGATATGTTGTAAGTTTGCCATTCAAGTTCGGCATATCCATTCTGATATTAGTTTGCATTTTTATTCTAATATTCATCTGACCTTTTTTTTTTTAATTCAGGAATAACATGGGCGGAAGCTCCGAATGGGATAGCCGTATGATGGACTCGTTGAAAAATTTTGATATTAGCAGTCCCGAGGTCAAGCAGCAATTTGGTAATTTCTCACAAAAATTTGGATGCCGGCTTTCGCTATGTAATTAAGAGGCTTAGCAGGGGGAAATATGTAAAAAATCCATAGTTGATACATAATAATAAATTGATACATATTTAAATATATTATACTACTATCCATGCACTCCTACAGTTCTAGGCGTACCGCGTACATATATATTAATATTAGTTTTAATATTGTTAATTTATATTTTATATTTTTGTTCAATTTTGTTGAAGATCAAATCGGACTTACCCCGGAAGAGGTGATATCTAAAATCATGGCGAATCCTGACGTCGCCATGGCATTTCAAAACCCTAGAGTTCAAGCGGCCATCATGGATGTATGTTCTCTCACACGCATGCATATTTACTCTTATGGCTACTAATTACCTTCTATTGAGGATTAATATTGATGTTATTTTTGCAGTGTTCTCAGAACCCTATGAGTATCATCAAGTACCAAAATGACAAGGAGGTAAGCCCGGAAAACCAATTCGTATACATATTACATACACGAATACCACATATATTGTTGTATGATTTAAAAAACGATGCATTAAAGACGATACCCATTTGAGTGTTCGGATAAAATGACCAAGAATAACAATTTTACTAAAAAAGACAAGACATTTTGTGAAATGAGAGTAGTGTGTAACAGATTATTGGTTTTGATTTTTGATATGCGTATATCAAGTTTTCAGAGGTATATATTGTTATGGAGTATAACTTAAAGATTACGCATTAATGCATTGCATAATTATTATTGTTTTATCGTGTGTCAGGTTATGGATGTGTTCAATAAGATATCAGAACTCTTTCCGGGGGTGACGGG
Organism: Ambrosia trifida; assembly: GCA_028751855.1. Lineage (NCBI taxonomy): Eukaryota > Viridiplantae > Streptophyta > Magnoliopsida > Asterales > Asteraceae > Ambrosia > Ambrosia trifida. The sequence continues at coordinate 12,974,786 of CM054129.1, forward strand.
TGCACCCTGATCATGTTTAATTTTATTTTCTTCCTACTAGTTAGGGCGTTTTTCGTGCTTTTGCAACCTAAGGAACTTAAAGCTGCTGAAGAAAATCATCATAGCCTTAGTTGATCACATTTGTTTGGCCTCAGGAGACTGGAATTTTGTTTAACTTTATCAGGGTTTACAGAATTTGGTGTAGTATAAAAAATTATTTGATCCATTATACTTGGTGTTTTGGTGTTTAAGATGTGTTAAAAACAATTTGTTTATTAAGAGGAAAGTAGTCTTTTCCTTTCATTTAGCAGTTTGGTGTTGGTTTTTTTAAACATGTGTGTTTCCTATTTTGGCCTTGCGTTAAAGGGCGTAAAAGGAGTTATTTGTTAACATGTTAACCGAATTTTAAAAGTCTGTATTAATTATTTTTCTTTTATAAACCAAAAACCACTAAAAATATATGGTTATGTGAAGTTACCTGGGATTTCTAGGTAGAGTTAAAGAAGATTAACGTATACCTAAGGCGTTAGCTGATGTCTAAAAGTATAAATGAGGAGAGTAGAGTAGTTTGAAAATTTATTACACTTCGGCGCGGCTATTGTTTAAACTATACAGCATGGCTTGGTTTGAGCCTAAAAAAAATAAAGCTCGTGTATATTGATTTAAGCTTGTTTGTTTACATTGAGCTTGTTAGTCATGAACTAGTTTAATAAGTCAAGCTTGCCTTTTGTTTGTGAAGAAATACTGACCCAATAACACTCAATTGATTGTAATGACAATAGTAAAGAATGGACAAATATGAATAAATTGTATTGATATGTGTTTGCTCAGTTATAAGGACTACTAACGAGTATTACAAAGAGAATATTTCAATCAATCCTTCTAACAAAACAAGTAATGTTGTTTGTGTGTTTGTTATGCGAGAAGCCGACCCCTTCATGGAATGACAGCTAATCCGTACGGGTCCCGCATGTGAGGCTCTAGGTATATATAATAATAATCATAATCTACCGTTTCAGCAACAAAAGTGATTAGAATGATGAAGAAGGTGCTGTTTCTCAAGCCGCCATCAAAGTCTAGCACAGGAGCAGCAAAAGATCTACCTACATTAAAACAACTAGCACAATCACAATAATAAACCTAATCTGAATCAGTTAAAACGGTGTGCACAACAATTACAAGTAAGAACATAGATTCAATTGCAAATGCATTCAAAACTAAATCTATTAAAACAGATCTGAACACATAACAGTCTAGTAAAACAGGTCTGAAAACATAACCCTAAACTAAAACGCGGATCTGTAAACATCTGAGTCGTCAATGATTGTATGATGAAAAAAACCCTAACTTATGAAGAACAGAAACGAATCCGATAAAATCCAACAAAAGCAACAACATATTTTATTCATAACGAAATCAGAACCATTCAAAGGATAAGAAATTATATAGAAAAGTGCATACCTTTGATCAATTGATGCCAGGAACTTCAACCCTAAATCAACAGCGTGAAAGATTCAACCCTAAAAAAACATATCAAATTAAAACCTTTAACATCGACGGTATTAGGATGCGTATACAACAAAATACAACAAAAGCAACAGAAACGAAACCATTAAAATGAGATGAAAGTATACTGAAAAATGCATACCTTGGATAAATTGAAGTCAGAAACATAGTTTAGATGAGAATAGAGTAGCAGCCATCGACTAAGAAGCGTGTAGGGTTAGACATGATGTGTAATGAAGGAGATGGATTGTTAGGGTTAGAAGGCGGCGATGAGATATTTTTAGATGAAAGTTATTAGATCAACTTTTCTAAACCAAATTTTTTCTTTAATTATTAATTATTTTAAAAGTCTGTATTAATTATTTTTCTTTTCTAAACCAAAAACCACTAAAAATATATGGTTATGTGAAGTTACTGGGATTTCTAGGTAGAGTTAAAGAAGGTTAACGTATACCTAAAGCGTTAGCTGATGTCTAGAAGTATAAATGAGGAGAGTAGTTTGAAAATTTATTACACTTCGGCGCGGCTATTGTTTAAACTATAAAGCATGGCTTGGTTTGAGCCTAAAGGAAATAAAGCTCGTGTATGTTGATTTAAGCTTGTTTGTTTACAATGAACTCGTTAGTCATGAACTAGTTTAATAAATCAAGCTTGCCTTTTGTTTGTGAAATACCAACCCAATAACACTCAATTGATTGTAATGACGATAGTAAAGAATAGACAAATATGAATAAATTGGATTGATATGTGTTTGCTCAGTTATAAGGACTACTAACGAGTATTACAAAGAGAATATTTCAATCAATCCTTCTAACAAAACAAGTAATGTTGTTTGTGTGTTTGTTACGCGAGAAGCCGACCCCTTCATGGAATGACAGCTAATCCGTACGGGTCCCGCATGTGAGGCTCTAGGTATATATAATAATAATCATAATCTACCGTTTCAGCAACAAAAGTGATTAGAATGATGAAGAAGGTGCTGTTTCTCAAGCCGCCATCAAAGTCTAGCACAGGAGCAGCAAAAGATCTACCTACATTAAAACAACTAGCACAATCACAATAATAAACCTAATCTGAATCAGTTAAAACGGTGTGCACAACAATTACAAGTAAGAACATAGATTCAATTGCAAATGCATTCAAAACTAAATCTATTAAAACAGATCTGAACACATAACAGTCTAGTAAAACAGGTCTGAAAACATAACCGTAAACTAAAACGCGGATCTGTAAACATCTGAGTCGTCAATGATTGTATGATGAAAAAAACCCTAACTTATGAAGAACAGAAACGAATCCGATAAAATCCAACAAAAGCAACAACATATTTTATTCATAACGAAATCAGAACCATTCAAAGGATAAGAAATTATATAGAAAAGTGCATACCTTTGATCAATTGATGCCAGGAACTTCAACCCTAAATCAACAGCGTGAAAGATTCAACCCTAAAAAAACATATCAAATTAAAACCTTTAACATCGACGGTATTAGGATGCGTATACAACAAAATACAACAAAAGCAACAGAAACGAAACCATTAAAATGAGATGAAAGTATACTGAAAAATGCATACCTTGGATAAATTGAAGTCAGAAACATAGTTTAGATGAGAATAGAGTAGCAGCCATCGACTAAGAAGCGTGTAGGGTTAGACATGATGTGTAATGAAGGAGATGGATTGTTAGGGTTAGAAGGCGGCGATGAGATATTTTTAGATGAAAGTTATTAGATCAACTTTTCTAAACCAAATTTTTTCTTTAATTATTAATTATTTTAAAAGTCTGTATTAATTATTTTTCTTTTCTAAACCAAAAACCACTAAAAATATATGGTTATGTGAAGTTACTGGGATTTCTAGGTAGAGTTAAAGAAGGTTAACGTATACCTAAAGCGTTAGCTGATGTCTAGAAGTATAAATGAGGAGAGTAGTTTGAAAATTTATTACACTTCGGCGCGGCTATTGTTTAAACTATAAAGCATGGCTTGGTTTGAGCCTAAAGGAAATAAAGCTCGTGTATGTTGATTTAAGCTTGTTTGTTTACAATGAACTCGTTAGTCATGAACTAGTTTAATAAATCAAGCTTGCCTTTTGTTTGTGAAATACCAACCCAATAACACTCAATTGATTGTAATGACGATAGTAAAGAATAGACAAATATGAATAAATTGGATTGATATGTGTTTGCTCAGTTATAAGGACTACTAACGAGTATTACAAAGAGAATATTTCAATCAATCCTTCTAACAAAACAAGTAATGTTGTTTGTGTGTTTGTTACGCGAGAAGCCGACCCCTTCATGGAATGACAGCTAATCCGTACGGGTCCCGCATGTGAGGCTCTAGGTATATATAATAATAATCATAATCTACCGTTTCAGCAACAAAAGTGATTAGAATGATGAAGAAGGTGCTGTTTCTCAAGCCGCCATCAAAGTCTAGCACAGGAGCAGCAAAAGATCTACCTACATTAAAACAACTAGCACAATCACAATAATAAACCTAATCTGAATCAGTTAAAACGGTGTGCACAACAATTACAAGTAAGAACATAGATTCAATTGCAAATGCATTCAAAACTAAATCTATTAAAACAGATCTGAACACATAACAGTCTAGTAAAACAGGTCTGAAAACATAACCGTAAACTAAAACGCGGATCTGTAAACATCTGAGTCGTCAATGATTGTATGATGAAAAAAACCCTAACTTATGAAGAACAGAAACGAATCCGATAAAATCCAACAAAAGCAACAACATATTTTATTCATAACGAAATCAGAACCATTCAAAGGATAAGAAATTATATAGAAAAGTGCATACCTTTGATCAATTGATGCCAGGAACTTCAACCCTAAATCAACAGCGTGAAAGATTCAACCCTAAAAAAACATATCAAATTAAAACCTTTAACATCGACGGTATTAGGATGCGTATACAACAAAATACAACAAAAGCAACAGAAACGAAACCATTAAAATGAGATGAAAGTATACTGAAAAATGCATACCTTGGATAAATTGAAGTCAGAAACATAGTTTAGATGAGAATAGAGTAGCAGCCATCGACTAAGAAGCGTGTAGGGTTAGACATGATGTGTAATGAAGGAGATGGATTGTTAGGGTTAGAAGGCGGCGATGAGATATTTTTAGATGAAAGTTATTAGATCAACTTTTCTAAACCAAATTTTTTCTTTAATTATTAATTATTTTAAAAGTCTGTATTAATTATTTTTCTTTTCTAAACCAAAAACCACTAAAAATATATGGTTATGTGAAGTTACTGGGATTTCTAGGTAGAGTTAAAGAAGGTTAACGTATACCTAAAGCGTTAGCTGATGTCTAGAAGTATAAATGAGGAGAGTAGTTTGAAAATTTATTACACTTCGGCGCGGCTATTGTTTAAACTATAAAGCATGGCTTGGTTTGAGCCTAAAGGAAATAAAGCTCGTGTATGTTGATTTAAGCTTGTTTGTTTACAATGAACTCGTTAGTCATGAACTAGTTTAATAAATCAAGCTTGCCTTTTGTTTGTGAAATACCAACCCAATAACACTCAATTGATTGTAATGACGATAGTAAAGAATAGACAAATATGAATAAATTGGATTGATATGTGTTTGCTCAGTTATAAGGACTACTAACGAGTATTACAAAGAGAATATTTCAATCAATCCTTCTAACAAAACAAGTAATGTTGTTTGTGTGTTTGTTACGCGAGAAGCCGACCCCTTCATGGAATGACAGCTAATCCGTACGGGTCCCGCATGTGAGGCTCTAGGTATATATAATAATAATCATAATCTACCGTTTCAGCAACAAAAGTGATTAGAATGATGAAGAAGGTGCTGTTTCTCAAGCCGCCATCAAAGTCTAGCACAGGAGCAGCAAAAGATCTACCTACATTAAAACAACTACTCAACTCCGAGAGGAATAGACTTCAAAGGATCAGTACGGAGGAGAAATTGAAGTCAAGTGTTGCTACTGTGGAACAAAGTTTAAGAAAAGAAATACAAGCGCGTATGCTTCAAGCTGATACTCTTAGACGCGAGAATAACAACCTTTTGCACCGTTTACAAGGAAGTTCAGGATTCAAGCCTGATCAACAAGTATGTAGCCGTGTTCAGTGCTTGCAAAAACACGGCTGCATAGTTGTTGATCAGGCTTGAATCCTGAACTTCCTTGTAAACGGTGCAAAAGGTTGTTATTCTCGCGTCTAAGAGTATCAGCTTGGAGCTTACGCGCTTGTATTTCTTTTCTTAAACTTTGTTCCACAGCAGCAGCACTTGACCTCAATTTCTCTTCCGTACTGGTCCTTTGAAGTCTATTCCTCTCAGAGTTGGGTAGTTGTTTTAATATAGGTAGATCTTTTGCTGCTCCTGTGCTAGACTTTGATGGCAACTTGAGAAACAGCACCTTCTTCATCATTCTAATCACTTTTGTTGCTGAAACGGTATAACCTGTTTTACCCCTACTCAATGACTACTAATAAATGGATATACTAGTGCTCAATACGCTGCATTAACATAAAGCTCAAAACACAGCATTAAGATGAATCTTTAAAAGTCTGGGAAAACATTAACATCAAATCTGATGTAATATTTGTCTTTCCTTGATAAAAGTAAAACCATGTCTTACACAAAAGAACAAGAAAACTTCACTAAGAAAAATTTGCCATAGTCTGAGGACTCATATAGCCTTCAAGTGAAGCAAACCCGATGAAGAAACTATTGGCGGGTTTCAACTTTCTTCTTCTGCCAGAGCCTATCAAGTGCACTGTCGGCATCTCCCTGCATATGTAATATTTTTAGTCTGCTGGCAGTTTTAATCCATACGAGTGAAAGGACCAAACAGGTAAAACGATTAAGATAGTAATATATTTTTTAAAACATACATATAGAACTTTCTTTTGTAAAGTTAAAAAAAATCAAACCTGGGCTCTCACGAAACCACAGAGCGCAAAGGTGGAAAATTGACCAGTATATCGGCCACTTTCGTCCAAATGACCAACATTAATTTGGACTGAAGCATGATCCTTTGAAGTGATCAGCCTATTGGTAGCAGAGCTGAAAATAAAGAAAGAACAATGAGCATTTCAACTGGTACATACTTACATTCATGAATCATGAATCACAATGCAAGTTAAATTACACTAATGCTAAACCACATACCACTTCCTTGGGATATAGAGATCCATGTTTTGCCCTTCCTCGTTCTGCATGTTTGCAAGGTCTTTGAACACCGGGCTAAATCTAAAGACAAAAAAAACGATAAACATTTAAAGGATTATGTTCAATGAAACAAGAAAAAAACAACATTCGCATGTAGCAAGTCCTTTTTAAAAAAATCAGCATCCTCAAATTTCGTTACCAAATAAATAAAAACAGGGTTCATTAAAAACAAGAATAAACTTTACGCAACCATCAAAAAACACGTACATATGTTATCTTTTATTTGAAACTATAACCAACCTTCTAATGAAAGATAACATGCGATCAGAACTTACACTAAAACAATGACCACAGAAATTGCCAACAAGTCGAGTTGGACTAAAAACGACCCATAACCAATACATCTAACACATATAAAGGTTAAACTTCATGAGCTAAAATGTTTAAATATGCATCAAGAGAAGTTTTGATAGTACAAAGCAGAGCGCTTAACTATAATCACATAAAAAACTATTTAAACTTGAATTAAACTCAACAAGTTTAAAGTTAAAACAATTTTTTTAGTTCATATTCACCAACAATAACATTTACAAATTAACCAAACTGTAAATTTACACCATTTTTCCAATCAAAAGTTGAATGTATCTTTAAAGTGCTCAAATTCTTTTAAAATATATTCACATGATAACAAACTAATTTAACATACCAATAACAAACTAACCCCCCCCCCCCCCCCCCCATAACATGGCCACATACTATACATAACACAAAGCATTATTAAATAATAACACAATATTAAGCTAAACCAAAAAAACATCAAATTAAAAATAAATTCTACTAACTTTGGGCAAAATGTACAAAACACAGAACCCTAATTTCAAAACTCAAAAAAAAAAATCATTAAAGAATACAAAAAAAAAAAAAAAGATCCATATTTCAAGATTATTAACCTGATGTACCCTAATTTGCAATATTATAATTTATAATTTAAATTATTTTTTTTATTTAAAGATTAACCTAACAGTAGAATATTAATCAAAACAAAGCCAGGAATAATTCACAGTTATTAATTTCAACATCAAAATAAAAAAAAAATCAGCAGATGATGAATTAATTAACTTAAAACTAAACAACTAACAGTAATAAGGTTATGTATTTACATATGAGATCGATCAAATGAAGAGAGCACAAACCTTAAACGAACGACGGCGTTTTACTTCAATTGAGGCGTCTGGTTGCAAAGATGTGAAACCCTAATTTCAATGGTTTATATAGTTGAATGGAAGGGGTAATAATAATATTATACTCTTGATTGATTTAGCCCCTGAACTATCCTATTATTGGCAATGTGGCCCCTTTAGTTATGTATTTTTGGTTAGAGGTTAAATGATTATTTTGATTGTTGAGACAGCAATAATAAACTTTCTTTAGTTTTTTGAACTTTTTTGTTCGTTTAGATTTTGAGGTATAAATTGAAAGCTACAAATATCAGTAATATTAGTAATTTACAAATACGAAATAAACCAAGTTACATCTGGATAATGGGTAAGCGAGCAACAAGCTGCGCCGCTATACCCTTTTGAATCGCAAAGCCTATTCTACTAAATACAAACTTTTGGTTCCTCGGGCTTTGCGAATCACTGTGGACCATTGAAAGCTTATTTGTTTAAATGTATAATACTAAAAAAACAAACGATTTTTTTTAAAAAAAAAATCATATTTTACTTGACGTTTTAATTAACTTATAAATAAACCATAACAAATTACATGAAGATGTCAGGTAAACGGGTAACAAGTTGTGTCGCAACCCCGTTTTGAATTGCAATCCTTCCGTGTCAAAAATAAAACCATGGTTCTTTGCAGACAGGGAATTACTGTGCAAACCTTTTGCGTCCGATCCAAGAAACGGATTGCCTCAGGGGCTAAAGATCCAAATATATCAAAAGCAAATGACACAAACATGTGTTGATTTCCCAAACAGATTATTTAATGTTTAGCCTAACAAAATTTGAACGGCAAGTTTTACTTGCCTAACTTTAAACTTAGGTCTTTTATATAAAAAAAAAAAAAAAAAAAAAAAAAAAAATTGTTTTGTCTTTAACCAATATAGTACAAGTCTACAACCTAAGTGTTAGATTATGCATGTATTTTGAACTTTTCTTTGTAGACTTGTAGTCTGAAATTCTTTTTATCAAAATAATTTAAAGGTGAATTTCGATAACAATTTTATGTTTGGTTGGACATATATTTTTATTTAGTGAAATTACCTTAATTTTGAATCTATACATATAATAAACCAAAGCCATTTTGATGACATGTCATAATATTATGCAATCTCTCTTTTGAGAGAAGCCACATAGGATGTGATGTGGCAAATCTAGACCAATTAAAAAAATGAATAAATATGGTTTAAATATTATTTAACATAATCTATTAAATAACTAATCTACTAAATTTAAATATTAAAACTTTATTATTTTCTCTTCCATGTTTCCTCTCATAACTTTTAAACTTTAATATCTTTCATATACGAGATTTTTTAAAGAAAAAAATTACACCAAATTAACGAGCGTTTTATTATCTTTCCAACAAGTACCATAGTGCTATATAAAAAACGGAGAAAAAAACGACTATTTTTTGTAACCCGACAGGTATTGTGTCAGGTTTGGAATTCGTTTAAAAAAATTGTGGGTTTAGTTCGGCCCTAGGATTAGGTGATACCCGGCCCAATTACCTTTTTTTATATAAGAATATGATAACTTATGGCAGAGATTTGTTTATAATAATAATAATAATAATAATAATAATAATAATAATAATAATAATAATATTCATTAATCATATATTGACAAGTCATTAATTATGTTGTCATATTAGATATTTTATTATGTCATATTAGATATTTCAACCCGGGACGCTCTCCAACAGGTAATTGCTATATAGATGTCATTTTTATAGTTAGATACTTCTAATTTTATTCATTTTACTTAGATTTCTCAACCCGGGACGCTCCCGGGGTATAAGCTAGTGTGTTATAAACCAAACTTAGCCTTATATTTATTTACTTGAGTTAAAATTATACAAACAAGTTGGGTTATGTGAACTCTTAGGAGAAACATACTCAAGCTTAAAAATTAGGCTTCTTATAAGATGTAAGATTAGGAAAATATGATATTATTGGCAAATTATTTAATAAATTCATAATTAGTTTCTTATATTTTATCTTACTACTGAATTTTTTTATATACTTATAATTTTTCTAAACATTATTTTTCATAACAAGCTTTAGTAACAATATGTTGAAAAACTTGTTTTCCTATTACCAACAATATAGGAAATACTCATTTTTTGTAGTACATGCTTAAAAAGTTTAATGTATATGCTTTTACTAAAACACTTATTATAAATACACCTAAAGATCTATATATAAACTACTCAATCATATGTTTTAAACACTAACTAGTTGTATAAAATCACGCGCGTTGCGTGTTTTACAATCGAGATTTAGATGAGGTGTTGATCAATCAATGAATTATACAATCGAGATTTCATTTTGGTTGTAAACGTTAAAATAATAAAGAAATCTACACATAAGATAACACATGAAATTTGTAACGAAATTACATAATATTATGTTATTTATATTAATAGTATATAATATAATAAAGTTTTTAAATAAAATAATATGAATAAAATAATAATGAAATTACATAACATTATATTATTTGTATTAATAGTATATAATATAATATATAATATAATAAAGTTTTTGTATTAATAGTATATAATATAATATATAATATAATAAAATTTTTAAATAAAATAATATGAATAAAATAATATTAAGTTTACTATTCATTTAGTTTACTATTCATTTAGTTTGTAAATTTATAGTATATAATTTATTTATGCCTTATAAAAAACTGTAAGTTTGATGAAACAATTAGGCCACAAGGGGTGGTAACAAATTCATCACATTCATCACACTATCACACTCAATTAGATTCTGCCACCTCATTTTATCATATTCTATCACATTCCATCACTAAACCCATGCGGTGGTGTTCACATTCTAACACATTTCATCACTAAACTTTTTTTTATTTTTTAAATATATAAAAACATTATATTAAATAAAAAACATTATATTAAATAAAAAACATTAAATTAAATAAAAAACATTAAATTAAATAAAAACATAAAAATAAACCTAAAAACAGAAAAAAAAAAAAAACAGAAAAATAAACATTTAAAACCTAAAAAATCGAAAAAAAAAATAAACCTAAAAGTTACATGGCCAACCCCACTTGTGGCAAATTTTACGTTTTCGATCGATGATAATCGACTTGTATGGTTCTTCGGCGTCTTTGTTAGTACATTGAAGCTGAAGCAATCCAAAGACTTAGAGTCATCAAGTTTCATAAAGACGAAGACATCTATAAGCTATTGTCAATGGGGAGTTTGTTGGTGCATTTCTGTGTGACAACAGCTTACTAGATACAATAGCTAGTAGATAGTCATTTTGTATAACGTGTAATCGTCTTTATTGTACCCTAGCAAACGATAGTTAGTCAGAGAAGATATCCATCCAAGAAGATATCCGATAAGATATCTAAGAAGATAGTTATCTTCTCGAATATCTTCTTTAGTCTGACTCAGACCCATGCTAGTATAAATACATGGCATGAGGCATATGCTAGGGTTGACAATTTGACAGTTTTGAGAGCTTTGAGATTTTGTTCATTTGAGTGTTGTTAGTGTGTCTGCAACGTTGTCTTGAATTGATTGTAATTTGTTTATAATCAATAGAATACAGTTTTTAGTATTCTCCTCTGTTCTTTGTGTTCATTGATTTGCATAAACATCTATCAAGGGATTCCGCACCTTAATAGATCTGATCTAGCTTGTTACCGATCCATTCCAAGGACCTACAGTCTTCATGCGACTCCTTCAACACCTTCAAATCTTTATTTTTTTCAATTTCGCACATATGTTTTATGTAGGTGTTTTCTCTTTGTATTTTCAAGTCTGCCAAATGCTTACGCCTTTCCCGATTCTCATCAATTTCCACCATCTTTACCGACTTGTATTCGGTTATCTCCTCCATCCAAGGCTCTTTGCCTTTGCCACTTGACGACTCGACACTCTTCCTTCGAGCCGTGGTTCTTATGGGGGTAGTGTCGTCTTCGGGGTCGGGAAATTCATCATTCAAATTAACTCGGGCATGTTGGTAGACAGCTCGTCCGTTGAAGGTGTACAATTTCCCGAGTCGGAGGTTTTAGATCATTTTTTAGAACAACCACTCCTTCCCCTTCCCCATCCCCTTCCTCCACGAGGGCCGGTCGGCCCAAGTCCGGTTAACTCCGGAATATCAAGGGGAACCCACTTCAAATGAACTCTTGCAACTTCCCAAGAGTCCAACGAAGTAAAACCATTCCTAACGTACGCCCGCTAATAATCGTTGAGGGCAGCACATATGATGTCCATATCCGCCGACCCACTTGGCCAAAGACGTTTCTATAATTTATAAAAAAAAAGTGTATATATATATATATATATATATATAGTTAACAATTTTTATAAAAAAATATAAAGTAAACGATTTATAAAAAAAAAATAACATCATATACCTGTGTGACGTAGAGGGCGTTGAATTTACTCATTTTTTTCTGTAAATCGTTCCATTTACCGGTTATTTGATCCATCCGCCTTCTCGTCATACCGGTAAGTTTTTCAAAGTGGGCCTTCACTCGCAGCCAAAAGGTGTTGGATGGTTGTTGATTTCCGACGCGTTTGTCCTCGGAAATATGTAAAAACGACTTGGTCAACGCCACTTCTTCTTTTTGCGACCAGGGAATTCTTTCTTTTGGCCCGGTATCTCCCCCTCTTCTTCCTTTTCCTATTCCTTTTCCTCTTGCTGCTTGCACCTGTATCTCTTCTTCTTTCGCTTCCTCAACCTCTTCTTCATATTCATCATCATCTTCTTCCTCGGAATCTTGGACCGTATAGTTCTCTGGATCGCGAACCCCATAACGGTCGAACACAGGTAGATCAATCGGATCAGGAGGTGCTTGAAACACTCCGGATGCGATTTGGGTTGGCATGTTGGGTTGAGGATAGTTCAGTGGATATTGGTTTGGAAGCGAGAATTGTTGGGTTTGAAACATAAGGTTTTGAAAACTTTGGTTTTGATAGGATTGGTGTGTAGGTTGTGGGGTTATTGGTGTGTCTTCACGAAATCGAGCCGGTTCGCCTAAGTTAGGCCGAACCTTTGGTCTAAACTTTCGTTTCGCAGCCATTTGTTTCTTGCTTGATCCTTCCATTTTTTTTATTGTAGTGTTTGATTGTGTGTTGTTTTGATTGTGTGTATTTTGATTTGAAATGGAAATGTATATATAGTGATTTGGGAAAAAAAAGTTTTTTTTTTTTTTTTTTATTAAAGTGAACGGTCACAAGACCGTTGGCCAACGGCTAGTTACAACCGTGATAGCCATCACGAATTCTTTCATCGCGGCCGTGAAACTTTTGGCCGGGCCGGTGTTTCACGGGCTTCACGCCATCACAGGGTGGCCATCACAGACCACCCTGGCTAGCCTTATGCATTTCTAAATATTTAGTTAACCCTGTTAACGAAACGGACGGTTTTGACCTATTTTATAAAAATCAAGGGACTGCTCAAGCAATGTTTTGAATTTTGGGCTGGACGGGCATATTGACCCAAACCATAGAGACGGGTTTGGTAATTAACTCTAAAACAAATTGTTAAATACATTTCATATCTCAATCTCTAGGGAATGGAAAAGACATGCCAATTTCTTTTAACCTGAAACTATGAACAACTTACAACTCTCTAACCATCTAATAATAAGTATATAGATTACATAAAAATATAATATTTTATCTTCTACATGTATTAACTCGAAAGAAATCCACATCGCTATGAGATTTGAGCAATCTCAAGCAAAATTTTATGCAACGATTGCGGTTTGGAGAAGAACGGGCAATGGTCACTACCTTTGATCTTGAAAACGCCTTTAGGTGGATTTTCTCTCACGAGTTTTTCTTGAATATCCGGTGAAAGTGCGTAATCGTCTAGTGTTTGGATGTAGAACCTACGGCCCTTACCATATTTTTCTTTGGATAGTGAGAGGTTTTGCATCATGGGCCCGAGCGGAACAGGTCTCATGGAAACCATAGCTAGAGCAATATCCTGCAATAAGCCAACCACATGACTTGAAAAAGTCAACATTTTTGTATGATGGTAGTTGCTGACATGTAAGTTGTGGTTCAATTAGCAGTAGGGGTGTTCAAAATCGGATAATCCGAATTTCGGATATCCGAATTTCGGATAATCCGAAATTTCGGATAGTCAATATTGAGATCCGAATCCGAAATTTCGGATATCCGAATTTCGGATATCCGAAATTTCGGATATCCGAATTTCGGATATCCGAAATTTCGGATTCGGATTCGGATCATCCAACGGATAATCCGAAACTTAAAAAAATTAAAAAAATAATAAAAAAAACTATAAAAAACGTTCTCCTTTATGCCTAAAACGTGAACCTATTAAAAAACAAAAATCGAAGTTAGATAAACGGAATTTGAACAAAAAATATATAAAAAAAAACTTATTATTTTGATGGAAGGGGGCTGTGGAGGTCGGATACGAGGTGGATGGGGGCTGTTATAGAGGAGAGAAGAGAGAGCAACAGCTATGGATTAGAGGAGTATGGACTTATAGTTAGAAGGATTAAGGATTTAGGATTGTGTATTGTGTTATGTAGTGTATATAATATTATATATTTATATATATATATATATTTTTTTAATATTCGGATTCGGATAATCCGATTATCCGAAAATTTTCAAAATCAGGATCCGAATCCGAATCCGAAATTTCGGATAATCCGATTTTCGGATATCCGAAAATCGGATTATCCAAAATTTCGGATAATTCGGATTCGGATTTTCGGATTTTTCGGATTCGAATTTTGGATTATCCGATTTTGAACAGCCCTAATTAGCAGGCACAGGTGGCAATTTTGACTCGTTTACTTGTGAATGGTGTATTTGCATCATATGGTATCACCAACAGATAAAAAAGATTAAATAAGAAATGGGTCAAATGTGGGTCTAACGCAGGGGCGGACCTAGTGTATAACTAGGTGTCGCGTCCGTTGCTGCTCAACTTCGCGCGCGTAGTGAAAAATTTGTTTTTTTTACGAAATTTGGAAAACGTTGCTACTAAAATGAAAAACGTTACTACTGAAATTCATTTCTAGATCCACCACTGGTCTAACGGGTCGAAAGTCTCAAAAGGCTGAGTTTATGCATACAACCTCAACCTCCTACATGATTAATTTTTTTAAGAACTATAGTATGAATTTTGTTATCATATTTAATGCACTAGGTTCTCCCTAATTAAAATTATTAAACATACAAAATATTTAAAATTCATGCAGAAAGTGATATAACATTACCTTTGCAGGAGACTGATTGAAATACAATCCTCGCAATAGTTGCTTCTCGAACATGAATCCAGTGGCAGGCTTATCTTTCCCATTTCCGTGTATTAAAAACTGCGATTCCTTCATAAAGAGTTCCGCAGACCCGAGCTGCGAAAAGAAAATTTGTGTAAGAATACATAGACTCAGAGTTTGACTTTCAAGGTCAAACAAACTACTTTTCATTTTCAAAAATCATATTCCTCTTCTAAAATTAAGCAAACATTAAAAGGATTAATATATATACTTAACATGAATCTCACAGTACCCGTTTTGACATGTACTGAAAAGATTGACCCGCATTTCAACCCAAAACCCTCACCAAACCTGGACCCACCCATCTCGTTACCTCAAACAAAAACCATATATGGACTCGGTTTTGGGATGTGGAGAGTACAAAAGGATGTTAATCAAAATCCATATCATATTTGCACCCAAAAAGTAGTATGACTTGTAAAAGTCAACGTGCACATTACATGTGAAGCATGTTAAGCGACTCATTACCTGTTCAGCAAACACATCAAAGGGCTTTTGTCCATTAGATACCATAGTACCGCATAAAAATACGGCTTTGGAAATCTTTTGTTGAAACTTCTCCATTGCATAAGAAACACAAGCACCGCCACTACTGTGTCCTACTAGGATCACCTATAAAAATTCACACATAAATAATGCAAAATTTCATATTATAATTTAAAATTAAAAAAAAAAGATAATATATCAAGAACAATCTTGAGATGACAGTGATGATAAAGGTTGGAACTTTTTTTCGTTATATACCTTCTCATCTTTCGGTAGGTTTTGCAAATGCTCGATTAGCGGTTTTGAATATTCTTCAAGTGTAGTGACATTGTTTGTGTCTTTCAAATCGATACCCGATCCAGTAAGATCCAAGGCGGTGGGAACCATTCCAGATTCCTCTAACAGAGCAATAGTTTTGTACCAACACCATGCCCCAAACCCTTCTCCATGTACTAAAACAATATTCTTGGTCTCGAGATTTTCCAAGAATTCCAGTGACTAAATTTAAAAATATTATAAGAAATATGTCAGATAGATGAAGAACAATAAACTGATAACACCATCAACATTAACCATTCCGATTATTAGTTGCTCCAGGGCTCACTCATAAGTTCTGGTAATCGTAAACACGGTTACCAATAGCGATACCAACAGATATTAAAAATCAGGGACACATAATTTAACTAACTTTGCAACACTAGCCTTCATTACCAATACAAACAAACAGCAAAGCTATCGGTAGGGTCAAGGGAGTGTGGGATGAGGGCAAACCTTTCCTCTATCTCTTATCTATGGAGATAGAAAAATTCTCCGCTAAGATCCCATGATATAAAAATCTTTTTCATAAATATGAAGCATAGTGATACAAATAACAAAAATCATAGTGTGGCTAAGTAATGCACATAAAAAGTTACTAAAATTACTAACAAACTACGATAACAAAATGTAGTTGTATCCCTACTATTTACTAGCAATAGTAGTGACAGAGAGAAAACAGAGAAAATAGAAAGCAGCACTAACCACCTTACAAGTAATGACGCGCTCAAGGAAGGAAATGAAGAGAAAATAAAGGAAAGTGAAGATGACCCTTGTTCCAGAGTTTTTTTTACGAGACAAAAGAAAGGAAACGGGAGGATGAGTATTCTGGAGTTTTTTTTAAGATGGGAAAAGGGAGGGAAGTAGAGAGAAAAGTAGGCTAATTTTCATCCTTCCAAATTGGAAAGATTTAGAGAGAAAAGAAAGGAAGGAAAAAGAGAGGAAAAGAAAAGAAAGGGGATGTCTTTCTTTTCTTTTGTTAAGTAAACTCGGGAAAATATTGTAAAGCTAAGGCAAGGAATGGCGTAGTATTTAGATAAGGTCCAGAAAAGTTAAAACAAGAGTCTCAAACTTCCAAATCACACTCATCAAACACGAGCTAACATATGCTCGCTGAAGATAAAATGGTAGTAAAACGCTAGCTGAAGATAATATAACAGTAAATTAAATGAAGTTATCAACTCAATACATGATAAATTTCATCATTAACTTGAAAATAAATCATGATACTATATATATCAAAGTATATAATAAAACTTATGAGCTGCATCAAAAGCAAAACCAGAGCAAAACCAGCAGAGCAAAAATACATAAACTAAACAACAAAAGACACCCTACAAGAAGACTAAAACTTTATCACAAGATCCTACTCAAGAAAATCCAAAACTACCCTTTTAACCTACCAAACTAGGCAAAAAAAAAATAAAAAATAAAACTGACCAAACAAACATACTAAACAATCAACCAAACAACCAATCCAAACCCACAAAAAAATACCTTAAACTTGCCTATACTTCACAATTTTCCCCCAAATCAAACATACTAAACAATCAACCAAAACCCACCTCCAAAAAAAAAAAAAAATCAACTAACCAATTTCTGCTGTTTTCCAGCATCAACAACCGGATCAGAGACAGAATTAGTCCGGCGACGAGACCCAACAGACCCAATCCTACGAGACATGGACCCTTCAAACCGTTGAGACGTTTGATGATGCTGAATAGCAAGAGAAAGAGCTTGAATATGCAACAACTCTTCATCTACTTGCAGCTTCCTTTGTGACCGATTATTATTATTACGAAATCTCCGGCTAGTTGTGAAGCCATCAGTCTTTGATTTACAACTTAACCGGTTACCCATTTCTTGTTAGTCAAGAAAGAGGATTACAGATTAAAGGTTGGAAAAATTTAGGTGATGGGTAGTGTGGGAAATTTAATGGGGTGAGTGATAATGTACCAAAGAAGCTGAAATTGTGACCCATTAATATTTAATGGATTTGTTTGTTTGTTTGTTTCAAAGTTTACTATTATTGTTGAAAGTGTTTGTCAACATGTGAAAATATTGTTCAGCCGCAAAGGGGAATTTTAGGTCCCATGTTATAGTATTTATTTATTTTTAGGAAATTCACGACATAGGTTTTTTTTAGAAAATTCATAGCTTGCTTACATGAACACATAGCGTCGAATACTGATCCCGTCCTGATTTCAATTCTGATCTCGTACCGGACCGATACCGAACTGAGGGTGTTCGGTATCGGTACCCATATTTAGAAGTTTTCGGTTTCGGCATTATCGGTATCGGTACGGGATCGGTATTTTAAGTTAAAATACCGATGTTATACCGGTACCGTATCGATACCGAACCGATACCGTACCGTATGTTTTCGGTATCGGTATTGGGTTTTGGGATCGGTATCGGTTGGTACCGATACCGTCCCGAGCTCATCCCTACTTGCTGATACATGGCTAGGAATGAAGCCGTGTTTTCTGGCTTAACGACTAATATTACGAAGGCGGTGGAAGAGATAAAACCATTAAGCTTTCTTTGGATAAAAAAATAGGTCCCCGTTTAAGCTTTTGTCTCGAAGAAATTGGTGTAATTTTATTTTGTAACTTGCCGTTTGTTGTTTTGCTAGCTTCTTGCTAGTTTGTTGGTTAATAAAATAGGTATTTAGGAATCATACACCCCCTAATTAGGAAGCATACACCATGACTCATATCACACACCAATAGAAAGTTGTCACATACCCCAGAATGCAATGTCACAAACTCGTTGTGGCCACATGAATGGGGGGTGCTGGGTTGTGGTTGAAAGCATCACGCCTTTCCCACGACAGTACACGCTTAGCCTTATGGTTATAGTCATGCTATGTATGTAGTTTCTTCTCCTACTAGCTTTCTTATTTGTTTAATTATTTAAATTAATTGTTGTCATTAAAAAGAGATTGAAAAAATCAGAGGTTGGTAGATACGATAGCGAGATGGTGTTACCAATTATTTTGGTAATAGTTTCCTTGATATTGATTATTTTATTACAACTTTATTCGGCAACATAATATTTCACACCCGATACGGGTGACAGGTACATAAATCTTATGCACGACAAAATATGAAGCGGGTCAGAAATAACACTTTTGTTAATATTTTACTACTACTAAGATAGGCAGACAACTGAACAAGTTACCTTCAATATAATTTCGTGTAATTTTTACTTAGGTGCTGTTTGTTTTTTGCTCAGAAGCACTTCTAACTTCTTTTGTCTGCACCACGCAGACGCGCGCAGACGTTTGGGGTCTGCAGATTGTTTGTTTTTTGGAAGACCTTTCACTCAAAAAGGTCTTCCTGACCTCTTCTTGGTCCAGACTTGTTCCAAAGTCTTCTAAGGTTTTCAAATGTCTTCTCCACTTCTCTTCTCCTCACCCACCACAACCACCACCACCACCAACCACGATCCACCACCACCACCACGGTCCACCACCACCACCGTCACCCACCACCACCACCACCCACCACCACCACCATGGTCCACCACTGCCACCCACCACCACCCACCACCACGGTCCACCACCACCCAACACCACCACTACCACCGTTCACCACCACCATGGTCCACCACCACCACCACCGTCCACCACCACCCACCACCACCACAACGGTCCACCACCACCGTCTATCACCACCAACCACAGTCCACCACCACCACGATCCACCACCACCGTCCACCGTCCACCACCACCACCACCACTGTTCACCACCACCATGGTCCACCACCAACCACGGTCCACCACCACCACGGTCCACCACCTACCACCGTCCACCACCACCCACCACCACCGTCCACCACCATCACTGTAACGCCCAGAAAAACCCGCTTCATTTAAAGACGTTGATAGGCGGGATTAATAAAATGATATTAAGTCAAGAGATTGTAAGTTGGAGGGTGGAAATTGCCAAACACCCAAAGTCCATATTATTATTATTATATAAGGGGGCAAACACCAAAAACACACACTTGGTGTGTGTTTTGGTCGATCATCAGGAAGAAGAAAAGGGCTCCAACCCTAGTCCAACTACCAAGCTTGATTTAGCAAGAATTCAAAGGGGAAATCGATGCATTATCCAAAAATGAACCATTTAAGGTCGATTGAACCCAAAGGTACCTTCTATTTGGTAGATTTTGATGTTATGATTCATTTTGGGTTTGATGAAAATTTAGGGTGTATGTGAAAAACGTGAATCAAGGATGGATGAAGGTGTCTAGATGTTGATAGACACTAGGGGAACCATAATTCATGATACTACATAAGGCTATGCTTGATTCATGTGCTAATTAGATTGTTTTACACCTATGTTGAAAGTGGGTATTGATCTTGGTGTAATCCAAGACCATTCTTAGTTAAATTGTTGAGTGCATTGAAAAGAAAGTGATGATTTGCTATGTTGATAACTATTGAAATGAATGGTATGTGATGTAGGTAAATAATATAATGATTGATGTTATGAGCTATGAAACTAAGCATGAAGTAATTGTACATTGAGCTTAGAATGTTGTACGCACACCATGTGTTCGATGAAATGCTTAGATGAACTTGCGTACAAGTAATTGATGAGAATGAATGGAATATGATGATTGTAGGAAATTAGTATAAAGGATGTGTTTTGATGGAAACCATGTGTGAATTATAATGGATTGTATGTAGGTATGTATGTATGCACATAAGTGATCTCATGGTTGTATGTGTGTCCTATAATGTGTGAAATTGTATGCAAGACTCGACAAGTATGAAAGTAATGTGATAGTTGGTGCAATTGATAGTAGGTTAACATGGGGATTTCGTCTTAGAGAGAAATCGTGTGGGAATTAGTTGATTGTATGATTTGGTAAGAAGTATGCATTAGTAGTGTGCACACTATGCTTAAATATTATGATGTACACGATGTGTTGATTAATTGGTGTGATGAATGATCTTGTATCTTAATGAGATGTGAATATGATGTTTATGGTGAGTCTTATATGATCTAGTACATCAATATGGACATAGGTTTCTAAGAAGGATGTTGGTATGGTTGGAAGTTGACTTTCTGGAAAGTCAACAATGTTAAAATAACATGGTTATGCTTCCCAAACTTGATTGTGTGATTAGAAACACTATGTGACGTATAACATGTTAAAACTATGAGACATATATGATAATAAGTGGTATTACTATGTGAGAATAAATGTGGTTGTGAATGTATGTTGTAGATATGATAGAAGTTGACTAATGGAAGTCAATGTGATATTTGGTTGAGAATGGTTGTTAGTGTGTTATGATCATGTATGCTAACAATGATGTGAACATGATGATATGAAATGATAGGAAGGATGGACTCAACCATGGGAAGCTAATGGGTCAAGATGAGGCAAATAAACAAGCATGAACTTGGAGGACTTGAGGTAAGTGATTCCCGAACTTAACTTGCATCTATGATATTGAATTATGTTCACATAGAATGGGAATCTTGAAGGAGTACATGGTTTTGGTTATGGGTCAAGGATTTACATGGTAGTTAACTTGGACTTTGTCTTTGTAAATGTAACTAGTGTAGACAAGGTTTGAGCGAATCAAGTATAGTAGGTGCTTGAACTCAAACCGGAAGCTCGTAGGGGCGTGCTTTCGATCCGAGAATTGATCAAGGTATGTGTGGAATGATGGGTGGGAGAATAGTAAACGAGTTGCTAGAATGTCGGAAATTGTGGGTAAGAATGGCATGAAAGACATTGCGTTGAAAAAGGAAAGCATTGTGCAAGACCTGCTGTTGGCGTAGGATACGCCAACCCTGGTTTGCCTACGCCAAGTTCTGCTGCCCTACGCTACTCTGTCACCCTTTGCCTACGCAAGTGGCGTAGGCTACGCCACTTTTGGCGTACCCTACGCCAAATCCCCTTTCGGCCTCGGATGTTGATTTTTCAGCTCGGTTATGCTTCCGTACCTTGCCCGAGCAACTCCAAACCTCATTTATAGTACATATGTGTACTCATGCTCGGGTTTGAGAGAGAGCTTCATGTATGTAAGGGTTGGTAGTTATATGTAGATTGAGTAGAGGATTGGAAACGTCACATTTGTCTTAGAGATTGACAAAGAAAGAGTAACATGGCGGGTAAAGTAGGTTATATGAGGGAATTGTATGCTTGTAAGTATTGTGGGGTTATACGAGGGAATTGTATGCTTGTATGTAAAGTAGGTTATATGAGGGAATTGTATGCTTGTAAGTATTGTGGGGTTATACGAGGGAATTGTATGCTTGTATGTAAAGTAAGTTATATGAGGGAATTGTATGCTTGTACGTAAAGTAGGTTATATGAGGGAATTGTATGCTTGTACGTATTGTGGGGTATTGAGGGAGTTGTATATTTGTATGAATTGTGGGGTTATTAACCTTGTTATGTGAATGGTAAGGAAGATGCAGGTATGTAAGTGTGAATGCATGAGACTTGTAGGATCAGCTCGGGGTTCCACACCCGAACTTCCAAAAAGGCGTTGGAACGAGATCATGGAACATCTATGGATATTATCTCCGCATTTGAGTAGTGTGTATTAAGTCACTAAGTGAACTAACGAAACGGTTATTTGGTGATCGCAGGTTGTCTTGTTCACCTAATAGAGTAAGGAAAGGATGGAGATCGAGCAAGGAGGCGGATTGTACGAGGACACGACCCTATAACGTTATATAGATGGGTCATGTTTAATATGATAGAACATATTTAAAAGATGTAATACCTAAAATGTTTAGTAGACTTGGGTTATAAACATCCAAGGTTGTTTTTAAAAGAAATAAATTTTTCGGTTGGTATTTCCGCTGCACGTTTTTCTGTAAATTGGTTTAGGGTGTTACAATCACCCACCACCACCACCACCGTCCACCACCCACCACCACCACCGTCCACCACCACGGTCCACCACCACCACGATCCACCACCACCTACCACCATGGTCCACCACCACTACCGTCCACCACTACCACCATCACCGTCTACCACCAGACTGCTGTAAAAAATCAGTTTATTTAAATTTTAGTTTATTTCAGCAGCCTGCAGACATTAATAAACAAACAGTCTTCTTGTTACAGACTGCAGACCTTTGGTGCACCTTTTCTCCTGCAGATGTGATACGCAGACTGCAAACATTTTTCTGCAGAAAAAACAAACAGCACCTTAGTCATGTAATGTAACTAAATAAACCAAACTAAATACAAAGATATAAAGTTAAACAATTAGTTATTAGCAAATTAGCAAAACAAAGCTAAACAAGAAAACAATGTTTGAACAAATAATATTAAACGTATTTTTTTCCTTCTCGGTTTTCTGCACTGGGTCCCATTTTATCATAAAGTGCCTCAAATTGGGCTGAAAAAAAAAACCAACAATAAGTTAGGTTTGAAAATTAAAACGTAAAGAAAACGACACATTTTCAATGTATGTGGACCTACGGGGGCCTTCCCTTATCATCAACGTATAGCAACGATTGCGTGATCCTCTTAAAACTAGACGTAGACGCATAGTTCCTTAATCAAAGTCCAGTGACACAAGATTGCGGTCCATGAAGGGCATGTGGCCTAATGATACCAAATATTAAAATTATGTCGTTCTCTCAAAGTAAAACTAAATAAGTACTTGGTCAACACGAGTGACTTATTGATTTTCCTATAAAAATATATAAATATAGGACTTGTCCCATTGTAAAGAAGCTTCATCTACAGATCCTTTTACATGTACTGTATAAGACAAGCTTTGTATCGTATCGAACTAATAGTAGCGATTTTGAAAATCGTAAAAAATAGCTACCAATGCTTAATTAGACACACTATTTGAAAGTAAATCAACTCAAGAATCATCAATATCATAGAAAATTAATTGTTGGGCCCAACAACTTAATATATTTTGAAGCTTCTGCACTTATAATTTATTTGTCTCGAACTGAGTGCTTAAAAGTTAAAACATGATCCGATCTGACCCGGACAAAAAAATTTATAATTGAGTAACAAATATTCATACACCACAATTATCTTTATACATTTTTGTTGGGCAACAATTCTTGGATTTTATAGGATAAATACACCAAGTCACCACTCACCAACACATACACCCTATAAGAAGTGAACTCCCAACTTTTTAGTTGTGAAATACGTCACTTAACCAAATCTCCCAACAAGAACACACAATTGTCTTTATATGAGACCTAATTGATTATAGAACTTGTCATGAAAGCATTTAACTTTTGATATTAACATAGAACCAAAAGGTTATGATGATATAGATTTCTACAAGCGAGCATTTAACTTTTATAAATTATTAAAACCTGTTTAAAGTTATTTTGATGATGATTTCTATATCAAGCGAGCAACACAATCAAAGCATAAACAAATCAAATCTATATGAAGCTAACAAGGAAAATGCTTGCAATAAACTAAGTTAAGAGACATCAGACAAGTCTTGAAACATGCACATCTGACTGCAAATCTACCAGTTTAGATCTTCAATGTCGTACTATATTACCTATTAGAACACTACATATCAAAACATTTGTTTGTCTGAGGATGATTAGCAATTACCTTAGATCTTCAACATTTGTGTACGACTTTAAAACTTTTAACTTGAAACATGCCCGAACCTTGAACCCTGGTTGCGCTGATACGCCAATCACACGCATCCGATACACATGTGACCTCATACCTGTCCTTTGTTGATCTTGTTGTCTTCATCTTAAAATCTTCTTCAACACATTTCATCTTTAGAGTTAACTTCAATGCTTCTTTGTTTTTGAACAGTTTGGATGTTATTTGATTGCTACTCGGTCCAGGGTCTGGTAATGACGGATCAGGCATATCCCATAAGTTGTCTTTTTCCGTCTTACAAGACCCTGGTGGTTTCAAACTGATATCAGGTGCATGCGGTGGTGGTTGGGGATCCATCCACCATAAGATACCTTTACCGGCTCTACCACCAGCTTCTTTTTCCGGTATGATTGAGTTATTCCGTGCAGGTGTTGATGCCGGAGGTGACATCATCAACCATGAGACATCTGTGTAATAATGAAAACCCCGTCAGATATTATGTATACTTAATCAATTATAAATACATGGATACAATGGGGATATTTACAACATATATTTAATCACACCATATCTTCCGTTTATCACAATAAATCCTAACTAATATATTTTATCTATACTCCTCGTAGTAGGATCACTACGACATAATGACGCGAGCAAAAAACAACGAAAGTATAATCAAAACATTCAATCTTCGAAAAAAAATTATAATTAACCCAGGGTTGGTATTTTACCATCGTCGCCATCTACTGTCCGCGGATGCTTCAATGGATTATCCGCTTTCACCCCATACGAACTTTCCTTCTGATCAAGAACAAAATCCCTTTCATCTCCAAACTCATCTTCCGATTCCAAAACCTGGGTATGATTTTTCGACGTACTAGCCACATTCGCAGCATTACGCTCAGGAAAAAGATGCTGATATGTAAAAACATGTGTCCCTTCATTGTTATCCGGACGACTTGTAACAGACTCGACAACATACAATGTAACAAGTCCATGTGACATTTTAAGTGCCATGTCAATAAATACCTCGACATCCTCGTCGTCGGCTATGTCCACAACTACAGTCTTGTTTCGGTTAGAAGATGAAAGGGGAAATTGGTATGTCATTCTAAAACCAGTTTCCAAAGATGCATTTAGCTTTTTTGCAACATAAGTCATCAAGTCGGTATATGTTATATTTAATGGTAGTTGTAAGATACGTTTGGCTACACTTACTGGCCTATACCGTAACACCCCATGAATTGTTTCCCATGCCCCTCCAGTACAAATAATAATCTTTACCTTCTGGTTTTGTGAATCCATTGCCCTGTAAGATATAGTCAAAAGGAAAAACAAAAATCACGAAATAAAATATTTTTATTAATGAATTTTGACTTTTTTGGGGCCCCAAATTCTAAAACTTAAACTATATATAGGTAATTTTGGCCTTCGGAGTGTTGGCATTGATGTTTGTGGTATATAATTATTATACATACACTCATAGATCATATGAGAATCATGGGATTAAAAGCATTGTTTTTAACGAAAGGCCTCAATTTTAGTATGCTATTTGTGCCTCCAAAAAGATTGAGTCGACCCTGTTTTCCATTTAGAAAGTGGTTTGGAACCTCTTTGGGCCGTAACCGGTAGAACTAGTACGATGTCGAATTCGGTTTGGGAAAAAAACTGGTTTTACAGCTCTACTTCTAAACACACTAGTAACACATGTGTAATCTTAGTGTGGGATAAAGCCCCTACGGGTTTACTGGGCCATGTAAGCGCCATGTAGTCTTTGAATCAACAATAGCAAAGAGTGTGGCCCCTACCAAATCAGGCTTTAACGCCCATTAATGCATTGGCGAAGAGAGCCTTTGGCGCCCCTTTTGGCGTGGAGGTTGTTGTGGGCGCCACCCCGCTAAGGTGACTGGGCGTTACCCCTACACCTTTAGTGCGGACCATACACTCCTAGTTTTTTCTTTTTCTTTTTTATACATTACCTTCTATAAAATAAATTATTCTTTAATCTTTTTCTAACCTTAATAAAATATTTCACATTAAACTTTTAATCTAAGAATTAATTTAGAGATGTTTTTGTAACTAAATCTAATAAAAGGAGGGTTAACAGCTCCGATCATTCGATCAATGGCTATATAGTAGAAGGATGGCGGTCACTACAGATCTAAAGTTATGTGCTTGTGAATAAATCACTAGAACAATAATCTGACCTTAACTTGAAGATATATTAAATAAACAAAAAAAAAGCAATAAATAAATAGGGGAACTTACTTTGTTAGTTGGTCATATTTTCTTAGTAGAACAATGAGAGAGCATCAATACTAACAAGTTCACCATTTTCATTCAACAACACTTAAAAAGAAAAGAGTGAAAAAAAATCTTTTTTGAATTAGAAAGAAGTGTTAAATGAAGAAGATAAAGAGGACTGGTATAAGTAGATTGATGTCATATTTCATGAAAGTTTGAAAATAAACATATAGGATAATTATACAGTGTAATTATAGTTTGCTGCCTTGGACTAGTGAGCCATAATATTCGTACGGCTGTGCCATTTTCTTTTTGTTTATTTCTCGAGTTAATTAACAATTTAGTTCTTGAGATTTGTTAAAAATTGTCAGTTTCATTCAAATCTTATTTTTTTGTCAAATTAGTCCATGTGATTTCATTTTTTTTGTCATTTTAGTCATCTGCACTAGACAATGTATGGCGTGTTCTTCAAACTTGTCCAAGCATGATTTTTTACAAATCAAACACGGTTCGTCGACGGGAAACATGAGAATCATAAGTCGGTATTTGAGGACCGCCCGAGGTTCGGTCACTTTTGCCACTTCAGTCCACAACCCAAACGTTGCCAGGGACGAATTTGGCAAGAAAAATAAAACTGAAGGATCCAGATGTAAAAGGTTTGGGTTTTGGACTGAAGTGACAAAAGTGACCAAACCTCAGGGACGATTTTGGCTATTAACTAAAAAATAAATAAATTAACATACTTAAACAATATATAAAAAAAACAAAAAAAATATATATATTTTGGAATAAAATAAAAACATAAATAAATATATATAAATTTAAATAATTTACCGATTGCGGCGCGTGTTGAAGCCGCGACCCACGCCTTAGCTAACGCTTCCTCTTCAACATCGGACCATGGCCTAGGGGCTCCCTCTAGTGGTTTACCACGTCCCGGTCCTTTCTCTCTTTGTTTTCCTTTGCGTTTGCCTTTGGTGGGTGGCGTAGGTTGGGTTTCGGGAATTATCTCATCATTGGTTTCATTCTCCGATTCTACGGATTGAGATGTTCCAATAGGTGTAGTGGGTTGAGATGTTCCGATAGGTGTAGTGGGTTGTGGTTGTTGAGAAAATTGTTGGGTACTTTGAAACGTTTGCATTTGTTGCATATAGTTTTGCATTTGCATATATTGTATCGGGTTTAATTGTGCAAAAGCTACCGGGTTTTGAAGCATTTGGGCTACCGCCGGGATTGGTGGAACAGTTTGCGATATGGGTGGATCGACTACCAGCGTGTAACCCGGTGTGGTGAAAGGATGAGTGGGGTTAGGTTGATTCGGGTTTTGGTTGAATTGTTGGAATGGATCCATGAAGTTATTTATAAAATTATGGAAGTTTTTATAAAAAGTATAGGAGGAATGTAGTTGTAATGGTATAAAATTTATGTTAGAAAATGTTTAATACATATAGGTAAAGTAAATTGGTTAAAACATTTTTTTTTAATAATATAGCCGTTAGACTAGCCGTTGCATATTTAAAAAAAAATAGAAAAACTGTGATTGGTCCGTTCAAAATGTCCCGTTAGGGACGGGGGTGGAAGAGGACGGGGGAGGGGGCGGTGTAGGGGGTTGGGACGGGGCAAAAAAAGGAGGGAAAGGGGGGGGGGGAGGCGTTTGTGTACCGGGTAGTCTAAGAGCATTCACATTCCCTCCATCATCTTTTACCCTTTAATTTAATTTAACTAAAAACCATACTATTTAAAATTTATCTTTTATTTTAAAAACCTTTTACTACAACTTATCTACCATAATTATCTTTATTTTACTTACATACACTTATTTTAATATATTTATGGATTAATTCATTACTTAACTTTATTTTTTTGGTTTAACCAAGTGAAATGGTTATTGAAATTAATAAAATAACTTGGTTATTTATTAAGATTTCTGTGACAGTTCTATTATTCATGAGATAAACACAATATTCTAAAGTGTGAAAGGTTATGTTAACCCAAAACCCAGAGTAGCAAATCAACATTTTTACAAGTTTGAATGCCTTAACAATGTCGTGTATAGACGGATTTTTTTTTAATTTAACACAAAAAAATTTATGACGGTGACTCATTTTCTAAAACTTGAATGATATCGTCAACACATTATTTGTTTTGCTTGTCACAACTGTTGAATTAATACTAAGGGGCTGTTTGGTTGATTAAGTGCTGAATCATTAAGATGGTCTGAATGGTTAAGAGGCTCTGAATGGTTACGAGCTGAATCATTCAGCATCTCTTATTAGCTTAATGGTTCAGTACTTAATCATTCCATTCAGATGTTAAAACAAATAATCTGAATGCTAAATGATTCAGACGTGAATGGTTAAGAGGCTACCAAACAGCCCCTAAATATAATGTTCACGAAATATTAATGCAGGGATATCTATAACTAAACTAAATTAAAGATTATTTTTATCAGCTATTTGAAATTTTTTTCCTAACTTAATTATGTTTCCTACTCTATGAATTAGAGTCTATGGTCTATCGTTTCATTAGTTTTTGTTGATATTGAATATAAAGAACTTTGTTCTTAGAACATTTGGTTCATTTATCATCTTAATTAACTATTTGTTTTTGAGCTATCACGAATTCGGTATGTCTATACATGTACGTACATGAATGAGTTGTATTAATAGACTTGCATATGTTTATCCACAATCAAAATAGTTCACTCATAATTTCAAATACATTTAAAATGTCATCTGATCACTTATCCTCATGTCAGAATATTTGTAATAACATTTTTAACCTCAAGCAAACAATTGTAAACATGAAAACAAAATACTCAAAACAAAGTTTATTAGAAAAGGGTGCAAGACATAGTGCACTTTAAACTTAACATGTAATTTGCGGTACGCAACACAATGATGACATGTCTCCCAGAATTAAGCTTTAGCGTGACGTACCAGTAACAAGCTTAACAACACACAACGTAACCGGTCCATGGGTCATTTTTAATGCCTCTTTAAAAAATACCCTAAGGTCCTCATCATCAGTTATGTCAACAACCACAGTATTGCTTCGGTTAGAAGATGCAAAGGGAAATTGGTAAGTCATCCGAAAACCGTCTAAGGGTAAATTCACCTTAGCTGACACACGATTTTTGAAGGCAGGATATGAAACATTCTCTTTACACACTATAGTACGCCTCGTAACCCCAAAAATCGATCTATACTCAAAAACTCCATTAATTTTCACCCACGTGCCTCCGGTGCAAATCACTATGTTAAGTTCCTTGATTCTGTATGGATCAACCTGAGTAGAGAACATAATTAAACAAAATGGGTTATGGGTTTCATACACCCCGTGACGTCACATTTTTGAAAAAGTATTCGAGGAGGAGTTATAAATTAACTTCTAATAATTATATATTTACACTATGTAAAAAAACATCATTGCCCCGCTACTCGTATTTAGGCCTACTTAGAACATACCACAAAATAGCTCATGTCGTTGCAATGAGTTGAATTTAGGACGAGAACTGAGAATGGAATTTCATATTTGTGTATCGTTTTATATGCATTTTTCTTGGTTGATTGAGGAATTCCAAAAGTTTTTATTTTATTTTAATTGGAAAACAAAGCATGCATGCTTTAATGTAATTTAATGCTATAAGACCGTTCGTTAACAAAAACTCACTCTTGGAATTAAAGCGTGCCAATTTATACTTGTGCTATATGGTGTGTTCATGCCGTTATTGGGGGCATGAAGTGACATGTGTTATCCACGTCATCTTAATGAAAAATTCATTTTTTTTAAAAATACGTAGGGTGGTGGTGGCGTGGAGACTACCATGGGTTATGGATGGGTCGTTCTAATTAAACCCCCCAACTTCTAAATCAACCCCTTAACCCAGGCGTCTCGCTTAAGCCTAAGCGCGGCGCCTGGAATATCGTTTTTAGAGGATCTTAAGCTTTATGTCTAATCAGGCAGTCAGGCGCCTCGCTTTGGCCAAAGCGAGGCGCCTGACTGTCTGATTAGACATAAAGCTTAAGATTCCCCTGAAAACGATATTCCAGGCGCCTCGCTTAGGCCTAAGCGAGGCGCCTGAGAGTTTGATTAACCTTGATTAAACGTAAAGCCTGATATTCTCTCGAAATAATTACCCAGGCGCCTCGCTTTGGCCTAAGCGAGGCGACTGGTCCCATCAGATTTTGGCTATAAATTCATTCGATTTCATTATAAACTCGTTCGATTTCAATTCTTTGTCCACAACATATATAACATGTCGTATTACGACTTAATTTTCGGTGATTCTTACGACTCTAATAATAATAATAATAATGTCGAGGAGGGGTTGTCATATAATGTCGAGCAGGGTCCGTCATATAATGTCGGGCAGGGTCGGTCTAGTAATGTCGAGGAGGGTCAGTCTGGTATTCGTTACCGTGACAATGCGGTACAACTGGACTTGAATACACAGTGGAAGGACCCGTATGAATTTGAAGACGAGCCTAGTCAACCTGCCTACGGTTATACTTACGACGCTAACGGTGGTGATTACACGTTTGAAGAACAAGACTGTATGCACTATGAAGACAGCGTTGTCGATGAGAAGCGGGTAGAAGATCAGGAGGAAGGACCTAACCCGATCAACCTTTGGTTCGAGACTAACCGGACATTTTCGACACGCGTTGAGTTGGTCGATTGGGTACATGATACGGGAATGGCAAATGGTGACGTCATAGTTATAAAAAGATCGAAGAAAAGAGGAGAACAGTTCGTGAAGGTATATATTTCAGTCACTATTGTTTTTAAGATATTAGCAAATGCGTATTTTATAAATTGTTATTTAAAAAGCAACAATAAACTTAACTTATAAATTAGTTACTAAAAACACGTATTTTATCGTTGGTCAAGGTTAATTCCCTACGGGTGCACCAGTGGTTTTGGGTCACACACCTTTAGGATTACGTTTCTCCTTTGCTAAGAGTATTGTTAATTTTTAATTAATAAACTTTCTTATAATTATTTATTTAAAAAAATTATAAAAAAAACTTATTTTCTAATAAACTTATTTTTGTTAAGGTTGTATTTCAATGCACTCTTGGGGGAGAGCATAAGAGTGTGGCTTTGGTGAGGAAGACGGGTAGCAAAAAAATTGGCTGCCCGTTTAAGTTAACATGGGTGTTTGAAACTCGGACACGGGTTTGGAGGTTAAAGGTGAAAAACCCGACGCACAACCACACTCCCTTTGAACACTTAGAGGGTCACCCGTATGCCAGAAGGCTTTCAGTGGATGACAGACAACTGGTCGGGGAGATGACAGAGAATGATGTTCCCAAGCGTAGCATCTGGAGAATGATCCTTTCAAAGAACCCGGAGAGAAAGACTACCCTAAAAGATATACACAATGCGGCTCAGATGATGAATGCTGGAAAGGGAGTCATTCCCAAAGGTGCAATGGAGCACCTCGAATACTTTCTGACGGAGAGAGGATTCACCTACTACACGCGTGCGGATGAAACCACGAAGGCTCTCACGGATATTTTCTTCGTTCACAAACATTCACATACTATGTGGTGCGCATTCCCGCATGTGCTGATGATTGACGCCACCTACAATACAAACATGTACAATATGGCGTTTGTTCAGGTAGTAGGTATGGCGTCGACAAACCAGTCGTTTTCGATTGCCCATGCGTTTATTTCTTCTGAGAGGATTGATAACTACATTTGGCTGTTGGAGAGGATAAAGTCTATGTTGGACAAATGTATGGAGCCGCGAGTGATTGTGACAGACAGGGACCTTGCGCTGATGAACGCGTGTGATGTGGTTTTCCCAAAGGCGTACAAGTATCTATGCCGGTTTCATATCTCGCAGAATATCAACAAGAACAGCAAGAAGGAGTTCACGGATAAGGAGTGGAAGGAATTTGTTCGAATGTTTTGGTGGCTGTGTGACTCTGCGACGGAAACCCTATACGAATACAATTTGGGGCAATTTCAGTCATATCTGGAAAAGATGGACCGGCTAGGTAAGTTGTTTTACATAATTACATACGTACTTGTTTACATACACACGCCTGACAAGTTTTGGTTATATTTTTCAGACGTTTTTTGCTACACGAAGAATAACTGGTTGGACCGGTTCCGTCAAAAGTTTGTGTCTGTGTGGACTAACCAAACGCTGAACTTCCGCCAGACCACTACCAACAGAGTTGAGGGCATGCATGCCAAAATT
This sequence comes from Ambrosia trifida, assembly GCA_028751855.1. NCBI lineage: Eukaryota > Viridiplantae > Streptophyta > Magnoliopsida > Asterales > Asteraceae > Ambrosia > Ambrosia trifida. The sequence continues at coordinate 13,007,839 of CM054129.1, forward strand.
AAAAGTTACCTTCCAAGCAATCGCAACTCGTTGTCGACAATTGTGAAGTCCGTTGATCAAATGGTTGATAAGCAACATAAAGACATTAAAAAAGGTTTTGAAGAAAGCCTAAGAAAAACAATGAACCACCACAAGAAGCAGCCATTGCTTGAAAAGTTACTTCGGAAGGTTAGCAAACATGCTCTTCAGTTGATATACGAAGAGATCGACCGTCTTCAAACGTCCATGCGCCGTTACAATAACACTTGTGGATGCCAGTTTTATAATATTTGTGCTTTGCCATGTGCCTGTCGTCTCGAGCAGTTACAACTTAATGGTAATTAGCACTAGTGTCCATATGATTTTACTACATAATTTATTACATGATTTAACTTTATAACATATGTTATTTTTTCAGGTCAGGAAATCCATTTGTTCTCGATAGACGTGTTTTGGAGGAAGCTTGACTTCAAACCTGCGAAGACTGGTTGCGAAGATATAAATGTAGATAAGGTGTGGGCAGAATTAAAGGAAACGATTGATACAAAACCAGTTTTTGCCCAATTAAACTACTTGGACAAATTTGAACAAATCGTCACAGGCAACTACTCCCCCAATAAACCGCCTGTTGTGCAAAAGAAAACCCGTGGTCGTCCAACCAAGAAGCAGCAAGAACACAAGAGAGAACAATCTGCAAGAAAGAGTTTGCATATGCTGGTTGAAGAAAGTGGGTCCGACGAGGAGTTTGAATTTCCCCGGCACAACTCATTCGTACCATCACAGGAGGACCTCGTACGACCTTCCCAGTCCCAGCCATGCCCTCCTTACGAGCTTCACCGTCACAGCTCTTACATACCGTCATCGTCCCAGGGGGGCAACATTTGGGATAAATTCAATTTCCCAAAGCTTAAGCGGACAAAAAAGTCAGAGAATTAGTAAGGAAATATGGGGATAGAATTCCATCTGTGTTTCACCCATATATATCTAAAATAACGGATGTGAGACCTGATGGTCGTTGCGGTTTTCGAGCGGTAGCTGTGGGGTTAGGGATAGGTAAAAATGAACATCTGGTTGTCCGATCCCAAATGCTACTCGAGTTGCGCAATAACGAAGGCTTGTGGAGGTCAATGTTTGATCCGAATAACGAAGGGCATTATCAGAGTCTCTGCGATAGCATTTCTTTTAGAGGGGTGGGAGATGCCGTAGAAGAGAATTGGATGACGACGCCGGAAGCAGGGTTTCTGATTGCACAGAGATATGGAGTTGTTTTTCATACACTCGACATTAGAGGTTCTGATACAGTTTTCCCTCTATTTTTAGGCCCAAGTTGTTCTATGCCGCCTATTCAGACGGTAGCAGTTTGCTTCGTGGATCGACATTACATAAACATAAAGCTTGAAGGATCATATCCAATGCCTCCCCCGAATAGAGCTTGGACTGCTTTTAGAAATGAGGGTGGTGCGGAATGGGAAACTATGTTTGAAGATCAAATCAATATGTACAAAGAATTAATTTTCCCGAAACAGGACACCAATCAAAGTCCTGAAGTACAAGATTTAGGTTAGATATGTGAAATTTGTAAAAATATTTAAACACTGTTTACGTTCTTAAAAATCGTATTGGTTATGTTTATGTCTTTTAACGGGCTTGTCGGGTCGGATTGTTTCGGTTTGTTCACGTGCCGGTCGGGTCGGAACAGTCCGGTTCGTTCACGTGTCGGTCGGGTCTGACTGTTTTCGTTCGTAAACGTGTCGGTCATAATAATAATAATAATAAATACAATAATAATAATAATAAATACAATAATAATAATAATAATAATAAATACAATAATAATAATAATAATAATAATAATAATAGTAATGATAATAATAAATACAATAATAATAATAATCGTAATAATCGTTCACGTGCCGGTCGGGTCGGAACAGTCCGGTTCGTTCACGTGCCGGTCGGGTCTGACTGTTTTTGTTCGTAAACGTGCCGGTCGGGTCGGATTGTTTCCGGTTCGTTCACGTGCCGGTCAGGTCGGATTGTTTCGGTTCGTTAACGGGCCGGTCGGGTCGGAACAGTCCGGTTCGTTCACGTGTCGGTCGGGTCTGACTGTTTTCATTCGTAAATGTGTCGGTCATAATAATAATAATAATAATAATAATAATAATAATAATAATAATAATAATAATAAATACATTAATAATAATAATAATAATCGTAATAAAAATCCGGCATCTACTGTATAGTCCGTCCATGATGTACAACGATTTATGAATGTTCTTAAAAGTCGGATGTTTGTACCGAAAACCACAAACGAACAATTAAACCTACCAAAACACGTTAAACAGAGACTGGAACTCCAGTATATCGATTAGACACGCGAAATTTTAATTAATATAAAACAACAGAATCGACTGTTTAGTCCGTGTATGACATATAACAATTTATGAATGTTCTTCAAACTCGGATGTTTTTACCGAAATCCACAAATACGCAACAAACGAATCGAAACGCTTCGAACAATTTTTTTTTGGATTGGATACAACATAAAACTATTAGAAATTAATTAAAAAAAAATTTTAACCGCCCAAAACTATTTTAAATGAATTTAAACAATAATTTAAAAAAAATAAAAACTAACCAGGCGTCTCGCTTAGGTCAAAGCGAGGCGGCTGGCTTGGACGGTTAGTCTAACCAGGCGTCTCGCTTAGGCCTAAGCGAGGCGGCTGGCTTGGACGGTTAGTCTAACCAGGCGCCTCGCTTAGGCCTAAGCAAGACGCCTGTTTTCGGGTTTAAAAGCCAAAGCGAGGCATCAGATCTGCCTCGCTTGGCTCTCTCTCCACACACACACACACACACACACACACACACACCCCGCCGCTCCTCCGCCGTTCCTCCGTCGTGTTCCGAAGCCAAGATCCACCGCCTCCTTCCTCTGCCGCTCCTCCATCGTCATCCGAAGCCAAAAGGTTAGTGTTTTCTTCCTCCGTCGCTCCTCCGTCGTTGGGTGGTTCCGGTTGGGGATCTGTCGAGGAAGACGACCAAAGCGTCTCGCTTTGGCCTCGGCGAGACGCTTTGGTATTGTAATTATTATTATTATTATTGTTATTATTATTATTATTATTATTATTTCGATTATTATTATTGTTATTATTATTATTTCGATTATTATTATTGTTTTTAGTATTATTATTAGGATTGTTATAATTATTATTATTATTATCATTATTATGATTATTATAATTAGTTTTATTATTATTATTAATATTATTATTATTATTACGATTATTATTATTATTATTATTACGATTATTATTATTATTATTATTACTAATATTATTTTTATTATTATTATTACTAATATTATTATTATTATTATTATTAATATTATTACGATTATTATTATTATTATTACTATTATTATTATTATTACGATTATTATTATTATTATTACTATTATTATTATTATTATTACTATTATTATTATTACGATTATTATTATTATTATTACTAATATTATTATTATTATTACTAATATTATTATTATTATTGTTACTAATATTATTTTTATTATTATTATTACTAATATTATTATTATTATTATCATTACTAATATTATTATTATACGATTATTATTAATATTATTATTATTATTATTACTATTATTATTATTATTACTATTATTATTATTACGATTATTATTATTATTACTAATATTATTATTATTACTTATATTATTATTATTACTAATATTATTTTTATTATTATTATTACTAATATTATTATTATTATTATTACTAATATTATTATTATTATTACGATTATTATTATTATTATTATTATTATTATTACGAAGTTGGGGGTTTAATTAGAACGACCCTCTTATTATTGTTAATAATAAAATTATTATTTATTATTATTATTACTGTTATTATCATTAGTAATTGAAAATTATTGTTTACATGGATATGGAGCCAGGTTTTTCAGACACAGGTTTTGGTGGTGGAGATGACGCTGGGTCGTCTGCACTGGGGCCTCCGCCGAAGAGGAGTCGACGGGCTACACCACCGGACCCCTTACTGGACCACCCGTACCTGCACTTTTAGGAGGGGTTTGATGATGCGCAGCGCAACTGCACGAAGCTGCGTCATATGGCTGTCGACCCTCAGATGTACATTAGTTGGTCACTTCTGGAGAGGGTCGGCGAAACCGGCAGGGCGAACGACTTTGTGGGGTTTGACAGTCCATGGCGTCGTCTCTTTGACATAGCCAAGCTGCCTTCTTACCGGGCTTTGACGATAGAGTTTCTGTCGTCGTTCCAGGTACTGGATCCGTCCCAGAACCCGAACCCGGCTGAGACTTTTCGCCCCATCCAATTTTGGTTGGCGAGGCGTTGGCAGCAGCTGTCCTATGAGGTATGTTATTTCAATTATCTGTCATTTTATTATTATATTACCAAAGTTGTTAATATTTACAATTATTTTTTGTAGGAGTTTGCTGTTGCTTCGAGGTTGTACACAGCCCCGGAGACTGAGTCTGCGTTGTACCGGGACGCTCTCCATACGGTGGATAGGCCGACCCTGGTCAGATTTTGTAGGTTCATCGCCAAATCGCACTTTTGTAAAAATTTTGCGAAGGCGACGTCGATTAGGGACCCCCTGTACTATTATTTTCAGCATGCGATCGCTAGCTATATCGCAGCACTGGGGAACAGTCGGGAGAAGGTCAACCAGAGTGACCTTTTCTTTTTGTACTGTTTGATTATGCGGCAGCCGTGCAACCTAGCCGCGTGTCTGGTCGAGTATTTTAAGTGTTGCCACATGCGCCAGGCTCGCTCACATCTCCATGGCGGGGCGTTCATCACTTACATCGCGCGTCATCTGGGGATCTCGCCAGATACTGACCCTCAGTTGTTTCCCTCGATCCCATCGGTAGAACTCGGTGACGCCAATGCCCGGAGCATGGGGATCCTCTTCGAGGTCTCGAAGGGTGTGCATCGGTTTTGAGCTATCGGAACCAAGAAGGCTTTTGAGCCGGCCCCCTTCCTACTTTCGATGATATACCGCCCTACACTAAGGTGCGTCCGGGATATCCTCTCCTGGTGGAGATGGCGGGTCACGACGACGAGGCTGACGACGATGACGCCCCCACCTCCTCCGCCGCCACTACAACAGCAGTACCCCCGTCATATATATGATGACCTCACTCCTGCTGCACGTTTCATGGCAGAGGACATCGATCGCCGCATCGGTGAGCTCCGGGCGGTTCAGGAGTGGACGGTCGACTCGATGCATGTAACACCCCAACCGATGGTGGAAACATCGGGATGTCACGTATTGATGATTGTTTCAGTAGCACATGGTATAATTTAAATTTTAAATAATTTATTCAAAACATAAATATCCAATATAAAGTGATGTCTAGGAATTCAATACATGATATCAAATAAACAAAAACTTCAAATAACTTCAAATAATAACTTCATGATAAATCCTCATGCAAACTCAAGCCTCAGCTTCATTGTTACCTGAAACATGTTAATTTTGAAAATATTTTTGGGTCAACAAAATTTGGTGAGAATTACATAGGTGTTGATAATCAAATAAAAATGTTGTACAATTCAAGTGTCATGGCAAGTCTAGTCCATATGTGAAAACATACTAGAAGTAAATCGAGTGCATAATCAACCCTTGTGACTGTTATATTGTGGTACATCCCATACGCTCATGGTTCACTCGATTATGTTATGCGATAACAATCACCCACGCTACCTTTGTAGGAGGCACGTATCCGGGTGGGATTGTCAGTCCAATAGATCTATCATTGTATACCGTCGGCTGATCAATGTTAATGATTATGCTAGAATTGTGCTTACCCTAGTCATGTTCAAGACATAATGCAACATAGAAAAACACATAGACACTTTATGATTGAATTGCATATAGAATGATGTAACATGTTCACCCCAAAAATGGTGATAAATAGAAAAGGGGCTATGTAACACTCACTTTAGCAAAATGTTATGTCTCGTGAAAAATAGAATATATGTTGCCCAACGATGCCAAGTATTACCCTATAATTAAGGTAATAAATATGTCTAAGTCTTTCTAGTCTACGAATATATTCTAGGGTTTCGAATTGGGGATAAGTATTCGTTTGATTAATAAATAAAATGTTTAATAAATAAAAGAAATTTGATAAATAAATAAACAAAAGTCTTTGTGTAAACTTTAGATTAAAAATGGTCACATTATAAGGTTTTATAAAATTGTCAAAATATAACTTTAATATTTAAAAATATTAAAATTAACGAATTTTTAAATTAAAAATTGTATTTCTATTCTAAATGAATAGAAATAATTTATATAAAACTTTGGTGCAAAAACATTGAAAAATGAATTTATTATGATTTATTTATGATTAAAACTAACAAAAATTGATTAAAAATACTAAATAAAATTTTTTCTGAAATTAAAAATCATTTCAGAAATATTTACTGTTTTATAAACTTAGGATAATTTTTGTGGAATTTTATAAAATCGTTTAGATATTTTTATAGAATTTTAAAATTATAATTGAATAAACTTGTAATTATTATTATATATATTAAATAAATGATTTTTGAAAAACTAAAAATTGTATGTTCAACTTTTCTACTAGAATAACATAAATAATTTTTGTAGAATTTATAAAGTAGTTTTAGTATTTTAAAACGAATTTTAAAAAATATAAGTGAAATATAAAGCTTAAAAGGTGAAAAAAATGTTTTTTGTTGAAGCTGGGAATCGAACTCGCGTGCCCCCGGTTTCAAACAGACAGACACAACCACTTGATCTAGATTAGTGGTTGTGTTTGTCTTGTGTCTGTTTTAAATAAATACATAAAGTCTGCAGTAGTTTATCCCCAAATCCTAATCCTATGAACCCTAGTTTAACAATAATCACAAATGATAACCAATAGCCCCTGATATGATGGGGCTATTGTTTGTATGGTGCCGAAGATCAAAACCCATCAATAAAACGAAAAACTTACAAGCGAAATTCATGTATAATGCACGGTCAACCAAGAAAGTCAAAACGCGAAGACAATTCGCGAATCAGGGAATGAGGGAAGATTGTGAGGGTGAGGTTTTGTATATCGGTATTCCTAGGCTCACCAGGAGCGTTTAATTTATAGGATTCAGCTAATCATGGAAAGCTTTGACCTTTGATTCAAGATAGTCAAATGCGAGTCAATCATGCTCGATTAGGAAGCAATTAAGCAATTAAATGTGATGGAAGGATGCGAGATTTATGGTCGTTTGACTCTGTATGAGTAAAGGTGATTAAGTTTCCAAATCATGCTCCAATCAAGTGGTCAACGATGGTGTTGACCGGGTTTAAATGTGGTTTGCTGCTGATCATCGAGTAACAGACAAGGAGGGAAGGAGCAGCTAGCTTGCTGTTTGTGTATAAGAAATTAGAAGTCCAGATAAAAACAAAAGTCCCTTCGTGGCCTAGTGGTGGTGTGCGTGTGTTAGGATGACTCGGCACAGACTCCGGTTCGAGTCTGTGCAACAGCAAATTTTTTTTTAAAACAGCATGGAAGAGGGAAGGTTAGGGGGTTAGGCCGAGTTTGGGCTTGCTGTTTGGCTTGGGCCAGTTCCGAAAATGGGTAAAGGGATGGTTGGGTTGGGTTTGCTAATGGGTTAGGATGTATGGTTTAGAGATTTAGTTTTTTTTTTTTTTTTAGTGTTTGATTATTATTATTATTATGATTATTATTATTATTATTATTATTATTATTATTATTATTATAGATAAGGATAAAATGCGACGTAAAAGATAGGAGGTAAAATAAAATATATATATATATATATATATATATATATATATATATATATATATATATATATAGGGGGAGGATAAATTGAAAACCTCCTCCAGTTAAAGAAACTTTGAAAACTCAATCTTATCCGTTGATCATCTATCATCTACGGCTTAGATTAGATCTCATTTTTCAAACTATTATTTTAATAATAAAAGGTACCAAAGGGTAACATGGTAACTTATGACAACCCTCTCTCTCCTTTTCCCTTCTCTCTCATCTCTCCTCAATCAAATCACATTTTGTCAACTTTTCTTTCATCTCTCTTTTCTCTGCCATCTCTTTCCTCTACCTTTTTAATAGTTAATTTTAACATTTTTCTAGTTTCATATTCAGATTATCTTATAACATAACATAAAACTAACATGGGTAACTGTAACAGCAAATTAAATTGTTTGTTACAACTTATAAGAAACATGTTGTAACAGAGTAAATCTGGATATAACTATATAATTGTTACAATGTTTCCTGTCTTTTTTCATTTCTCTATCCTCTCCTCTCTCTTCTTCATTTCTCTTTGTAACAATCATTTTGAAAAAACTTGTTACATTATATATACATGTCACAAAATAAATTTAACATCGTAACATTGAAGAACATATGATCTACAAATATTTTACATGTGAAATCTGTAACACCTTATAAGAAATCTATTGTAACGTAAATCTGTAACAATATGTTACTAGAAATGTTAATATATAACATGACAATGTTACATGATCTGTATCGTATAATTTACAATGTTACACGGAAAAAACAACATATAATTTACACCTTAAGAAATTTATATGTTGTTACAACTTTTACACTAAAACACATTTACATATATGTTTTACATATCTCTTCTCTACAAAAACGTGCCAGCCCAATGAACCACCAGAACTACTCCATATCTGCCCGACGAGTCCTAAAGTTGTAACAAAAAAAAACCAATTCAAGTGAAAATCAAACAAACAAAATAGTTGCCAAAACAAACTATTTCATATATGAAATTGAAAACGTATGTACAAGTATTTCATTTTTAATCTATAATAATAGTTATGGCAAAACAAAATGGTATGAAAGGTAAACAAGGTGTGGTTTTTAACAATCACAAATGCCTTGAATAAAGTTTTTTTAATGGAAAAAATAACAAAAAATCAGAAGGATCTAATGTTTATTTTTCAAAAAACCACGACAAAAACCACCCCAAAATCTTTGTATATAAAGAAAAAAAATCACAAACCCACTAAAAAGAACCCATATTTTTTTCCATTAAAGAAAAGATGAGTGACAAAAAATCTCTTTACATACCTCATAAAAAGGCTTTTGAAATGGGTGACCCATTAATCTCCAGCAAACGATTTACCATTACAGTGAGTGAAGTTGTGAGTGGTCTATTGGGGGGTTTAGATTATGGTGGTGATGGTGGATCTAAATCGCCACAGGATCTGAAACCACCGTCCTTCGTCCGTCCTTCATCTCGCTAAATTTGAAACCGTAGTGGTGCTCAGATCTGGCATCAACAGAGAAGTCGGAGAGGGGAGACGGCTAATTAACTCAAACCCAGAGAAATCGTAGTGGTGTTGCAACGATCTGTGATGGTGGTGGTGTTGATGCGAGAGAAACAAACCTAACAATTCCTTGCAACTGTGGAGATGGTGTTGACGGTGGCTATTTTGGGTTGCCAAACTTTGACCGAATCAGTAAAGTGAATAGAGTAGGTTGAAGATGTAACTCCTTGAAATAGATGGTGGTGTTCGATGTGGTTGTTTATCTAGTGAATGAAGAGAGTAGGTTGAAGATGTAAATATGTAATGGTGAAGGTCAGGGGGTTGGTTTTTTGGGAGAAAATAGTGTATGACATATAAGATGGAGAAAAGTTGGGATTGTACAAAAGCTATTGTCATTGTGTCAGATGAATATGGGAGCATGTGTAAGTATGAAAAGATGAACTTTATTGCCTACCAAAAATACCCTTAAATATTATATCATGAAAAGTGACGTGGTGTAATGAGAGCCTTTGGTTGGGTTTTGAGAGTTTCTTTAACCCAAATGGGTTTCCTAATTATAATTCCCCTATATATATATATATATATATATATATATATATATATATATATTTAATAATAATAATGATAAAAGTGACGGATGTCACAGCATCCCCTACTTTTAAAAACTTCGTCCCGAAGTTATTAGAAACATAAGGTTTCGGATGTTTGGGTAGAAACTAAGATAACCGTGGTTTGAAAAATTTGAGTTAAGGCACGACGTGAATTTATGGGTAATAGAGTAAAATGTTTCGAATGATTTGGATAAGAGGTTTGATAAGTGTGAGTTAAGGATTGGATTAGGTTCGTCTTGAATAACAAGGGGAATAAGAATCCAGTAAAACACTAAATTTCGAATTTTAGGAATCCTAAAATAAATGTATGAGTTGATTGACTATAGAAAGACTAAATGAATTACCAAGTAAATAAGGTTTATAGTTGGTCAACTACCAAAATCCTTGATAAAATTTCCCACTACCTTAACGTACCTGTAAATTCATGATTACGTTCCGGACCGCAATCACCAATTTACCTTACATTAGAGTTTTGTGTCCTTCTATGACTCTACCGATTGTTGAGCAGGTTCGATAGCCTCCACCAGTCGTTGAGCAGGTTGTAGGGCCTCTCCCGACTGTTGGAAAGACATGATGACCTCTACCAATCGTTGAGTAGGTTGTTTGGTAGCCAACTAACTGTTGTACAAGTAAGCAAGTATAACGAGTATGGTTTAGATATTGATATAGCAATTAGTTCACATTCAACAAGTATGCATCCAAGTGTTATGATAATACTAGAGTTTATTACTTGAATCAATACATAAAATTAAAAGCAGACATCATTCAAATGGTGGGGCTTGCTGTTAAGTAGCTGGAGGGTCCCTAGCGGGGTTATTTGGAGCAGCAAGGGCGTTTGTAGCAGGAATTCGACAAGCATCCGCAAGATGCCCATACCTTTGACAATTGGTATACTGACGGCAGGGCACTTGGGTTGGGTGGTGATACTGGCAGGTGTCACACTTAGGTTGGTTCCCGTTGTATTGTTTCTTGTTGGGTGGCACAGTGGTGTCTATTGCAAAATTCCTGACCTTGCGCCTTCCATTGGTGGAGGCCTCAGTTTTAATTTCAACGACAGGTTGGGGAGTCTCCTTCGCAACAGTTTTCTTTTCCCCTTTCCGAGTCAGGGTTCCTGCCTTCACATGGTTATCTGTTAGGGTGGCCACCAAACGCTTTGCTTCCTCCAAAGTAGCAGGGTTCCTTCCCCACACCGTGTCTTGAATCTGCATGGGTAAGCCACCAATGTATTTTTCGATCGCAATAGGCAAGGGGTGACCTTGTGTGGTAGCAGTAGACTAAGTTCATGAAAACGAGTGTTGTAGGCAAGGTTTTCTCCACTATCTTGAGCAAGATCATGAAACTCATCTTCCAGCTTCTTGATTTCATTACGAGGACATAACTCTGCCTTCATAATGTCTTTAGCTTGATCCCAAATTAAGGCCAGTGCAACTTCAGCTCCGCGGGTGCGCTTTTTCTCATTCCACCAAGTGAGTGCTCGTTTGTGAAGAACACTCATGGCATAACGGACCTTTAAGTTATCGGGACACTCACTGTTAATGAATGTATTCTCAATGCCCTCGAACCATTGTAGAAGTCCCGTAGCTCCTTCATCTCCACTGAATTTAGGGGGATTACAGGTATTAAAGTGTTTAAGAGTGCAAGCTGGGAGACCATTCCCGTTTCCATTGTGGTTTCCATTACCGTTTCCGTTGCCGTTTCCATTACCATTTCCGTTCATCTGGATGACTTGAGCCAGTAAGTTAGGAACCAGAGTCGCGATCTGTTGTGCCATTTGTTGAGAGATGATCGCGGCTAGTTGGGCATCGACACCATTGTTGTTGTTGAGGTTGTTGTTGTTGTTGTTGTTATGGTTGACGTGGTTGTTATTGTTGCTATTTCCTTCCTCATGATTACCACCATTGTTATTGCGAGTGCTGCGACGTGGAGGCATGATCTGTAAGAGACACAATGAAATGAATGAGGTAATATAAGGAATGTAATCATTTATTCATTAATTAAAACGAATAAACGAAAATGTTGACTTATCAAAGGTTCTTGATTCTAATAACATAGTGAAGACATGCTTTAGCCTATAAGTGAACACTCATCCCGAGAATTCCCAGGTAGGCATCCGGGTCCCTCGTCTGATTGGGAATATGCGCAATGGCAGCCTAGACAGAAGACTCAGAATATAGGCGTTCACCCTTCCAGATTGCACGTGTTCGTTATTAAAATCTAGAACTTTGACGAGATCTCAAGGTGGTTCAGGCTAAGCCTGAGGAATTTGTCCTATTAGTCTAAGAGTAGATCCAGTGATGGAGAGCAACCTTCTTGTAAGGATGAAAGTAGGGATAAGAAGTAGGAGGGAGATAGAGAATAGCAAGTAAAAGGAGCAAATACTGGTTATAATCCTATGGTTATAGACTAGATTATTTTTCTAATAACCTAATTCCCTATAACCATGGCTCTGATACCAATCTGTAACACCCCAACCGATGGCGGAAACATCGGGATGTCACGTATTGATGATTGTTTCAGTAGCACATGGTATAATTTAAATTTTAAATAATTTATTCAAAACATAAATATCCAATATAAAGTGATGTCTAGGAATTCAATACATGATATCAAATAAACAAAAACTTCAAATAACTTCAAATAATAACTTCATGATAAATCCTCATGCAAACTCAAGCCTCAGCTTCATTGTTACCTGAAACATGTTAATTTTGAAAATATTTTTGGGTCAACAAAATTTGGTGAGAATTACATAGGTGTTGATAATCAAATAAAAATGTTGTACAATTCAAGTGTCATGGCAAGTCTAGTCCATATGTGAAAACATACTAGAAGTAAATCGAGTGCATAATCAACCCTTGTGACTGTTATATTGTGGTACATCCCATACGCTCATGGTTCACTCGATTATGTTATGCGATAACAATCACCCACGCTACCTTTGTAGGAGGCACGTATCCGGGTGGGATTGTCAGTCCAATAGATCTATCATTGTATACCGTCGGCTGATCAATGTTAATGATTATGCTAGAATTGTGCTTACCCTAGTCATGTTCAAGACATAATGCAACATAGAAAAACACATAGACACTTTATGATTGAATTGCATATAGAATGATGTAACATGTTCACCCCAAAAATGGTGATAAATAGAAAAGGGGCTATGTAACACTCACTTTAGCAAAATGTTATGTCTCGTGAAAAATAGAATATATGTTGCCCAACGATGCCAAGTATTACCCTATAATTAAGGTAATAAATATGTCTAAGTCTTTCTAGTCTACGAATATATTCTAGGGTTTCGAATTGGGGATAAGTATTCGTTTGATTAATAAATAAAATGTTTAATAAATAAAAAAATTTGATAAATAAATAAACAAAAGTCTTTGTGTAAACTTTAGATTAAAAATGGTCACATTATAAGGTTTTATGTATGAAAATAATTTTTATAAAATTATTTTCCTAAAAATAGAATATTTAAATCTATTTATTTCAAATTGTCAAAATATAACTTTAATATTTAAAAATATTAAAATTAACGAATTTTTAAATTAAAAATTATATTTCTGTTCTAAATGAATAGAAGTAATTTATATAAAATTTTGGTGCAAAAACATTGAAAAATGAATTTATTATGATTTATTTATGATTAAAACTAACAAAAATTGATTACAAATATTAAATAAACATTTTTCTGAAATTAAAAATCATTTCAGAAATATTTACTGTTTTATAAACTTAGGATAATTTTTGTGGAATTTTATAAAATCGTTTAGATATTTTTATAGAATTTTAAAATTATAATTGAATAAACTTGTAATTATTATTATATATATTAAATAAATGATTTTTGAAAAACTAAAAATTGTATGTTCAACTTTTCTACTAGAATAACATAAAATAATTTTTGTAGAATTTATAAAGTAGTTTTAGTATTTTAAAACGACTTTTTAAAAAATATAAGTGAAATATAAAGCTTAAAAGGTGAAAAAAATGTTTTTTGTTGAAGCTGGAAATCGAACTCGCGTGCCCCCGGTTTCAAACAGACAGACACAACCACTTGATCTAGATCAGTGGTTGTGTTTGTCTTGTGTCTGTTTTAAATAAATACATAAAGTCTGCAGTAGTTTATCCCCAAATCCTAATCCTATGAACCCTAGTTTAACAATAATCACAATTGATAACCAATAGCCACTGATATGATGGGGCTATTGTTTGTATGGTGCCGAAGATCAAAACCCATCAATAAAACGAAAAACTTACAAGCGAAATTCGTGTATAATGCACGGTCAACCAAGAAAGTCAAAACGCGAAGACAATTCGCGAATCAGGGAATGAGGGAAGATTGTGAGGGTGATGTTTTGTATATCGGTATTCCTAGGCTCACTAGGAGCGTTTAATTTATAGGATTCAGCTAATCATGGAAAGCTTTGACCTTTGATTCAAGATAGTCAAATGCGAGTCAATCATGCTCGATTAGGAAGCAATTAAGCAATTAAATGTGATGGAAGGATGCGAGATTTATGGTCGTTTGACTCTGTATGAGTAAAGGTGATTAAAGTTTACAAATCATGCTTCAATCAAGTGGTCAACGATGGTGTTGACCGGGTTTAAATGTGGTTTGCTGCTGATCATCAAGTAACAGACAAGGAGGGAAGGAGCAGCTAGCTTGCTGTTTGTGTATAAGAAATTAGAAGTCCAGATAAAAACAAAAGTCCCTTCGTGGCCTAGTGGTGGTGTGCGTGTGTTAGGATGACTCGGCACAGACTCCGGTTCGAGTCTGTGCAGCAACAATTTTTTTTTTAAAACAGCATGGAAGAGGGAAGGTTAGGGGGTTGGGCCGAGTTTGGGCTTGCTGTTTGGCTTGGGCCAGTTCCGAAAATGGGTAAACGTTAAAAGATCACTCAACCCTTTAAATCCCAAACCAAATAAAAGTTACATGTTATGAACCAAAACGACGCCACGTTGACCATCAACCACCATATTCGTATCAAAATTCGCGAATTCGTTCAATCTTTCTTCGACGAGGTCTTCTCCGTGAATAATTTATCCAGTCACAGTGACAATCGAACACTTTATTAATAGGTTAAAGTTGGGATTACTTGATTAATTATAGTTTGATTAGGGTTATTACGTTGTTTTTTAAATTTTAAAAAATTACAATAGATAAAGACCCTAAATCAATAAAAAAGTTAAAAAAAAACACGGGTTATTACGGTGTTTTTAAAATTTTTAAATTTAAAAAAATTACAATAGATAAAGACCCTAAATAGATAAAAAAGTTAAAAAAAAAAAACACTTCAAAAAAAAAAAAAAAAAAAAAAAAAAATCCAAACCAAAACCTTCCCAACATCAAAATGTCCAGGTTCATCCCCCCTGTTGCCAAGCGCCTCGCTTTGACCAAAGCGAGGCGCTTGACCTCTTTTTTTCAAACTCCCATGCAACCTCGTACTGAGTTTGACCTTGATGTGACTGAAGCGCCTCGCTTTGGCCTAAGCGAGGCGCTTCAGAGGGGAGTTGAAATAGAAGAGAGGGGGTGCCAATAGACGGACCCTTATGGATTTTTTTGTTTTTGTTATTTTTAAAATAAAATAAAAAAAATATTTCTGTTACATAAAACCAAAAAAATTAAATAAACCAGAAAGCACATAACATTTAATTATCATTCTCGTCGTCTTAATCTTCATCTTCATAATCATCATGAACGTCATTATTGTTGTATCGAGGAAGATTCCAAATGTGTTCAATCAATTTCGCTTGAATGTAGTGATGTGTTTGGCTGTTAAAAATATTTTGTATGTTTGTATATCTTGCTTCATCCCCGATATCCACATAATCGGGTGGTGTTTCCTCCTCGTATTTGCAGATTGCGTTTCATTCATTCTCCAAGATCATGTTGTGTAAAATAATGCATGCGTACATCACCTCTTTTGCTATATTTTTCCATAATCCTACACGGTACGCTCAAAATGTGCCATCGTTTTTGCAAACATCAAAAGCTCGCTGGACGTCTTTTCTTGCCGCCATTTGAGCTCCGTTGACTTTGTTCTCTTATCATCCAACGTGGTTTTGGTTGTAAATAATTTTACAAACACATCATATTCAAAGTAAATTTCATCCGTTATATAATATTTGTATTTGTACCATACCCCATTTACACTATAAGTGGCCTTTGGCCTAACACCGTTTATGAAGTCGTAGAAAATGGGTGATTGGTTAAGTATGTTTATATCACTATTTGAACTGGGCATCTGTGATATCAGTCTCTTATACTATACCATTTTTACAACCTTAGCCCTTCTCGTGTTTATGTGTTTACAAATTTAGTCCTCACGTTTATTTTCTTGGTCAATTTGATTATGAATGCGATATTATAGGATTTTCTATAAAAGAGACTTTATGAAAACATTTATAAAGATTCGTATCTATGCAGCTTCTAAACTTTTAAAGTTTGAACAAAAAGATTGCATATTTGATGTTTTAAAACATTTGAAGTTTATAAAAAATATAAAATTAGAAAGTTTTTTTAGAAGTTTAAAGTTTATAAAGCTTTGTTATAAATTTATAAGGAAACATTTGGTTTAAACATAATAAAGATTTTAAAGCGGTCATTCTTGCCAAATCTGAAATTTTCAAACTTTCCCTCCCTCTCCTCCATGCCATCCGTGTTTTCTTTTCCAACGTACTCATCACCGGAGTTCGGCCAACTTTCCGGTGACAGGTGCAAACTCGTTTTTAATGAACTTTATTTGATTTTAATAATTCCAAAACGTTTATCCACATTAAACCATTAGTTACCGATAAATTAATCAAGCCATTAACGTGTTAACTGAGTCTTTAATTGGGTTTTTATGTTGTAACCGTCGAACCTTTATGAACGAATCAAACGATAACAATAAAATACATTTGGTTAGTTGGGAGAAGGTAACGCTACCAAAAAACAAGGCGGATTGGGGATTAAAAGGTTGAAAGACGTTAATGACGCGCTTTTGTTTAAATGGACTTGGATATATAGGATGAATTCAGACTCCTTATTGAGACGGGTCATAGATGCTTGTCATGAAAATAAAAAAGGAGTGGGAAGTCTTACCTGTGAACAAATATGCAGCAGGGAACTGGAAGAGCATTGTTAAAGCGGTGCGGGCGGTCAGGGCAGGGAGCGTTTTTCTACATACATTGATTCGGCCTAAAGTGGGGAAGGGTGAATCGGTTCGTTTTTGGCTAGATGTATGGCAGGGAGGAGAGGTCTTAAAGCATTGTTGTCCGCTTCTATATAGCTTAGAATCTGATAAAAATTGCTCCATTTCGGACCGGGTGAAACGCTGTAACAATAGGTGGCTTGTTGATGCATATTGGGTTGTTAAGATTGATTGCGTTGTAGCTTTTCAGCAATGGCTTCAGCTTCTGAATTGCATAAAGCAGTTGGATTTGTCAGACACGAGGGACAGTTGGTTGTGGGATGGAAACAAAGATGGGACCTTCTCTGTTCAATCAGTGAGAAAATACATTCAGAAGGGGACCGGGTTCGATGCGACTTTTGTGTTAAAATGGATCTCATGGGTGCCGATAAAGTGTCACATAATGGTATAGAGAGCGGAAATGAATAGGATACCCACCAAGACGGAATTGGCAAAGAGGCATGTTACCCTTTTGGACTACTTGTGTCCTTGGTGCAACATGGTTGAGGAAACAGCTCTTCATGTAGTCGCAGATTGTGTTATAGCAATTAATGTATGGGATGGAATCAGTAGATGGATTGGAATTGCCCCGATTTATGCTTTCAAGATAAAGGATTTATGCTTACTATTTGGAGACTTTGGTGCTCTAGGAATGACTCGGTCTTTAATGGGAAACAAGCAAACGTTTCGGATATTATAGCTAGAATCAAGTCTTTATCCTTTTTATGGTTAAGAAATAGAAGCAAATGTAATAAATTAGTTTGGAAGGATTGGTGTCGGTCTCCGATGTATACGTTGTAATTTTGGGTTGTGCGGTATTGGTTCAGGCCCTTCTATACACACACTCACACACAACACAAATATATATGTATACGTGAATGTAGTAGTAAATGTGCAGAGAAAAAGAGAGTAAATGAAAAGCTTCAATATTCAACATAAAGGACAAAGCTATTTATAGGCATATATGACACCACATGCCCAACGTACATATGACTTATTCTCAAATTAACCTACTACCTCCTAAATTGAAGGTGCACTCCAACAATCATCTCTATGAATTTGGTCAACAACTACTTTTTCTATCAATTATTTTAATGACTAATTAAACAAAATAAACTACTAAATAATTGAGCCAAATGCCAATGACCTCCAGCCCAACTGGGGAGAGGTGGGAGAGTTTACCTCTTTAGAGGGTTCCCGTCCGGGCTTGGTCTTGAGTTCGATTCTTGCACACCACGAAAAAATTCCCTATAACGGTTTGAGATAACTTCAAAGTGGACACCGGTGCGTGGGTAGTGATTCGAACCCGGGTTGAGGGGTTGTATGTCGATTGATTTCACCACTGAAGTACACCTTCCAAAAAAAAAAATAATTGAGCCAAATAGTAATAACCAATATGTCAAGATTAATACCCAACATGCCGCCGGTCCTTGCTTTAAGGATCGTGTTTGCTTTGTTTGAATGAAAGTATATTTTCAAAAAAAAAAAAAAAACGAATCAAACGTTCGAAATATCCACACCTCTATAAATTGATTATTGTACATCGATCCTAGGCCTTTACACATTCTAAGCCCACATAAAAATCACCCTAAACGTGACCGGAAGCCCTCTGATTTCAGCTCAATGTTCTCGATCCTAGTTGGATAAAGACGGCGTGAGACAACATCAGGTCAATGTTGTGATGGGTCAGGCTTACACATTGTGGGATGGTGTCAAGTTGGGTCTAGATGATGTCGCTGATCTCTTCAAAATCTATTTGGTGTTGAAGGATCAAATATAAAAAGGAAGACTATCCAGAAAATGATTATGACAACGTGTTGCTTAATATGGAGAGAGCATAACGAGACAATTTTGAAGGCAAAAAGAGTGAATTAAGATTGGTATAACATTAATTAATTAGATGGCCGGGCTTCACATAATGGGGTATCTTTGGGTACAAAAAATAGCTTCAAGTTACAGTCCCTTATAAATTGAGACAAATGATGCCGCTTTAAGATTCTGTAGTTAACATGTAAATAGGGGTTTGTTTTTCTTTTTCGGCTTGTATGTTTTAGACTAGCTTTCTTTTTGGATAGTACCTGTTTATTACAAGTTGCTTTTAAACAAAATCATTTGCATTAACCTTTTGTGTAGATAGACATAAAGACACTACAAGAAAATTGAGCGATAGAGACGACTTGTCTCGCCTCCAAAAGTGTCGCCAGTATTGAGAGGATTTCTTGTAGTGAGAAACTAACGCTAATAGTCCTTTGGCCTAGCTAGTGGCATTAGGACGGCGTTTATCACGATCAACGTGGTCAAAGAGTTTTACAAAGTAGACATTACTTGGAATTTCAGAACAAATAAAGGTGTATTAAAACAAGGACATAATTTATTTGATATTTTGATTTAAGAGTGATGTGTATTTGTAGTTAAAAAAATACTATCAACGTGCTCGGAGAGTTTTACAAAATTAACATTACTTGGAATTTTAGAACAAATAAAGGCGTGTTAAAAAGGACGAATTTTATATAATTTTAGAGTAATGCGTGTTCGTAGTTAAAAATACTAAAAACAACTATGTTATATCACCTAAAATCCTCTAAACCCATAACCTCCATGTTATACAACAAGTTAGTTACACCACATTAAAATAGTAAACTCATGATCTCATATACAATAGCAAGTGGAAATGCCATCTCATCAATAACCCTCATGTGAAAATATTTGTAATAACACTTTTAACCTCAAGCAAACAATTGTAAATATTAGACAGAATACTCAAAATAAAGTTTATTAGAAAACGGTGCAGCCCAATTCAAAAGTAACATGCAATACATAACCACATGATGACAAGTCTCCCAGAAGTAAGCTTTAATGTGTGAGTAACAATGGCATAGATGACCTAACTGGAACAGACTCAACAACATACAACGTAACCGGTCCTTGAGTCGTTTTTGCTGCCTCTTTTAAAAATACATTAAGGTCGTCTTGATCACCTATGTCAACAACTACAGTAGTGTTTTGATTAGAAGATGAAAAAGGAAATTGGTAAGTCATCCTAAAACCGTCCACGGGTAAGTTCACCTTCTCTGACTCTTTCTTTAAAATTAGAATAAGCATAACACTCTGAACACTCTAAAGTACGCCTCATATATCCTAACGGCACATACTTAATAACTCCGTTAACTTGCTCCCACGAGCCTCCACTGCAAATCTGTTGAAATACTACATGAGTTCAATCCTGAATATCAAAATTTATATGTTTTAGTGTTAATACATAATCCTTTAATATTTTGCATGAGCTTATGTTTCAGGGTAAATGCTGGGCTTAGTGGATCTGGATTGTAGATTGAATCATTGCTGATGGGCTGATGGGCGACATGGGCTTAGGAATGAAGACGGGCTTAGG
Source organism: Ambrosia trifida (assembly GCA_028751855.1). NCBI lineage: Eukaryota > Viridiplantae > Streptophyta > Magnoliopsida > Asterales > Asteraceae > Ambrosia > Ambrosia trifida. The sequence goes on from CM054129.1 coordinate 13,028,348, forward strand.
AATGAAGACTTGTTGGGCTTCTGGGCCTCCAGTTCGTAGCTGATATTTTAAAGGCTGTCCACGTCATCAATCCGTGTATGATATCTAGGCTTAATCACAGCCGTTCATCAAAGAAACACAAAACCATATGATCCGTTGGATCTGTGTTTCTTTGCACGTTGAATATCCAGCTATAAAAGCTTTCCACCTCGTTCATTGTGGAGCTTTAGATCTCATTTTCATTTTTCATCAGTCTTTTTCTCTCGTTCACTTTTCATATTCTAGGGTTTGTAACAGATCAGATTCATCTCGAATCTGATCAGTGTTTGAGTCATTTCTTTCCACAATCTAGAATAGTTGATAAGTGTGAGTTGTTGTAGAGATCTCAGTATTTTGTAATCAGTTTGTTGATTGTTCTTGGGTACAAACATTTAGGGTTGGGATTCTTGTTTAATAAAGTTCTTTCAGTATTTGATATCATGTTTTTGACATGGTATCAGAGCTTCTAGGTTAGATAGAGTCCTGATACTCGAAGATCAAGAGTTTTTCTTGATTGGTGTTGATATTCTGGGTATTTCTTCCGCTGGTATTGTTGGGTTCAAGATCGATCAATATTGGATCGTTTGGACACATATAGATCTGTTGGATCTGAGGCTGTTGCTGTTGCAGGATTGGAGTTTTTTTCTTATAGCTTCAATTGCCTCACATCTAAATAACCCTAAGTGAAGGTTATTTGGGTGTGAGTACGGAGAACCCTAACTTGGGCTTGATTTGGTGAGATCTTTCCATTACTTTACTGTTTTTTGTTTTTAGAGTTGATCTAAGGAGTCGATTGTTCAGGACTGAGTTCCTGTTTAGCTTTAAGGTCGGTTTAGGTTAGTGGCTCCCTCGTGAGGACCTGGGTCGGAACCCTTGAGGATCCGGCTATCTGGATCACCAGCGAGGCTTCGCCTGTGTGTCATTTGTTTTTTTGTGTGTCATTTGCTTTTTGTGTCTTGAAAGTTGATTGGTTGTGTCCTACGTGTTTATAATTGTTTTCTGACTCTTTGTGTGTTGTGTTTCTGTGCATCTGATTGCGTGTTAGTTGTTGTGTTGTGATTGTTATCATGGCTGATGATGAGCCACCTCAGGATTTGGGGCCGAATGGTCCCAATCTATTAGATGTGGGTAATGGGGGTGCTGGTCCTAATGAAACTTTAATAAGTAAATTAGACATTAGTAACCCACTATATTTACATGCTTCAGATTCAAGTAATCTTACTATCACATCTATTAAACTAAGAGGATCTGAAAACTATTCAGTTCGGGCAAATAGTTTAACATTAGCTCTTCAAGTCAAAAACAAATGGAGTTTTATTGATAAAACATGTGTTAAATCTGAAACTGATCCTATTTTAGCTAGACAGTGGGATAGATGTAATTCAATCGTTTTAACTTGGATTCTAAATTCAATCAGTGAGGAATTATACATGGGGCATGTGTTTTCTAGACTTGCTAGTGATGTTTGGATTGAATTAAAAGAGACATATGATAAAGTAGACGGGTCTGTTGTATTTGATTTGTATCAGAAAATTAATTCATTTAATCAGAATGGTATGCCTGTATCTGAATACTATCATAAGCTGAACATTATGTGGAAACAATTAGATCAAATTCTACAACTACCTGCTTGTACATGTGATGCTGCTAGGGAGTTTAATAACTTTAGTAGTATGATAAAATTAATGCAGTTCTTAATGGGTTTGGATGGTGTGTATCAAAGTGTTAGGACTAGTCTATTGATTAAAGATACTCTACCTAGTGTGAAAGAAGCCTTTGCTATAGTTTCTAGGGAAGAGTCCCATAGAAATTCTAGCATTGGTGTTAAAAAAGGTCAAACAATGGGGTTTATGTCTAAAAATAATCAACCTGTTGATCTTTCTAAAAGAGTAACAAAGAATTATAATCCTAATCTTAAATGTACACACTGTAACAAAGTTGGACACTCAATTGAAAAATGTTTTGAAATAATTGGGTATCCACCTTGGGCCAAACCTAGAGGGGTACAGGGTAAAAAGGTTGTTGTTAATAATGTTTGTGCTGATAAAACTGATATACCTATTACTACTTTGACCAGTGATCAGCTATCTAAACTTTTGAGTCTAATTTCAGAAAAAACAGTTGATCCTCCTCAGAGTCATAATGTTTCAGGTAGTTTATTTTCCCCTTTTTGTGCAAATGTGTATGCTAAGCCTATTTTTTGTTTTAATGTTGGGGGAAATAAAATTAAAGTGGGTTGGATAATAGATTCAGGGGCTAACCAGCATATGGTTACAAGTGAACATGATTTGACAGATTACATTGATGTGTCTGATCTAAACATTCAAGTTAAACATCCTAATGGCACAAATGCTCTTGTTACTAAAATAGGTTCATTAAAATTAAGTGACAAAGTAACTCTTCATGATGTTTTTGTTGTGCCTGATTACTGTGTGAACCTTATTTCTGTGCATAAATTGGTTAAAGATAACCATTTGTATGTTGGTTTTGATGAAAATAATTGCTACATTCAGGATTTGTTAACAAAGAAAGTCCTGGTGACTGGTAATCAGCTAGAGGGACTGTATTTTTGTGGTGGTGCTTTTGTTAGTAATAAGGTAGGGATCTCTAATAGAGAGTATGAATTGTGGCATGGTAGATTAGGACATCCTTCTGATATTGTTTTGCAAAAATTGGAAGATGTCTTAGACATTAAGTTTTCCAAGAAGGAAAACTTACCTTGTGATGTGTGTCACAAGGCTAAACAACATAGGGAACCCTTTCCCTTAAGTGATCATAAGACCACCAGTCTTGGTGATCTCATTCATCTAGATGTGTGGGGGCCTTATAGGATTGCTAGTAAGGAGGGGTTTAAATATTTCCTTACAATAGTTGATGACTATTCTAGAGCAGTGTGGGTTTGTCTAATGAAAACCAAAACTGAAGTTTTTGAACATATACAAGATTTTGTTAACATTCTTAAAAATCAGTTTTCTAAAACTGTTAAGTGTTTTCGTAGTGACAATGGTACAGAATTTATAAATAACCAAATGTATAATTACTGTAAGTCTTTAGGGATTAGTCATCAGACTACTTGTGCATATACCCCACAGCAGAATGGGGTTGTTGAAAGGAAACATAGACATTTATTAAATATCACTAGGTCCTTGTTGTTTCAAAGTAACTTGCCTGTTAGGTTTTGGAGTGAATGTGTCTTGACTGCTTCATATCTTATTAATAGGACACCTTCGTCTGTGCTGAATGGAAGGACACCCTATGAACTCATTTATGGTTTCAAACCCTTCCTTGGTCATTTAAAACTGTTTGGATGTCTTTGTTTTGCAACCATCTTAAATGAGTCTGATAAAATGAGTGAAAAGGCTGAAAAATGTGTTTTTATTGGTTATTCAAATGAGAAAAAGGGTTATAAGGTTTATAGTTTAGAAACTAGGATTATTTCTTTTTCAAGAGATATTAAGTTCTATGAGACTATTTTTCCTTTTAAAGATAAACTAGTTTTTGAAAAATTTAATGATAATTCAATAAAAGAAATAGACTCATTAAACTTTTTTGATTGGTTTGACAATGAAACATCCATTCAGAATGAAGAGCCCGATGATGAGGGAAGGGGGTCAGGTAATATAGAGGTAGAGACACATGGGTCTCAGCAGCCTCATGCTAAAGACCAGGATCTGATTGAATCTTCTGATTCTCAGGATTCAGCTGGTGATAGCATTGATGGTAGGGCTGAGCATGTGACACCTAGTGATAAGATTAGTGGGTCTGAGGGTAATGACCAAAGCACTCATACCATAAGGATGAGTTCTAGGAGTTCTGTTCTTCCTAAAAGGCTAGATGATTTTGTTATTGAAGGAAAGGTTAAGTTTGGTGTTGAAAAAGTTGTCAATTATGCCAACTTATCCTGTGACAATAGGGTGTTTGCTAGTGTGTTAAATAAGAGTATAGAACCTAGGAATTTTGTTGAAGCCTCTAAGGATCCTAACTGGATCAAGGCTATGAATGATGAAATAGAAGCTCTGAATAGGAATAACACATGGACTCTTGTAGACTTACCTAAAGGTAGGAGTCTAGTTGGCTGTAAATGGATTTATAAGATAAAATATAAGTCCAATGGTGAAATTGATAGATTCAAAGCCAGGCTTGTGGCTAAAGGATATAGCCAAAAGCAAGGCATAGACTTTGATGAAACTTTTTCACCAGTTGTAAAGTTTGTTACAGTCAAGTGTGTCATGTCTATTGCTATTCAGAATGGCTGGAAGTTGTTTCAGCTTGATGTTAATAATGCTTTTTTATATGGAGACTTACATGAAGATGTGTTTATGTCTCTTCCCGATGGGTATTATTCTGAAAATGAAACTAAGGTGTGTAAGCTGAATAAGTCATTATATGGGCTTAAACAAGCTCCTAGAATGTGGAATGAGAAGCTTGTTGGTGTCTTATGTGACTTAGGCTTTATACAAAGCAAGTGTGATTATTCCTTGTTTGTTAAACATTGTGACAATGTGACTGTTGTTCTGCTTGTGTATGTAGATGATATAGTTTTGACTGGTAATTGTGTTAGTGAAATAAGTAATATAAAGTTGTGTCTAAAAGAAAAATTCCTTATAAAAGATTTAGGTGAGTTAAAATATTTTTTGGGTATAGAGGTGTTGACTAATGGTAACACTCTCTGTTTATCCCAAAGAAAATATTGCCTAGATTTGTTAACTGAGTATGGTATGCTTGCATGCAAACCAGTTAACAATCCTATGGAGCCTAATCATACTTTAACTCTTATTTGTGCTGAACAATCAAATGTGTTAACCAATATTACGGGTTATCAACAATTAGTAGGTAAGTTGATATATTTGGCACATACTAGGCCAGACATATCATATGCTGTACATTATTTAAGCCAGTACATGCATAAACCTACTAAGGGACATTTGAAAATTGCACTAAGATTGTTAAGGTATTTGAAAAGGGCTCCTGGAAAAGGAATTTGTTTCAAACAGGACACATTATTTGGCCTATCAGCTTATTCTGATTCTGATTGGGCCAAGTGCACTAACACTAGAAAATCTGTGACTGGCTTCTGCATCTTTCTTGGAAAAAACTTGATTTCCTGGAAAAGCAAGAAGCAGTCTACAATTGCTAGGTCGTCAGCTGAAGCTGAATATAGGGCTATGTGTTCAACTGCATGTGAAGTGTTATGGATTGTCAATGTGTTAAGTGAGTTACAGGTTCAAGTTGTTTTGCCTGTTCCTCTGTTTTGTGACAATAGTGCAGCTATGTCAATAGCTGCAAATCCGGTGTTTTTTGATAAAACTAAGCAATTTGAGATTGATTTATTTTTCTTAAGAGAATTAATCTCTAAGGGAAGTATTCAAACAATCAAAGTATGTTCTGAGAATCAAGTGGCTGATATAATGACTAAAAGTCTTGGTGTTGCACAACATGATAAACTTTGTAGTTTGCTTGGTATGTTTGACCCATTTGGGCATACTGAGGAAACGTGAGAAGTTTGGTTAAGTTATTTTGACCCGTAAGGATATTCAGATTGAGGAGGGGTGTTGAAATACTACATGAGTTCAATCCTGAATATCAAAATTTATATGTTTTAGTGTTAATACATAATCCTTTAGTATTTTGCATGAGCTTATGTTTCAGGGTAAATGCTGGGCTTAGTGGATCTGGATTGTAGATTGAATCATTGCTGATGGGCTGATGGGCGACATGGGCTTAGGAATGAAGACGGGCTTAGGAATGAAGACTTGTTGGGCTTCTGGGCCTCCAGTTCGTAGCTGATATTTTAAAGGCTGTCCACGTCATCAATCCGTGTATGATATCTAGGCTTAATCACAGCCGTTCATCAAAGAAACACAAAACCATATGATCCGTTGGATCTGTGTTTCTTTGCACGTTGAATATCCAGCTATAAAAGCTTTCCACCTCGTTCATTGTGGAGCTTTAGATCTCATTTTCATTTTTCATCAGTCTTTTTCTCTCGTTCACTTTTCATATTCTAGGGTTTGTAACAGATCAGATTCATCTCGAATCTGATCAGTGTTTGAGTCATTTCTTTCCACAATCTAGAATAGTTGATAAGTGTGAGTTGTTGTAGAGATCTCAGTATTTTGTAATCAGTTTGTTGATTGTTCTTGGGTACAAACATTTAGGGTTGGGATTCTTGTTTAATAAAGTTCTTTCAGTATTTGATATCATGTTTTTGACAAAATCATTATGCTAAATCTGGTATTTGGCATCATCGACGACCTGATTAGAGGAAACAAAAAAAAAAAAAAAATGGCAAAAACTTATATGTATTTTTCTACAGCAAAATACCAAAGGCATTATAGCCTAGCAGTATCTTGGTGGTGAGATAAGACTTAGGGACCATAAGGTCCTGGGTTCAAATCTCACAAAGAGGGTTTTCTCATAATTATGAGTTTCCTCCTGAATTGGTGACTTGGTGATGAAATATAATCGCGTGGTAACATTGGTGGCACGATGATACTCCAGTGTTCCGTGAGTGATTCCAATTTATTGGCCGTTCAAAAAAAAAAAAAAAAAAATCAAAAAAAGTCCTATTAAATTTTTTATGTACAAATCTAGAGAAGAAAAAAAGAATACAAATAACAAAAAACAAAAGACCAATCTTCAAGAGCCTTAACCTACACCAAGACCATGTCAGGGTAAAGAAGGTCCAATGATGAATGATCATCTTGCACCATAATATTATGTGATAAAAAGTCATTGTTCCGCAACTCGTATTGGTTAATGCTTGTGAAGATTGGCGTTATTTCCAATCATTTTGACATATTCAAGCATGCTAAAAAAATCAAACATACATGAAAAAAATCCTCAAATATACCTTAAAAAAATAAAATAAGATAAACTAAAATAAACCTCAAAATAGATTGGTCATATTAGAGACATACTTCGGAAAACAGTGTATGTCGATAGTTTAGGCTGAGAACTGTGAATGGAATCTCATATCTGTGTATGGTTTTATATGCAAATTTCTTGGTTGATGGAGGAATTCAAATGGTTTACTATCTACTTATTATTTTTAGGAAACAAGCATGCATTAAAGGATGTTTAATGCTCTAAGACCGTTTTTTTTTTTTGAACAGCAAAAAAACTTTTATTAAAATCACATTGCCACTAGCAAGAAACTAGTGACACCATACACCCAATCGCCCAAAGGCGAAACACCAAAAAACATACAACTGATCGCCTTACACCACAAAACAAACCTAAAATTTTTTACACCTAACTTATTTTACAAAGATCACCACTGTCACCCCACAGATAAATCATATCCACCTGTCATCAGCTGTAAGTCTAAGGGAGACACGTTACATCGAGCTCTTTTGCCTGGCGTCTTCGCATAATTTTCGAACAAATAAAAAACATGACAGTCTTTTCTTCTCCTTTTTGGGGTTTTCTTTGAGGCAGAGACAATTATTTTGTCCAGTTTGAAAGGATCCGCCATACCACTCTTGTTATCTCGAGCCTTCAGTTTGCCATCTCCAATATTTTTCACCCCGCTAACTATCAACTTCTTGTGTTTACGGGTCTCTTTTAACAAAAGCGACTCGCATAGCCTGGATGTTTGGGCGTTGAAGTAAAAAATTTGCTTGGCCACGTGCGGAGGCTTTGGGTCCAAAAATTCCTGCCCGTTAGATTTGTCTTGGCCCTCCCCATTATCCCTATTTCCTTCCACACTTTCTGAATTTCCCACATAATTAATTACTTCCAAATGACCCCCACAAGTACTGTCCACCCGTTTGTTTTCTAGTATCCCAAAATTACAATCACTCTTGGGGTCCCCACCTTCATTAATTACTACAAAACCATTGTTAACATCATTTATTATATTCCCATCCCCATTTGACCCTTCGTCATCCCCATGAAGCACAACCACCGGATCGACTTCCCCCTTACCCGCCGTCTGGTCGCTACCACCTCCAAGGTCCGGCACCGGAATTCCCATGTTTCGCAATTCCGACGTCTGACCGATATCCGAAGTTTCCTTCACCGCGCCAACACTACCATCAGAATTAATGGTACCTATAGCTTCATCAACTCCGACAATCACCGTAGATTCCTTTACAAAATTTGGTGTCCAACTTGGGGCTCCTTCTGTAACCCAGCATGAAATCATCGAATCTTTCCATCTGAGCTTTATTTCCTCTGAAATTCTTCTCCCATGATTTACCACCACCCCCACATAAATGCTCTAAGACCGTTCATTACCAAAAACTCACTCTTTGAAATACAGCGTGAATCTTTAATTTTTTAAATATTGTTTTTTTAATAACTTGATAATAATTTTATTTTTTCCTTAATAAATTAAGTACCGTAAATCCATGTCAAACTTACAACCCGCATTCATGCAATACACAACAAGATGATGATAATGGACAGGATATTGGTAATCCTATTCTCATCTCTGGTTGTAAAATTGTGTCCTATACGCGGCCCAATGCATGTCGGTTATGTGTCGGGTAATTACCTATCAGATATTAGGCAGTTCCACGAATATGATGTATGTATACCTGTTTGTATGTTAAAAATGTTATGTTTTATAATTTTTTTACGGTTATAATGTCATCTATATTATACTTCTTTGATTGCTCTACTCTTTTATTATTTTACTAGGTTAGAGGCCCATTAACTTCATGGGTGAACAAAACATAAAATGAAGAGAGAGAAAAAGCATAAATATATTGGTATCAAATCACAACACATGATCAATAAATAGATATGATTTTATCTAATTACAACATAATAAGATCATTATGAATACATATGAATGGCATCTACAACATTATAAAACAACATAACCATAAGCTGTCAGTTTGGAGCATTTCAAAGGTGTAGTTCTCACTTTGAGTACGAACTTTTCTTGATGCCACACCCTTTGACAACCACCTCACTCGACCTAACATAAAAACTATCAAGCCTTGAATAGCACTTTCGGTCGCAAATTTTTTCTACCCATTAGCATACTTGAAGATCTATGTTGGGCTTATAGAAACCAAAAAAATTAATGGCAAAAAACTCAAACGGTGACCGGTGTGGCTCAACCAAGAGTAGAGTTGTACCATATCATGCAAAACACTATTTGTTCACTAGTATTATGCCCGCGCACTTCGCTGCGCAAATACAATTATAAAAAAAACATGGCAACGTATTGCATTCTAATTTGGCTAAATTTCGTAAAGCTCTCATTCTCATAAGAAACGGCTTTTAAAAGTAAATTTAAGATTTAACAATCAAAATTACAATTCTTGTTTTTTTTACAACCCACATATGTTTTTATGTTTATTTTGTTCATACAATCATTCAAGCTTAACTTTCTTAGTATAATATAATGATTTTAGAATTTATATTTATATTATAGTCATTTTGCAATTGATCTAAACGGTCACTTTGTCTTTTTAATTGAAATCATAAAAGGGTGAGGAGCTTCAAAACAACTTACATGATAGTAATGAACATTTTTATAAAAGTAGAATTTTCATAGAATACTTCAAATTTTATTTATACATAAGTACATGATAGTTCGCATGTGATAATTCAAATACATTAATAAGTCTCTAAATTGATTATATAGTTATAGTACAAGTGCATAATGCAATAAGGGGTATTATGAGAAACTTTTACATAACATATCTATGTTAAAGCATGAGTCTCTTGATATCCCATCTTAAAATGGGTGTAAAATTACTTTTCTAAACATGTCACCTCCTTAATAAGGTAAAAAATTGTTCATAACATGAATGTTAATGTTATTAAGTTGTTCCCTCCCAGAAAAAAATAGTCCCCCATGAAGCCCAAGTTGTACCTTCGCCTAAAAAATGTTTTTTCCAGAATCCATTCTTTGAGATCCGCCGCTATGATCCTCAACTTCATCACTATACCTAGCTTCAAATTAGAACAATCCACATAATCACATAATGGTGTAAACTCAGACATTTAATATAAGGTTGTGGGATGTTTTAGGTTGTATATAATTTCCAACGGTTCTTAATGAGTATATTTGAAAAGTAATAAAACAAAGCGTGGGTCTAACCCAAACCAAATTAACCATTTTTTTTTTTTTTTTTTCAAAATAGTGTTTCAACCCATACCCACTATTGACAAAACCTAGTCTGACCCGAACCCAAATGCTTTTTTAAACGATCGATTCTTTCTTCGGTTTCTCTTTCCTGTTCAATTAGCAACAATTAACACGTAAAGTCAACTAATTAGCCACAATCACAAGAACCATCATAAGCTAGAAATTTATAAAAAAAATAAAATAAAAAAGGGAACACTTACAAAATGATTACAATTTTTCTTGCTTTATTTTGTTAATAGTAAAAATAACAAGTTTATCATCCAAAACTTAGTTAAACACTTAACCTCATAATCCACAAATCAAGAACCAAATTCAATAGCCACGAGTCAAAATCCATCAACCCACCAAACCCTTATTAAACATTATTTTTTTGAAAATCCAACACGAGCCATTTTATTAAACCAAAAAGACACCCATACAGCAGCCAATGTACAAAACAGAACCAACGGCCTAGCAAAAGACTACCCGAAGGCCCAGCCAACCCAAAAAAATACCGCCCACACCAAAAAAAAAAAAAAAAAAAACACAATCTAAACAGATACAGTCCCCACAGTTTGTTTAACTGAGAATTTACTTAAGAAAAATCGATCTCTTCGAAAGCCCACCATTTCGTCAATTCGAGTCCCGCCACTTTCGACCTCTTTTTCATCCACCAAAACGAGTTTTCTTTGATTTCTTCGAGTATTCTAATCACCGACGTGTCTTTATTGTTAAAATTTTTTGCATTTCGCGCCAACCAAATTTGCCAAAGGGTCATGAGAATGACCGCATAAATCGAATCCTTTAATTTCTTCGTTCCCTGCAAGTTGTTACTCCACTCCAAGAGTTAATCTAGCATGCCAATTTGAGACGCTGGTTGAATTTTGATCCATTTACAAACATGCCACCATATTATCTTAGACCCAAAACACTCCACCAACGCGTGATCAATTGTTTCTTCGTTGTCCTTGCATCTTTTACACAATCCAGGTCAATGTTGAGCCCCCTTGCCGCTAACTTGTCCGATGTTGGAATGCCCCCTTGAATAGCCAGCCACACAAAACAGTTAACCTTTGGTACGACGATTTTGCTCCATTTAAATCCATTTGAAGTGTTCTGCCCAGACAGTGCAGCCCCAAGGTCGGTCCGCACTTGCTTTACCGAAAATTCCATCTTTTTCCCTTCTGAAATCCAGTAGCCGTAGTCATTTCCCAGCTGAATCTGTTGTTCGGCCAGCAACGTATTTAACTGATTCCACTGACCGATCTCCCCAGCAGTCGTAGGCAAGCGAACCCACTCCCAACCCCAGTTTATAATACCCCCGTCCCATATATAATTGTCAACCACTTTGGCCTTCTTATTTCTGCATAATGTGAATAGATCCGAGAATCGCTCCTTTAAAAGCCCACCCGAGATCCAGTTATCCCTCTAAAAAGATGTTTTGCCACCATCCTTTACTGAGCATACGAGACATTGTTGTAAATCTACCCCCTTTTTAATAAAAACGGACCCAAGCTCAGCTATGGTATTCCAAACCCCACCCAACGCCTTTTTATGTGGTATGGTCGTCAATTCTCTCGCTCCTCCATGAATGGCATCGATTGCTTTAACCCAAAGTTGTCCAGGAGATACTTTATATCTCCACCACCATTTAACCAATAGACCTAAATTCGTATCCTCAAGGTTTCCCACCCCAAGCTCATCCGCTTTTTTTGGTTTTACAATTTTATCCCAGGCAACCCACCAAATTTTCTTGACATTAGACGACCCCCCCCATAAAAACCGTCTCCAAATCCCGTCGATTGTTTTTAAATCAGTGACAGGAGCCCGAAACAGTGAGAAGTAGTACACCAGTAGTGCACTCAACACAGACTTCACGAGCACAAGTCTACCTGCGAACGAAAGCAACCTCGCTTTCCAAGTTGAAAGCTTTGAATTTATACGATCAATAACCTCTTTCCAACTCCCTATTCGCTTCATAGAGGCTCCAATTGGTAACCCAAAATATAAGAAAGGAAAGGACCCGCGTTTACATACCAAACAACTTGATAACCTGTCTATCTCCGCATCGCTTACTCCAACACCATATAATTGACTTTTGTGGATATTAACCTTCAACCCAGAAGCTAGCTGGAAACATCTCAGAATTCTATCCAAACTCTGCACATTCAGATCTGACCAGTTTCCCATAAAGAGTGCATCATCAGTGTAAGTTCCGGCCTGTTGTGTGGGAGCTTTACACCCGAGAATAACCCACCCGAAACTGTTTTTGAGATCATCACGTGGAGCGCTTCTGTAACAATAGTGAACAGAAACGGCGACAAAGGGTCGCCTTGACTCAAACCCCTATTTAAAGAGAATTCACATGTCGGTTCCCCATTCACCAATACGGACACCTTTCTAGTGAACAAAATCCCCATAATCCATTGCTTCCACTTAGAGGGGAATCCCATATTATGCATGATGTTTATGAGAAACTTCCAAGAGACGCAATCGTAGGCCTTTTCGAAATCAACCTTAAACAACATTATTTGCTTTTTAGATTTTTTTGCCCAGTTTAAAACTTTGCTGATAATAAGTGGTGCGTTGAAAACGTGTCTTCCTTTAATAAACGCCGATTGCTCCTTGGAAATAATGCTTCCCAACACCCCTTTTAATCTACCTGCGAGAACTTTGGAAATCATCTTCCCAATGACGCCTATTAATGAAATAGGACGAAAGTCCGAAAACGTCATCGGGTGTTTTACTTTTGGGATCATGGCAACGAATGAAGAATTACACAAGTTTCTTATAGACCCATGTGTATAGAAATCATTCATCACCTTCATGAAATATGACTCGAGCTTCCCCCAAAACTTCTTAATAAACGCGAAAGTAAAACCATCCGGACCCGGAGATTTCTCGCTACCACACTCCCAAACCGCCGCTTTGACTTCTTCAATTGAGAATATTTCAATTACTTTGGTCACCTCGTCAGCAGATACTATTTTAAAACCGGACCCATCCATGCGAGGCCTCACCGGAATAGGTTCTCTAAACTTTTCTTTAAACAACTGAGCGGCCCTGTCTTTTATTGCCTTTTGATCCGTCACCCATTCGCCATCCATCATGATCCCGTTCAGTCTCTTCCTTCTACCCTTTATTACCCCTTGAAAATACGCCGAATTTTCATCACCATTAAGGATCCACTCCACCCTCGAACGCTGATGTAAATCTTTTAATCTATCCCATTCATGTTGGAGGATTTGCTTTCTGAACAGTTTCCAATCCAACGTTTCTTGGTCGTTTAGTACTCGTGTCTCCGCCACCGATTCTAAACGAGTTGCACGTGCAATCGCTTCCTTAACCCATCTATTTTCAGTTTCAGCAGTAATTTTTCTCCATTCCTTGATCATACTTTTAATGGTTTTATACTTCAACAACAATTCCACATCTGGTACACTCGCATTTATCGTCACTTCCAACCCCCTCTCGACAATACTAGCCAGTTCATCCTTCCCTAGCCAAGAGTTAAAAAACCGAAACGGAGTTGCCCCCGTGCACGTAGGTTCAATAATGAAGATTAAAGGAGAGTGGTCCGATACATCCTTTTCCAGAGCCGTTAATTTCGCGTCCGGCCACCTAGACACGAAATCGGAGGAAACCAACATGCAGTCCAACTTACTTAATTTGGCCCCATCATATGACATATACGTATATTTCCGCCCCCCCATATTGTATTCCACAAAGCCCCCTCTCGCAATGAAATCATTAAACGCTAAAGCGTTGCTGGTAATAAAGACCGAGTTCACTCTTTCTTCCTTGCATCTTACTTCATTAAAGTCACCCAATGCTATCCACCTACCCAAAAACTCGTTTTTCAAAGTTTCAATGTTCATCCATAACTGCCGTCTCAGCCCCGGCTCTGATGGTGCGTAAACATTCAATACCCACAACAGATCCTGCTCCCTTATCAGATTCCCCCCCACCAGTATGTAGTTTTGTGCTTTTCTTACATGTTGTACACAGAAAACCCCTGAATCCCAAATTGATATTAAACCCCCGATCTTCCAACCGCATTCATAACCTCAAAACCACACCCCGCCCCGTCCCAGAACCGACCAATCTGTGTCTCAGTCATAACTTCCAATTGTGTTTCTTGTATAGCAGCAAAAGAGATATTAAACGAACGCTTTAAGTAACGTACCTTAGTCACCTTATCTCGACCACCCGCCCCTTTGATATTAAAAGTCAGAAAATTCATTTTAAACCCACCAACACCTGTTCAACGTCGATTCCCTCTTCAACAACGTTTTCGAAACCATCCATCTGAAGGCCCATAGCTGCCCCCATTGTAACACCCCAACCGATGGCGGAAACATCGAGGTGTCACGTAGTGACGATTGCTCAATAGCTCATGGACTAAAGTGTAAATTTGAATACATTGATTAAATAAATTATTACATTGAAATGAAAAATACAAAGTACAATGATTCTAAAGCGTCAAGTCTAACTAGATTACAATGAAATCAAAGCTTAAATATAAATCCAAAAGCTTAAAAGAAACTTCTCAACAATAACCTGAAACATGTACGAAAATAGTATATGTCAACACAAAAATGTATTGGTGAGCATACCCTGTTTGAATACATATAGTAGAAAAAGTGTTTCGCAATTCACGTGTCATACTGTCTACAATTTAGTGTTCAAGCTGTGTACAAATGCTACCCAAAATCAAACCTTTCGTTCAATGAATCAAGAGTCACATATATATAGTATTCGCTCATAGTAGGCGATGAATAATCGTTCACACATAACAATAATTAAGTACTATTTATTGCTATGCTAGGCCGCCCAGCGGTTAATGATTAAGGTCATAAGTACACACTATCAACGAATCAACAAGTAAAACACATACAAGAATTGCGATTGTGAATATAGAATAAACCATGATTAAGTGAGTGAAGTAATAAGCGTACATGAATCACCCCAAAAGTGTAAAACATGAAAAGGGGAAAGATATACTCACAGTTTGCGAAAGCGATCAAAATCCACTTAAGCGGTCGTGAGTTAAGTAATGGGAATTCCGAGGAATTCAACCTATAACGTGTAAGAATACTAATAAGGAAAAGTCTAAAAAGTCTAAGGTATCTAGGGTCCAAGGCATTAGGGTTTGCTAAGTCGATTTGGGGAATTAGAGTTTTTATGATAAGTCGCGTTAATGTAAAAGTTATATAATAACATACCAAAGTTTATAAATACGGTTTAGGTAATATAATTATTGCCAATTGAATATTTAGATAAAACTTATGTTTGAATAATTAAGGCAAAATCACTTAGTTAATTACTTTAACTAATTATTGTAAATAATTACGATAATCATAAATATTAAAATAAATAATTATGAGTTACACGATGATCCGATAAATAATAATTAAGACTTTCCAACATATGAATTATTTCTATTTTATAAGAAAATTATTTATAAAATAGATGTTGTATTAGTATAAATAAATAAATGTTTAATTATGTCGTAATTGATAAATAATACTAATAATACAAGACATGATCCAAAAATGCTATTTTTTATTGAAAATGGATGCTTTCTGATGTAAATTAATGAAAATAATTTTCCCATAATTTTTATAAACTTATATATATTTAAAACTGATTTAATGATGTTAAATAGTGTTTTAATGATTAAAAATAGGAAAATTAATAAAAATAAGTGTTTTCTGAATCAATAATTTTTATTTTAGATTAGAATGCTTAGAAATAATTATCCTAAAATTTTGAGATCAAAATCATTAAAAATGAATTTTTAATCAATTAATTATGATTAAAACAATTTAAATTAATAAAATAATGAAAATTAAATAATTTTCATAAAATAAAAGTGTGATAATTTTCTATGAGGTGTCAAGAAGTTACACCTAAATTTTTATAATTTTTGGAGCAAAAATGAATTAGTTATGAATATTTTAAGATATACATGTATTTGTATATAAATGAATAAATAAATAAAAAAAATAATACATATAGATATAATCACAATCTGAAAAAAAAAACTCCATTTGTTGTAGAAGGGATTCGATCCCAGGTACATGTCCCACTCCCTCATGTTTAGAACCACTACTCTACAATCCATTTTGTTAACATGTTTTGATTTCAAAACTATTTAAACTAAATAAGGTATATCATCTTCTTCCCCAATTTCAACTAGTCATAATCTAACCCTAACCCCAAAATAATTGATCATCGATTCACAGCAGCTAACCATGAAAATCATGGGGCTTTTGATCTGCGTGACTCGACAAACATAAAGACATGAAAACATGGCACTTACAACGTGATTATGATGCTCGAATTTAAGGTGCTCAGACCCGAAACAAAGATCAACATGCGAAGGTCTTAGAGTCGCGTTTTGAATGCTTGTTGTGTGGAGTCAGTTCGTGTAAGGATGCAGCAATATGATGGTTGAATCAATTAATAACATTGTGCAAGAAAAACGTATTTGGGGACCATTAAACTTCCGAGCGGTTACTATCTTAAACCCGCTTGAAACTCGATTAAAAACACGCTGCATACGTTAGTTATTCTTGAAACAGTCGTGTAATGATGGAGAGACATTAACCCAGCCTTGAAACGCATAATAACCGTTTTTTTTTGTTGCCGGAATGTCGCCGGAGCTTGGGCTGCCGGAAATACGAGATGGAGACAAGAGGGAGTCAAAAGGTTTTAAAACTTTCACTTTTTGTCACAATAAGTCCCTCACTTATAACTGAGTTTGTTTTAATTATAAACTTGGTTAGTTATTCCTTTATAAAAGTTAACCAAAGTTAACTTATTTAACTTAAATGTTTATTAAAACTTTATAAAACCGAAATTCTTTTATAAAATCGTTTTACGAATATGTTCCACAAACGTATTTGATTAAAACTTATACCCGATTCATAATAATTATAAATGATAACATTTAGTTCGCTCTAACATTAAATTTAAAAAAACGGCAAACTTACAGGGACTATAATGGAAATATTTGAAGGGCTAGTATTGTCTATTTGACGAAAGACGAAGGTGACGGATGTCACACCCATCTTCACTGTTTCCCCAACTTCTTTGGAAATTGCATCGTGTACAAGTGCCGGATCTACCTGGGTTTCCTCACCCCCCGTGTGTTCGACTTGAGGAGTCACCAAATCAGTTTGTTCCTCCTCCCAATCGGATCCAATTCATCCTCAATCCCACTCCTTCCCATCCCAATCGGTTCCTCAAACTCTTCCATATTAACCGAAATCCTTGTTGATCCACGAAAACCCTTCCTTCTTCTTTTCTTTAAGCCCCCAGAACCTGAGCTCGTTCCAAGCGTTTCCTTATCAGGTCCTCCCTTATGAATGCATACTTGTTTACGATTAAAGCTGTTCTTGAGCTTTCTAGCTTTGACCGCCAGGGAAGCTCCCCTATTTCTTTTTTTTTTCTAAGACAACATGGGAGCCCAGATTAATTTCCACAAAATTATTAGAATTTTGGGCCGGCCCAAGATCGTTCACATAAGTTGGGCCAGTATTATTATTATCATTATTAGATACATTTACATCCTGGCAGACCTCAGCATCTTCGAAAATCCCACCTGGATGTTCCCCATGCATCTCTTCGTCTACCCCTAAGTTATTATTTTCCTGCAACTTTTCAACTTCCACCTCAGGTCCCAAGCTCTGCTCCGTCACCGGAGGCACAACGTCGACATTCTCACCAATATCATTTTCACTAATTATGCAAGCGTCCCTGTTTATGAAATCCGACACCCATCCGGTAGCCGATTCCGACACCCAACAACTCACTTGATTACCTTTCCATGAGATAGTAACAGCTTGGTCAACTCTCATCACCGAATCCAAAATTACTCCAACATAGGCATGTGCCAAATTCGACGAACTAATCCCATTACCCAGATCATCAATTGACTTACCGAAAAGGTTCCTGATCTTAGAAACATTGTCTTCACTTCGTAGATTAATTGGAATACCTTCGATCAAGAGCCAAGCAAGCCGCTGAAACTTCACCTCCTGCCCATCCCAAATCACAACCGAATGGAGCCACTTATCCCACAGCTCCGCTGAATCAGCAAATCTCCTTGGTTCCTCGTGACCTTCGAACTTAATCATCACTTTCATACCTCCGACATAACTAATCTCCATTTTGGACCACCCCAACAAGGACAGTGCTTTATCCATGTTGCATAGCCAATGTAAGCTAACAGCTTCCCAAACACCGCTCTGCCCAACCCATCTACTACACCACCTGCTTCCGTCGCTTCCACAATTAGATTTTGTTTTAGCCCCGTAGACTCCCATGAGCCCCCTCTACCCCAACACCGATTTGAAGTTTGACGAGACGATCTTGGCATAGGCGGGAAATGCTCCCCCTCAACATTAAGGGTATGTTTGGCGCGGGGCTTTTAGGAGTTTTTAGGGGCTTCAAGCTTTAAGCTTTTAAGAAAAAGCTCTTAACCAACAAAAAGCCTCATTTGGTTGAGATAGCTTCAAGCTTCTAACAAAATAGAAAAAGCTCTACTATTAAACGCTGATAACACAAGCGTTCAAAAAATAGAGGAGCTGTAACATCATGAATTTACTTCAATACCCTTATTCAATATATATCCTTTTCTCACGTATTCATCCATAACAATAACACTCTTTGAGATTGGTGATTGATTCCAGCAGTAGTTTCGATTCTAGCAGTAGAAGAAAAGCAATCGTCAGGTTTCTTCCTCCCTCTATCTCTATCTCTATCTTCTTCTTCCTGCTTTCCAATTTTATTTATTTTTTGCGTTTTTTTCTTTGATATGATAATTGGTATAAATCTGATTGTGTTGATGCAATCCAATTTATAAGAAATTAAGAATTGATATTGCAAAGCTTAATGGAGTAATTCTAGGGTTTCCAATTATCAACATCATCATCGCACCATATTTTCTTTCTACGGTTCTGTGGTAAAAAAATATTTGAATAATTTGTTTTGTATTATGGATATTAGTTATGTTAATAGTTAATAGGTTGTAGTACTAGTAAGTAAGAAGTAAGAAGTAAGGGTATGTTATTTTTCTTTGATTTAAAGGTTAAATATTATCATAAAGAATTCACCTGTTATGTGGTAAAAACTCGAATAATTTGTTTTCGATTTTGGATATGGGTTGTGTTAATAGGTTGTATTGAGTGTATCTTGATATTATTTGCCTATGTGTAAGATTTTAAAAACACGCCTTAGGCCTCTTAAGCGCGAAGCGCCTCTAAGCACAAGCCTGTGCGCCTTTATGTTAGGGAGCGATGGGTCAATTGGGTACTCTTTTTTTTTTCTTAGAACAAGAGTTGTTAGTTGTTGTTGTGATCACTGATGAGTTGTTGAATATTAATATGGGGTTTGATAAAACAAGGATAAGATGAAAAAAGCACCGAAGAAAGTTCACATATATGAAAGGGTAGTTGCTTGATAATACTTTATGAATTATGTGTTCCAATTCTTTAGTTGGTTCAGTAATGGTTCGTTTAGTTGGTTTTTGTGCTTACTATATGTTAATCGTATTGTGTTAAGTGATATTTTGTATTAAACCACATGGGTACAGTAGTAGTTATTGTGAAATTCCACATATATTTTGTATTAAACCACATGCTTTCCAACAATTGAATATCTTTATTTGAATTGAATAGATGATACTTAGTTATTTGGGTTGGGAACAGTGAGGGAACTAGAAATATATTTTATAGGGGGTGTGGTGTGGCGCATTGCTTTATTGATGGAGGTTGGCTTTGAGAAGGATTCGGCTGTTGTGGCGCATCAAGAACAGTTCGATCTTTCTCCACGACCACCTTATATGGTTCAACAGAATCAAGTGAATGATAGTTCTGTACATGAAAATAAAATCTAAATTGAGCACAACTAGGCGATTTATATATTTCATTTTTATTACTTTGCTTTTCTTATATGATTCAGTCGAGCACTTGTTAGAGTCCTGCGCTTAGTCTACAAGGAGCTGTTTCGCCATTAAGTGCGCCTTGCGCCCTTGACTCTCTAAGTTATCGCACATGAAACTAATGAGATCTAGCCTAGAACTTCTGTTATAGTTCAGCCCCTTTTGACCCATTTGAGATACACACAACCCAAATTGACCCATTTACTAAAAGCCGGAGTCATTTGTTTCGAATTAATTTCCTTGTGATGTTTTATATCATTTAATATTAATTTTGTTATATGTGTTATGAATCTGTATCAAGTTTTTGGTGCCTCGTTTACTATTCTGTTTGGTTATTTGTTTCATACTTCACCATAGTTATGAATTATTACTTCACTGTCCTATCCCTTTTTAGACTTATAACTGTGTTTTTCATGTAGCTTCAGTTGTTAAGTCTATATGTATATAAAGCAATTACTTTTCAGATTATAGTGGTCCAAGCTTCAAGTTGTTAACTTTGTTCAGCATTATGTTTTGTATATATGTCCCATGATGTATTCTTTAGCTTCTTGGAGAAGCCTCTAGTTTGTATGCAAGTAATAGTAGGAACTAGTAAGAAAATTGCTACTGCAATTGTTTTTGACCGGACCGTTTTGCTAGGTCTATTTATTGCTAGATGGATTCTAAAAAAGAGAAAGGGAAAAGAGAACATTGGTCAAAAGACATGGTACTAGAATTTTGTCGGTTCTTAAACAAATATATCATGAAGCATGGCCGAACTTCCTCATTCAAATGGGTTTCCCTACAGCCAGAATTTGAAAAGGTTATAAATCATAAATTCCTTAGTGACAAAGCTATGAAGAATAAGTATGACGGTATGAGAAAAGAGTACAATCTTTGGAAGTCACTTAAGAATGGAGAGACTGGTCTAGGTTGGAATGAAAGTACCAAACAACTTAATTGTTCTGACGAATGGTGGAAAAAAAAATTCAAGTGGCATAATATAACTCATTTAAAATTTAGATACCATATAATATTATAGTCAAAATGATAACTAAAGATCCACCATTATATTGTGTAGGAAAACCCGAAAGTTCAAGCAATTCATAATAATCAACCATCTATACAACTACAAGAAGAGTGGGATCAATTATTTGGAGACGCAATTGCTAGTGGGGAAAATTGTGTGGCACCGTCTATGGATCCAGCTACATTCAATGCAGTGCATGTTGAGAACCTTGATGATGATGATGATGATGATGATGATGATGATGATGATAATAATGTTTATCAAGTATACAATGATACACCTAATCTAGAAAACCTAGAAACTCAAGAAGATACTTTCTTACGTGACTTTTTGAACGAAGTACGTGAAAAGGATGGATCAACATCAAGCCCAAGTGAGATTGCAAACAATTTAGAGAAACCTACTAAGGTAAACACTAAGCCTAAACCAGTTAAGATGAAGCGTAAAGGGAGAGACTCATTGGGAGCTTCAATGCTTAAAGAACATTTAACTCAAAGTAATATGAATCAACAACGTGCTCTAGAAATATTAGAATCAGATTCTTCAAAACTTGGTCAAAGTACTAAGTTTAGTATTGAAGCTGCTATGGGTGTGCTTAACCGGATGGTAGATGCAGGATTAATGAGAGAAGATGAGGAGTTGTGGTTCTTTGCAATGGATTTATTTGAAGATCCCGTGAAAAGAGGAATGTTTATAAATGTGCGACATGATCAGGGTAGGTTAGTGTGGTTGCAACGAAAGCAAAGGCTCACCAACTAAAGTTTTCTTTGAGGACATGTTACGAAAACATTATTGTTTCTATTAGTTTGAACTTTATTGATTTTGGACTGGTTTATTGTTTTTTAGTTTGACGTTTTAATGACATGACGTTATGGAAGTTATTTATATATTTTATTTTTAATTTTTTTATTGGACAATATTATTTACGTCTTTATATGTTAAGCTGATATTGAATTTATTACTAGGGTTATTATGGATTATGAAACAAGCAAGAAGAAGCACAAATTGCATTGTTATAACTTTTTGTTGGATTCAACCTATACTAGTGATTTAGTTGCTGCATACTACTATAAGCATATACACAAGGAACCATGCATGACATCTCCTCAAACGGGGCATACTTGGATGATGGAAGTTTTGAATGGCAATCCTATACGATGTGTAAATGCATTCAGAATGCATCCAAACGTGTTTAGGAAATTAT
This sequence comes from Ambrosia trifida, assembly GCA_028751855.1. Taxonomy (NCBI): domain Eukaryota; kingdom Viridiplantae; phylum Streptophyta; class Magnoliopsida; order Asterales; family Asteraceae; genus Ambrosia; species Ambrosia trifida. The sequence continues at coordinate 13,050,618 of CM054129.1, forward strand.
GTAGAGAGCTTGAATCAAACTATGGATTGCAGTCGAGTGATAGAATGTCAACTTATGAAAAGGTAGGGATATTTCTGTATACATTGGCATTGGGTTTATCTAACAGGGATGTTGGGGAGCGTTTTCAACGTTCTGGGGAGACTATTAGTAGAGCATTTCATGAAGTTCTAGAGACAATAGCCGGTAGAGGTAAAGGTTTTCAAGGTCTAGCACGCGACATTATAAGACTAAAAGATCCAACTTTTCAATTTGTACCACCTCAAATCTTGAACGACAAAAGATACATGCCGTATTTCAAGGTATTGATTTGCTTAATGTCATTCCTACTTGTGTACTTTTGTTACTTAACTAATGTTCACATTGTATTTAGGATTGTATTGGATGTATTGATGGTACACACATAGGGGCCTGCATCACAGAGAGTCAACAAATACCTTATATTGGTAGAAAAGGGATACCAACGTTTAACGTAATGGCAACATGTGATTTTGATATGTGTTTCACATTTGTATCGATCAGATGGGAGGGATCAGCACATGACACGCGTGTTTTCCTTAACGCGACCCAAAATAGTAAATTCAACTTCCCACAACACACCTGAAGGTAATATTTAGAATTGTTTATACATATATTTGGAATTGTTTCGTGATACTTTTAATAAATTCCAATGCCATTTGTTTTTCAACTCCTTTATTAGGTAGATATTATTTGGTTGATAAAGGATATCCAGACAGGAAAGGATACCTTGTTCCATATCCCAAGACAAGATACCATCAATCTCAATTTCAAAGAGAGCCCTCGAATAATATGCAAGAAGCTTTCAACCGTTCACATTCATCTTTACGAAGTTATATTGAGAGGTCATTTGGAATTTTGAAGAAACGATTTAAGATACTTGGTAAAATGCCCAGGTATAGCGTGCAAACACAAATTGATGTTATCATGGCTACATTTGCATTGCATAACTATATACGCAATTCTCAAGAAGATATCATGTTTACTACAATGGAGCAACATCCAAACTACATACCACGAGATGAACTGCATGATGTTCGTAACCATGACACAAGCACCAACTGTCTAGTTGAAGGAACAACGAATGAGATGAAACATGTTCGCAACAATATTGCTACTTTGATATGGAATGCACGACATTAATGATTTAATAGTATTATATTATGTTCCCGGCTATTTGTCAATGAGTATGTTTTATTTAATTGATTACATTTAGTATTATGTTTTTTTTTAATTATGCCCATTTTGGTCATTTTATACATTTTATTAAAAGCTCCAGCTACTCTGTCAAACACCTAAATATCTAAAAAGCTACAGCTTCTAGCTTCCAGCTTCCAGCTTCCAGCCACCAGCTTCCAGCCTCTAGCTTCCAGCCACCAGCTTCCAGCTTCCAGCTAGTTTTGCCAAACATTCCCTAAATGTAGGTCTGCTCGCTGAAGTATGCTCCATCCTATTTGTTTTCCTTCCCACCTTCTCTCCTTTACCAAATCTAGCAACCTTGGCAAAGACCCTTCTACCTTCGAAGCTAATATAGTTCAACGCTCTGACCATCTTATCAACATCTTTGACGCCCTTGAATCTGACGAACGCAAATGGTTTCCCAAACTTGTCCCTTTTCCTCGCCACATAAGCATCGACTAACTGACCACACCTTCGAAATTCATTTCTCACCTCCTCAGTCCTCGAACCATCCTGAAGGTTCGATATGAAGAACGTTATGGAAGGATCTTCCGTACCGTTGTTGACGTTATTACCTTCAGAATGGTTGTTTGGAATTTCCCCCTCTTCAAGGATGTTAACACTCACATTCTCTCTCACACACATGGTGGTGTTTTATATTTGTGGCTAACCTCCCTTATTAAACATGAGTTTAATGTTAACATAAAGCTTTGTTTTTTTTAATAATTAGTCAATTAAACAGTGGAGAAAAAAAGAAAGAAAAAACATACCGTTCGGAGCCTCTTGTGCAACATTAGAAGGAGCGAAAATTCATAACCACAAAACCCTGAACAATTATTGTCTAATTCGAGCTCCAATCAACGGCAAAAGAGTATAAAAGAGTAAAGTAATGGAGACAACTTCAACCATCGAAGCCAATCTGCACATCAATCAATAATCAGTGTACATAAGTTAACTTTTATAAAAGATTAACACAATATACGAAGAACAAAGATCCTAGCTTCTTTGCTTTGGAAAAGTGTAATCGCACCAGGCACTAACAATAAAATTGAAAAAACATACTTTTCTTCGTGGCCACAGGGGTATACAAATAAATTGAGTGATAACAAAATGTAAGACCTGAGCCACACCGTCGGCGACCATCGACAATGTCGCCGCCGTAACCGTCAAAATTTTAGTTATGCGATTTGTATATTACGAACTGATTAAGCGATCGGCTTTCTGACTTGAAGGAAGTAGAGAAGAAACTAACTAACCAAAAGACAAACTATCCTTGAACGTTGTTGATTTCACCAACATCTCTAATCTACATCTACATCTACATCTACATCTACACTTCTACATCTACATCTACACTATATAATAAAAGAAAACACATGAGGGACACATGACACTCTCTCATGAATTCTCTCATCTACATCTACACTTCTACATCTACATCTACATCTACATCTACACTATATAATAAAAGAAAACACATGAGTGACACATGACACTCCTTCATGAATTCTCTCATTTTATTATTTAATACATTAAACTCAAATTTAATTATAATAATTGATTTGCAAAATATATGTTTATTAAATTAAGTTTTAGTAATTACATTAATAATCATAGTTGTAACTGAAATCATTAATAAAAGAAAACACATGATTCTTTTTTATATAACATATTTATATTTATGTATTATTAACTTTGAATTTAAATCATGTACCTTAAATTAACCCATTTTTAAAAAAAAAATTAATCTGTTATTCTAAGTTTAAAATTAATTTTGTTACAATATTTGACAAATGATTATTAAGTTTTATTATTTTGGTCATTGTTTTAGATGTTAAACTATGTTTAGCAAATACATATTAATTTTAAATGCTTAAAATAATTCAAAAGTCAAATAAACAAATTAATAATAACACAATGCAATTAATCAAGCTTTTTTTGGTGAGACTTTTATATTGTTCAAAACAAATAAATAAAATAAATCAATCAACATTAATCGATTTTATCTATAGTAATAAAAGACAGCACATGGATTACAAAGAACTCCATTATAAAGCCTCCCATTTTATTATTTCAAAAAATACATTTATTTTAATTTGTTTCTTTATTTAATAATTATTACTTATTCAGTTTTTATTTGTTACAACTATAATTATTAATATAATTACTAGAATTCAGTTTAATATATATATTCTATGTTTTTGTAAATCAATTAATATAATTATATTTTAATACAAAATTAGAAATAAATTAATAGACATAATTTGAAAATGTTTATGAGCTAACAAAAGTAATCTTTATTAAAAATTATTTTTTTAAGATAATGTTTTTATATGTTATTAAATTTAAATCGTGTACCTTAAAAAACGTGTTTTTAATATGTGGTCTTTCACTCTAAGTTTAAAACTATATTTCTTACAATATTCTAAACAAATAAAATAAAACAAATCAATCCACATTAATTAAATATTTGATTCAATACAAAACTAAATATGTTTGGCTAGTTTCGTATTATAATAGCTTGATATATAAAATACATTTTATATATGAAAATCTACATCTACACTATATAATAAAAGAAAACACATGAGGGACACATGGCACTCCCTCATGAATTCTCTCATCTACATCTACATTTACACTTCTACATCTACATCTACATCTACATCTTCATCTACACTATATAATAATGAAAACACATGAGTGACACATGACACTCCTTCATGAATTCTCTCATTTTATTATTTAATACATTAAACTCAAATTTAATTATAATAATTGATTTGCAAAATATATGTTTATTAAATTAAGTTTTAGTAATTACATTAATAATCATAGTTGTAACTGAAATCATTAATAAAAGAAAACACATGATTCTTTTTTATATAACATATTTATATTTATGTATTATTAACTTTGAATTTAAATCATGTACCTTAAATTAACCCATTTTTTTAAAAAAAAAAATTAATCTGTTATTCTAAGTTTAAAATTAATTTTGTTACAATATTTGACAAATGATTATTAAGTTTTATTATTTTGGTCATTGTTTTAGATGTTAAACTATGTTTAGCAAAAACATATTAATTTTAAATGCTTAAAATAATTCAAAAGTCAAATAAACAAATTAATAATAACACAATGCAATTAATCAAGCTTTTTTTTTGTGAGACTTTTATATTGTTCAAAACAAATAAATAAAATAAATCAATCAACATTAATCGATTTTATCTATAGTAATAAAAGACAGCACATGGAGTACAAAGAACTCCATTATAAAGCCTCCCATTTTATTATTTCAAAGAATACATTTATTTTAATTTGTTTCTTTATTTAATAATTATTACTTATTCAGTTTTTATTTGTTACAACTATAATTATTAATATAATTACTGGAATTCAGTTTAATATATATATTCTATGTTTTTGTAAATCAAGTAATATAATTATATTTTAATACAAAATTAGAAATAAATTAATAGACATAATTTGAAAATGTTTATGAACTAACAAAAGTAATCTTTATTAAAAATTATTTTTTTAAGATAATGTTTTTATATGTTATTAAATTTAAATCGTGTACCTTAAAAAAACGTGTTTTTAATATGTGGTCTTTCACTATAAGTTTAAAACTATATTTCTTACAATATTCTAAACAAATAAAATAAAACAAATCAATCCACATTAATTAAATATTTGATTCAATACAAAACTAAATATGTTTGGCTATTTTCGTATTATAATAGCTTGATATATAAAATACATTTTATATATGAAAAATAATTAATTGAAATCTTCATTGACTTTGTTTTTTCAAGTTACTTCAATAGAGAAATACAATATCTAAACAATCTTTGCATTACTAATTCATTTCAATCTTTATTTTCAGGCTATTAATTTACACAATGTTTTTTATAATACAATCAAATCAAATTGAACCAATAAATGTCATTATATTTAAGGACCTTGATGTTAGAAAAAAATGATTATACACTTAAGGTTAGAAATACTTTGGCTTTGAGGAAACTTGATGTCAAATTCCAAAATGAACAATACTCGATTTGGGTGGTTTAACGGATAAGGATATACTCTTAAATTAATTTCATTTTTTTATATCTTAGCCTAAACAGATTTACCTTTATTACTGTTTTATTTTTGTTTTGTTTTGTTGTACCTGCAGTCTACAAGGTAATAGCTGTGTGTGGAAGATATATTTTTAAATGTTTAAAAAAGTTTTATGTGAATAAAAATGTTTTTTTACAAGAAATCATTTAGGGGCTGATGAATATATAATATTTTTTCGGTTGTATAGGAAACTTTTTTTATTTTAAATAACATATGTAATCTAATTTTTCTTAATTATATTTTAAATTTATATATAATATATATAATTTAAATTGTTCAACCCGTGTATCACACGGGTACATAACCTAGTGAAAATATAAACCTTTACAATTTAGATTGCAGATTCAAATCATGAAGACAATACATATGTGTTTCATAGATCCAATAGAGAAAAGATTATACCTGCAATAATTACATCTACATTCAAGGTAAAGATTTAGAGCCCGAGTCAAATGCTCCTGTCGGGAAATCCTTCTAGTTAAATGAAGTATGGGAATGAATGACATAGCAATCATGAGAGTTCTTCACGGATTTATCCCATTCAGTTCTGTGACCATCAACAACAAAAAAAAATAAACAGTATGTTGTGTTTGTCGTTATATACATATAGCTTCTATGAGTTTGACATCAAAAAGACCAACTCAAATGACTTCCAAAATTCAAAATTACATTTTCCAGTTTCCAAACTCTTATAAACCCTTTAAACCATACCTAAAATAAATAAATAAAAACACAGAACATTACCCAAAATTCCATTCTGCACAAGCATAAGGTCCAATCCTAAACAAAATGTATGTTACAGACCTGAAAGAAGGGATATATAAGTTGAGGTTCGATCCAACTTCATTGAAATAAACAATCGAAAAAGCCTCATTTCAGTACAGAAAAGACATGGTAGATATCAGTTAGGGTTCTGATTTTTATACACTTAAAGAAACATCAAAATCAGATGAAATACATAAAACAATACAAATCAACAACGAATCAGAAAAGACATGGCAGATACCAGTTAGGATTTCAATCCTAATACATTTAAACAAACATCAAAATCAGATAAAATACGTAAAGAATAAAAATTAACTTTCATGGACGAACATATATCGCGTTGCACGTAACAAATTAGGGTTTCAATTGATATCGGTCATGATGAACATACATTGTGATGCGATAAGGATAAGTAAAACATAGACGAAGAAAATCATAAACAAACAATTAGGGTATGGATTGAATCTTGTACCTTCAGAAATTGTAGAACATGTTTTGTGAATGTAGAGGAAACATTGTTCAGATGAATAAAGGATCAAAATATAAAACCGAAAGGTTTATATAAGTCAGTTTAGATTAGAAAATATTGACGTGCCAGATCACCGCGTGGATTTTGACGTTAATTGTAGTGCTGCCATTTGGAATCTTACGTGGAGCCTATGTGGAGCCCCTAGATAAGAGACATGTGTCGCCCGAGCTACTCTTTTATTAGGGAGGTAGATTACCAATCCATATTTGGACTTCGATGGTAAAAGGGTCCTTTGCCAATACGAAAAAAGACCGTTTGAGCTTCCAGTCATAGATAAAACAAAATTTATAGGTTTAGCTTAATTTATCTATATCTATACTATATTATAAAGTATTTGGACGTCGATGGTAAAATGGTCCTTTGCCAATACGAAAAAAGACCATTTGATCTTCCAGTCATAGATTAAACAAAATTTGTAGGTTTAGCTTAATTTATCTATATCTATACTATATTATAAAGTATTTGAAGAGGATATCACTAAAATTCAAGTAATTACAATACTTTTTATATATGATATAATAACTTAATAAAGTTAGTAAGAAGGTAAAGTAGACTTTTCTATATGAATATTAAAAAAAATAATTAAATGGAAATTTAATCACCATTAAGTAGGTAATGAATAACTAATTAACAAATTGTTCATACCATAAGAGTTTTTTTAAAACTTATATTAAATCATGTTTTTTTTTTTTTTTGAAAGGTGAACTTCACTAAAAACGCACAACCGGTCCTTAAAACAAGGACCGGAGGCCGGGGATTACAACATATACAACGGGTTTACCCTCCAATCATTCCAAACAATCTTTTTAAACCTGGATCTAGATCTTAACCATAAGAAAGACAAGGACTTGATTTTAGCCACTATTTCACCGATTCTAACCTCTTTACCCTGAAAGATCTTTTCATTTCTAGCAATCCATAAAGCCCACATAGACACCATAATTATGCCTTGGATAATCTTCTTTTCCTCCTTTTTCCTTCTACCAGTGGGAATCTCGAATAGGTCTTGAATATCAAAAGCGAAAATCGGACCTATATTACACCAAGATCCGATAGCCGCCCACACGCCAAACGAAACACCACACCCAGTAAACAAATGGGTTGATGTTTCGTCATCCACTTCACAAAGGCCACAAGAGACATCTTGAATGTTCAAACTCCGTCTTCGAAGAGCTATCCTTGTCGGGATTCGGTCCATATCAAGGCGCCAAGCAAAAATCTTGATTTTAGAAGGAACCCATGGGATCCATTTCATAACAAAAGAGCGCTGCTGAACACGATCAGTAATAAACAACTTCTTGACTTCTGCTACTGAAAACAACCCATCTTTATTCGAAGACCAGATCCATCGATCTTTTTCAGCAGAAAGAAACAAACCTGCCAGATCACTAAGTAACTGCTGCGCTTGGCCTGATTCATTCATTGTAAGACCTCTATTCCATTCGAAAGTAAAGAGCAGCTGATCCGTTTCCCAGAAGTCTGATATAACAGCATGCTTATTAGCCGAAATACGGAATAGATCTGGGTATTTATCTTTGAAAGAAACGTCCCCTCGCCATATATCTAACCAGAAACGGATGTCTTTTCCATTACCAACCACTCCTCTAAAAAAGGTGTTCAAAGAGGATGATTGAATAACAATTTTATTCAAACATGTAACCAAAGCTTTCCACCCTCCCGAGATGTTCCTGCTCATCGGAAGAATATCCCACGACCTGTTCTTCCCATGGAACTGAATGATAACTTTTCGCCATAAAGAAGAATCTTCGCATTTAAACCTCCAAGCCCATTTAGACAACAAGGCAAGGTTTGTGTCAGCCAGCTTAGAAACCCCCAATCCGCCTAACTTTCTAGGCGTGGTCACCAGATCCCAAGCCACCCAGTGAATTGTTTTCACATTTTCGTCTCCGGCCCATAAAAATCTTTTCATAATTCTTTCTATGTCTTCTACCACTTTCACCGGGGCTCTATAAAGCGAGAAGTAATAAATGGGGAGGTTCGAGAGCACGGACTTGATTAAAACAAGACGGCCAGCAATAGAAAGAGACTTGGCCTTCCAAAGTTTTAACCGAGATTTGCATTTATTAATAACCGGATCCCAACTCTTGACTCGATTCATATTTCCACCCACCTTAATACCAAGGTAGTCGAAAGGCAAACTATCACATCTGCAGCCACACATTTCAGCCAAAGACGCAATCTCTTGTTCCATACAATTAACACCATAAAGGCTAGATTTATGCAAGTTGATCTTTAGCCCGGAACAAAGATGAAAAATACGTAAAATGCGAATCAAGGTATGGAAATTATCCGCAGACCATTTACCAACAATAAGTGAATCGTCGGCATAAAGAAGATGCGAGATATAAAGATTCTCATTCCCAAACCGCAAACCTTCATAGACCCCGATATCCGAAGCTTTATTAATGAGACAAGTAAACGCTTCCATAACCACAAGAAAAAGAAAGGGAGATAAAGGATCGCCTTGCCTTAAACCGTTCTCGCATTGGAACATATAAGTAGGCGATCCATTAACTAAAATCGACGATCTAGCCGATTTCAAAATCCCTTCAATCCACATGCACCATCTATTTGGGAACCCCATTTGATTTAAAATTGATAATAAAAAGTCCCAATGAACATTATCGTAGGCCTTTTGAAAATCAATTTTAAATAAAAATGCTTTCTCACCTTTTCTTCTAAGCCAAGACACCATTTCGTTTATGATAAGCGGGCCGTCGAGAATGAATCTGTCAGAGAGGAAACCGCTTTGATTTTCTGAAATAATACTATGCATCACCCTCTTGATTCTATTAGCCAAAATTTTTGAGATAACTTTAGATAAGATGCCAATCAATGTAATGGGCCTGTAATCTTTGAGATCCACCGGGTTCTTGATTTTAGGAATAAGCGTAATGAAAGCCGCGCTATACCCATGATTGATATGACCCGAGGTATGAAAGTCGGCCATAAGATTAACAAAATCATCTTCAAAGAACGACCAAAAATGTTTCAGGAAGAAGAAATTGAAACCGTCTGGGCCTGGCGCTTTGTCGCTTCCACAATCGAACACCGCCATTTTGATTTCCTCTCTAGAAAAATCAGCCTCTAAATCTGATTTATCAGCCTCCGAAAGCTTCTTTAAGTTGCTACACTCTAAGTGTGGCCTGCAAGACTGATTAGAAGAAAATAATGATCGAAAAAACTGAAAAGTATGTCTTTTAACTAGCGAAGGCTTCGAAATCCACGACCCGTTCACCATAAACCCAGGAATGCAGTTTTTGGCTTTTCGGCCATTAACCACACGGTTGAAAAAACTCGAGTTTTCATCCCCGTTAATCGCCCACTGAACCCGCGATTTTTGTTTAATGTCAAGAGCTTTGTAATGTTCAATTAAGCCCACAGAATTTTTAAGCTCCTCGTAAATCCATAAATCCGCTTCCTCCATCTCATGATCCTCCATTAAAGACTCATACTTATTAATCTCTTCTTGCATTTCTTGTAACTGTTGCCCTTCTAACTCTTGATTCACAATACGCCATGCTTTTAAAGCGTCTCTAACAGCCTTGAACTTGGCTGATATGATGTCATCGGGTCCTCCCGAATAGTCGTCCCTGTCTAGACAATTAACAATAATATCTTCGCACCCATCCCGTTCTAGCCAAGAATTATACCACCTAAACGGTTTGGGCCCGAAATTCGAGTTGACAAGGGACAAAAGGAGGGGATTGTGATCAGATTTACCTCTTGGAAGCACACGGCCAGAGGCTTGAGGCCATTTCGCCAGAAAACTATGACACACGAGAACCCGATCGATTTTGCTGAATTTATAACCTTTATCACCAGCAACCATGTAGGTATATTTGAACCCACGAAGTTTATACTCAATAAGGCCCAAAGAATCAATAAAATTGTTAAGATCCCCTGCACTAACCGCATTAAAAACAGAGTTTTTTCGATCCTCAGGGAAACGGACAGCATTGAAATCTCCAATCAATATCCACAGCCCCGAGTAATCTTGAATAATACCTGAAAGTTGCTCCCAAAGTCTTCGCTTTTGAACAACATTTTGAGGCCCGTAAACATTAATAATATTTAAGGGGGTATTATCCGATCTCAAAAAACCACCGGTGATCAGAAAATTCCGATTGGAAATCGAAAAAGACTTAGAGAAAAGACTCTCATCCCAAATACTAATCAGACCACCCGAGCGCCCTTCAGCATCAACAACATCACACCCGAAATTTCCAGACCCCCAAATCCGGCTAATATCAAAGGACGCAGAAGAAGCCATCTGCGTTTCTTGAATAGCCAGGAAAGACACCTCATGCTTACCTTTCAATCGATTAACCCAACCAACTTTCCCTTCCGCCCCAATCCCTTTAACGTTTAACGACATAAAATTCATAAATTACCTCGTTGTGAACCTTCATCCTCAACCGCCTCACGAACTAAAGTATCAAAACCATTAAGAGCAGCCCCTAACTTGTCTCCAAGAACAAAGGTGCTACTGATTTCTACCTCCACATGATTGTTGTCTGGTGATTTTAAAATGTTAGCAGAACCGGTCATGCTTTCAGTCTTTTCTGGTTGGGAGTTCAAATCAAACCGGTTGTTTGCTTCCTGCACAGTGTTAGAACCATCCTCTGCCATCATCGAATCACTGCACAGAGTGACTTCATCCCTGTTAACAAGATTATCCTGAGCCTTAGAATTAGGTATACCCAGGAGTTCATTAAGACCAAAAGGATCCGACCCGGATGGGTCAAAGTCCAGCCTAGGCCTTTTGGAGTTTTTGGGCCTTTCATCTACTGAACACATCTTGGGTTTACCAAAGGTGGGCCTAATCTTCTTAGTTTTGGGCTTCTCTTTCTTTTTAAAATTTTGATCCAAAAAACCTTTACTAGTTTCCATTTGTGGCCCCACCGTAGAGTTGTCCCCCTGTGAATTACTCACAAACTCCTCCCAACTTGGAAATTCCTTTTGTATCCTAGTCAACCCATCATTATTGAGTAATGATTGGGTGAGAGTATTTTTAGTAGGTATATTATTATCATTATTGTCATGTAAGGAGTTATTATTATCATTATGGGGAGGAGCCAGAACATTCTCCATATTAATATTTGGTAAGAGAATATTATTATTATCATTATTGTTATTTAAGGGTATATTATTATCATTATTTTTTGATTGCGCATTATTCTCCTCTACAAATGGAATGTTCAACGTCACATCAATGTCATCATTAATTTCCATATCATGGTCGGACGCCGGAGATTGACATTTATTGCTAATATCAACCGGAGTTTCATCGGAAGTTTTGAAAAGAAAATCCGGGATCCAATCCCCGATTTCCTCCATAACCCAAACTCTGAATCTGCGACGCCTCCATTGTAGAACAACTTCTTCCATAATCCTACGTCCATCACCAGCCAAAACACCAACATACTCGAACGATAGATCACTATCAGCATGCTTAACATTAGCTTTGTGGATGATCGTCCCAAACTTAGCTGCAATTGCATCAATAGTTTCATTGCACCTAATATTCAAAGGGACCCCTTGAATCTTCAGCCAAGCCACCCTTTCAAAGGCAAAGGATTGTCCTTTCCATATTTCAATATCTTTGAAAACATCGGACCAAACCATAGCTTTAGTCCTGAAATCAACTGCCTCTTCTTCTGAACTAAACGATAAGAAAACTGAAAGACCCCCCATGAATTGCATCACCCCCTTCCCCTGAGAAAGTTCCTTAACAATAGTCGGAACCTTCTTCAAAGCATCAACATCATAAACCGATGCCACCAAAGCCTTACCATGATCCTCTTTATACACATTGGTAACATCCGGAATCACAACTAATGTTTCTTCCTTACGTTCGTCTTTTATGCCGGTAAGCATCTCCTTGAAGGAACTAGATTCAGCAGAGTTAGAAAACTTACGAACGGCAGTAGGCCTTTGTTCTACCAATGGAACAGTAGGTTCTTTTAACACTTGGTTTTCTTGGTTCGTTTCTTCCACACCTGTGAATAAGGCAATATTAGCCCTAATCTTAAAAGATCCCAACCAAACGTTTTGCATTCTCTCTTTCAGTTCTTCTACGTCCTTGATCTTCTGGAAAGTAATAAAACCAAAGCGTCGACCCATCTTGTCCCGTTTCCGAGCAATATACACTTTCGAAATCTCTCCAAAGTCCTTCATCAGTCTTGTGAGATCATTGCCGCTACATCCATCCGGCAGGTTAGTGACATAGAATCTGATCTCCCCTGTGTTGTTGTGTTGATAGTCTGGATCTACTCCTTCCTTTTGTTTTCCTGGTCTTCGGTTGTCCGTTGGTCTTCGGTACCATTCAATCAAACCATTAACTTATATTTCTGAATTAATTCTGAACTCTCTTGAAGTTGACTTCTATGGCATCATATTTAAGATATAATCATATAATAAATAAAATAAGTTTCATCATCATCATAATCATTGTTTTTTTCTCTAATACCATGTGTAGTGGGGTTAAATTTAAGGCACCAAATGAGGCAAATTATGACACGTGGCAGTCCAATCAGCATGAGAACCTTAAAAGGAAATAAGATGTAATGAGGGGCTTTAATTTTAAAGCACCAACTATAATTATTAAAAAAAAATCTAAAAAAACCACAACCACATACCTTCTTCTTCCTTTTTCATTCTTCTTCTTCTCTCACACACACAAGTTTAAAAAACCACCGTACACCATCACCACAAATCGATCACCATCACCAACTGCTGTTGTTGCTGAATCACACACAAACAACCCCCCCCCCCCCAAACCGATCACCATAACAACCACCGTAAATCATCTTCTTCTTTTTCTTTCTTTCTTTCTTTCGTTCTTCTTCTTCTTCTCTCCCCCCCTCTCTCTATAAATCCCTTTTGATTGGTTGGGGGAAAATGAATTTGGCGTTAAATATTTAACGCCGGTGGCCCAATTTCATCCTTTAGTGCCCTCCGTTTTGGTGTAGCGAGCGTGAATGGGCGCTAAAGGCCCCATAACGCCCCAATTAGCGCTTGACTACAGATGGTCTAAATGTTGTAAGACCATCACTAATGCATGAATTTAGGCAAGGCATTTGTAACATGAATTTTGCATTTACCAACGGCTCCATTGGAGCAAATTGCATTCGAAGGAAATGCACCTCTTCAAGACCATTGCATTTAGGAAACTAGCGGGATCCATTGGAATTATTTGCATATTTGTAACCAAATGCCTATTTAAAATCGTTTATATATCTACGTGTATAGAGTGTGAAAAATATTTGCATACGATATTCTTTGTTTTAAAAGTACTATGATCATATGTTCCGACTAAATATGTTACGTTGTAAAAGATATCATTAAATATTTTTACTCTGATATGCGAGCACGCCCCTTCTTGTGGAGGTAAGCACAAGCATGTCATTGCGACATCGATGACATGGGATGCCGGTTATATACTTCGAGGGATGCCAGTTATATATTTCGAGGCATATGGATCGATCATAAGATATTGTCAATTTCTTGTGGATGGATTGTATATATGCCCATACACCATCGCACAGAGGTTCTCGGGCTAGCTACTCGATTCCTCATGTTATGTTATGTTATATTATTATATGTATCAGGCTCAATGGGTATTTCCAATAATATGACAAGTTTCAAAATGTTATCCATGAATTGACAAGTATTTGTTTTCATGTTTCTGTTTTGAAAGTTGACTGTATCTCAGAAAGATTCTACATCCGTTATTCTGAAAATGTTTCATGAGTGTACCTGTTTATGAGTTTACGAGTATTTGAGTTCGCATGTTTATGGGATTACATGCTTATAAGTTTACAACTTTACAAGTATACGAACTCACATGGTCTCAGAAAGATTCTACAAACAATTTCTCCGTATCCGCACTATAATCTTAATGGTCTTTGTTCTCCATTTCTTGGGTTAGAAGGATCATTTCTACAACCACCGAGAGAAGGCGGACGACGAGAGGGGCGACCATCTTGGCGATATCTGTGGCGCTACGTTGAGACCGCTCCAAATGCCATTGTACGTCTTGAGTGGTGACCGCCATGGAAACCATCGAGTCGCGACATCGGGACGGAACTAAATGCTACCGGGAGACGTGAGTGGCAACCGCCATGGACCGAAGATCCCGTTCTTGAGGACAAGAACGTTTTGAGGCGGCGGGAATTGATACGTGCCTAACCAACACCACAAATCCACGTTCCAGTTAACTACTTCTAGTCTGCGCATGATGTTTTGTTTTCTAATTAATTCCTTTAATTTAGCAAGTATAGTAGTGGGTGGTTATTTCATTAACTAGTTTAATTGTAAGCCTATAAAGGCATGTTAGGGTCATGGAAATAAAAGAAGAGAAAATTATTGGAAAAACTAGTCTTGTTCTTAATCTTTGTTCTTGGAGCCTAACCCACTCTATGGGTCATTTGGGAGATTAGCCATCTCTAATTGGCTTACTATCAATGGCGCTTTCATTCCCGAACCATCCTTCCGCCATGCCGCCCACCATCTCCGACCAACTCAACCAATTAATTGCCATCACCCTACAATCTCAAGCCAACTTCAACGACCAATTAGCCATCCTTATCAAAATCACCCTAAACCTCAACTCGAAAATCGATACCATCACCAAAAATACCGGTACTCTCGCTAACCACACCACCAACTTATCCAACCACATATCCGCTGAGTCGTCACACTTCGGGCTTCGACATACCACCAACCACGGACCCTAAACCACCAGTTAAACCACCACTCCTAGCACCAGCCCCTTTCCCACCCCTACCACCATCGCAACCGCTACAAACCAAAACATTCATACCAATACCGTCCCCATCACCGTTTGCACAACAACCGACTCCGATACCGTCACCAAAACCATCTCCACCATCATTCACCCTCACCTGCCAAGTCAATACCATTGCCGTGAAACCAACCATTGAATTTAAAAATGGCTCTTCAAACATTGTTATAACAACAATGGCTAAAGAGAATGGAAACTTTTATCCACTTTGTTCCAACGGAGGAGGTGCACAAACAATTTCTCCGTATCCGCACTATAATCTTAATGGTCTTTGTTCTCCATTTCTTGGGTTAGAAGGATCATTTCTACAACCACCGAGAGAAGGCGAACGACGAGAGGGGCGACCATCTTGGCGATATCTGTGGCGCTACGTTGAGACCGCTCCAAATGCCATTGTACGTCTTGAGTGGCGACCGCCATGGAAACCATCGAGTCGCCACATCGGGGCGGAACTAAATGCTACCGGGAGACGTGAGTGGCAACCACCATGGATCGAAGATCCCGTTCTTGAGGACAAGAACGTTTTGAGGCGGCGGGAATTGATACGTGCCTAACCAACACCACAAATCCACGTTCCAGTCAACTACTTCTAGTCTGCGCATGATGTTTTGTTTTCTAATTAATTCCTTTAATTTAGCAAGTATAGTAGTGGGTGGTTATTTCATTAACTAGTTTAATTGTAAGCCTATAAAGGCATGTTAGGGTCATGGAAATAAAAGAAGAGAAAATTATTGGAAAAACTAGTCTTGTTCTTAATCTTTGTTCTTGGAGCCTAACCCACTACGGGTCATTTGGGAGATTAGCCATCTCTAATTGGCTTACTATCACCCTCTTATCTGACATGCACCACCTGCCTGCTCTATCTTCCGCCCTGGCCGTCCCTCTTATCTAACATGCGCCACCAGTCTGCTCTATCATGCGCCCTGGCCACCTCTGTCTACGTACCGTGGTAGAGCTTACATTTTCTCCGCGGCCACACTTTCCACCATGACCCAACGACGATGAAGTAACCCTTGGAAAAAGCCCATCGGTTCAAGGAAAGACCTACAGGAACGCAGACATGCCAGACGACCCGGCTGAATGTCTCCATCTAGATCAGATCTTGCCGCGACGGTGACCTGCTGACTCCATTCAAGCGACATCGAACAGCCCTTCGACTGGACACATAGTAATCGTTGACTCGGCCGGAGATAACACACTTGACGATAGAAACATGGACCTCCACTGACGACGAAAACCGGCGGTGAAGAGGATAACGGTGGTGATTGGGCTTCTTTGAGAGAGAAAGAGGTTGGGGTTTTTAGAGAGATGCGAGGAAAATTAGAAAATCAGAATGTGGTTCACTGTGTGATGATCAAGGTTTTCAGAACCGGACCGGACGTCGAACCGGATCCCCGGCCGGTTCACCGGTTCGACCGGTCCGACCGGTTCGACCGGTTCGACGAATCGGCCCAAAAAACAAAAAAAATTAAAAAAAATTAAAAAAAATTAAAAAATCCGGTCCGACCGGTACGGTTTCCGGTCCGACCGGCCGGTTTTCCGGTCTGACCGGCCGGTTCACCGGTTCAACCCCGGTTCGCTGCAAAAACGGTCCGACTACCCGAACCGGACCGGTCCAGGCCCCGGAGCCCGGTCCGACCGGTCCGACCGGCCAGTCCGGTCCGGTTTTCAAAACAATGGTGATGATGCAGTTATGGTGGAAGGGAGAGTGGGTGGGGGTTGGGGTTGGGAAAGATGAGTAAGATTAAGGGTGTGTTTGGCTCTTTTTTTTCATTTCTTCTTATAACTTCTCATCTATCAAAAGTTACTTAATCTCATAAGTCACAAATTGTGACTTATGACTTATGATCCCATTTCTTCTTTTCAAAGGCTAAAATTCTTTCAATCTATCCATCCAAACACTTTTGATTTAACTTATAACTGTTTCAATAAGTTATAAGTTATAAGGATGTGTAAAAATAGAGAGGCAAACATGCACTAAAGTGTGGTGCAAGTTGAAACAAAGACTGTTTGCTTTATTGACTTTTGTGTTTAGGGGTTGGGTGGTTTTGGAAGAGGGAAGGAAACTAGAAGCGCAGCCCTTGTCAATCTCACTAACACTTAAAAAAGTAGGATATATTCATGTAGATAGGTTTATACGGGCAACAAGCTGCGTCGCCACCCCTTTCTGAATAGCAAATCCTAATCTACTAAAAACGTAACCCTGCCCACCCGGAGGCGAGACACTACTATCATAGTTTCTTTTCTTTTTTTTTTTTTTATGAGAACGACAATAAACACATCATTTGAATCTTGGTTTGCAAAGCGCGCAACGCGCACGACTAAATACAACTAGTTTTTAGTTAATTTTAAATATCAAATTCAGTTCCGTCAAATCACAAATCCTTCAAACGAATTCCACAAACCAAGCGCACTCTTACTTTTCACAATCATAATATTTGTAATACAAACGATTTTACTTCACGAAAAAAGAGAGGGAAGCATAGCAAGTTCAAAACTACAGTGTCAATACAATACATAATAGCAAATAATGGCAAGCTTCCACAGCTTAAATCTTCTAGGGTTAACTTATTCCATCCCTTTAACGTGTGATTGAAATTGAACTTTAATAAGTATCGTCGTAAATAAACGAATTCATCTCATGAACATACAATGTAATCGGTCCATGTGACGACTCGTTACACGCTTTCCATGCGATATCCAAAAATATTCTGGCGTCCTCGTCATCACCTATCTCGACAACCACAGGCTTACCTTTATCAGAAGATGAAAGGGGGAATTGGTAAGTCAACTTATAAGCCAGCCGTTTGTGTAAGCTTAACTTGCTTGCCACTAAACTCTTTAACTCAGAATACTTTAAATATATAGACAACTCTAAGGCACGTCTCATCAACCCCAATGGCCTATACTTCATAACCTCATCATCTACAACCCACGATCCTCCGGAACAAGCCAACACTCTAACTTCACCCATTACCCTGAATCATAATAAGGTACATTTTCCACATAGTGAATCTACTAGATTGAAGAAAAAAATAAGAGATAAAAAATAAAACCAGGTATATGACTTAAGAAAACAAACCAAGCTCGAGTATCACCTAATACAGGTGTCGTAGAAATCGCTAAATGCTAGTTGGGCAGGGGAGTACTGACTAGGGATTAATCGAATCAGACTTTTAATGTATAATTTTATATATTTATACAAATGTAATTTTAGTTTTATACAGTACTTTATTTACAAGTATAGGGACCAAATATAAACTTTTAATTTAAAACAAAAACTTTTGCGTTTTTGGTTTTGATTTTTCCGTTTCCGTTTTATATGGTTAGTAATAATAATGTTGGTTTTAACACACTATATTACGCATGAAAGTATCATATAATTACACATGAAGTTAAGTAATTACGCATAAAAATATCAAAATCATGCATGAAGTAAACATAGTTAAGCAACCTATATTATTACTTCATACGATATACTTTGCATTTTAGCCTTTATCATAAATGTATACATAAATGCATACAAATTAGTAAAATAATTATAATTAAAAAATAATAAACAAACTGAGTCGCGTTTGAAAAACTACCATGAGCTATGGATGAGAGATTGGTATTGTACCGTATTGTACAGGTACCGTACCACATAATACCGATGCTGAAATAGCCAAAACGAAATCAGAATATCATCTTGTATATATGTTCTGTCAATACTGTTATGGTACGTTACGGTTAGAAGTGATGAACATTGTACCATATGTGTTCGGTGGGTATTGATATGATATCGATACGCAACCGCTAATAGGTACAAATTTCTCAATCCTTCTCATAAGCTAAGTTCGAGCTTTAAAAATAAAGCTCTAAACGAGCCAAGATTGGGCTCAGCATGTTTACACCTTAAATCAAACCCTGCTTCACCCCAAAACCAAGAACCGAGTCCGAACCAAATGATCTGGTCTTAGGTCGGTACCTGACCGGTTACTGCTCCAACCAAAATCCTACTCAGGCCTATAATACTCTAAGCAGATTCTCAAAATTCAAATATATAATAGAAACAAAAACTTGCATATATCATATATATGTTTCACGATACTAAAATTAGTTAACTTGTGGATTTTAATACCTTGGAAAATTGCAGATCACAAATTTTAATTCGTGAATAAGCTGCTGGATCAGGCTTGAAGCTTGAAAGCTGCTCGAACAAAAGTTGAAAGAGGCGTTGATTGAACGCTTAATAATCATAAAGTAGTGGACGAGGAGCCTCCAACTTTTGAAAAAACCTTTTTTTTTTTTTTTTTTTTTCGTCAAGCTACTAGATTGTTCAGGCAAATTATTTCATTTTAGGCTGGACCGGCAAAACTCGAGAAACCACAGGTACGGTTCTTTGGCCATTTATTTTTTCAAACACTAGTTGACTTATTTTCTTTAAAATTTATGAGATGAGATTTTACTACATTTTCAACTTAATAACCTTGCCTAAACCTTACAAAAACCAATAACTAAACTCGATATAATTTTTTCATGGCATTATGGCTTAGTGACATCTTGAGGGGTGAGATAACGCTTAGGGATCATTTAGGACTGTTCACAAGCCGAGCTAAACCGAGTGGACCTTTGCTCATGCTTGGCTCGTTTACAAACGGAACCGAGCTGATCGGCTCATCTACAACCGAGCAAGAATTTTTCGAGCACTTTCTGAGCGACGAGTGAATCACGCGCGGCGAGCGATTTGAACAACCCTAGACATATTAGGCCCTGGGTTAGATTCTCATAAGGGGTTTTTTCTTAGATTTAGGGGTTGTTTGGTAGCCTTTTAATGGTTAACAGATAACCTTAAGTCTGAATGGTTAAGAAATAACCATTAAGATTTTATCATTTAACCATTCAAACTTAAAGTCACATCTTAACCAATAAGACGTTATAAACCATCAAGAGGTAGCAACTTAAATCCATTATTATTGGGTCTGCTCCTAAATAGTTAATACCGTCGAATAATTATTTGGATTCGGCCTTAAACTTTTGAAACACTAATGGACCTATAATTTTAGAGTTAATTGCAATTTTCGTTCTTGTGGTTTGCCATAACTAACATGTTCAGCACGTATATAACACCCCGAGTACCTGTGGTTTCTTTAGCTAACACTTTACATCCCTAAGACTAATGGTCGTTAGTTTCTTCGTTATTTTGTGGGTGAAATGACTATTAGACCCCTCAATCTTTTGTGAAATGACTATTATACCCCTCAATCTTATGTGAAATGACTATTATACCTCCATCTTCTCCAACCCACCCACCACCACCACCTGCAACCTTGGTTTAAAAAAGCGCGCATGAGGCGTGAGGCGTTCAAGGCGGTAGGAAAACTGTTGGAAATATGGTGAATGGATGATATTGAAATTATAATTTAATAAATTATATGGCGATACTCCGTCTGTTACTGGGCCCAGGACTCCCCTCAAATGTAAAATTCTGGTCTGGAGAGCAGTTAGGAATCGCTTGCTGTCACACCACGCCAATGGCGGAAACACGTGGCGCGACGCTCGAAAGCATATCAAAGTCAAGATTAACACAAACTATATTTAATTAGAAAAGATCATTATTTTAAGATGTCGGGAAGGAGTACCTGGTTTCAAACATTACTTAAAACCACAAACATTAAGTTTTAAAGTGGGGTGTTTCCGTTTATGTCCCAACCCGAAGGTAACAATAGATGAAACCCCCAACCATTGTCCGACATCCCAAATTCCACCGTACTAGCCGCATACCTGTTCAGCACTTAGTTACCTGAAAGATATGTTTAAAAAGACGTCAATATATAAAATATTGGTGAGTTCACAGGTTTTAGTTTCGTAAATACGACATTTTTACATCCTGTGCAAATCCAGCACATTTTTACATCCTGTGCAATTCCAGCACATTTTTACATCCTGTGCAAATCCAGCACATTTTATGGCCTTTGTATGGAGTAGCTAGCTCCTACAAACTATGATGATAAGCAATCCCCTGAGCCCCATAACCAAACCAAGACTAATAAATATGCCCCGCTCCAAGTCGTTTCTCGGAAACCAACGACTTAAGTTCAGAATACGTGCACCTCTTGTCTTTACCGGGTTGACGCTATCAACCAGAGGTGGGCCTCGTCAGGCACCAATAGTACTATCCAAATATTCCTTTGGTTTCATTTTACCTGAATTAATGGTTACAGTAGCGAGGACCCAACCCCGAGTGGCGACCAAAAACTCAAGTACTCATCATGCCACTTACCACATTTTAACCTTTGAAAACATTTCAATATGTGATAACTTTTGACAAACATATCTTTCCCCCAGTTAAAACAGTAAAATGGGGCCGTGAAACTCACCTTAATTTCCATGCTTAGCTAGCAAATAAAATCCAAAGCTTTGACCGACTTCCTCGTGCCCTAATTACCAATGAAGGACACCTTAAAGTCTATCATATATAAACCTAGCTTAATTTCCGTTTAAAAGATAGTTTATTCAACTATCTTGACTCGTGTGTACTAACCCGAGTCCTTAAGTGTTTTAACTCGACGAACCGATCGTGACTTATCATAATTCATGAGTTCACATACGACATAGTACCCAAGTCGCGCACCTGTTACTATTCGTGTGTAAACCATGTTGGACTACTACCATGTAACGCACAACTCATCCCGAGTAGTAGCTCGTCTCGTAAATCGGATAATATGATTGTCTTGTATAATTATTTTTGGATAATATACCTTGCGGAAATATAATATAGTTATTAAAATCCTTTTAATAACATTTGTTATTTCTTTTCACCAAATCCGAGTGTTTTAAGTGCTTTCAAAACATTATTTTCCAATAATTTTTCCCCAATAAGTTAAGTGTCTGCGTATTTCAAATCCGTACATTTAACAATGTTTTGGTTACCAAAAACCATTGAAGTTGACACAATTGACGCTCGACAAACTATATATATTTGTTTTGCGAATATTGTTCGTGATCGACTATTATTGTTTTCCAATACTCTTCGTTAAAATATCACGATTTTGTATCAAATTAGTCTTGTCAAACACTTGAAAATAGTTAATAAAGACGCACCACAATAACGCCTTTGTGCTTCGGACTTTATAAAAATTTTGGCAGAGTTTCCTCTGTTTCTGTACAAACCAGACAACACAAGTCGTCTACAATTTTCCCCAAAATCGACACCAAAACAAGACAATCAATCCATTTATCCGCAATTTCATTTTAGCGAGACATTTATACGTTTCGACTATTATATAAATCGTACTATTTATATAAATATATATATACGTATAGTCCATCAATTTAGTCCAACAACAACGCAAGTTACGACTAATATACCAATATCATCTCATAATACTTTTCGTTAATACTTTTATCGGTTCGTTCGCGAGTTAGTCGTTTTATATTTATAATATGCTTTATAAATGTAACGAAAATAAACACGATTAAATTATACCGATATGCGCGTGCGTGACTTGACACGTTTCGAACGACGCGTTGACCGAGTCAAAGTTTGACCGGAGTTGACTTGTGTTTGACCGAGCTCGAAATCTGATCCGTAAGCGAATTTCCCAGATCTGACCCGTTTGACCGG
This sequence comes from Ambrosia trifida, assembly GCA_028751855.1. Lineage (NCBI taxonomy): Eukaryota > Viridiplantae > Streptophyta > Magnoliopsida > Asterales > Asteraceae > Ambrosia > Ambrosia trifida. The sequence goes on from CM054129.1 coordinate 13,073,667, forward strand.
GGGTTGACTAGATCTGACGAGACCCGAACAAAACTCGGGCCATTAACACGAACCCGTACCAGATCTGACCCGAAAACACGACCTTGACCCGAGCCCCGAGCCCCGAACCCAAAACTCGTCAACACCATCCGGTACCACCTTCGCGTCACCCGGTGCCTCCTCCTCCGGATCTGTCACCACCGTCACCTTGTACCACCAAAACAACCACCACCACGCTGCCTCAACCAAGAACCACCATCACCGTAACCCAAATAACCCGTCAAGACCCGGCCGAGAACCACCCTGACCCGACACCACAGACTCACCTAAAACCACTCATCGGACCACCCACCACCTGCACCACCTTCGGCAACCACAACAGGACCACCTAGACCCATCACCTGCTGAAACGCGCTTGCTGAAACGAGCCAACTGGATGACCTATTTGAGCTCCAAAAGCTTCGCACCACCACCTCACCTCAGATCCATCACGATCAGGCCTTTATCACCAACAACCACGATCTAAATCGGCCCGTCGCAGCCCTTTTTGTTGCTGCTTCAGCCCGTTTTCGGGTCTAAGACCACCGCACAGCCACCACCATGGGTGGTGGTGGCCGATCCTTGGCATGGTGAGGAGGAAGGGAGGTTGCGGGTGAGTGTAAGGGTAGAGAGAGAGAGATCCGGGTTTTTAGAGAGAGAGTAGAGAGAGAGAGGGCAGCAGCGGCTGTCATAATGAAGAAGAAGATAAGCTTTTTATACTTAGGGTTAGGTAGGTGGGTTGTGCACCGCGTATCGAACTCGTATTAACGTAAATCGTCTCGGTTCTATTTTGGCCCGCTAATTAATTACAAAAACTAGTCGGTTTTATTCGAAATGAAAAACATAACTAAACCGAGCAATTTAAATGTTATTTTCGTCATCCGACGCGTGAAAACAGAACACGCGTTAAAATCGCGTTAATCGATTCGGTTGTGTTATCCTTCATTTAAATGATCCGATAACTTTCGAAATTCAACCGATAACATTATTTATAATAAATAATTATTCCGGAAGTTCGGTAACGGTTAAAGCCACGCGTTTTGACGTTCGAATCCCACGTCAGTTCCTCTCCGCGTTCTCCAAAACGCTGCGTTTTTGGCCGTTTACCACACCGATTTCACATCCATTCGCATCGATAGTAAATACGTGTCGTATTTTCATAGAATAAGCTTAAGTTATTCCAGTTTGACAAATTTTTGCTGATGTCAGTTCGTTACGTTAAACACGCGAAGTCTTTCTTTAAAGGCATCAAGACTTCAACGAACTTTCAGAAGGACATCGTAGGACTCATATTAGCTCAACTAACCATAATTAACCTTAAACCATGTTAATTATTTCTAAAACATGATTAGAATCACATTAATCGTTGTACGAAATTTGCCGGTTGTCACATTCTCCCCCCGTTAAGAGAATTCCGTCCCGGAATTCAGTTCAAGTCATCCGATACATTAGTATCCTTGAACAGGGCGGGATGTTTGCAACTCACACGATTACCCCTTTTCTTCGTGAACTCCAGTTCACGCTTAGCGTCCTAACGAACACAATGTCATGAGTCGGCTACGGCCGAGCTCTTGGGTATCGTAATCCGGCACAAACATCGGTTTTCCCGAAATAGTAGAGCTTTGCGTCAACCTGAATCCTGTCGGTTGAGGAATTGACAATGCTTCCTCAAGCCAGACCTGCGGGATTCGTCAAGAGTCCCACTAGGCTCTCGCGATAGTTCGAGCTTGTTCGTTGCAAGGCCAATTTTAACTGACATATCTGAGTCACTGGAGTACTAAGCGAAGTCACTCCATTACCGCTTTCATGCTTAACAACACCCTTTCGGAGTATAACACTCAGCAAAGTCCTATACCGATTTGAAGTTCCTAAGGCTAACTCCTTGTTAGCACAACTTCCCGATCGGTTTGGCCACTTATTCAAGAAGATTTGAATCTACCAGATTCGTCGGTCATCTCTTGAACTCAAGCCAGTTCATGTGTATATCTCTATCTGTCTTTCAATGTACTAGAGACGTACATGTATGCACTCCAGAGGACTTCGAGCAGCACACCCCGAACACTAGGGTGATAATTCCTATCACATAGGAAATCTGGCGATGAAGTACACGGATTTGATTTGCCACCGACACTAATCGTATCACACAGGACACTTCCGTCTAGGACAACAATTCATTCGTTCGAGAATGGTAATCCATACTCATCTCAATTTGAGTGTCTCAGACTTGCGTTCAAGGTTCGGCGAACCCTGAGGTAGGATAACTACTAAAATCCGATATTATGAACGTTGGCATCTAGTGTCTAGCCACGACTCTCCAAGAGTATAGATGGCTACCCGTATGCCTCATATTATAACTGCAAACGAGCAGGGGGATGAGGAGGTTCCAACAGCGATCGATCATTCCTGTGCCTCATCACAGCCACCGGACACCTCAGGCGACATGACCATTAGGTTCGCTCGTTGAATTTCACTAATCGGGTGATCTTACCAGATCACAAAGCAGTCAACATTCTTGAGGACGCTCAAGGTTGTTTATAGTAGCGGATGGTAATCCTGTGTCCTCACATGGACCGAAATCCACTATGCACCAACTTACAACCTTTTCGTATGGGCGATTGTGGTTAGTGGTACCAGGGCGCCTAATATGGACTGATGGTGGTCGAAAGTTTTTGCGTCACTTTCACCCCTCAGTTTCCCCGGGCAGTAGACAGTGTATATTCAACACACAACCGTACAATTCCACAATACGCGAGGATTTAAGCCGACTTAAACACAAATGTCTAGAGGCTCACATCAACTCATCACGTTGGTCAACACGGGAATGATGTATATGAATCATCATGACATGGTTGCAGCAACAAACAAAGGATAAGGTCTCGACAACATTTCAACACGTTGGTTTCCTCGAGACGGTAAGCAGAGCATTGGTAACCACCCAAAACAAGGGTACCCAGTGCTTGTCCTGCTATAGGTGCCTCACGAGCACTGGTGTCCTATCGTTATTAGCAACCTAGTAAGTCAATTCTGAACAATACAGGACACACGCCCTTAAATTGACTTTCAGATCCTATGCAGAGGTCTGAGTGAAAGGAGTCCTGACCCGGAATCCTCACTCGCCGAATATTCCATCTTCCGGGATCTTTTGAGGTAAGAGGTGAAATTGAGTCATAGATGAATGCATCTGGCACAGATCTCACGTTTGGGCTTGACGGCTTCCTGTGCCAAAATCGTTACTTAAAACAACAAACGACCGAGATCGCCCTGCAAGAAGTAGTCTTGAGCCTTCCAATAAGGCATCCCATTCAACGACTCAGGTAGTCACACACATGGGTGCAACATGTAAGCTTTCGAGCTCATCTTGGTTAGTCAGGTACTAAACGCACTGACCTGGCAGCTCATATTACTATGGTGTCTCTAACAGTGTCTGTCAGGGACATGGGATTTTGCTCTAGCGCGAGCAATGCTACCGAAAATAACTGGGAACACCTGTATTGACCCAAGGTCGAAAGGGTTCCACTATCCCAAGAGTCTACGTAACGACATCAAGACAAGATAAACCTACCATTAGCAGGATAACATCAATCGAAGGGCTGAGTTGATCGAAGATCTCATCATGGTAGGGTAGTACCCTTATAGAGTAGACAATGCTACATGCCCTTCTAGATTCAGGGTTTCATAAGACCTCCGAATCATGTACCGGGGACTCCACCAATGCACACGCTGTGGGTGGGTCCACACTGTTATTCCCGCAGTCATCGGCATGACACGTTGGCGGGTATGATGTCAAACGAATCCACTGGAATGAGCAATAATAAATTGAGTCTTTCAACTCTTACTAGCCCAAAGGTATGGGTCATAATATCGCTCACATTTACTCGACACCTTCAAATTCGAGATGTATTCGAAATCCCTTTATCGCAAAGACGAGGCTCACCCCGTCATGTGTGGATCATGGGATTTCCTTCCGACATGATTCGAGAGTGGTTAGTCGACCAAAATGCGCGTAAAAGGTTAAGGCTGGACATGGCGTCACTGATGCCTTAGATCTTGAAGAGATAATGCTCACGAAACGCGCGAGCATATAAAGAGGTCGACACATGATTCGGTCAATTACTGAAACTACCACGAGATTCGAGCTTTAGAGAGATACATGTGCTAATACTAGGATTAGAGTGTCTTATTATGACTTCCCGAAAGTCCGTTGGACACCCGAAATCCTACATTATCGATGGCATCACTACACACCCATTCAGCAACATAACAACGGTTACGTGGGTGTGGGGTAATGTCTTTATCCCAATGGAACCAAGAGTGAATCAAACGACAAGTTATCACATCATCAAGTCAATCCAACAATTGTAGCAATACGTTCACGGTGCAATACGATAGTAGAAATAACATGACATGACAACAACACATCCACGAACGCATCAACAAGGGAACACCGCACAGGAACAACACGACGACAAAGAAGCATGACAACAAGGCAACACCGCAACATGGACCGCATGACACAGAGAAATACGACAACAAGGCTACACCACTGCAGGAGCAGCACAACAACAGGAATGCACCGTCGACAGCGAAACGCAACCGCATGGATATGCAGTCGGCAAAACTGTGCAACTACAAGAATGCACAATCGTTAGGGGTAACACCACAACATGAATTCACGACAGCAGGACGACGCACAACCTAGTGAGTCCACTATACATAACTACAAGAAGCTCCATTACGGTGAGCACGCATCCCGGTGCGCTTCAGCTCACTTATGGCGACGGAATCCTTATTCGTAACCCCAGCAGCAACCTATACTCCATAGGCTCATCGGTGGGAACAATTGGGTTATTAAGGGCATTCGTCATCATAAAAGAAATGGGAACGATGGGTTCCACATAATTTAGCAGACTTATCAAGCCGATATCGTTCTTAGGGAGAATGACTGTATGTTCGATATAAGTCACTCGAATAATGGCGACTGCAGCTTTGACGGGCTCAACCATGCCTGAGAACCATCGCCGACATTAGTCTTGGCAGGAGCCAGGGAATGATAACGAGCGGTTCAACGAAAACCTCAAAGAAAATGGAGTTAATGGCAACGAACTCCATCGTGACACAAACATGATCATAGCGGCTTGGCAAGGGTCTTAGAGATATCTATGTCAATGGCAATGATCTTAGTAGGAGCCTTCGAAACAACAGCAACATCAAACTTGACAAAAGCCATAGAAACATCCTTAACACGTTCAGTATGAGCTACACTCTCAGCAACGACGACATAATTCGCTTGGGCCATAGAACAACGATGGCAGCAACAACAGCAGGCTCAGCAGAAACCTTAGACCCGTCGTAGCTATTAGATGTGTGGTAAATAGTATCCATAGAACCTAGAAACCAACCAACATCTTTTCCAGTATCAAAACATTGGTCACAACAAGAATAGTAGAGGTAGAAGGATCATGATTTATCGGGACACCACGATAAAATAAAACGATCCAGACTCTGGCAATTCAACCGAGCCATCCTTTTCATTAGAGTCCTCTTGCATGTTATTTTGGCCCTAGCACCGATAGTCATCAACTGAAATGCCTTTCCGACACCTAAGCGAGGCCAACGAACTTTCTTCCGGATAGGCCACGCAGTGAGAGTTTCGAAGTATGACAAGAGATTAGACAAGTCACATTGTCCATGACGAATGGATCTCGCAACCTTGGTTTATAAAACACCGTGACACAGGGACGCAACGTCTCAATATCTATGGGGATTGATGGAAAACACTTCGCATCAATTGCCACCCCAAATAAACAACCAGTCTCGTCGTCCTGACGAGGGTAGCGGACGTTCAACATTGCAACATGAGCAATGGATTTGCCGTCCCATGGGTGAGTTTTAGTTGACAGAATAACGTGACCACTTCCAGAAGTCCGTTATTTGCCTTTTCGAGGGGGATTTCAATGTCAGCCAGAGCGTTCCGTGACACTTGACAATTACGAGTCACACGCTTTACGATTTCGGCTCCCGAAATGTGGTTTCACTCCCCGAGTATTATGACGGATTCAGACGCAAAACGCACGTCGTGATCCTATATTCAGTATATACGTATGTCTCCATATATATTAACTGACTGGGATAAAATTATCTCCGACTCGACTCACTTTACCATATAACTACTTTCCCATTAAGTAGTTATATTAGGATCTTGTCAGTCGAGATTTCATTTTTCCCATAATCGACTCGACTCACCTTTCCATATATTTATTTTCCCATTAAATAAATATACTATGATCTTGTCGATTCGATATTACATTTTTCAACCATCAACTCGACTCACCTTACCGTATAATTATTTTCCCATTAAATAATTATACTAGGATCTTGTCGATTTGACATTACATTTTTCAACTATCGACTCGACTCACTTTACCGTATAATTATTTTCCCATTAAATAATTATACTAGGGTCTTGTCGATTCGACACTACCCTTTACAACCATCGACTCGACTCACTTTACCGTATAATTATTTTCCCATTAAGTAATTATACTAGGATTTTGTCGATTCGACACTACATTTTACAACCATCGACTCGACTCACTTTACCGTATAATTATTTTCCCATTAAATAATTATACTAGGGTCTTGTCGATTCGACATTGTATTTTACGACCATCGACTCGACTCACTTTACCGTATAATTATTTTCCCATTAAATAATTATACTAGGGTCTTGTCGGTCGATATTTCGTTTTCGGCACCCGACCCGGCTCACCTTACCATATATTTATTTTCCCATTAAATAAATATACTAGGATCTTGCCGATCGATATTTCATTTTCAACACCCGACTCGGCTCACTTTACCATATATTTATTTTCCCATTAAATAAATATACTAGGATCTTGCCGATCGATAATTCATTTTCAACACCCGACTCGGCTCACTTTACCATGTATTTATTTTCCCATTAAATAAATATATTAGGATCTTGCCGATTCGACATTGTTGAATTTAGACGGGGGCTATCATGCCTTCTAGATAAGATGATCAAGCCTATTAACCCAGCAAGGACGATTCTGCCCTTCAATAGGGGAAGGAACGCCTGACCCTCGAAGACAACCTGGGCATGTGTTAGATCAAGAATGACTTACTCACAGTAATAATATAGCAGCACACGGGCAACTAATCTCAATACTGATCCACACAGGGTCCCGTGCTCAAAACGCACTGGTTTTGCAGGGACGCACCCTAAGTCTTCACTCGGTTCCAAGTTTAGCATTCCACGCATCGTACCAAGCATTCATCTCTTCGGTAGGCAGTGCATCCTCGTATGTCCGCTCCTTTGAGGAACTTTGAGTGGAGGCATTCAACTCCTATACAAGGAAGCTTTCATCTCCTGTCCCTATCCGATGCGAGGGTTTACGTCAGATTACTCATATGAAGTAGACGTTCGAGCTCTTCCGTGTTCGTACCTTAGAGGTAATGCTGAAGAAAGTTCATTCAGTTTGCGAGGATCAAAATCAAGGGATATCAACAAGACCTCCCTTCTAGCCCGTTGGCCAATCAAACTCTAAAACTGACCCTATAGTACAAGAATAGACAAGGCAAGAAGTGATCACCAACCCCAGCCCTAGCGCCCACCAAGGTTACCGTGCACCACAAGTTATTATTACGTGTGCACCCGCAATGATAATCGGTGTTGCCAGGTAATTTTGGTACCCGCTAGTTCCGAGTTTCCTGATCCAAAACAGAGATTTCACACAATAAAAGACCTAGACTAGCTTCGCCTTCACAACATCTGCAACACGACAACGTCCACTAGCACGATAAAGGTTAGCCCTTCCGATCATCCCGTCCGCAGGTAAGCGGGTGAGTTCGTCGTAGACCACCGCTTGTCCTCCCCGCTTGTCGATGTCGGTAACCGATGCAAAAGTGCGGACTAAAGTGAAGTGTGAGACGATATCCTTACAGGCAAGCTATCTGTACTACTTATATGCATTAACTAGCACTAGTTAGAAAATCGGATCTCTACACAATTTAAACATTCATATCCTTATTTTCTAACATTTTATATATTGACACACATGGCTAGTCGGTCGGAATTTCCCCTTGTACAATCCATGTACAATTTTCTTTCTTTTCTAAAAATATTTCGTTGTGTTTTATTTTTGAAAACTCCGTTTTCGAGCCAAAACTGGTTATAGTCTAGATTTTTCAAAAATACTAGTTCGCTATAACCTTGGCTCTGATACCACTTCTGTCACACCACGCCAATGGCGGAAACACGTGGCGCGACGCTCGAAAGCATATCAAAGTCAAGATTAACACAAACTATATTTAATTAGAAAAGATCATTATTTTAAGATGTCGGGAAGGAGTACCTGGTTTCAAACATTACTTAAAACCACAAACATTAAGTTTTAAAGTGGGGTGTTTCCGTTTATGTCCCAACCCGAAGGTAACAATAGATGAAACCCCCAACCATTGTCCGACATCCCAAATTCCACCGTACTAGCCGCATACCTGTTCAGCACTTAGTTACCTGAAAGATATGTTTAAAAAGACGTCAATATATAAAATATTGGTGAGTTCACAGGTTTTAGTTTCGTAAATACGACATTTTTACATCCTGTGCAAATCCAGCACATTTTTACATCCTGTGCAATTCCAGCACATTTTTACATCCTGTGCAAATCCAGCACATTTTATGGCCTTTGTATGGAGTAGCTAGCTCCTACAAACTATGATGATAAGCAATCCCCTGAGCCCCATAACCAAACCAAGACTAATAAATATGCCCCGCTCCAAGTCGTTTCTCGGAAACCAACGACTTAAGTTCAGAATACGTGCACCTCTTGTCTTTACCGGGTTGACGCTATCAACCAGAGGTGGGCCTCGTCAGGCACCAATAGTACTATCCAAATATTCCTTTGGTTTCATTTTACCTGAATTAATGGTTACAGTAGCGAGGACCCAACCCCGAGTGGCGACCAAAAACTCAAGTACTCATCATGCCACTTACCACATTTTAACCTTTGAAAACATTTCAATATGTGATAACTTTTGACAAACATATCTTTCCCCCAGTTAAAACAGTAAAATGGGGCCGTGAAACTCACCTTAATTTCCATGCTTAGCTAGCAAATAAAATCCAAAGCTTTGACCGACTTCCTCGTGCCCTAATTACCAATGAAGGACACCTTAAAGTCTATCATATATAAACCTAGCTTAATTTCCGTTTAAAAGATAGTTTATTCAACTATCTTGACTCGTGTGTACTAACCCGAGTCCTTAAGTGTTTTAACTCGACGAACCGATCGTGACTTATCATAATTCATGAGTTCACATACGACATAGTACCCAAGTCGCGCACCTGTTACTATTCGTGTGTAAACCATGTTGGACTACTACCATGTAACGCACAACTCATCCCGAGTAGTAGCTCGTCTCGTAAATCGGATAATATGATTGTCTTGTATAATTATTTTTGGATAATATACCTTGCGGAAATATAATATAGTTATTAAAATCCTTTTAATAACATTTGTTATTTCTTTTCACCAAATCCGAGTGTTTTAAGTGCTTTCAAAACATTATTTTCCAATAATTTTTCCCCAATAAGTTAAGTGTCTGCGTATTTCAAATCCGTACATTTAACAATGTTTTGGTTACCAAAAACCATTGAAGTTGACACAATTGACGCTCAACAAACTATATATATTTGTTTTGCGAATATTGTTCGTGATCGACTATTATTGTTTTCCAATACTCTTCGTTAAAATATCACGATTTTGTATCAAATTAGTCTTGTCAAACACTTGAAAATAGTTAATAAAGACGCACCACAATAACGCCTTTGTGCTTCGGACTTTATAAAAATTTTGGCAGAGTTTCCTCTGTTTCTGTACAAACCAGACAACACAAGTCGTCTACAATTTTCCCCAAAATCGACACCAAAACAAGACAATCAATCCATTTATCCGCAATTTCATTTTAGCGAGACATTTATACGTTTCGACTATTATATAAATCGTACTATTTATATAAATATATATATACGTATAGTCCATCAATTTAGTCCAACAACAACGCAAGTTACGACTAATATACCAATATCATCTCATAATACTTTTCGTTAATACTTTTATCGGTTCGTTCGCGAGTTAGTCGTTTTATATTTATAATATGCTTTATAAATGTAACGAAAATAAACACGATTAAATTATACCGATATAAGCGTGCGTGACTTGACACGTTTCGAACGACGCGTTGACCGAGTCAAAGTTTGACCGGAGTTGACTTGTGTTTGACCGAGCTCGAAATCTGATCCGTAAGCGAATTTCCCAGATCTGACCCGTTTGACCGGGGGTTGACTAGATCTGACGAGACCCGAACAAAACTCGGGCCATTAACACGAACCCGTACCAGATCTGACCCGAAAACACGACCTTGACCCGAGCCCCGAGCCCCGAACCCAAAACTCGTCAACACCATCCGGTACCACCTTCGCGTCACCCGGTGCCTCCTCCTCCGGATCTGTCACCACCGTCACCTTGTACCACCAAAACAACCACCACCACGCTGCCTCAACCAAGAACCACCATCACCGTAACCCAAATAACCCGTCAAGACCCGGCCGAGAACCACCCTGACCCGACACCACAGACTCACCTAAAACCACTCATCGGACCACCCACCACCTGCACCACCTTCGGCAACCACAACAGGACCACCTAGACCCATCACCTGCTGAAACGCGCTTGCTGAAACGAGCCAACTGGATGACCTATTTGAGCTCCAAAAGCTTCGCACCACCACCTCACCTCAGATCCATCACGATCAGGCCTTTATCACCAACAACCACGATCTAAATCGGCCCGTCGCAGCCCTTTTTGTTGCTGCTTCAGCCCGTTTTCGGGTCTAAGACCACCGCACAGCCACCACCATGGGTGGTGGTGGCCGATCCTTGGCATGGTGAGGAGGAAGGGAGGTTGCGGGTGAGTGTAAGGGTAGAGAGAGAGAGATCCGGGTTTTTAGAGAGAGAGTAGAGAGAGAGAGGGCAGCAGCGGCTGTCATAATGAAGAAGAAGATAAGCTTTTTATACTTAGGGTTAGGTAGGTGGGTTGTGCACCGCGTATCGAACTCGTATTAACGTAAATCGTCTCGGTTCTATTTTGGCCCGCTAATTAATTACAAAAACTAGTCGGTTTTATTCGAAATGAAAAACATAACTAAACCGAGCAATTTAAATGTTATTTTCGTCATCCGACGCGTGAAAACAGAACACGCGTTAAAATCGCGTTAATCGATTCGGTTGTGTTATCCTTCATTTAAATGATCCGATAACTTTCGAAATTCAACCGATAACATTATTTATAATAAATAATTATTCCGGAAGTTCGGTAACGGTTAAAGCCACGCGTTTCGACGTTCGAATCCCACGTCAGTTCCTCTCCGCGTTCTCCAAAACGCTGCGTTTTTGGCCGTTTACCACACCGATTTCACATCCGTTCGCATCGATAGTAAATACGTGTCGTATTTTCATAGAATAAGCTTAAGTTATTCCAGTTTGACAAATTTTTGCTGATGTCAGTTCGTTACGTTAAACACGCGAAGTCTTTCTTTAAAGGCATCAAGACTTCAACGAACTTTCAGAAGGACATCGTAGGACTCATATTAGCTCAACTAACCATAATTAACCTTAAACCATGTTAATTATTTCTAAAACATGATTAGAATCACATTAATCGTTGTACGAAATTTGCCGGTTGTCACACTTGCCTACTCGCTTGGAGCTGTCCAGACGAGGTATGCAGCTGCAGAACATGGATTGCCCTCTCTGTCAGGCGGACACGGAAACGACTCTCCATCTTTTTACTGGATGCATCTTTTCTATGGAGATATGGAGGAGGATCTCTTCTTGGTGCCGATTAAGCCCGTTTTACGCTTTCGATGTTCAGGATGTTATGAGTTATGTGGATTCACAAAGGCTGCCCAATTCTAAAAAGCGAATTCTGAACGGTATTGTTTTCACAACACTATGGAGTATTTGGATGGAAAGAAACAACCGAGTTTTTTCTGACAGACGTCAAAGACTGGCTGAGCTTACGGAGAATATTAAGGCGACTGCGTTTTTTTGGTTCCGACATAGAACTAGATGTAAGCAAGTTAATTGGATTTTATGGTGTAAAAACCCCTTGGATTGTTTGTAAGTCGTTTGGTTGCCTCCGAGTCCTCTCTTTGAGGACTTTTGGGGCTTGTTGAATGAAAGTTATTTTTCAAAAAAAAAAAAAAATTATTAATAAGTCCTTAATTTGGTGAATTAAAGACTAAAACTCTTGAGTAGAGTTTTATGTCTTTGATTAGAGGGTTTTATTTGTTTTAATTAGAGATTTTATGTCACTTAATTAGAGTCTTTATGTCTCAAATTAAGTCTCTAATTAATAAGACTCTTCATATATATCCATGTTCTTATATAATGGAAGGCTTTGTGCCTCATTTGGATATGTAGAAAAGAGATACATGAAAAACTACACTAAAAACTCTTGCAACACACATACACTCAAGAGTAGTAACCATGTTCCGGTTTCTTTTCAGGCAAGTGGGATAGTCCGGCAGTGCACCATCGCCACTGTTTCGAACCGGTGTACCCTGGGAACAGACGACGAATCTGTTTAAGGGAATTGTGTCAAACACAAGCCCGGTTCCTTTTTCTTTGATCTCGTTTTCTGTTGCAGTTCATTGTAGATAGTACAAGGACTTGGAAACATGTGAGGTTCATGTATGAAAGGCGTTGCGGCGATTACAATGTAAGTTTTCTAACAAACTTAAACAGATTAGTAAAACAGACTTTCGTGTAGATTGGGAACCAATCTTTAAACCTTCTTCTTAAGGACTTTTTGGTTCGCGAAAGTTTGTAAATATTTTCTTTTTAAATATGTTGTAGTACATCGAATCGGATTAAATTTGTGATTGGAGTGAAATCTTTAATCCGAATATTCATGGTTTTTCGGGTTCATGGGTTTTGTGTCGTGTTTAGATAAACCGGATTATTAACATATATTTAGACGTTTTTGAAATACTAAAATTCTAATGAGAGTATTAGAAAAGTCATAATATTTGTAAAACCATGAAAAACATTTGATAATGTTTTCTTTCTAGTAAGCATAAGCATATTAGAAAGATAATTTCAAAGTATTTGAAATGTTTACATTTTCTAATAAGAGTATTGGAAAATTAAAAGGTTTCGAAATAGAAGGTTTTGAAACATGTATTACTAACAAGCGTGTTAGAATCGACGACATTTAAAGAATAACGTGTCATGAAACATTTCTAATAAGCGTATTAGAAATAATTATTTACAAAATCAAAAGTTTAATCTTTAAACTTATATATTTATTTTGTAACATCGCAAAATTTTCCCCAAAATTTTAATACATAAAAAGCCCTTATATATATATGTATATATATATATATATATATATATATTGTATTACACCTTTATCATTAATATTATACAAATGTGCCTAAGTCTTTATTTATCCTAACTCACAACTTATATACATACATAAATGTATATAAATAATAATAATAATAATATGATTCTAAATTCTTTTTTTTTTCACATACAAGATTTTTTTTTTAAATAAAGCCTTGAGTCAAATAGTCAAAGTCCTAGTCAAAGTCTTAGTCAAACAGTCAAAGTCTTAGTCAAATAGTCAATTCATCATAAAACCTTACTTTATGGTGTTGACCAATTTTAATGGCTAATTGACTCCAAAAGTAGTATAAAAACCCACCTATGACCCATTATACTTTGCACCTCTAAATCGATTGTTTCAATCCGATTAAACTTTCCCTCATACCTTTCTTCTATAGTCTATTACTTCTACAATTGAAGCTTTGATTATAAGCTCTTGTAATTGGCGAATTGGAAGCTTGATATTCTTTCTTTTTCGTTTTCTTCAATTTGGACTAGCTACGTTGTTGAGTCTTTGGGATTCGCCTCGCATACATTCACAACACATTATTCTATTTTTTTTACGAGACATAACATTTTGCTAAGGTGAGTTTTACATAGCCCCTTTTCTATTTATCACCATTTTTGGGGTGAAACATGTTACAACATTATTTATGCAATTCAATCATCAATGTGTCTATGTGTATTTCTATGTTGCATTATGTCTTGAACATGACTAGGGTAAGCACAATTCTAGCATAAACATTCATCAGCCAAACGGTATACATTGATAGATCTATTGGACTGACAATCCCACCCGGATACGTGCCTCCTACAAAGGTTACGTGGGTGTTTGTTACTGCAATATAAACGAGTGAACCATGAGCGTATGGGATGTACCACAATACAACAGTCACAAGGTTGATTATGCACTCGATTTACTTCTAGTATGTTTTCGCATATGGACTAGATTGCCATGACACATGAATTGCACAACAATTTTATTCGATTATCAAAACCTATGTAATTCTCACCAACTTTTGTTGACCCAAAATATTTTCAACTTAACATGTTTTAGGTTCTACTTGCTTGAAGATTTGACTTAATGCTTGAAGAAATGTGCATAGTTTTTATTCAGTTTGATGTACGAATTCTTGTAGAACAATTGTATGTAATTCATTTAAATCATATAATGAAATCTATTATTTTCATGAGCTAGTGAACAATCATCAATACGTGACATCCCGATGTTTCCGCCATCGGTTGGGGTGTTACAGATTGGTATCAGAGCCATGGTTATAGGGATTAGGTTATTAGAAAAATAATCTAGTCTATAACCATAGGATTTTAACTAGTACTTGCTCCTTTTACTTGCAACCTTACTTGCTTCTATTCTTTATCTCCCTCCTACTTCTTATCCGTACTTTCATCCTTACAAGAAGGTTGCTCTCCACCATTGGATCTACTCTTAGACTAATAGGACAAAATCCTCAGGTTTAGCCTGAACCACCTTGAGATCTCGTCGAAGTTCTAGATTTTAATAACGAACACGTGCAATCTGGAAGGGTGAACGCCTGTATTCTGAGTCTTCTGTCTAGGCTGGCATTGCGCATATATCCCAATCAGACGAGGGACCCGGATGCCTACCTGGGAATTCTCGGGATGAGTGTTCACTTATAGGCTAAAGCATGTCTTCATATGTTATTAGAATTTAGAATCTTTGATAAGTCAACGTTTTCGTTTATTCGTTTTAATTAAATGAATAAACGATTACATTCCTTATATTACCTCATTGTCCTTCATTCAACCCATATCTTATTGAACATTCATTACCCAAATCACTTCCGTAACCGATGCCCTAAACTAAACAGAGATCAAGACCCTCCAGCTACTTAACAGCAAACCCCACCATTTGAATGATGTCTACTTTTTAATTCTATGTATTGACACTTTTTGATTCACGTAATGAATTCAAGTATTATCATAACATCTGAGTGCATGCTTGTTTGAATGTGAACTAATTGCTATATCTATAATCATACTTGCTTACTTGTACAACAATTAGTTGACTACCAAACAACCTACTCAACGATTGGTAGAGGTCATCATGTCTTTCCAACAGTCGGGAGAGGCCCTACCACCTGCTCAACGACTGGTGGGGACTATCAGACCTGCTCAACAATCGGAAGAGTCATAAAAGGACACAAAACCCTAACGTAAGGTAAATTGGTAATTACGGTCCGGAACGTAATCATGAATTTACAGGTACATTAAGGTAGTGTGAAATTTTATCAAGGTTTTCGGTAGTCGACCAATTGTATACCTGGTGTTTTTAACTTCGGGACGAAGTTTCCAAAAGTAGGGGAGACTGTAACATCGCAAAATTTTCCCCAAAATTTTAATACATAAAAAGCCCTTATATATATATATATATACTGTATTACACCTTTATCATTAATATTATACAAATGTGCCTAAGTCTTTATTTATCCTAACTCACAACTTATATACATACATAAATGTATATAAATAATAATAATATGATTCTAAATTCTTTTTTTTTTTCACATACAAGATTTTTTTTTTTAAATAAAGCCTTGAGTCAAATAGTCAAAGTCCTAGTCAAAGTCTTAGTCAAACAGTCAAAGTCTTAGTCAAATAGTCAATTCATCATAAAACCTTACTTTATGGTGTTGACCAATTTTAATGGCTAATTGACTCCAAAACTAGTATAAAACCCACCTATGACCCATTATACTTTGCACCTCTAAATCGATTGTTTCAATCCGATTAAACTTTTCCTCATACCTTTCTTCTATAGTCTATTACTTCTACAATTGAAGCTTTGATTATAAGCTCTTGTAATTGGCGAATTGGAAGCTTGATATTCTTTCTTTTTCGTTTTCTTCAATTTGGACTAGCTACGTTGTTGAGTCTTTGGGATTCGCCTCGCATACATTCACAACACATTATTCTATTTTTTTTACGAGACATAACATTTTGCTAAGGTGAGTTTTACATAGCCCCTTTTCTATTTATCACCATTTTTGGGGTGAAACATGTTACAACATTATTTATGCAATTCAATCATCAATGTGTCTATGTGTATTTCTATGTTGCATTATGTCTTGAACATGACTAGGGTAAGCACAATTCTAGCATAAACATTCATCAGCCAAACGGTATACATTGATAGATCTATTGGACTGACAATCCCACCCGGATACGTGCCTCCTACAAAGGTTACGTGGGTGTTTGTTACTGCAATATAAACGAGTGAACCATGAGCGTATGGGATGTACCACAATACAACAGTCACAAGGTTGATTATGCACTCGATTTACTTCTAGTATGTTTTCGCATATGGACTAGATTGCCATGACACATGAATTGCACAACAATTTTATTCGATTATCAAAACCTATGTAATTCTCACCAACTTTTGTTGACCCAAAATATTTTCAACTTAACATGTTTCAGGTTCTACTTGCTTGAAGATTTGACTTAATGCTTGAAGAAATGTGCATAGTTTTTATTCAGTTTGATGTACGAATTCTTGTAGAACAATTGTATGTAATTCATTTAAATCATATAATGAAATCTATTATTTTCATGAGCTAGTGAACAATCATCAATACGTGACATCCCGATGTTTCCGCCATCGGTTGGGGTGTTACAGATTGGTATCAGAGCCATGGTTATAGGGATTAGGTTATTAGAAAAATAATCTAGTCTATAACCATAGGATTTTAACTAGTACTTGCTCCTTTTACTTGCAACCTTACTTGCTTCTATTCTTTATCTCCCTCCTACTTCTTATCCGTACTTTCATCCTTACAAGAAGGTTGCTCTCCACCATTGGATCTACTCTTAGACTAATAGGACAAAATCCTCAGGTTTAGCCTGAACCACCTTGAGATCTCGTCGAAGTTCTAGATTTTAATAACGAACACGTGCAATCTGGAAGGGTGAACGCCTGTATTCTGAGTCTTCTGTCTAGGCTGGCATTGCGCATATATCCCAATCAGACGAGGGACCCGGATGCCTACCTGGGAATTCTCGGGATGAGTGTTCACTTATAGGCTAAAGCATGTCTTCATATGTTATTAGAATTTAGAATCTTTGATAAGTCAACGTTTTCGTTTATTCGTTTTAATTAAATGAATAAACGATTACATTCCTTATATTACCTCATTGTCCTTCATTCAACCCATATCTTATTGAACATTCATTACCCAAATCACTTCCGTAACCGATGCCCTAAACTAAACAGAGATCAAGACCCTCCAGCTACTTAACAGCAAACCCCACCATTTGAATGATGTCTACTTTTTAATTCTATGTATTGACACTTTTTGATTCACGTAATAAATTCAAGTATTATCATAACATCTGAGTGCATGCTTGTTTGAATGTGAACTAATTGCTATATCTATAATCATAGTTGCTTACTTGTACAACAATTAGTTGACTACCAAACAACCTACTCAACGATTGGTAGAGGTCATCATGTCTTTCCAACAGTCGGGAGAGGCCCTACCACCTGCTCAACGACTGGTGGGGACTATCAGACCTGCTCAACAATCGGAAGAGTCATAAAAGGACACAAAACCCTAACGTAAGGTAAATTGGTAATTACGGTCCGGAACGTAATCATGAATTTACAGGTACATTAAGGTAGTGTGAAATTTTATCAAGGTTTTCGGTAGTCGACCAATTGTATACCTGGTGTTTTTCTTTTAACTTCGGGACGAAGTTTCCAAAAGTAGGGGAGACTGTAACATCGCAAAATTTTCCCCAAACTTTTAATACATAAAAAGCCCTTATATATATATATATATATATATTGTATTACACCTTTATCATTAATATTATACAAATGTGCCTAAGTCTTTATTTATCCTAACTCACAACTTATATACATACATAAATGTATATAAATAATAATAATATGATTCTAAATTCTTTTTTTTTTCACATACAAGATTTTTTTTTTTAAATAAAGCCTTGAGTCAAATAGTCAAAGTCCTAGTCAAAGTCTTAGTCAAACAGTCAAAGTCTTAGTCAAATAGTCAATTCATCATAAAACCTTACTTTATGGTGTTGACCAATTTTAATGGCTAATTGACTCCAAAACTAGTATAAAAACCCACCTATGACCCATTATACTTTGCACCTCTAAATCGATTGTTTCAATCCGATTAAACTTTCCCTCATACCTTTCTTCTATAGTCTATTACTTCTACAATTGAAGCTTTGATTATAAGCTCTTGTAATTGGCGAATTGGAAGCTTGATATTCTTTCTTTTTCGTTTTCTTCAATTTGGACTAGCTACGTTGTTGAGTCTTTGGGATTCGCCTCGCATACATTCACAACACATTATTCTATTTTTTTTACGAGACATAACATTTTGCTAAGGTGAGTTTTACATAGCCCCTTTTCTATTTATCACCATTTTTGGGGTGAAACATGTTACAACATTATTTATGCAATTCAATCATCAATGTGTCTATGTGTATTTCTATGTTGCATTATGTCTTGAACATGACTAGGGTAAGCACAATTCTAGCATAAACATTCATCAGCCAAACGATATACATTGATAGATCTATTGGACTGACAATCCCACCCGGATACGTGCCTCCTACAAAGGTTACGTGGGTGTTTGTTACTGCAATATAAACGAGTGAACCATGAGCGTATGGGATGTACCACAATACAACAGTCACAAGGTTGATTATGCACTCGATTTACTTCTAGTATGTTTTCGCATATGGACTAGATTGCCATGACACATGAATTGCACAACAATTTTATTCGATTATCAAAACCTATGTAATTCTCACCAACTTTTGTTGACCCAAAATATTTTCAACTTAACATGTTTCAGGTTCTACTTGCTTGAAGATTTGACTTAATGCTTGAAGAAATGTGCATAGTTTTTATTCAGTTTGATGTACGAATTCTTGTAGAACAATTGTATGTAATTCATTTAAATCATATAATGAAATCTATTATTTTCATGAGCTAGTGAACAATCATCAATACGTGACATCCCGATGTTTCCGCCATCGGTTGGGGTGTTACATATTTTTCTAACGAGCGTGTTAGAAATGGATGATTTTGTAAAGACAAATAAGATGTTTATATTTCTAACGAATGTGTTAGAAAAGATTATTGTACAAAATACACAAACGGGTTAGAAATGATTATTTTTTAAAATAATCAACATTGAACCAGTTTGGTTAAAATTTGACGGTTTCGAACGAGCGAGTTTGAAACGGGTATATTTTGGAAAATCCGAAGTTAATACCATTTATGTAGATCGTTTAATTTTCTAACGAGCGTGTTAGAAATGGTTTATTTTATATAAACTAATAAGTTCTAAAATGATTGTCATAATCATGTATTTCTAACAAACATGTTAGAAACGGTTGAGAATATCAATGATATTTAAAACGATTTTGGGTAATCGTTTATTTCTAACGGGTGTGGTAGAAAAGGTTTATTTAACCAAAACTCCATATGATGAAAAGTGTAATCGTTTGTATTCTAACAAGTATGTTAAAAATGGTTAATTTTGAAACCGTATATGTTTATATGGTACACGTATAGTTTCTAATGAGCGAATTAGAAATGGTTAATAATAAAAACCATATACTCTAACAAGTGAGTTATAAATGGTTTAAATAATAAAACTATATTAGAGTTTATGGTTTTGATTTGTAATCAAAACATAGATATGTATAGTTTATGGAAAATACTTGTAAAAGTAGAAATGTGTTGTATGAGTAAAACATGTCTTTTACAAATTATATATGGTCTGATACTTGTATGAGAAGTATGATGACTTGAACCATATAATAGTCTAGAGAGACTATTTAGTGTAAAACAACTTGATGTTGTTTAGGATATATTTACTTGTTTGATTACTTGTGAGTAGTTAAGTATAAACAACTGTGCTGTTTTTAACAGTGTATTGAGGGAGTACCTCGAAACATGCCACGAGACGATATAATTGTTATTATTTCGTCAAACGATAAAGTGTTGAAGAGAATAACACTTTGAGATTTGATGTTTATATATCCTTATAATCCGTTTAAATATATATGTAATATGTTATATATATAGTGGATTATATTAAAATTATAATTTGGTAAATTATAATTATTAATTGGAATCTTAATGTGGTGAATTAAGAGTAAACTCTTGTGTAGAGTTTCATGTTTTCTAATTAAAGTTTTATGTTCCTTTATTAGAGCTTTTATGTAAATTTATTAGAGCCTTTATTTTAAATTAAGTCTCTAATTAAGTGACTAAGAAGAAAAACTCTTCATCCATTCCCATTAAGATAATCATGATCAACGTGGTAAGTGTATTGAAGTTAAATGCACGAAAACAAGATATTACGTAGAAATGCACAAATGTAGTTTTGATGACTATAACATATGATAGAAATATATGTTATTATTCATAAGTCTTTGATAAATATTGCGAGATTTATTATTAAAGACTTAGAATAGTGATGGACGTGTAGAGTTTCTACAAACCATCAATGTTGGTTGAACTATACGGAGGATTCGTGATATATTTTGGGAGAGTCACCCAATAAATAGTTTCAACAAAATATATACATATCACTTTGGCATATGTGAATGTCATGTCGTTGAGTGTCAATCTAATTGACTTGTTGATGATGAATATGTTCATCAAAGTGACTTATGTTTAAGTCCTAAAGAGTCAATGGTGAAGCCTTGGAGATAAAGGCAAACGAGACTTGATCCTAATGGATGGAATTAATTATGGTTTTGAAGCATTCTTTAAACCAAGGTTTAGGAATGGTAAACAAAATCTCATTTTGTGTCTAAACTAAGACGTGAATGTTAGGAAGAGATAGTGAGTTATCTCTTAAGGCTGTGAAGAATCAGAATAAGGCATCTTCTGTTCACATGCTAAGTATTCGTAGTCTAAAGCATGCTAGACTAATACTTGTTAATTTAAAAGCTCCACGGATAATAAATTAACTTTGAACATTCAAACATATGTGACGACATAAGAATGAATTTTGTAAAAACAAATATATAATTCATTAAAAAGGACGACTCGAAAGGACCGAATAAATAGTTCATTGGTTATGATACTATTTAGCTTAATATGAGGAGAAATTATATAGCTTAGAAAACGTACGATTCGTGTGAAAAATATGGGTTGAGTAATATAATGGATGACCTCAATAACACAAAGATATAGATAGTCGTTATCTTATCACGCGTGTCTAATGTCATCATGAGTGATATTACTCAAACTTAATCAAAGTGCAAGCAATGTGGGGGGAAGAGCCATTAAGAAACAATCTGTAGGGATGTAAAAATGGTACTTGAGAAGTTTAAAGCGACATATGAAAGGAAGAAACTTTCATCACCCCATTTGGTAGTTATCCAGTAACACTTAAGTGTGGAGGTGACTTGCATTTGAAAATAGAAGGTTTGATATGAACGAATGTGATTTTGGGAAGTACAAATCACACGAACCTAGAACAGACTTGTTATAAGTCAGTCCTATTATGTGGATAAAATTCTTGAGAAGTTCAATGGAAATGACTCTAATGTAGCTAGAACTTTCATTGACATGAGTCAACGTCTAGCTAAGAATGGAGGTGAGCTTGTTAACCAATTAGAGTACTCAAGAATTATTGGCAGCCTGATGTATCTGATGAGTTGTATCAGACCAGACTTAGCAAGCTAGCTAATTAGATACACGAGCAACCTAAGTTCAATTCATTGGAATTACGTGACACAGGTGCTTTGGTAATTAGGATACATACGAGACTACGGGCTGCAATATGAAAGATATCCAACAGTTGTTGAAGGTTACTATGATGCGAATTAGATATCTGACATGAATGATTCCAAAGTGACGAGTGGGTAATCACTCACACTTGGAGGTGTTGAGATAATGTGGAAATTACATAAGCAAACGTTTATTTCTAGATCCATGATGGAATCATAATTCATCGCTTTAGAGGATGAATAGGCAAAATGGATACTTTAATTTGTTAAGGATATACCTAGGTGGGCGAAGCCGGCATTGGCCTAATGCATACTTTGTGATAGTCAATCGGTAATTGGCAGAGCTCATATCACAATGTGTATCAGTAAGAACAGGTATATAAGACGTAGGCATAATACGGTACGACAACTAATCTCTACAGAAGTTACTGTTGACTACGTGAAGTCAAAGGATAACATCGCGGATCCGCTAACAAAAGGCTTAAGCAGAGAGTTAGTTCAGAAGTCGTCAATGGGAATGGGGCTAAAGCTCATTAAAGGCTAGGTTTATGCGAAGGAAACCTAACTCAGCTGACTGGAGATCCCAAGATCTGAGTTCAATAGGACAACCTAATTGTATGAACTGGCGAAGGTCACTGTGGGGGAGAGTTGGTGGAAACCCCACGTTTTGAAAAAGGGAGCTTACCATATATTTAATAAGCTTCCTAGTCCATTCCTAAAAGTGACAAGGTTGAGGTTAAGCTTATAGCTTTTAATGATCTGACTGAGGTAACCAGTCCCAGTAGATCACCTATGTGAGAGAGAAGTGGGGTCGCTTCGAAGGGTATTGTTGGGGGCACAATACTTAAGAGCTCTCGCAGAACTAGGCACGTGTCCATGACCATAACGGACACAACTATGAGGACTTGACGTTGTCAGGGAGAGTCTTGTGTGAAGCGTATTGTCGTCCACACAAACGGCAGACGAGTTCAAAGACATCGCGTTCTACTCAGAGCCAGTGGGCTAAGTGCGTTTCATAAGCGAAGGTTCAAAGGGTCACACCTACCTATCGTATGCAAAACTCAACTGTTGAAATTTAATCGGAATGAGGTTGCTTCTCAGAATGACTTCTATTCATGTGGGGGTTTGTTCGAAGTATGCGTGTTTTGATCAATCTCCATTCATGTGGGGGATTGTTGGAAATATGGTGAATGGATGATATTGAAATTATAATTTAATAAATTATAATCTCTTTCTTCTAATAAAAGAGTAGCTAGGGGGACACGTGTCCCTATACTAGAGCTCCTCAATATTATAGTACACATGTCAACCAACCAATCTACTATTCAAACCCCACCAATCTACTATTCAAACCCATCTTATAACCCGGATTTGCGCCCCGACCCAGTGACCCGTATCCGAACATTAAATTTAGAATTTAATGCAATAATGGGTTTGACTTTCTAATAATAATTTTTTAGTGCAGGTAATATGCAATCAATGTGTTTGACCACTAGAAAACTACTACTCCTAAATGCAATAAAATATATTCAATGACTGTGTTTGACCGAAGGATAAATACTACTCGAAAAATAGACCCTTCTTTAATTAAAAAGGGGAAGGGGCGATTTTATTTGAAGGTAATATTCGTTCAATCATTTGCAAAAGTGAAGGAGATATACACTACTCCAAAATTCATTAAAATATGCAATAAATGTGTTTTACCACTAGATAAAATCGCTCCTCACTATGTTCAGTTTCCATGTTTTGACTATCAATACATAGCACCGAGTTTTACGACATTCTACATTATTTGATACATTTCAATAAAAAAAATCGTAAATTAGGCTATTAGTAGAATCACTCATGGTAACGATCTCTAACCCTTTTTGTTACTGTTTTAAGTTCTATTGTATTCATTAAATTTACACGTATTGAAAGAAAATTGTTATTGTGCTGTAATAATCACATGTTAAAACGATCCAAACCGTTATGTATTGGGATATATTGGTTGACGATCCAAACCGTTATGTATTGGGATATATTGGTTCTTGATTTTGCACCTTTAAGTTGTTTTTTTTTATTTGGTTCAACTCTAAATGTATGTCAATTGTTAGATATTAAACACTAATTTACGATGGTTGTCTAATTTTTGAATGTACATGTTGATTACAGAAGGAATTAAGTACCATAAAATTGTATCAATAAACACTAATTTTGTAAAAATATATTTTTAGTAAATCACTTCACAGAAGAAATTAATAGAGACAAAGAGAGGACGGTGAGAGATGGGAAACCATGGTGCAGTGCTTTCGGTTCCAAACAGTGGCGATGATGACGATGGAGATGGCTTTTACCCCATTTGCGGAGGTGGTGTTCGAAGACGAACCAGCGGCAGCGCTAAGGTTTTCTCAGTGATCAGCGGTAGTGGTTTCAAGGCTGTGGTGGTTGCTATTTGGTGGTCGTGAAAGGGTCGCTTGCGTCTTCCGACGGCTAGGGTTCCGACATGAAATAGTGACATCGGAGGCGTGTTATGCTCTACGGTACCGGCAACCGATTTTCTTCTTCTCGAGTAACTATAAATTGGTGGTTTTGGCGTTTTTACAGGAGTTTGGTCGTGCTTCTTCTTTGCCTATTGTCAGGTAATGTAATTTTGATTATTTGATTCAACAATTCAATAAGAGTGTCTTTTTTGTGCTTTTAATTTTTGGTTTATCATTTAGGCATTCTCTACTCGATAATGACATTCGATCTTTAATCAGATGGTCCAGGTCCAAGATTTAGTCTTGACGAAGCGAATGGATGTTATTCAGATGCTCATTGATGGCGGGACAAATAGATGGAGGGATTAGTATGCTTTTAGCAAACAAGAAGCTTTGGTAAATCAATGTCTTTTTGTTTTTTTTTTTTCACATTTTGTAACTTAACTAGGCATTTTATGGTTATGTAATTATAAGTGCACTGCAAGCGTCTTTTGGTATTGTAATTAAAAGAGTATCGCAGCGTATCTGTAATTGTTTTATTTCAATAAAGCTTCTTGAACTACTCACATGATGCTAACATTATATAATATGCAGATGCGTTTACACACTCTGAGCCTACTCTGTATGATTTTGTGAATGTTGATGACATGTTTATGCTAAGATTGGCACAACAAGTGTATCCAAATTGAGGGGAAAAGGAATGATCAAGATATCAACCTCGGCCAAGGTATGTTGTAGCAACACTCTAGATGAAAATGATTCTGCCATATATGCCCTCAAAACAATTATGCCAGAAGGGTGAGAGTTAAGGGTATGCATGAGTGGGATTAAAGGTTCGTTTATGTCTCCTTTGAGAATCACATGAATTAGAAGCATCACAAGTGCCAAAATAGGTAAGTTGTTGATATGTTTTTGCTCATTTTTTTTTGTACATATACATAATACATACTTATTTTTTAGCTTTATGTTGAAAACCATAGAGTGGTTACATGTGTAGTTATTGATGGAATACAATAATAACTATAAAAATTGTTGCATATGATTCTTAGTGAAATTCTAAATGGGGCTTCATATATTCTTATATTTTTCTTTTAGCTGAAATAATAATGCTTATGTTTTTCTACTCCCTTTGTTTTCATGTTATTCGATTTGATATACAATTATACACAAGTTGTTATTGGAGATATTAATTGGGTATTTACATGCTTTTTTTCTTAAAAAATATTATATTTTATTGTTTATATTTCTAGGAGCATTACAAGATGTAGTTTTGACTGTTTGTTCCGTTTCGTTTTTAGCAAAATGTTTTAGTTATCCATTGAACCTATTTTCTAGGCTGAGCAGTTGCATATGATTTTGAAGCGTTGTGGCTCACCATTTGACAGTAGAAATAAGAACCCTACAAAGTAGCCTAACCAGGTACATACTAAACCAAGTATATTGATGATCATGATTTTGGTATTCCAATTGTTTACTTAAAGATTTGATGTTTATGATATTATTAAAAGAATGAATGGTTCAATATGGGTTATGTTTAATATATATTTATCTAAATGGTTATGTTAGTAGGTCTAAATAAAAAAAATAGCTTTGTAGAACAAAAGGGTAGAATGGGTCAAAAGTGACTAAAGTGTGTTTTAATACATAATACCTATTAGATAATTTTTAAAGATTTCAATAATATGAATTTTGTTATCATACAGGGTTTGAGTCAACCCAAGCTGCCCATTTTGTCATCTCTATTCTTTAATTTGTCGGTTTTTCTTGGTTATAACTTGGCTAAAAAATCACTGTTAAAAGAGAGAAATGTTAAGAAAGAAGATCATATATAGTTAATGGTATCGAATAATGGTTTTGTTCTAACTGTACCCCATGTATAATGATTTTGTTTATTGGTATAGAAAATCAGATGAACGCATTTTCTAACCAACTATTGGGTCTTTATTTTAATTTAAAATCATTATTTTCAATGTCCTTATTGATTATAACTTTTATATTTGCCAAAGGAGCTTTACTTAAATGGTTACCATGGTCAACTATTGAGTACGTCATAAATTATAAATCATATTTTTTTGTTGCATCTTTCCATTATTTGATTATCAATTGTGATATTTTAGAAACTTTTGTTAAATATGATTAAAAATATTTTGCAATAATAACTTAAATTTTTAAATGAAGTGATTTGTTAAGTTATATGTTTAACAGTACTTTTTAGCTACTATAAACCATTTCTTCTTAACTATTTTTTATATACTTTAACAATACCTTTACTATTATCATTTATTATTTGGAACAAAAACTATCGAATGGCTTCTTCCATGTTTACCTGTATATTTTTCTGGATTTAATAAAAATATTATCATTTAATATTTGAAACAATACATGTCATATGCTCAATTGCCATTTTTTTTAAATGTTACCCATTAAAGCTTTTAATAGACGTGTCTTCTTCTTCATGTGACAACCGGTAGAAATCAAGTTACTATCCGTATAAATATATAATACCGGTAAATATGATTTCTTGTGATGTGATATATTTGTTTTGGCAATAACTGAAAGTTGTTATTAGGAATTAATATTATTGGAAATATTATGGGGATTTTGGTAATTCCGTATCACGTAGTGATAGATTACCGTATTAGACCTTGGTGACGACCCGTGTGACACCTGGCAAATTCGGGTTAACAACGTTGTCTAGATGAAAGTCTACCTTAGCGAGTCACGCGTATATTGTACTTAACTGGGTTAGTTAAGTCGGGTTATGGTTCGGGAACTATTGGTTAGTCTAGAAGATCATTGGATGTTGGTCTAGAGGTTCATTAGATGTCGGTCCTTAACCAAGTGTACAAACGGTGACGATCGGTGGGATCGTCAGGGCATACGGAACATACGAGTCTCGAGTCCCGGGAATTGGTGAACGAGTGTAAATATGTGTATTTACTTGTGTTATGTGTTTACAATCATTATGTGACTTGTCGGTACATTAATATGCGTTAACATATGTTAAAACGGGGTTTAACGCGCAAAACGCACCAAACCAACCCCTACAGGCGATTAGGAAGCCTAATCACCTGTAGGGGAGGCGAGTAGAGGGACATAGGGGCGATTAGGCCCCTACTCGTGTGATGTTAGGGGCGAGTAGGCCCAATCGCATGCTCATTCATGCGATTAGCAGCCCTAATCGCATGAACTGCTGCACAATCGCATGTAACGTGCTGGAACGACTAGAAACGCCTATAAATACAATACTTAACCTCCTAAACTCCCTAATATCAACCCTAGTCGTCCCATAACCGCCCCAAACACTTAAACAACCTCTGGAAGGCGATTTTGATCAAAAACACAAGGTTTCAAGGTCTAACCATCATTCTTTTACAATTCCAAGGTTTGATTCTCATCCATAACACTTTGTAAACGTTTTTAATCAATCCCTAATGGTCCAGACCTGTTGTTAAATGAAAAAGCTTTCTGAAAATCGTCAATAAGGGTTGTTAATCGGATTATAACTAATGTGCATGCATTATGAGTGTGTATGATTAGAAAATTAGGGTTTTTATGATTCATGATGATGACTTGATATGATATTATGATAGATCAGTGTTGATATTGATATTATGATGATAGGACTCTCAGTAATTGATTATTAGGGTTATTGTTATGCATGTTATTATGATGATTGCATGCTATGTGTATATGTTTGGATTGCTTGATTTCATGCAGGACTGATTATACGAGGTTAAACAAAGGATTTTGGGTTAAACATGTTTGGAATAGTTATTGGGATGATATTGGGTAGTTACACACGTTCTGGATCTGATTTGGAGCGTTAAACGCGCGAAAAACCGGAACAGCAAGGTTACAGGCGAGTAGCCTTGCTAATCGCCTGTGTTAGGGGCGATTAGGCCCCACTCGCATGACATTAAGGGCGATTAGGCCCCACTCGCATGTATTAGGGGCGAGTAGCCCCACTCGCCTGATTACAGGGGCGAGTAGCCTACTCGCGTGGCATCAAGGGCGAGTAGCCCTACTCGCGTGACTTAAGGGGCGATTAGCCCTGATCGCGTGACATTTCATGCGATTAGCCTCCCTAATCGCGTGTACTGCTGCTGTAAGTGTAAATTAGCATTCCGAGACCCGATTTAACATGTAGTAACATGCTAGGAACCCCGTAACATGTCTAATAACTTGGTAACATATATTTGGATGTATTTCGGTGATACGTGAACTATGTGCTATAACTTGGTGTATGTTAACGTGTGTTAAGTGTAATTGCGTTATTGTACGTTTTGGAGCGTAAACATAACACGGGGAGTCTCGGGTCACCAATGGGATGTCGGGTCTTGTACTTTGGGTCGGTTAAACAGTCACGGTGTTTTCAAACGAACTTGGTTATGGTCTGGACATCTAGGGACTAATTAACCTGCGGGTTATTAGTCTAAGTACTTGTAACTGTCGTATGTTAGGTCGCCGCTTTACGGGACTAGCATAGCAGCTGAGTTTACTCGGGTTAAGGAGTAACGGAACTTAAGGTGAGTTTACGGCCCCTCTTTTAAACTGGTCTCATACTTTTGGGGGAGAAAACATGTGTTAAAACGATTATTTGGTAACTACTGTCATACTATGGGTTTCTATTGTGTACTACACGATCTTTGGAAGTCCCGGGGGGAACCATGAATGTGCGGGTTTGCACAACGGGGAAATGTGAATAGCGCTATTGGGAGTGACCAACCCCGCTCGTCGACTTGGAGGGTCGGCGGGTGCATATTGTCTCAAACAGGAACAACAGGAACAACAGGAACATACATCGGGCACACTTTGGTATTCGCGTTAGTAATGGTTTTCCCATCGTGGTAGTAACAAAACGTACGCCTAGCTAGCGTATACTGGTTTTCTATTTGTTATAGTATGGACAGGTGGACTTGGTACTTGGATACAAAACCTGTAAACTCACCAGCATTTTTGTGCTGACGTAAACTTTTACATGTTTTCTCAGGTCGCTAAGGTAGCACGACTGGACTAGGACGCACGCGTCTGCACGGCGTCTATGTAGGGTTGCATGGTCTTACAACATTTAACATTGGTTTATTATTTTGGATAATGTTTTGAATAAGCTTCCGCTGTAAACGGGAGTTTAAACTGTGTTTTGAAATTGCATTTTAATTCATTTAGACTTGTTTATTGTGATCGTTGGTTTGGATCCTGGTTTGTCATGCGCCTCGCGGTAAAACTCCGCAAGTGGATTTTGAGGGTGTGACAGATTGGTATCAGAGCCAATGGTTATAGTGAACTAGGACTGCATGTAGAGTCTAGTCTATAGCCGAGTCGCACACACTAGACGATCACATGGTACTAAACGTTATAGTGGTTTACGTAAGGTCTTGTCGGGGTGTCTCTAAATCGTTGGTCTTTCTACGTTACATCATCCGTTCTATCTTAGGTTGGGTTACTTGTCTTCTAGGCAGTGTGGTCTATTGGAGTAACTCGTGTGCTCTTGAGATTTGTCCAAGGCTCGGACATCTCCCTTTCGCACTCCAATAGAAACATTTGTCATGAACTACTGTAGTATTACGGTGTGTAGCTAAGAGTCTATGTTCGGTGATTTGAACTTTGAACTAGGAGAACACTAGGAGGACCATGTAGAGCGTTTTATCATTTTGGGTGCACACAAAATCATAAAACGAAATGCATGGAAGCACTAGTGAGCTCTGGGTTTGAGGGGATAGTCCTGGATTGGATCTAGCTTTGATCTTGTGAACATTAGTGGTTATCTTTAACTGCGAAACTAAATTTTCTCGTTCTTTCTGCCAGAATCATGTCTGGAGTGCGTGGAGGACGTGGAGGTGGTCGCAATGGTGGACGCGGTGGTGGTCGCGGTGGTGCTGGTGGTCGTGGTGGAGGTATTAACCTATCGCAGGCTGATCTGAACAACTTGCTCCAGGCTGCCTTTCAGTTAGGGCACAACGGTGGTGGTAAGTTGTTTTATCTGTTTTCTTTGCCTCATCGGTGAACCTTGCTTACGTTATTAGTGGTTTCTCATACGTTTCATTTCAGATGGTTCTGTTGACCCACCCCCACCCATGTGCACCTACAAGATGTTCCGGGACTGCAAGCCCCAGGAATTCTCTGGCACCGAGGGTGCGGTCAGTTTGCTTAGGTGGTTGGAGAAAGTGGAGTCGGTATTTCTGATGTGTAACTGTCTCCCAGAAGATCGGGTGAAATATTCTGCTGCGTTGTTTCAGGACGTGGCATTGACTTGGTGGAATGGTATCACCCAGAACATGGGTATTGGGGAGGCATATGCTATGCCATGGGAGAATTTTGTGCAGTTGCTGAAGCGGGAGTATTGCCCGAGAGAAGAGGTACAGAAGCTGGAACATGAGGTATGGAACCTCAAGATGACTGGATCGGAAATCGAGAAGTATACTGTGAGGAGGAATGAGTTGGCAGTGCTGTGTCCCGATCTGCACGTGCCAGAGTATCGTAAGATTGAACACTATGTATCAGGGTTAGTACCGGAAATTGCAGGGTTAGTGGCTGCTGGAAATCATCCTACTTATGCGGAGGTAGTTCGATCGCCCCATAGGATGACCAATTTAAAGGTGAATGAGGGGATTTTGCCTGCGAAAGGTTCGACTGCTAAGGCTCCAGAGAACAATAAGCGCAAGTGGGAGCACGACGGGAAAGGATCTGGGTCTACACAGCAGGGTAAAAGGTTTGATAATGGAGGTTCATCGTCTTCGGGTAACAAGCAGGGTGGTTATGCGGGAAAATTGCCCAAGTGCAACAAGTGTGGACGCCATCACCAAGGGAACTGCGACAGTAACCGTTGTCACCGCTGCCAGCGAACAGGTCACTATGCTAAAGATTGTCGGGCTACACTTCCATCGACTCAGGCTCCGACCAACAGTTCAGCTCCGACTACTCAGGGGACTACAGGGAAACAGGGATGCTACAACTGTGGTGACACTGGGCATTACAAGAAGGATTGCCCAAAACTGAAACAGGGTGGGAACAACGGGAATGGTAACAACGGGGGCGGCGGCAGAAATGCACGTGCCTTCGTCATTGGAGCTGCTGAGGCTAGGCAGGACCCTGATACAGTCACCGGTACGTTTCTTCTCAATAATCATTCTGTTAGCGTGTTATTTGATTCTGGTGCCGACAAGAGTTTTGTATCCATGGATGTTAGTCGACTGCTAGATGTAGTACCTGTACCATTAGAGACCAAGTATATTATTGAGTTGGCTGACGGTAAAACGATTGAAGCTACTAGTGTTCTTCGGGAGTGTCAGTTAGAGTTGTCGGGTTTATCGTTCCCCATCGACCTTATGCCGGTACCTTTGGGTAGTTTTGACGTTGTCGTAGGAATGGATTGGTTATCTTTGTATCGCGCGGAGATTGTCTGTTACGATAAGGTTATTCGGATTCCTCTCCCCGATGGAGAATTCCTTTCTGTGTACGGTATCAAGGGTGGTGTTCCGCTAAACATCATCTCTAGCATGAAAGCCCTTAAGTGTCTTCGAAAGGGTTATCCAGCCGTTTTGGCGCTTTTATCTGTTTCCACTAGTGATGAGAAGAAGATTGACGACATTCCGGTGGTACGCGAGTTTTCTGATGTTTTTCCCGATGATTTATCTGGTCTTCCTCCTCATCGTCAAGTCGAGTTCGGTATTGATCTTGTACCAGGGGCTGCTCCTATTGCTCGGGCCCCCTATCGTCTTGCACCTCCCGAGGTGCAGGAATTGTCTAGCCAGTTACAGGAACTCTTGGACAAGGGTTTCATCCGGCCAAGTTCTTCCCCTTGGGGAGCCCCGATTTTATTTGTTAAGAAGAAGGATGGGAGTTTCCGATTATGCGTAGACTACAGAGAACTGAACAAGTTGACCATCAAGAACCGTTATCCTCTTCCACGTATTGATGATCTGTTCGACCAGCTTCAGGGTTCTAGTTATTATTCCAAGATCGATTTGAGGTCCGGTTATCACCAGCTGCGCGTCAGGGAGGCTGACGTTGCAAAGACTGCTTTTCGAACACGTTATGGCCATTTCGAATTCTTGGTCATGCCTTTCGGTCTCACGAACGCACCGGCGGTTTTCATGGACTTGATGAACCGCGTCTGTAAACCGTATCTGGACAAGTTTGTCATTGTGTTTATTGATGACATTCTGATCTACTCCAAGAACGAGACCGAACACGGAGAACATCTGCGGTTAGTTTTGGAACTCTTGCGACGGGAACAACTTTACGCCAAGTTCTCAAAGTGTGACTTTTGGTTACGCGAAGTTCAATTCCTAGGACATGTGGTTAATGAACTAGGGATTCATGTCGATCCAGCAAAAATCGAAGCGATCAAGGACTGGGGAGCACCAAAGACGCCAACTGAGGTGCGGCAATTCCTAGGCCTTGCGGGCTATTATCGTCGTTTCATTCAGGGGTTCTCGAAGATTGCTCAACCCCTCACCATTCTCACTCAGAAGGATAGGAAGTTCGACTGGGGTGAATCACAAGAGTCAGCGTTTGAAGAACTGAAGTCTAAACTGTGTTCTGCTCCTATTTTGTCTTTACCTGAGGGTCCTGATGATTTTGTTGTTTACTGTGACGCTTCCATTCATGGACTCGGTTGCGTATTGATGCAACGCGAGAAAGTGATTGCGTATGCTTCTCGTCAACTCAAAGTGCACGAGAAGAACTACACAACTCATGACTTGGAGTTGGGTGCCGTGGTATTCGCGTTGAAAATTTGGAGACATTACTTGTACGGTACCAAATGCACCATCTACACCGATCACAAGAGTCTCCAACACATTTTCGACCAACAACACTTGAACATACGGCAGCGCCGTTGGATCGGACTTTTGAACGACTATGATTGTGCTATTAAGTACCATCCTGGCAAGGCGAATGTTGTAGCAGACGCCTTGAGCAGGAAGGAATCTACTAAACCTCGTCGTGTTCGGGCGTTGCAGCTCACCATTCATTCGTCGTTACCTGATCAACTCCGTTCTGCCCAATTGGAAGCTTTGAAGGAGGAAAACCTTAAAGCTGAAACTATGCACGGTGCCGACAAGCACCTAGAGCGAAGGCCTGATGGCCTGCACTACTTCGCAGAACGCATATGGGTTCCTTTATTCGGGGGACTACGGGAGCTTGTCCTTGATGAGGCTCATAAGTCCCGGTATTCTATTCATCCTGGTTCGGATAAGATGTACCAAGATCTGAAGGTGCTTTACTGGTGGCCAAACATGAGGTCGGACATAGCCTCATACGTGAGCAAATGCTTGACTTGTGCTAAGGTCAAGGTGGAATACCAGAAACCATCGGGTCTCCTGCAACAACCTGAAATTCCGGAATGGAAATGGGAACGGATTACTATGGATTTTGTCACACAACTTCCTAAATCACCAAGCGGGAACGACAAGATATGGGTGATTGTCGATCGGTTGACGAAATCAGCTCATTTTCTTGCTATTAAGGAGACCGACACCATGGATCGTTTGGCTCGTCTTTACTTGAAAGAAGTTGTTTCTAAGCACGGGGTACCAGTTTCTATTATCTCGGATCGTGACTCCCATTCTACTTCTCACTTCTGGAAGTCTTTACACAAGGCTTTGGGTACCCAACTAGACATGAGTACGGCTTACCATCCACAGACTGACGGTCAGAGTGAGCGTACGATTCAAACTTTAGAAGACATGCTGCGGGCGTGTGTGATCGATTTTGGCAAGGGTTGGGAAGCTCATCTGCCGTTGGTAGAATTCTCGTACAATAACAGTTATCACACGAGCATCAAGGCTGCTCCGTTCGAAGCACTGTACGGACGGAAATGCCGTTCTCCTCTTTGCTGGGCTGAAGTGGGTGAGAGTCAACTCACTGGGCCTGAACTAGTGTACGAAACTTCGGAA
Source organism: Ambrosia trifida (assembly GCA_028751855.1). Classification (NCBI taxonomy): domain Eukaryota; kingdom Viridiplantae; phylum Streptophyta; class Magnoliopsida; order Asterales; family Asteraceae; genus Ambrosia; species Ambrosia trifida. Next base: position 13,108,295 of record CM054129.1, read on the forward strand.
AAGATCGTACAGATTCGAAATCGGTTGGCGGCGGCACGGGACCGGCAAAAGAGTTATGCTGATCAGCGTCGCAAACCACTGGAATTCCAAGTCAATGACAAGGTACTTCTAAAAGTCTCACCGTGGAAGGGCGTCATACGCTTTGGGAAGCGTGGCAAACTCAATCCGCGATATGTCGGCCCATTTACGATCCTGGAACGGATTGGGCCGGTGGCATATCGACTTGATCTACCGACGGAGCTCGGTAACGTACATAACGTCTTTCACGTGTCAAACTCGAAGAAGTGTCTGGCTGACGAGTCTCTCATCGTTCCACTAGAAGAGATCAAGGTTGATGATCGTCTTCGGATTGTGGAAGAACCTGTGGAGATCCTTGATTACAAGATTCGTAGCCTACGTCACAGCAAGATTCGTATCGTTAAGGTTCGGTGGAACTCGAACCGGGGACCGGAATATACGTGGGAACGGGAGGATCAGATGAAGTCTAAGTATCCTCATCTCTTTCCTAAGGAAGCGTTCGAGTCGAGACATGTCTCTTCGGCAGCTGAATGAATCTCGGGTCGAGATTCCTTTTAACGTGGGGATGATGTGACAACTCGGGTAAATCTCTCTCTTTTGGTTTCTACCTTTTGCTTGTTTCCTTCGTTATTTCTTTTGTTCTTTCTGTACTTGTACAAATTTTCGGGACGAAAATTCTTTTAACGTGGGGATGATGTGACACCTGGCAAATTCGGGTTAACAACGTTGTCTAGATGAAAGTCTACCTTAGCGAGTCACGCGTATATTGTACTTAACTGGGTTAGTTAAGTCGGGTTATGGTTCGGGAACTATTGGTTAGTCTAGAAGATCATTGGATGTTGGTCTAGAGGTTCATTAGATGTCGGTCCTTAACCAAGTGTACAAACGGTGACGATCGGTGGGATCGTCAGGGCATACGGAACATACGAGTCTCGAGTCCCGGGAATTGGTGAACGAGTGTAAATATGTGTATTTACTTGTGTTATGTGTTTACAATCATTATGTGACTTGTCGGTACATTAATATGCGTTAACATATGTTAAAACGGGGTTTAACGCGCAAAACGCACCAAACCAACCCCTACAGGCGATTAGGAAGCCTAATCACCTGTAGGGGAGGCGAGTAGAGGGACATAGGGGCGATTAGGCCCCTACTCGTGTGATGTTAGGGGCGAGTAGGCCCAATCGCATGCTCATTCATGCGATTAGCAGCCCTAATCGCATGAACTGCTGCACAATCGCATGTAACGTGCTGGAACGACTAGAAACGCCTATAAATACAATACTTAACCTCCTAAACTCCCTAATATCAACCCTAGTCGTCCCATAACCGCCCCAAACACTTAAACAACCTCTGGAAGGCGATTTTGATCAAAAACACAAGGTTTCAAGGTCTAACCATCATTCTTTTACAATTCCAAGGTTTGATTCTCATCCATAACACTTTGTAAACGTTTTTAATCAATCCCTAATGGTCCAGACCTGTTGTTAAATGAAAAAGCTTTCTGAAAATCGTCAATAAGGGTTGTTAATCGGATTATAACTAATGTGCATGCATTATGAGTGTGTATGATTAGAAAATTAGGGTTTTTATGATTCATGATGATGACTTGATATGATATTATGATAGATCAGTGTTGATATTGATATTATGATGATAGGACTCTCAGTAATTGATTATTAGGGTTATTGTTATGCATGTTATTATGATGATTGCATGCTATGTGTATATGTTTGGATTGCTTGATTTCATGCAGGACTGATTATACGAGGTTAAACAAAGGATTTTGGGTTAAACATGTTTGGAATAGTTATTGGGATGATATTGGGTAGTTACACACGTTCTGGATCTGATTTGGAGCGTTAAACGCGCGAAAAACCGGAACAGCAAGGTTACAGGCGAGTAGCCTTGCTAATCGCCTGTGTTAGGGGCGATTAGGCCCCACTCGCATGACATTAAGGGCGATTAGGCCCCACTCGCATGTATTAGGGGCGAGTAGCCCCACTCGCCTGATTACAGGGGCGAGTAGCCTACTCGCGTGGCATCAAGGGCGAGTAGCCCTACTCGCGTGACTTAAGGGGCGATTAGCCCTGATCGCGTGACATTTCATGCGATTAGCCTCCCTAATCGCGTGTACTGCTGCTGTAAGTGTAAATTAGCATTCCGAGACCCGATTTAACATGTAGTAACATGCTAGGAACCCCGTAACATGTCTAATAACTTGGTAACATATATTTGGATGTATTTCGGTGATACGTGAACTATGTGCTATAACTTGGTGTATGTTAACGTGTGTTAAGTGTAATTGCGTTATTGTACGTTTTGGAGCGTAAACATAACACGGGGAGTCTCGGGTCACCAATGGGATGTCGGGTCTTGTACTTTGGGTCGGTTAAACAGTCACGGTGTTTTCAAACGAACTTGGTTATGGTCTGGACATCTAGGGACTAATTAACCTGCGGGTTATTAGTCTAAGTACTTGTAACTGTCGTATGTTAGGTCGCCGCTTTACGGGACTAGCATAGCAGCTGAGTTTACTCGGGTTAAGGAGTAACGGAACTTAAGGTGAGTTTACGGCCCCTCTTTTAAACTGGTCTCATACTTTTGGGGGAGAAAACATGTGTTAAAACGATTATTTGGTAACTACTGTCATACTATGGGTTTCTATTGTGTACTACACGATCTTTGGAAGTCCCGGGGGGAACCATGAATGTGCGGGTTTGCACAACGGGGAAATGTGAATAGCGCTATTGGGAGTGACCAACCCCGCTCGTCGACTTGGAGGGTCGGCGGGTGCATATTGTCTCAAACAGGAACAACAGGAACAACAGGAACATACATCGGGCACACTTTGGTATTCGCGTTAGTAATGGTTTTCCCATCGTGGTAGTAACAAAACGTACGCCTAGCTAGCGTATACTGGTTTTCTATTTGTTATAGTATGGACAGGTGGACTTGGTACTTGGATACAAAACCTGTAAACTCACCAGCATTTTTGTGCTGACGTAAACTTTTACATGTTTTCTCAGGTCGCTAAGGTAGCACGACTGGACTAGGACGCACGCGTCTGCACGGCGTCTATGTAGGGTTGCATGGTCTTACAACATTTAACATTGGTTTATTATTTTGGATAATGTTTTGAATAAGCTTCCGCTGTAAACGGGAGTTTAAACTGTGTTTTGAAATTGCATTTTAATTCATTTAGACTTGTTTATTGTGATCGTTGGTTTGGATCCTGGTTTGTCATGCGCCTCGCGGTAAAACTCCGCAAGTGGATTTTGAGGGTGTGACAACCCGACTAATGGTAGAAAGTCTAAGTTAAATCGTAACACGTGGTCCGACATGTTAAGTTATTTTATGGATGAGTGTGATTATTATTATTGGATTAAGGGGTGAAAACCTTAGATAAGTAAGGTTTGTAGGTTTTATAAAAGATAGGATTGTGTATATTATGTAAAGGTTTTTATAAAAAAATTAATATACCCAACCCCCCCATATGTCTCGCCCCTCTCCCTCTCTACATAATAATAAAGAGTTTCTAATATTATTATTAATATTATTAATGTTATTATTATTATTAGATACATAAATGATTAGCCTATTTAAGGGGTGCTCCACCCCCAAGAGTCTCACATTCTTCCACACCACACTCCATCACTCTCTCTCTCTCTCTACAAAACCATCCAACTCCCCTCTTCTTCCCCTCTCCCAACCGAAATACCATCACCACCACCTATTTTCTTAGTTTCAATCATGTAATCATCTTGAGAAGCATGATTATATGAAGAGTTAGGCATTCTTTAGTGATTTAGAGGTTAAAGATTCAAGAACTAGAAGTTTAGAAGGAAAACCCATAAGTTGATAGTAAGGTGAGTATGAAACTAAAACTATTTCATTATTTATTCTAGTTTTTACATAAGTATTCACCAAATAAACAAAGGTTTTTCAATCTAAAACTAATGGGGAAATGAAAGGATAATGTATATATATGTGATCTATGTATGCGTGAGTATGTGTGTGTGTATGTATGACCGTGTGTGTGTGCGTGCGTGCGTGTGTTAGTGTGTGTGAGTGTGTTTAGGATAATAATCTTGATGTTTTGATGGTTAAAATGTTAAGATCCTTCATATTTAGACACATGCAAGAGGAATAAAAGGGTGATAAGAAATCTGAATAATAACCAAACATTAGAGAAATTACTAACTTAGATAAATGAGTTCTTGGATGAACTAAATGAAAGATGACTTATGGACCCTTATAGACTTGATATAGACTTTGATAAGACATAAGTTTGGATGATTTTAAATATAAACTCAGATCTGATTGTAATAAAGTTTTAATGGATTTTATGAACTTAAACTAGTGCAAAAAAAGCTTTGATAGGATCTACATGATTGGGAAACCTTGCATGTACGACCGGAACCCATTTTTCGGCTTAAAAGTGCCAAAACTAAACTTTAAAAGATGATTTTCTAAAACTGATTTAGAACAGATTTTTATGACTTTTTTTGAGGATAAATAAGGTATTATAAGTATAACATGAAAGACTTAAGGTTAAAACTTAAGAAAAATGGCTAAGGACGCGTAAAAACGCCCAATATCGTTAGATTTGAGCACTAGAAATGCATGCATGTAGATCTGATGTAAAATGATTATATAGGTGACAATGTAGTATATTAAGCACTAATCGAGGTATATTAGGTATTTACCTTGATAAGGGGCGCTTACAGTGCGAAACTATGCCCTGGAAGTGACCCGAAACATAGTTATGATGCATAAAACGTTAGCAAAATGTAGCAAGACTTGAATAATAAATATAAGGTTGTTACATGGATTGGATACTTGTCTTATGACTTAAATAGAAGCTATATAGGAATCATGAGGATTAGTTGTTAAAAACAGCATATGAAGCTTGAAATGTTAGATAAACTATACGATGGTTAGATTAGCCTCTCGTCACGTGTCACCAATGGGGTACATAGGGTAAGGGATAACTAAAATCCGGGATTTATTGGTTAACTAAGTCGGGATATTTGGTGAATAACTTAATTGGACTTAGTATGGTTACTAAATCGACCTACAATATGGGAGGTGATTTAGGTGAATGATTGTGATCAGTATTGGAAAGTTCCCAGAAGTATTGCACTAAGGTGAGTTTCATGGCCCCTTTTTTTTTTTTTTGAATGTTTTTGAACGTTTTACAAATCGGGGGATTAACATGCTTATATGATGCGATAGACTATAAAATAGAATATTGATGGCCTTAGGTTAGTGCACCAGGTGGGTACATGTGATATAATGTGTCACCGGTGCCAACCGACGGGTTGCCACTCTCTCTCTCTCCCAGCACATCTTAATCATTAGCCTTTGGAAAAGGCCGTTGTTTATGTTGTAGTACTATTGGGTTGACGCCCCCGTTTTCATGATTTGGCATGGGTCGAAATCTGCTTGAAAAATGAACATAACCTCCAGAACGTACCTCTCGCGGAAGAGGCCACCACAGGGAACCAAGTTATGGATTGATTAAGATCCTTTGGATACATCATACTCGTAGACCTCATGCCTCTACTTGATTTTATTTTAGTGCTGATCGATCATATGTTTTTACTAAACTAAATGTTTACTATTACTCATAAACCTGTGAACTCGCCAACATATTGTTGATGTTTTTAAGCATGTTTTTCAGGTACTGGTGCATAGGTTAAATGAGAGTGGTTTGGCTAGGGCACTACGGTGGACATGATGTTGGGACCTAATAATAATGATAACTCTATCTAAAACTATGTTTTTATTTGTGTTTTGTAATACAATATTAACTTATATTTTCGCTTCATCTTGGTAAAACTTGTTTTTCATGTTCTCAACAATGTTCGTTTATTACGAAAATAAAACAACGTTTCACTAGAGGGTGTTAGCAAGATGTCCACTAGTAACCTTATGTGATCCGCTAAACCTTATGGTAACAACTTCCGTTACCTCATGACTTGCTTTCCGCTGTGCGCTGTCGGGGTGTGACAAAAGTTGGTATCAGAGCGGTGGTTATTGACAAGTAGAAATTTCTAATCTCTATAACCATAAAAGCTCTCGAATACTATTATAATTTATGTCAAGACTTACTATGCATCGCTTAAAAGTACCTTAGAAAAATAGGGCTTAGAATTAATTATACGTGATATTATGTTAATATTGTGATTAAGTAATTTAGCATAATATAAAGCTATATATATACTTATCTAGTACGGATATACTTGTCATAGATCATGGCTACTTCACACGTCAGTCTCTCCAGTACCGACAGTGAGCCCCAACAAGATCCGTATAACCCTGTACTCGTGGCTCCAGCTAAAGTGGAACCGATAGTTGCACCGACTGCTGACACAGAGTATGTGGTTAAGGCATCGATCATGGAGGAGCCTATACCTGCATTCATGTTACCCTCAGAGCCTAGGAACGACGGTCTTTTTGCTATGTTCAGGTCATAGCCCAAAGATACTGAGATTAGCACTCCAGCGATTGCTACGTTACCTATACGCAAGCGACCGATGGATACCGAGGGACAGTCGTCGACCAACAACAAGATCAGTAAGGTTGAGTTTGGTTGCTGGGAATGGTTGCCTAAGAAGCTAAAGAATTGGGCAGAGATCGAAGTCATACCTCGCACGTATGAGTTGGGTGAGTCTTCATCGATGGCAGATTATCCAGCATTGACCGGTGAGCCCGCGGCACGTACTGTAGCTACCCTAGTAGCCAGAGGAGCTCGCACAGAGCACAGGATATCTCAGCTTCAGGATAGACATTCATCCTTGGACAGGAAGATTGATGCGCTTCAGCATGGAGTTGTTAGGTCCGAGCAGTATAGAGAAGGCATGGGTAATAGGATGGACTCTTTGGATGAGCAGATTGCGTCTCTGGATGACAGGATTAGAGGCATGGACACTAGGGTTGACGGTATGGATGATAGGATATCATCGGCAGAGGAGTATATGATCAATGATAGCAAGGCACGAGATGGACAGTTGGCTAGGATTGAGCAGTTAGAGTCCAAGTTTCGTGAGGTCCAGGAAGAGATGGGGGGATGCTCAGAAGAAACTTGTGGAGAATGAAGCCAAGATTGAGGAGACCGAGGCTAGCATTGTGGGTTTAGAGCAGCGATTAGTGGCGGCAGAGGAAGGACATAGTGCTACGATAGCTTTGGCATTGGTGGTCCTGATGGTGACATCGTCTGCCCTTCGTGGGGGCAAAGCTCCTTGATTTCTGATTCTGATTTTGTTCATGGGCATGTTAGGCCCTAACTTTTGGTTATATCCGTATTTGCTTGTCATTTTGGTGGTTGATCTACCACGTTGTTTAGTACGATCTCCTAAAACACTTTTATGTTTAGTTGTATGATCCATGTAAACAGTGAACAATCAATCTAATGGTTTATTTTGGTTTATCATGAAAACATTATAACCGTGATTTATGGATATTATTTTTCCTTTATTATCGTTCGTTTGTTTCCTTTACTATGCTTTGATTGATGATGGTGAATGATGATTTTATTATGAATTACCTTGATTGTGTATAGATCATGAGGAGTGATCTATGATATGAACAAGAATGGTTCTTAAATCATTAGCATTTTTCTTATGTATATTTATTTCCTAAATATATAGAAAAAGGATCATGGCACCCGTTACCAGATCAGGCGCAGATGCGGGAGGATCAACACTTCCAGTTTCAAACGAGCAGCTAGCCAGGATGATAGTTCAGCAGGTGAACTTCGTATTCGACCAGCGTGAGGCCCGTGGCAGAGGCGGTGGCGTACCAGGCGGTGGCGCACCAGGCGGTGGCACATCAGGAGCTGCAGGAGGACCTAGAGAGCAAATCAATACTGGGAATCCATCAGGTAAAAACCTTTGGGATAAGATCAATGTTTCATGAAGTTATGGTTTTTGATTGCATATTAAGGTAAAAACCTTGATGATGCTCTTACATGGTGGAACACGCAAGTGCAAGCTTTAGGTGAAGGAATTGCATATGGACTTTCGTGGGATGAACTTAAGGATATGTTGTTGAGAGAATATTGTCCACGTAGTGAAATGCAGAAGATTGAGACTGAGTTTTGGACTCTCTACATGAAGGGAGCGGAGGTTAAGGCTTACACTACCAGGTTCAATGAGTTAGCCAGATTAGTTCCGCGATTGGTTACACCGGATTATGTTCGTATTGAAAGGTATATTTGGGGTTTAGCACCACAGATCAGAGGTGTGGTATCATCTTCTAGACCAACTACGATGCAGAGCGCTATATCTCTAGCGAATTCTTTGACCGACGATGCGATTAGGATGGGAACGTTGGCTAAGAAAGTTGATGGTGGGAAGAAAGTATCGGATGTCATGGAAAAGATTCCTGAGACGGAAGCAGTATCGTCAGGAAGGAAAAGGAAAGGATCTGAAAGGTCAAGGAAGGCGTCCGGAAATAAGAAAGGTAGGAATCGTGAGTCGAGAAAACTCTATGCAACCACCAGTGAAGGTAAGAAGGTGGAAGGGACAATGCCTACGTGTCAGAAATGCAACACTAAGCATACTGGTAGATGCAAGGTGGTTGTATGCGAAAGATGTGTTCGGTTCGGGCATGCGGCCGCGAAGTGTAGAACAAGTTTACCTTCAGAGAAAGGCAAGAGCGACTAGGGATGTTATGAATGTGGCGTGGTAGGACATTTTAGGAGGGATTGCCCTAAACTTCGAGGAGCGAATGCAAGGGGCAGAGCCTTTGAAATGAACGCGGAAGCAGCACGCCAAGATCCTACGGTGGTTACCGGTACGTTCCTTGTCAATAATTAATTTGCATCTATTTTATTTGATACCGGAGCCGATATGAGTTTTGTTGCAAAGAAATTTGAACCGTTACTAGGTTCGAAATCAAATGAATTAGATAAGATTTATTCTATAGAACTCGCAAATGGTAAGTTAATTGAAGCCCGTAAGATGATTAAAGGTTGTACCTTACAGCTCGAAAGTCATACGTTTAGCATAGACCTCTTGCCAGTAGAATAGGGAGTTTCGACATCGTCATAGGAATGGATTGGTTATCCAAGAATCGAGCGGAAGTAATTTGTCGCGAAAAGTTAGTTCGCATTCCGGTTTCGGATAATGAGATTTTAATCATACGAGGTGACATCAAGAAGAAACCTCTAAGATTGATTAATGTGATGAAGGCACAGAAGTTTCTACGGAAAGGTTACCCGACATTTTTAGCTAGTGTGGTTAACACCAAAGTTGAGGAAAGGAAGTTTGAAGACATTCCAGTGGTTAAGGAATTCCCTGAAGTTTTTCCAGAGGATTTGCCTGGATTACCACCTACGAGGCAATTAGAGTTTAAAATAGATCTTGTACCAGGTGCAGCGCCAGTCGCTAAGTCTCCTTATCGATTAGCACCTTCCAAAATGCAAGAGCTTTCAAACCAATTGCAAGAGTTACTGGATAAAGGTTTCATCAGACCAAGTTATTCTCCTTGGGGAGCACCGGTGTTGTTCATCAAGAAAAAGGACGGAACCTTTAGAATGTGTATTGATTATAGGGAGTTGAACAAACTCACTATAAAGAATCGATACCCATTGCCCAGAATCGATGATTTGTTTGATCAGTTGAAAGGATCGAGTTTCTACTCGAAGATCGATCTTAGATCTGGTTATCATTAGCTGAGGATTGTAGAAGAAGATATTCCAAGACCGCTTTCAGAACACGATACGGTCATTATGAGTTTCTCGTTATGCCATTTGGTCTAACTAACGCTCCAGCAGTGTTTATGGATCTAATGAATAGAGTTTGTAAACCTTATCTAGATAAATTTGTTATAGTGTTCATTGATGACATACTTATCTATTCACAAACAAAAGAGGAACATGAACAACATTTGAGACTCATTCTGGAGTTGTTGAAGAATGAGAAGTTGTTCGCGAAGTTTTCCAAATGCGAGTTTTGGATTAGAGAGGTTCATTTCTTAGGTCATATTATTAACTAAAAAGGCGTTCAGGTGGATCCAGCAAAAATCGAGGCGATTAAGGATTGTAGTACACCAAAATCTCCTACAGAGATTCGTCAATTCGTGGGTTTGGCAGGATATTACCGGCGATTCATTGGTAATTTCTCCAAAATAGCGCAGCCTTTGACGCTATTAACCCAAAAAGACCGCAAGTTTGAACGGACAGAGAAGCAAGAGGAAGCCTTCCAGCTTCTCAAGAAGAAGTTGTGTAGCGCGCCAATATTATCACTTCCAGATGGAAACGATGGGTTCGTTGTATATTGTGATGCTTCGCATCAAGGGTTGGGATGTGTACTAATGCAGAATGATAAGGTCATAGCATATGCATCGAGACAACTCAAGGTGCATGGGAAGAACTATACAACACACGATTAGGAGTTAGGAGCTGTAATTTTTGCGCTCAAGATATGGAGACACTATCTTTATGGTACCAAATGCACAGTCTTTACTGACCATAAAAGTCTTCAACATATCTTTGACCAAAAGGAGCTCAATATGAGGCAGCGTAGATGGGTTGAGCTACTTAATGATTACGATTGTGAGATTTGTTATCATCCCGGAAAAGCCAATATTGTGGCAGATGCCTTAAGCAGAAAAGAGAGAGTTAAACCGTTGCATGTACGCGCGCTGGGTTTGACAATCCATTCGAGTCCTATGGCCCAGATTAAGGAAGCACAACAGGAAGCGTTGAAGGAAGAGAATTTGATGAAAGAGTGTCTTTTCAAGATGATTAAGGATGTGAATCCGAAGGACGATGGAGTGATGTATTTCATGGATCGTGTTTGGGTACCAGTTAAGGGCGGTATGCGTGAGTTAGTTATGGATGAAGCCCATAAGTATAAGTACTCAATACACCCTGGTTCCGACAAGATGTATAAAGACTTGAAAGAACTTTACCGGTGGCCGAGCATGAAAGGAGAGATAGCAGCTTACGTGAGCAGATTTTTAACATGTGCAAAGGTTAAAGCTGAGTATCAGAAGCCTTCGGGATTGCTTCAACAGCCGGAGATTCCTCAATGGAAATGGGAATGTATTTCAATGGATTTTATCATGAAATTACCACGGACATCAAGTGGTCATGATGCCATTTGGGTAATTGTTGATCGATTAACTAAGTCCGCACATTTCTTACCGATTAGGGGAACCTATTCTATTGAGAAGTTAACTCGGATTTACATCAAGGAAGTTGTCTCCAGACATGGTGTTCCAATATCGATTATTTCCGATCGAGATGGTCGATTTGTGTCAAGGTTTTGGAAGTCATTGCATGACGCACTAGGAACCCGACTTGATATGAGTACCGCTTGCCATCCCCAGACTGATGGCCAAAGCGAGAGAACGATTCAGACACTTGAAGATTTGTTAAGAGCATGTGCGATTGATTTTGGAGGTAACTGGGACACTCACCTTCCCTTTGTTGAGTTTTCCTACAATAACGGTTATCACTCCAGTATCAACGCCGCACCCTTTGAAGCTCTATATGGTAGAAAGTGTCGTTCACCTCTTTGTTGGGCGGAAGTAGGAGACAAATGTTTGACAGGCCCAGAGATAATCCAGGAGACGACAGACAAGATTTTCCAGATAAGAGATAGATTGAAAGCTGTCAGAGATAGACAGAAGAGTTATGCAGATAACAGAAGGAAGCCGTTGGAATTCCAAGTAGGAGATAAGGTCATGTTGAAATTCTCGCCTTGGAAAGGGGTTATAAGGTTTGGCAAGCAAGGTAAGCTTAGTCCTCGTTATATTGGACCCTTTAAGATCGTAGCAAGGGTAGGTCCCGTTGCATACCGATTAAAGCTACCACAGAAACTATCAGGCGTTCATAATGTTTTTCACGTTTGCAATTTGAAGAAATGCTTAGCAGATGAAACGTTAGTTATTCCTTCGAAGGGATTGAGTTATTCTAGGAAAAAAAAGAATTTTAAAACAAATTTAGATTTTTCTCTCTCATGTTTTCTCCCATAATTTTTAAACGTTAATATCTTTTATATACGGGATTTTTTAAAGAAAAAAATTACACCAAATTAACGAGCGTTTTAATTATCTTTCCAACGAGTAAAAACTGAGAAAAAACGACTATTTTTTGTGGGGTTTCGTTCATACAGGAAAAAAACCACAAAGTGTTCAGGTTATTCATTAATCATGTATTGACGAGTCATTAATTATGTTCAAACCAGTAAATATGTACATTGTTTTAGGTTAGGTTTTAATATTAGAGTTATACATTGTTTAAGGTTAGGCGTTAACATTGTAGATACATTGTTAATTGTTTTAGGTTAGGTGTTACCCGAAGCTTTCCTGCATGTAACTGTAAAGCGCATCAGTCTATTCCGTATGTATAAATGATATGTCGTATTAGATTTCTCAACCCCGGATCGCTTTCGGGATATAAAACTAGTGTGTGTGTGTGTGTGTATGTGTGTGTGTGTGTATATATATAGGTATAGGTTCATGTACAAAGTATATTTTTCGTACAAAGTGTGAGAAGTCTATATAGGCATTGTGTTTTAAAGTTTGGCTATAATGTTTATGATTCCTTTTGCATTGATTTATATAGAAAAGCACCAAACGTTACAATTTAAAACACAATCACATGTATTCTAGACATTAAATTTAAAACACACTGATTACTTTCTTCATAGGGTGTTTTAGATTACATGTCGAGAATACATTAATTAGTGTTTTAAATTGTTAATTTTTGTGTTTTTCTATATAATACTATGCCAAAGGAACATAAAACATCATGCCTAAAATTTAAAACACAATGCCTATATAGACTTCTCACACTTTGTACAGGAACCTATACACACATATATATATATATATATATATATATATATATATATATATTCGATGACATCATTATTTATTTACTTATTTCCTAGTTATTGACATGAATCCACTACTAATATCTTTACCGAGTTCTGAAGATAAATGTATTATCTTTCTTGAATTAGTTCATATATTTGAATTTCCTTTGCCTGGGATTGGGGCGACCAATTAGAGATTGAAATTAGGCGTATTTGTAACTCTAGTCTGCAGATTAATAATTTTTGCTTTTCACTCTCAGTTGCCTGTTACAAGCGTATTGATTGGATCTAAAAAGTTTGCGTATCGATCTAATGGGTTAAGGCTTTATGCAAGAATATGGCGGTGGAGATGACGGTGGTGGTGGTGGGTAGGTTGGCTAGAGAATTATTACACATCTACATAACTTTTATCTCAACCAATTTGATGTATTATGGCATAGGTGATAATGAATGGTATTCTTTAATTCATGCTTTTGTCAATTTACTTATTTTAAAAGGTAACCCTAGTGTTAGGAACCTTAAAAAGAGTCAATTTCAATTAATAATGTTGATGCAACCCTAAATTATGTGATTCATGATGAGTTTTGTAGGTTGTATGATAAACCTAGAAATTATTGGTAAAAGGTATGTTAAGGGCTCAGGTTGTGAGACCTAGGGAGTTGATAAAAACTTTGGAATTGTGAAAATAATGAAATTGGGTTTTTATAGTATCATGAAAACGTTGAAATCAAATTAGATAGGGTCCTTGTGGTCTAGATGACCTATAACCAATGCCTGTAAAAATCTCGCCCACCAAGTGTTTGCTAAAATGTCTAAATGAGCAAATTTTAGACTAAAACTTAGTAAATGTGTTTTTCTTAGCGAGACTTGATAGGAGGTTGAATGATCATGTGTATTCGTGTTGAAAGTTGACTCTAATAGCATATATGATCAAATCAATCTCTAGGTAGCAAAGGTGATGCCTCAGAGGGCTAAGGATCGAAACAACCACGCGGGAAGGATCACGCTTGAAAGTAAGTCCTTCTAGGACTTAAACACTTGTAACTTTATACTCATGTTGGGGAAAACATTGTTGTAGTGTTGCACTTGAGGGAGAGTTGCAGGGATTCAACTCTTGATAAACGGATAATCATAATAATATCTTGTTGACCGCAATAAAAGTGGGAGTTATAAGAACTAGTGTAATGTAGTAGTATTATGTTCGTGTTATTAGATTGAGTAGTGACCCAATGAATCCAATACAAGGTTGATGCCCGTTATAGCATTAGACCATCAATTGAAACGTGAGGAATAGCTCGTTACAATGTAGAATTAGGATGTGGAAAATTGGATTAAGCACAAAAGGTATGTGTATGCCAAAAAGATTCTTAATGGGTCAAGTAGACGATTTAGATTTGCAGGAATTAAATGGCGTTGATTTAAAACGGGATCTTGGGTTTAGTTAGACGTGCTTTAAAGTCAGGAATATAGGCCATTTTTGAGTCCCGAACAGCCCTAGAACTTGGTTTGTGGCTGCTCTTAAAGTGAAGCTTGGTGCAGGGCATTTAGTTGAGTTTTGCAACTCATCAACAGGTCTAAATCGTAGCCTACGCCTTGAGCTGTAAGCTACAGCCAAATAATAAAATTCGACCAGACAGGATGAACTGTAAGCTACGGCCTACGGACCGTAGCTTATGGCGTAGGTTATTTAAAAAATAATACCCACCGTAAGCTATGGCTCGCAGGCCGTAGCCTATGATGGGGGTGTTGTTAGATGTATAAGTTTGGTTCTTTTCATTTGTAACTAGATTTTAAACCTCTAAACGCTGAATCTTCTCCAGAACTCGACTAACCACGTCGACTCGGGTTATTTGATGCTGACGTAGCTTACTGCGGGAGCAAGGATCATGATCGTGCAAGGAAGTTAAAAAGGCGGTCAATGTGGTGTGCTTAACGACGATTTGGTGCATATGGAAAAGCCGTAACGAGGTGGTCTTTAACCAAAAACAATGCTCATTACAAAAACTTATAGGCAAAATTAAAGCTACGAGTCTATTGTGGTTGAACGCGCGGGCGAAAAAACAAGACTTGGATTGGGAGAAGTGGCGAACTTTTAACTTGTCCAATATTAAGTGGTGAGTGTACCATGCAGCAGCTTGTTCGACATAGTGACAGTAAGATGTGGACATTGTACCAATTTGTGGTCTGTGAATATGGACATAGATGCTGCCTTTCATCAGTCACTCTCAAATTCTCACTCAGCTCCCAAGATGACTAACTTCGCCTTACCACGGGTCCAGAAAATAAAATACAAATGGGAATAGTAGGGGTGTTCATCGGATCGGATAACAGGTTATTTGGATTGTTCGGATCGGATTATTCAGATTTTAAAATTTTAGAAACCTATCCGAAATCCAATCGGATCCGAATTGGGTGTATCCTCATCTGATCCAAATCTATCCGAATTCAATTCGGATCGGATTCGGATAAATCCGAATAATCCGAACAGATATCCAAATATCCCAAATTATACTGAACAATAATTTTTCAATTTTTTATTTTTCCTAATTTATGATTCCTAACATTTTTGTAATTTAATGTTAGTAAACATACAAAATGTAGATTTAAACACAAAATCAAAGTTCAAACTTCAAGACATAGTCTTCAAAATGTAGATTTAAACACAAAATCAAACTTCAAAACACAATCTTGAACACAAAATCAAGCATCACGAAACGTGAAACCAACTAGTCCATATAAATGTGCGATGTTGAAGAATTAGGGTCTACTATTGACATCATGGTTCATGGATTGAACTAATTTCAAGCAATAGGTCATTCATTTACTAAAACTGAATTGAAGTTTATTCGGATATCCGAATAACCCGAATAATCCAAAATTTTAAATTCTAAAATCCGAATCCGATCTGAATATCCGAATAAGTAATTCGAATCCGGATCGGATCCATACGAATATCCAAATAAGAGATCGGATCAGTTTTTTTCGGTTCGGATTTCGGATTTTTTGAACACCCCTAGGGAACAGTAGTTATTTAACATATTACTTTCAAAAGTCAGCGGCTCCAAGGAGGAAAAAAAGGTTTTTAATGTGGTTTGTTTGACTGCAGTATGGTGTATATGGAAGAGCCGCAACGAACAATGCTCGTTACAAAACTTATGGGTGAAATCAAAGCGGTGAGTCTACTTTGGGTAAAGGCGCGGGCGAAGCAACAAGACTTTGATTGGAAAGTGGCGGAGTTTTAACTTATCCAATGGTAATGTATTCGTTGTATTTCTTATTGGGTGATGTATGTAAAATCTTTATTGTACTTTGGGCATTTTTTTTGCTAGTATCCCGCTAGCCTGGATGAATAAAATGATTTTGTTGACCGTTCAAAAAAAAAGTACCCATGTTCTCTATGTTGCTAGTTCCACGCCTTTCACCAAAATACTCGGTCAAATATTGACTTGCAGACCAAATGACATTAAGGGGCTGTTTGGTAGCCTCTTAATGAGGCTCTTAACCATTAAGTGCTGAATGATTCAGCATTCAACGCGTTTGTTTCAGCATCTGAATGGAATGGTTAAGGCTGAATCATTAAGATTTGGGATGTTGCTGAACCATTAAGCACTGAATCATTAAGCACTAAACTAGGCTGAACCTTAATGAAACTCTCATACCAATGTGGGACAAGAAAACTAACCATTAAGAGGTCCAACTTAATGATTCAGCACTTAACCATACAGACCTCTTAACAATTCAGACCTCTTAATGATTCAACACTTAATCAACCAAACAGCCCCTAACTCACAGGATTGTCTTTACATTTTCCATACTACTGGTACTTGTAGTGTTTTTCGTTTATGTAAGGGTTATGGGTTTCATACACCACGTGACATCACATTTTGGGGGTGTGACATCACATTTTAGGGTATGTGGCAGTATTCTATTGGTGTGTGATGTGGGCCAGGGTGTATGAATCCTAATTAGGGGTGTATAATTTCTAAATACTTTATGTAATTGTATATAGAGAAGAGTTGAATTTTAGTATTCAATCTCAAACATTAAATTGGGACTCATGCACCAACATGAACAAGGAAACTACAAACTAGAGTCTTCACGACTCGACTCAACTCAACTCGACAAACAAAAATTAACCCCTTACCCATAAAATCATAAAATGCATGCGACTAAAATAAACCATATAATGACCCATTAGACCAAAACATGACTCCAACTCCATGACCGGTATCAAGTGACCCGGCTTTGAACCCATCAAACCCGGCCTACAGTACTAGTCACCAAATCAGTCCTCAATATACAGTGTAATCACTCCAGGTGACATTTCTTCAGCAATTTCAATAAATGTCTCGACGTCGTAATCATCAGCTATGCCTACAACAGTAAACTTATTACGACCGCTAGATGATGAATCAGGAAACTGGTAAGACATCGTAAACTGATCACCATGCATGGATACATCTATTTTTCTTGCAACCAATGTCTTCAAATCAGAATATGTTAACCCATTTAGAGGCAACTCTAAGGCACGTCTCACCAAATCTAACGGTGTATACTTGATAACTCCGTTTACTTCATCCCACGATCCTCCGCTACAAACCAAAATTCTAATGGACATTTTTCTGAATATATAAGAAATAAAAAAAAAACATCACAAACAACATTTTAGCATAATAGTTAAAACACGTACTGTATAATCGAACTAAAATAAAAGAAGTGTATCACTAGCCAATATTGGCCCCGTACAAAATTAATTGGGAAAATGACCAATATAGCCTGTTGACCGGGCATTTTGCACAAATAGCCCTCTCCACCGTCTTTGGAGAGACGGGACACGGCTCCCAACCAGCCTGAACCGTCTTCGAGACGGTTTGGTTTTATAGCCAATTGCAAGCCAACACGTGGCGTCTCTGATCCCGAGATGTACCGTCTCTCTCCAGACGGGTCAGAACCCTCTCCCAGACGGTTCACGTTTCCCAAGACGGCTGACCCTTCGGTTCAACCGTCTCCCAGACGGTTCACGTCTACCAATGCCGGCTGACCTTTCGGCTCAACCGTCTCAAAAGACGGGTCACATTTCCCAAGAAGGCTGACCCTTCGGTTCAATCGTCTCTCAAGACGGTACACATCTACCAACGCCGGTGAGTCCCGATGAGCGGCGACGCTTCGGTTGTCCGGCTCAGCCCTATAAATACCCGTCTCCCGTCCATTTCCCGTCATCCAACCCCGTCTGAACACTATCCACCACCGTACAACTCCGTCTAAACACTATCTACAACCCGACGACCACCGTCCAACACCGTCCAAACAATATCTACCACCCCACCACCACCGTCCAACACCGTCCAAACACCGTCCAAACAATATCTACCACCCCACCACCACCGTCCAACACCGTCCAAATCATCGAAAAATGGCACCTCAAAGATGGACGGAAGAACAAGAGATTGCCTTGATTGCGGCATGGCTTCATGTTGAAGAGAGCACACACCTTAACAACAAATGGTTCCGGATACTGAATGAATACAACCGGCTCGTTGGAGGGTCAGAACGTACCACCGAGTCCCTAAGCCGCAAGTTGAGTGATTTGACGACAAAGTGTCAAATCTTCAACGGCCACCACAACCGGACTCTTTACGACGTACCCTCTAACTTTCCCGAAGACGTGGCAATTAGACACAGTCTAAGGCAGTATAAAAACAGGGAGGGTAAAGAGTTTAAACATGTGTCCGTTTGGCAAATGATAAGACATCGTCTTAATTAATTTGTAATTAATTTTTATTTAATGCAATTAATGGTTATATTTTTATTAATATTAATGCAATTTTGTCTTTTTGTTTTTATATTTAAGGTAAATATCTCATTAAACGTACTATACTATTACAATCACAAATAAACAATAAATACTATTACAACAACAATTAAAAAACTACACTATTACAACAAACTTCCTAAGAACTAAGAAGCAACAAGTAAAAAACTACACTATTACAACAAACTTCCCAAATTTACTTCCAGAACTAAGAACTTTGTTTGAAGTAATAGTAATGTCTAACCAACTATTGAGGACTACATCTTAGTGTTAGATGTTTTGTCCTCCACAGCGGTGGTAGTAGCAGTGGTCTACATAGACGTTGTTTTGAATGGTGTATGTGCTCTACATAGAAAAGTCCGAAACGTTTCCTCGTTTTATGTAACAATAGTTCTCAGTGAGCACACGTCGAACATCGAGACATAAATTCGGAAAGCGAACGAACTTGCCTAAAATGTAGACCACCACATCATCGATCCATTACACGGGTTGCAAACCACGCGCAGATGGAACAACAATCCAAGTAGCCGTACGCAGATGAAACAACAATCCAAGTAACCGGGACGTATTTTCCGAAGCCGGTAGGCTTCGGCTGGGAAAGTCAAAAAGGCTTCGGCTGGGAAAGTAAAAAAACGTCATTGGATTGGAAGATGAAAGCTAAGAGGAGACGGGTGGGTGCATGGAAGATGAAAAGCTTAGAGGAGAGGGGTGGGTGCAAATTTCGTTAAGTGAATTGGGGTATTTATATACACTCGTGAGACGGTTCAGACGGTATCACAAAACGGCTTAAGACGACTTGGGAAATGTGACCCGTCTGGGAGACGGTTGAACCGAAGGGTCAGCCGACATTGATAGACGTGAACCGTCTGAGAGACGGTTGAACCGAAGGGTCAGCCGTCTTGGGAAACGTGAACCGTCTGGGAAACGGGATCAGAGACGCCACGTGTTGGCTTGCAATTGGCTATAAAACCAAACCGTCTAGAAGACGGTTCAGGCTAGTTGGGAGCCGTGTCCCGTCTCTCCAAAGACGGTGGAGAGGGCTAGTTGTGCAAAATGCCCGGTCAACGAGCTATATTGGTCATTTTCCCTTATTAATTTGTAGGGAACAATATTATTTACTGACAGAATCTCTTTGGTAACTGTCCATCAGAAATATGGTCATAGTAATTTGCTTTTCGAGGGAAATTATTTAAGGAAAATTAATTAATATTAAAAAAAGAAAATTAAACATAAAAAATATAACTTAATATTTTTTTTTATAAATATATATAAATTAAAAGGGTAATATATAAAACAAATAGGAATATTTATGTATAGTAGTGAAGAGTTTATAATTTAAATTGTATTCTCAAGTACATACCATCAACTCTACTTAACGATAAAAAGCTACACAAGAATATATTTAAACCAATATCTACAAATCTGAAAGTCTAGTTAGAAACATACCTCTAAACAATCGATGTCTATGCCGTTATAGTCGAAGTTATGCCAAGAACTTAAGAACGTCATATCATATTTATACACGGTTTTGTAAGTGGAGGATTTCAAATTAGTTTTATTTTTTTGGGAAACAAACATGCATTAATGGATGTTTAATGCACTGAAGATTATTTAATATACCACCTTTGGAAAGCGAAACGCAAACGAGGCAGTGCCAGTCTTACTTTACTTTATGGTGTTGGTAAATGTTAAGTGTGATAATTACAATGACAATGGTAAGTGCAGTAAATCTTGTTAATTGAGAACTAACTATGTTAGTGGATGATGACGTGGACGCTAATGTGGCAGGTTCAAGCTGACGTGGCATGCCAACACTTACATAGATGATGACGTGAACGCTGACCTGGCATGCCACGTCAGCGTCCACATCATCATCCACTAACTGAGTTAGTTTTTAGTTAACAGGTTCATTGTTGGTCAATACGTTGAAAGTTGAGATCGTTGTTGGCAATTTTTGAAGTACAAATTATTGTCAGTCAATTGGTGAAAATTTAGATTATTAAAATCTAATACCCTATTTATAAAAAACTAAAGCTATCGGTATGGGAACAACCCAAAAAGGAGGCCTCCCCAACACATAAGCAAGGAGGGTTGTCCTTGCCAATGATGTTGTAGCCTAATGGTTTCAACCGAGGTGAAAAGGTTTTCCTCTATGGAGTTCCTGCCCGAAAGGTATCCGATTCGAGTTCCACCGTCTATCGAAAAAAATATACCAATAAGTTTGAAAGGGACCGGCGTGTGGGGGGGAATTCGAACTTGGGAAAAAAATGGTTTCCACTTACCCAAAAAAAAAGGGGGGGGGGGGTTGTCCTTATTTTTGGAACAACTCAAGGGTATGGAGACAACATTCTATTTTTTTATTATTGTTATTAATTTTTAATTCTATTTCAAATTAGGGGTATTGGATTTTAATAAACCAAAGTTTCCACTATTGGCCGATAATAATCCCTACTTCAAAAATTCCTAATAATAATCCCAACTTTCGAACATTTGGCCTGTAGTAAACCTATTTTAACTGAGAACTAACTGGGTTAGTTTGTGCTGACGTGGCTGCTGACTGGGCACGATGACTTGTACAAGATGCTGATGTGGCAGCTGACTTGGTTTTTTTTTTTTTTTTTTTGACTAACTAGGTTCATCTTCTTCATCATCTTCATATATCCACCACCACCACCATCTTCATCATCTCCTTCATCATCTTCATATATCCACCACCACCACCACCATCTTCATCATCTCCTTCATCAACTTCATCCCTCCATTGCCACCACCTGCAACACCACCGCCACAACCATCTCCACCGCCACAACCATCGCCACCTGCAACACCATCGCCACAGCCATCTCCACCGCCACCACCTGTTACAGTTTTGAGATTAAGCCAAGTTTAAATGATTAAAAACTCTTTAAACCGATTATCCCCAAATTCCTATACAAACCCTACGGTCCAACTACCCCAATAAATGATTTCTATGCAACAATTAAGCATGGGGTTTTTGATCCACAAGTGGATTAAGAATTAGAAACATGGAATAATTACCAGTATTAATGATAGATGGAACGTGAATTTTACGGTCCAGATAGTCGACGGTTTGGTGAATTTGAGGTCCGATTAACAGCAGATTCCAAAGCATTTGGTGTTGTTTTGAACATAGAAAGGGTCGAATACAGTGTTTAAAGCTGGGTGCAGCAGCAGTAATTGATTAGTGTTCTTCTAATTGTTTAAAGCTTGTGGCGATGTTGTGGCGGTGGAGATGGTTGTGGCGGTGGTGTTGCAGGCGGTGGTGGTGGCGATGGAGGGATGAAGCTGATGGAGGAGATGATGAAGATGGTGGTGGTGGTGGATATATGAAGATGATGAAGGAGATGATGAAGATGGTGATGGTGGTGGATATATGTAGATGATGAAGGAGATGAACCTAGTTAGTCAAAAAAAAAAAAAAAACCAAGTCAGCTGCCACATCAGCATCTTGTACACGTCATCGTGCCCAGTCAGCAGCCACGTCAGCACAAACTAACCCAGTTAGTCCTCAGTTAAAATAGGTTTAATACAGGCCAAATGTTCGAAAGTTGGGATTATTATTGGGAATTTTTGAAGTAGGGATTATTATCGGCCAATGGTGGAAACTTTGGATTATTAAAATCCAATACCCTTTCAAATTAATATAAAATTAAAATAAATACTAAAATTGATTAAAAAAAAAAGTTACAATAAAAATAAGCTTAAACTTAAAAAATTACAAGATTTCCTAAAATTTTAATAATCTAGAGTATAGTGTGTTTTTATATAAAAAAAATATAGAGAATGGATTGAGGTAGAGAGAAATTTTGTATAAAAGTGGTGTAGAAATGGTTGGTTTTATAGTTTAAAAAAAGGTTTTTTTTTATCTTTTAAATTAGCCGTTTAAGTTCAACGGTAAAAAAATATTAAAATAATGAGAGAGGCCCGTCCTGATCGTCCCAAGGAGGACGTTTGAGACGGGGACAACCCTAGGGGGCGGTGTGCCCCGTCCTTAACAGCCCAAGACACATCGGGGACGGTTCCCATACCCTTCAGTCTAAACGGAATGGCTGGTCCCTTCTTGCACAATTGTACCGTTAACTATCAGCTTGGATTTCTACACAAACGTGTATTAACTATCAGCTTAACGTATTTGACGGTACCACCAAGGATTAATCAGATTATATGTATAGAACACCAGGAACGAATTTCCTAATTGTTTGAGAAATCTGATCGGAATAGTACCCTTTCCTTGTGATGACCATATATCAACCATCGACCTACAAACAAAAATATTTTATCGACCAAACTTTCACATGCTTCCACATGCAGCACGTGACCCATCAATTTATGGTTTTTCATTTGTTTTTCAATTTCTTTTCAAAACAAAGAAGGCCCAATAGGTATTGTCATAGAACAATAAAACAGCTCCAATAATCTATCAATCTATACATATAATAAACCAAAGCCATTTTGATGATATGGCACTCAAAGAGGCATTCTACCCCTTGAGTGTGCCATGTATCGGCAATTGGTGTTTAAGTTAAAAAAAAAAAAAAAAAAAAAAACCCACCAAAGTAAAACTATGGACTCTCCCCTCTTCCTCTCCATTATTTCTTCTCTCATAAAAAACGTGACCTAACCCTCCTCTCCCTGCTAATCGCCATCAATCCTCTTCTTCCTCTCCATTGTCGCCGGCTAATCGTCATCAAGTCGATCTCCTGTGAGGTATATAGGTTGATTGGTTATCTATTTATTTATTTTTATTTTTTTTTTGGGGGGGGGGGGGGGGATTTTGATGATATTATTGTTTGATTATTGTAGATCGTCAGCTTCAAATCCGAGTACTCTCTTTGTTTGGTATGTTTTGATTTTTTATTAATCAGTTATAATTGAAACGTAGGAAGAATTTTATTTTAGGGTTTTTTTGTTTTTTTTTTTTTTTTAAAGATTCTACTCTGTTTGGTATTTCACTTTTTGGTTGTTAGAAAATTATTTTATTTGGGGTTTTTTGTTCATATGGTGTTGTATGTTTTATTTTGAAGAATCATGTTTATTTGTTTTATCTAGAGATGACACTGACTGAAATTGGTGGAATGGTTTGGTGTTTCTGTAGAACATAGTGATAGTTGGGACAAGTTTTATTTCCGAGGTGGTCAAAATTACAAGGATATCTGTTTTTCACGAAAGTCAGATTGTTTAAGAAGATTAGTCAACGGTTTTATATGCTAATAATATGTTTTCAGGTCACCTGGAAATGCTTATGTAGAAGGTAAAGTTTTTGTTGTTTCTTTAAAATATCTCTGCATACATCTATGCATATGTCATATGATCTTACCCTTTTTTTTTTGTTGTTTCTTTAAAACAAGGGGGAGGTAAAGTTTGCTGAAGTCCTTGGACAAATGGGTGCAGAAGTAACCTGGACAGAGAACTTAGTGACAGTGAAGGGCCTGCCAAGAAACGCTCTCGGGAGGGGACGGAAGGATAGCATTATGCAATCAACAGAATTGTAAAGGGGAAGACATGGGCGTTGATGCTTAGTTCTCTATGTAAGTTTCATTAGATTACAAATTGTTCCCTCGATGTCATTATCATATATACTTGGTTTAAAAAAGCGCGAGGCGCTCCGAGGCGTTTTGGTTCCAAAATCCGAAGCGCGGGGCTTAAAGCGCGACACGAGAGCTTCACGTATAGTATTAAAAAAATTATAAAAAAAATATTTATATATGTCAATATGACATTTTGTACATGTTAATCAATCATAAGCACAAAAACATGATTGTAAAACACCCTTGAACACTTAAAAAGCACATTCAAAACATAAAAACGACGAGGCACTTCTGTTAGCGCGCGCCTCAAGCGCTCGAGGCGGCGCTTCATGTAGTCCAGCGCTTTTTGGCAAAAAAAAAAAAAGCGTTTTCCTGCGTGCTTTTTTAAACCAAGCATATATATATGTGCCACGATCCTTTATAAGACGGTTCCTTAATTTAATATGAGGTTTCGAAATTCAATAATTTGTGTACCCGACATATGGTATAGATCTTGTCCCTAAATTTAGTTGTCAAATGAAACTATCGACAAACAAATAACACCGCCTTGAAAGTGACCTATGATCTGCTTTCTTTGTTCGTTTGAAGGATTTGATAGAATTGGGCGTGTGCCATCAACATGAGGTCTCTTTCATAGTAAGCTAATGTAGTTTCAGATATGTAAATGACTAACAATGTATATGTTCTATAGGAAAATACGATTCATTTTCACTTCTTTTTTTTTCTTTTCTTGCAGGTGCTTGATGAAGCAAATACGATGCTTGATATGGAATTATAACTAGAAGCTCTTTCCCTTTTTAGCAAAAACAAGTTATGTTACATGACTAATTATAATTCCATACTTATAAATTGTGTCATACTTACTTTCTTACAAGTCTTGGTAACTTTTACTGAAGTTACATTACATGTATGATGTATTACCTTTTGTTACCAAGTATACGTAGCTCTTTGTCATGTCTATTTCCATGCTAGCTATTTATAATATGTAGTTCGTTAAGTTGTAATGTTTTGTGCCACTTGGCCCTTAGCCGTGAATAAATTCTCTCGAGTGTTTACAGATCTAAATCTAGTTGAGGTGATAGCTTCATGGTACATTGAGATTTGTATTCGCTTTATATAAAAAACTTGATGTACTAAGTGTGATACCTAAATGACAGATTGCAAATTCATTCCTTGATTTTATTAAATTAAGTTTTTTCAACTCATATTTTATCACGTCATATTATATTTTTCAACCCCGGGACACTCCCGGGGTATATACTAGTTATCCTATATATTGATTTTCCAATGCTAATGAAGAGTAGCTTCTGCCACGTGGCAGACTACTGTTTGACTTTTTTTGGCTGTATTATTTTTAATACTAGTTGATTACCTCGGGAGGGTCCCGGGGTTGAAAAATCTATTTTTATGTGATAACCTATTGCAAATGGCTCAAGTTAACTAACCACAAAATCTTTCAATCAGTAATAACTCATATTCCCTAATCTAAAACCTAATCAGTAATCATCTAAAGAATCACTCATCACATCTCTCTAATTTCTCACATTCTAATGGCTTTTATAATTCCTAACCTAATCAACTAAACAAACACTTAAGTTGGAAGTTGTAATCATTGCATCTCATTATGCCACGTGGCATAATCAAGAGATGGTTGAGGCCACCATTGAACGCCACGTCAGCAACTATCAATTTTTTCTGGAAGCGTCCCGGGGTTGAAAAATATAACCATTCTAATAATACTAATAGTAATAATTATTACTCTTGTAATTAAATAAATAAAAAAATAACCTTGCTATAAGGTGACACCATGTGTTGCAGTGTTGCGCGATTATTTCTCCTAACTTCTCTTGATGAAGTATACCTAGTAAAATTCCAATGATAACATGGCGATTGGGCTGATTTTCAACATCGTGGATAAGAACCAGGTTTAAAAGAAAAAATTACATGATTAATGAATAACATGAACACTTTGTGTGTTTTTTTCCTGTATGAACGAAACCCTACAAAAATAGTCGATTTTTCTCCGTTTTTGATATAGGACTATGGTACTCGTTGGAAAGATAATAAAACGCTCGTTAATTTGGTGTAATTTTTTTCTTTAAAAAATCCCGTATATAAAAGATATAAACGTTTAAAAATTATGGGAGGATACATGAGAGAGAAAATTTTAAATTTATTTTTAAATTCTTTTTTTCTAAAATAACTCAATTTAATTTAGGGTTTTATGTTTATCTTTTTTTTTAATTAAAAAAGGAAATAATTCAAAAACACTAAAATATTTCAATTATGATGCCACGTGGCACTCTCAAGGGGAGGTTGAGCACTCCATTGCACGCCACGTCAGCATATACGTTTTCTTTTATATATATAGATAGATTTGGATGTAGCCCGAATGGTTGTGTTGGGTTGCTATTACTGAATGTGTCCCAGTTCGATTCTTGGGGCGTCTAAATTTTTCCCACCCTTTTTTATTCGTGGCTTTAATTTCATGTTGACGCGTGTGTTGGGAGTCATTTAACCGTCTTTCTTTGATAAGAATCGATACGATTTTTATAAGGCTCCTCCTCCAAATGAAATCCAAAGGGGTCCAGAGAGACCATGTCTTCATCCATAGGCTCCCAAGTACCCGGATCGATCGAAAGTTCGATTCTATCTAAACTACTCATTTTCAAATGATATCCACATTGTTCACAAAGATTCATTTTTATTTAAAAAATTTCTTATAATTTAATCCATAACAATTTTCGCATTGAACCCACAAATGCTTGTATTTTTTAGTTACATCCAAATCAGTATAGCTTTCTCGTATAATTTGATCACTCATTCTGGCATCCACGTTTTTACTACTATTTCCACTTTCACTACAAATGGAACTAGAAATGTAACTACCACTTACAATGTAACTATCAATACAGATTTGAGACTGGAGATAACTGTTAATGCAACTATTAATGTAATTATTCAAAGTATACTGAGTCTGAAAAATAAACATTAATGACTCACAACACACGTGTTAGCATGAAATTAAAGCCACGAATAAAAAAGGGTGGGAAAAATTTAGACGCCCCAAGAGTCGAACCGGGACAAATTTAGTAACAGCAACCCAACCTAACACAACCATCCGGGCTACATCTAAATATTAAAAAAAATCCAGGAAAAAACATATAAAATAACATAAAAGAGGGAGAGCCCCCAAAAAAGGTCGAACAGTTTTCTGCCACGTGGTAAAAGCTATTGTTCATGGGCATTGGAAAATCAATATATAGGATAATACAGGGAAAAAAAATATAAAATAACATAAAAGAGGGAGAGCCCCCAAAAAAGGTCGAACAGTAGGCTGCCACGTGGTAGAAGCTACTGTTCATGGGCATTGGAAAATCAATATATAGGATAATTTTTCAGTCATAGGAACCTTTGTTGGCATCTCCTGTTCAAAGCATGCGTCATCCACCGCCCACTTGCATATGTATTTCAACAGCTTTTCAAACACCTCTTCTCTCCCTCTCTCTGGAACCTTTGTTAGCATCTCTTGTTCAAAACACGTGTCCTCCACCGCCTACTTTCTGGTTTTTCACTAGATCTGATTTTTGGCTGATGTTTAGTTCTGAAGATCGCTTTTGTTTTTGTAAGATCTGATCTTCGGTTGACATTTTATATCATGTGTACAGTAGATCTAATCTGTTATATGTAGATCTAATCTATTGTATTTAGATCTGATTATTTGTTTTTTTATCAGATGTTTTGTCTTGAAAACCTTATTCAGTTGTTGATATTCGAATTGTGGGAAGTCGTTATGAATAATCTCGTGGTTGACTTCTTGGAAGGGAAATAGGTTAGGCGATTAGGGTTTCTGCACGTTATTCATTTTGAATAGCGTGCGTAGAATGTTTGTTCCAAAGTCTTGTGTTCAGAGTTGAGGTTGTATTCTCTGTTCTTAAATCGATTATAGACTAGTGTTTGTGTTTTCAGTTTGTTGGTTTTTTATTCAATACTGAAAATTGTATCTGAATCAAGTTCAGTAAGTCTGGGATCTGATCTTGATGATAGATCTGGTTCTTTATATTATTCTTGAGTCTTGGTCTTGTCTTGGGATTGGAGATCTGGTTGTGTGAATTGCTGGATTAGGGTTTCTTGATCAAGAAATCATCAGTAAGGACGAGCTGTGGATTGGAGTGGGAGTTTATTATTGCTTCAATTGCACTTACGGTTCTTATTTGATATTGTTAGGTATACCCTAACTTGGGTCCCCCTCTCGGTGAGACTGTTCTTATTTGATATTGTTTTTGTCACTCATTATTGGATCTAGGAGTCTGGTACCAGGTTAGAAGGACCGAAAATTGATCGAGTCAAATTGTGTGTTCTTGTCGTCTAGGTCTAGGTTGGCTCCCCTGTTAAGACCTGCGTAGGTACCTTGAGTGATAAACCTACGATCTAGACATTGACTTGGCTTCGTTTTGTGTATGTATTTTTTGATTGGTTGGTTAAGTGATATTCGGTGTTTTGTTGTTTAAATTTTTGCATCATGTTTGTTGTATTTTGTTATCTTGTGTGAATATTATTTGTTGAGCATTTGCTAACTGTTACCTATTGATGTGTTGGTTAAAACACCTTGTTAATATGGTAGTTTTGTATATATTTTAATGCTTGATTGGTGCATTTTACATACACGTTATTGAATATTATTAATTAGTGAAATGCATTGATTTTGTATAAAAGTATAATGTTTTAACTCGTTCTTGTATTTCATTGGTTCATAAAGAAAATGAGTTAAAGTTATAATATTAAACTAATCATGATGTAAAAGAAAATTATTGGTGATGAATATTAACATTACGTTTAGTATTCCAAATTAAACAAACTAATAATGATTTTGTCACATTACATAAAATAATGTTGAAAAAGATATGTGCGCTTTTGCAGGGAATTTCGAGGAGCATGTTTGGGACTTGGGAGTGCACAAATAAAAGTGGGCATTGGGTTGAATTAATTATGAGTTGTGAATTTGGACTTCAAGTGGGCTGTACTAAATGAATTCATTAGTTGGGCTTGAAAGAAATTGAAAGAGAAGTCGGTGACACATAAAAGAGGAATATTCTTTGACGGCGGATAATATATTTCGAAGGGCACATAACAGAGGGGGGGTGGTTATTCGACGAGGCAGCAGCCTTTTGGCTGGCTAGGGACGCACCAAGAAATAAAGAAGATGAAGGCTTCTACCATAACCATGAGCGGTTAAGTTATTCGTGATTTCCCCCGGGTGAATCTTTGTATTGATTTTATATTCTGAATTCGTTTTAATTATCTATGAACTAGTATTTTTACTACTTGTGTTGGATTGAATAAACCATGCTTATATTTGAATCAATTTATCTATTAACTATGATTTCTGGCATCATAGGGAGGTTGGTTGATATTTGTATAGGGATAGCTAGGCGTACGGTTTACGTTGAAAACATGTCCCTAGTTATTATTTCAATCTGAATAGTTATTGTGACAGGATAGCTAGTTATTGTGACAGGATAACCAAGGCCATGTCTATGTGGTGTTCTTGTAGTTAAATCGAATAGGTTGCAAGATTATACAAATAGGATCCCGGGTGGAAGTTACATTTATCTTTATTATTTATTTAGATTATTTTGTTATCATTTCAGCATTTTTATAAAACAAACAAAAAGATAAAACTAGCAAACTTCATAATTGTATTTGGTATATTTATTTTGGTAACTAGCTTAGACAAATAAACAAGCATTGTGACGCTAACCACATGCTCCTCGTGGATTCGATATTCCCTACTTACCCTGGCTACCTAGGTTATTTAGGTTTTGTATGACCCTTGACGACAGACGGTCATCAAATGGCGCCGTTGCCGGGGAGCTAGTGCGCTTAGTATTACATTGCTTGTTTGTTTGTTTTTTTTAGTGTTTTGAAAAAAAATAAAAAAATAGAAAATCTAAAAAAAAAAACAAAAAAAAATTATATAAAAGTGTTATTTAATTTTATTAGATTTCACTTTGGGTGTTCTAGTTGTGCAGGTTTTTCTTTTACAGGTGTAGAACACCATGAATTGGGTTAATGAAGACAATGAACCATGCTATAGTTGTGGAAGTTTCGCTCACTGGACTGAAGATTGTAAAGATTGTCCAAAGCCCCTACCGTCAGTAGATCCTTATTGTTTTTGTTGCGGACAAATACATAGGGATAAAGACTGCACAATATTTTGGAGTGATCCGGAATATTGGGATGAAATGTGGAAGTCGGGGTACCGGGCAACTCCATGTCAAGAAAATGACCATAGTTATTATAACTATGAACCCGAAGAGGCACCTTTCTCAGGTAACCAGGAGGATTATTATTATTATTATGAAAACTCACAATCTTGTTTTTCTCCAGGTTACCACCAAGATCAATATCAAATTCCTCCCGATGAAGACGAATGTGTGGAGATGACGTATCAAAGCGATGAGGAAAATAACCTTGCTCGAGCAGAAACGATATTATCCAAGCTCGAGGAATTTTTATCAACACCCAACCTCTCAATTCAACAACGAATTGAGTACTTAAGTTTGAAATGTGAGGTGTTATCGGCAAGGATAGATATAGCAGAGTCTATGTCTCCCTTACCAGATGATATCAGAGACTATTCTCAAGTTAAGGATGAGGTTGTGGAGACTAATACCACACCAAATCCTTCACTTGTTAAAGAGTTACAAGTAGAAAAAGTTGTGGTTGTTGATGTTATTGATGCAGGTGTTACAAGTCTTTGTCAAGAATCTCACAAATCTCATCCCGCACTGATTAACTTCATAAACAAGGTTTGGGATGAAGATTCAAAAGTGAACATTAGGAATGTGAGATTACATGACATCGGGCAAAGGCTAGTGAGCTGGTTCTTCCCCAACAATCCAAAGCGCTCAATTCACATGCCAATCTTTAAACAACTGTTTATTTGGCATGCAAACTACCGAGCATACATTGGAAACTCGGTAGGCAAGTGCGCGCTTAGACCACCTTGATAGTCAGGTATGATTCTTGTACATTTTGTGTATATATTTATTTTGTTTTATTTTTCTTTTATTTTTAGTTTGTATTTTGAGTTTTTTTTTATTTTACTCTTTATTTTTTTTTATTTCTGGGAATGCTTGGAGTTTAACTTGCGATGATAACTTCGTCTGTACTCAATCTCCATTCAGGCGGAGTAAAACTGTACATCTTTGGTGTATAAGGCATCCCAGAATTTTATGTTTTTATTTTTCTTTGGAGTCTTAGTTTCAGGTTTTTTATCGGTCGCGAATGAAATGCTATACGGCCAACATTGGAAGGATTGAATGGACTCATATGCGTATTGCTTATCGAGGGGAGTCTGTTCCTTTTACTGTTGTATTTTATTATTTTTATTTCTATTTTATTTTATTCCCTATCTTACATTGAGGACAATGTGTCGTTCAAGTGTGGGGGTGGGGAAATTTCGTTTTTATTTATTCTTGAGTCTAAAAAAAAATAAAAAAAAAATGAAAATGTCTTGAAAATTGTTCTTAAAAAGCATTCTAATCAGACATAAAGCAGCTCTTTCAGTACATACTAGTTGTCTCCTGATTGTTTTGGCAGTAGGTCCTTAATCATGGTCTAATTTGTGGAAAAGTAATATGAACCGTTTTCAGCAGGTGTTTTTAAGAAAAAAAAAGTTAGAATTGCATGACTATGTTTAACAAGCTATTGGTAATAAATGCATGCACACATCGGTAACCCATTTCCCCACTTTTGTGAGATCTTGAGCCTACTAGATGATAGATTGATTCATATATATATATATATATATATATATATATATATATATATATTCATTTGTTGAGAGTAGGCCAAATGTTTCTCTGTTGCAGAACTTGTGTGATTTGATACATGCTGAGGTTGTAGACTAGATATGCACGTACATGACAAAGGCTATTTAGGATTCCCTTTTTGTTTGACACCCTTTATTTGTTATGTGTTGACCGGTTTACCCAACAATATTACCATTAGTAGCCAACTTTGAGCCTTATACCCTTTCGTTTGCTAAACCACATAATCACCCAAATAAACCAGTACCTTTACCAAGTGTTGATGACATCCAAAGCGTTAAGTGACTGTATTTATGTTAGAAAAAAAAAATTATTTATGTGAAAAAAAATGAAAAAGAAAAAAAAGAAAAAAGAAAAAAAAAAGAGAAAAAAAAATATATACAAAAATAGAAGTATGTGTTATGGGTCAAATATGCCCAAAGTTGTGTGTTATTGTGATTTGTGAATAAGGATTGTCAATCATGTTGGTCTCACCATTTTGTTTTAACCAATTGTTAGCCAAATCTATCCTACCTTTACCCGAAGCCCAAAACCCATAAGTCCTTTAGATATGTGCATTGTCTACCGTTGAGGTGTGATTGTTATACAAGCCTATGATAACAGAGTTACATACTTGGTTTTTGAGTGAATTATACTAGCTCATTACATGCTAGTCCAGATATAAACCGAGTAGAGTGAAAAATTGTGAGGGGTGTGTTGCATGAAAATAAAAACCGGAAGCATGTTAAGTTTAGTCAGGGTAATTCTGTTTTTAAGTGGAAATGAATTTGACTTGCTGAATTAACACATCTAATGCTTATCTGTAAATGGGGTATGACTTTGGACTTTAGCTAAGACATGATGGGGCGACTGGGGTGCTAGTCTGTGATAATGTTTTGAGAAAAATGAACATAATTTTTTCGAGACGAAAAAAGATAAGTGTGGGGGTGACTGTGACACCCGGCAAACTCAGGTTAGTAACGTTGACTAAACTAGTAAGTCTACCTTAGCGAGTCATGCATATTACGTACTTAACGGGGTCAGTCGAGTCGGTATGATGATTCTGGGAATCATCGGGAGTCATTACGATGATCCGCGGGGTCATCGGGAGTCGGTCCATAACCATGTGTACAAGGATTGGTGATTCGTGGAATCGCCGGGTTTAATGCACACACGAGTCTCAAGTCCCGGGAATTGGTGAACGGATGTAAACGTGTTAGTCATCATGCATTATATGTTTGGAATCATTATGTGACTTATCGGTATGTGAATACGTGTTTATATGTGTTAAAATAGTGTTTAACGCGCCGAAAACCCAGCTTGGAGGGTTTCAGGCGATTAGGATCTGGAAAAGGGCCTAATCGCCTATATATAGGCGAGTAGGAGGCTGATAGCAGGCGATTGGGACCTAATCGCCTGATGTAGCATGCGATTAGGCCCCCAATCGCATGAAATGGGCTGCTAATCGCCTATACTGCAGAGTCCGGGTCAAAACACCTATAAATAGAACCCTTAACTCCCCAAACACCTCTAGAACAACCCTAGCTGATCCCAAGCCACCCACACACCTTGAAACACCTCTGGAACTCATTTTGCTACAAAAATCACCATCTCCAAGCCCACACACCTTTCTTTAACAAAATCCAAGGTGTGTTCTTCATCTCTAACCTTTGTAAAGTTGTTATTTTGGTTCCCCAAAGGTCCAGACCTTGTTTTACTAAGTTTGTGTCTTTAAAAACCTTTCAAAAGAGTTCTAAACCAAGTCTACACCTTAATGCTTGTTATATGTGAAGTTTACATGCATATGTTGGTCTTCTTGGTGATTATAACATGATTGTTTCCATGATATGATGGTACTTCTGTTATGGAGAGATTATTAGGATGGTTATCTTAGAGTTTGAGCCATTGTTATTGTGTTTTGATGAAAATGTGTATTTTGACCCATTTGGATGTTCTTGAAGATTTAGGATGATTATGGTATAATTGTTGATGCAATGTTGTTAGAATTCATACTAGGAAGATGTTAGATCAGAGGTTTGATGATTTGCAAGTTTGTAGAGATTGAAATCTGATTGTTTCCATTTAAGGAAAGATAAGGTTGGTTGGTGAAATCTAGTACTTTGCCATTTTAGGAAATAATTGCTTAGAACATGTTAGATCAGTGATATGTCGGGGGGTTTTGCTTGGAATGGGTTGGTAAATGATTTAGGTTTGATATTGGGTGTTGTTGCATGTTTCGGATCTGATTTGGAGGGTTAAACGCGCGAAAATCCGTCACACAGCAGCAGCAGGCGATTAGGAATCCTAATCGCCTGATGCTGAAGGCGATTATGCATATGTGAAGGCGATTAGGACCCTAATCGCCTGATACATCAGGCGATTGGGCCCCTAATCGCCAATAGGCTGAAGCTACTCGTGTATTGACTTTCCTAATCGCGTGTACTGCTGTCGTAAACGCGTTTTGACATCCCGGAACATGATTTGACACCTAGGAACATGATAGGAACCCCGGGATGCACCCAATGACTTAGTAAGACGCGTTCGAACCTGATTATGCGTTAATCGGACATTATGCTAGACTAGGTGAACTATTGCGCGTGTTAAGTGTTTAATTCCATATGTTGCATGGTGTCTTGTATTTACCTAACACGTGGGACGTCGGGTCACCAATGGGACGTCGGGTCTTGTCTGGCACGGTCGGTTTAACAGTTAAAGATGTTTTCAAACGTTATGGTCACGGTCTGGACATTCGGGGACTAGTTAACCTGCGGGTTATTAGTCCGGATACTTATACACATCTTATGATAGGTCGCCGCTATTTGGGGCTATCATAGCTTAATTTCTTAACTATTTTCAAGTAACGCGAACCGAGGTGAGTGTCACAGCCCCACTTTTACCGTTTTGCTTTCGGGGGAGAAACATGCTACTTATTTTGATTACTCATCATAGATCATGTTATACTATGGTTATTTCACGTACTATGCGGCTTTTACAGAAAGTCCCGGGGGGGGGGGGGGGGGAATCATGAATGTGCGGGAATGCACAACGAGGGAAATATGGATAGATCTATTGGGCCTTACAAACCCCACCCGACGGCTGGGAGCCGGGCGGGTGCATATTGTCTCTAACACTTTGGGGGTTACCGAGGCATCGGTAATCCCGTCCGTCTGGGCTGGCTTCAACACTTATACCGGTTTAGTAATGGATTCCCAACCGCAGTAGTAGCAACACTTAACGTCTAGCTAACGTTGTCAATACATAGTATTAACGGAAATGATCTTACCGAACTTATAACAACACTTTATAAAAGAAAACCTGTGAACTCACCAGCATTATATGTTGACATTTTTGGCATGTTTTCTCAGGTCGCTAAGGTAGCAGTCAATGGGCTAGGCGCACGGAGTCATGCACAGCGTCTAATATTTTGAAGCATATTAAACAATGTTTTGTAAACAATGATATGTCTTTTGGTTGTAAACAAGAATGCTTCCGCTGCTGGTTTACGGCTCAAAGCATGATATTTTGGTTTTAAATATATTTATGAATGCATGTTTGTTGTATGTTTATTGTGATCGTTGACTGAGATCCTGGTGTGTCACGCGCCTCGCGGTAAAACCCCGCACGTGGAATTTGAGGGTGTGACAGATTGGTATCAGAGCCAACGGTTATAGTGAACTAGGATTGCATGTAGAGTCTAGTCTATAACTGAGTCGCACACACTAGACGGTCACAATTAGTCGAGTCTTAACAAGTGGGTAACAATATGACTTGTCGGGGTGTCGGTGTCGTCATCTTCTACGCTACATCATCTATTCACTCTTTATCATCCTATTTCTTGACTCATCCTTACTATGATTCGATGGCGAACGATATACTATTGAACTTTCTTAACGGCGGTGTACATTGGGGTAGCTTCGGCGTACTCTTGAGATCTGTCCAGGGATTTGGACATCTCCCTTCTATGCCCTAATGAACACACTCGTTCTTATGCATACTGTCTTGTACTTATACTTATGATAATACCATGATTGGGCGCTAGTGTTCGGTGACTTGAACTTCAAACTTAAAGCGCGCCTGGAGGACCATGTAGA
The DNA here is from genome assembly GCA_028751855.1 of Ambrosia trifida. Taxonomy (NCBI): domain Eukaryota; kingdom Viridiplantae; phylum Streptophyta; class Magnoliopsida; order Asterales; family Asteraceae; genus Ambrosia; species Ambrosia trifida. Next base: position 13,144,415 of record CM054129.1, read on the forward strand.
ACAGTTTATCATATCGGGTGCACACGAGATCATAAACTGTGATGCATGGGATCCCTGGCGGACTTTGGGCTTGAACGGATGGACCCGAACTGGGCTCGGTCTAGTTTCTTGAAATTCCTAATGGGTTATACCACGGGCAAGCCTAAATCTTTTGTTTCATGTTGTGACAGAAGATGTCGGGAGCTCGTGGGGGTCGCAGAGGCGGCCGTGCTGGCGGCCGCGGTGGCGGCGGTGGCCGTGGGAACATTAATATGACCCAAGCGGAGTTGGATAACCTGATGCAGCAGCATGTGAATATTGCTTTGGCTGCATTCCAAGCCGCTCATAACGCTATGGGTGGTACGTCGGTTCTCACCTATTCTAACTTGTTCTGGGGTACTGTATCTTTTCTTGATTTTCACCTGTGTGTCTGTCCCAGGTGGTGCTGTCAATCCCCCTCCACCCCAGTGCTCTTACAAAAAGTTTATGGATTGCAAGCCCACAACTTTAGTGGCACTGAAGGGGCAGTGGGACTGCTCCGCTGGTTGGAGAAAATTGAATCGGTTTTCTCGATGTGCAGCTGCCCGGAAGGCGACCGGGTGAAATATGCTTCTGCGACCCTGGAGGGTCAAGCTCTGACTTGGTGGAACTCCACCACCCAGACTATGGGTATTGGGGAAGCCCACGCTATGCCCTGGGCGGAGTTCATTCAGTTACTGAAAAACGAGTACTGCCCGAGGGATGAAATCCAAAAACTTGAGCACGAAGTCTGGAATCATAAGATGGTGGGGTCCGAGATTGAAGCTTACACTGCGAGGCACAATGAGTTGGCGGTGTTGTGCCCTGATCTGCACGCACCCGAATACCGAAGGATTGAACACTATGTCGCTGGGTTGGTACCGGAGATCGCAGGGTTGGTTGCTGCGGGTAATCTCACTGTTTATTCTGAAGTGGTTCGATCGGCTCACAGGCTGACCAACATGAAGGTGGCTGAAGGGGTCTTGCCTCCTCGAGGCGCTACTGTGAAGGCTCCTGATAGTAACAAGCGGAAGTGGGAAGCTGTGGGGAAAGGCTCGAGCTCGGCTCAGCCTCAGCAGGTGAGGAAGACTGATACTGGGGGATCCTCGTCTGAACGACAACCGGGGGTTTATGCTGGGAAGTTGCCGAAGTGTGATCGATGCAACTATCATCATACCGGTCCTTGCGATGATAAGGACCGTTGCCGTCGGTGCCATAAGATTGGGCACCAAGCCAAGGATTGTAGATCCAACCCTCTGGGGAACCGAAACCCGTCGGTCACGCCGGCCCCAGCCCCCCAAGTCGCTGCTCCCCAGGGAAATCAGGGGAAACAAGGGTGCTATAACTGTGGTGAGCTTGGTCACTACAAGCGTAACTGCCCCAAGTTGAAACAGGGTGAAGCCGGGAAGAACGGGTCGGGTAATGGAAACAATGGGGGCGGAGGCAGGAATGCTCGCGCCTTCGTGATTGGTTCGAGCGGTGCTCGACAGGATCCTGACACTGTTACTGGTACGTTCCTTCTCGATAATCGCTATGCTACGGTTTTATTCGATTCCGGTGCCGATAAGAGTTTTATATCTCTTGGGTTTAGTCAATTGCTTGATAGGGTACCTACACCTTTAGAGGCTAAATACTTGATAGAATTGGCTGATGGTAAGAAAGTCGAGGCGACGCACGTCCTTAGGGAGTGTCACCTTGAGTTGTCGGGTTATTCCTTTCCTATTGATCTTATGCCGGTGTCCTTGGGTAGTTTCGATGTTGTCGTGGGTATGGATTGGTTGTCTCTGTATCATGCTGAGATCGTTTGTTTTGATAAAGTCATTCGACTACCTCTCCCTGATGGAGAAATTCTGTTGGTGCACGGTGAGAAGAGTGGGGTCCCATTGAGTATCATTTCGTGTATGAAAGCCTATAAGTATCTTCGGAAGGGATATTCTGCCATTCTGGCACTTGTTTCGGTTTCTTCTGAAGAAGAGAAGAAGATTGAAGATATTCCTGTTGTCCGTGACTTTCCCGATGTATTTCCTGAAGACTTACCTGGTCTTCCGCCTTATCGTCCGGTCGAATTTGGTATTGAACTTGCTCCAGGTGCGGCCCCTATTGCCCGAGCCCCATATCGGCTTGCACCTCCCGAGATGCAGGAGTTGTCAAACCAGTTGCAGGAGCTGTTAGAGAAGGGTTTCATTCGACCTAGTTCATCCCCGTGGGGAGCCCCAATTTTGTTTGTCAAGAAGAAGGACGAAAGCCTACGGATGTGTATCGACTACCGGGAATTGAACAAGGTTACCATCAAGAATCGTTATCCTCTTCCTCGCATCGATGACTTATTTGACCAGCTTCAGGGTTCTAGTTTCTATTCGAAGATCGATTTGAGGTCGGGGTACCATCAGTTGAGGGTTCAAGAAGCTGACATTCCGAAGACCGCCTTTCGAACTCGCTATGGCCATTTTGAATTCCTGGTCATGCCTTTTGGTCTCACCAATGCGCCGGCCATTTTTATGGATCTGATGAACCGTGTTTGTAAGCCTTATCTTGATAAGTTCGTGATTGTCTTCATTGATGATATTCTAGTCTATTCCAAGAACGAGGTGGACCACCAGGAACACTTGCGTCTTGTTTTGGAACTCCTGAGGCGGGAACAGTTGTACGCCAAGTTTTCTAAGTGTAGCTTCTGGTTGCGTGAAGTCCAGTTCCTTGGTCATGTTGTTAATGAGAAAGGAATTCACGTTGACCCAGCTAAGATTGAAGCCATTAAAGACTGGGAAGCACCAAAGACGCCATCTGAGGTGTGGCAATTCCTGGGCCTTGCAGGTTATTATCGTCGTTTTATCGAGGGATTTTCGAAGATCGCTCAACCCCTCACCTCGCTTACTTAGAAGGACAGGAAGTTCGACTGGGGTGATTCGCAGGAGTCGGCCTTCCAGATGTTAAAGGCTAAACTCTGTTCTGCTCCTATCTTGTCCTTGCCTGAGGGCACAGACGATTTTGTGGTTTATTGTGACGCTTCTATCCGGGGTCTCGGTTGTGTACTGATGCAGCGCGAGAAGGTCATCGCCTATGCTTCTCGTCAGCTCAAAGTTCATGAGAAAAACTACCCCACCCATGATCTGGAATTGGGTGCGGTAGTCTTTGCTTTAAAGATTTGGAGGCATTACTTGTACGGTACCAAATGCACTATTTACACCGATCACAAGAGCCTCCAGCATATCTTTGATCAGAAGGTGTTGAATATAAGACAGCGTCGCTGGGTCGAGCTTCTTAATGATTACGAGTGCGCTATTAAATACCATCCTGGCAAGGCAAATGTGGTCGCAGACGCCTTGAGCAGGAAGGAAACGGCTAAACCTCGTCGTGTTCGAGCTCTTCAGCTCACCATCCATTCCGGCTTACCTGATCGAATCCGTTCAGCGCAGCAAGAAGCTTTGAAGGAGGAAAACCTTAAAGTTGAAACCATGCATGGTGCTGATAGCCACCTTGAGCTCAGGTCTGATGGGTTACACTATTTCGCTGAACGTATTTGGGTTCCTTTATTTGGGGGCTTGCGGGAGCTCGTTCTTGATGAAGCTCACAAGTCCCGGTACTCTATTCACCCTGGCTCCGATAAGATGTATCAAGACCTAAAGATACTTTATTGGTGGCCGAACATGAAGGCGGACGTGGCTTCGTACGTGAGCAAGTGCTTGACCTGTGCCAAGGTCAAAGTTGAGTATCAAAAGCCATCCGGCCTTCTGCAACAGCCTGAAATTCCCGAGTGGAAGTGGGAGCGGATTACGATGGACTTTGTGACCAAACTCCCGAAATCGCCCAATGGTTGTAACATGATATGGGTAATTGTCGATAGGTTGACAAAGTCTGCGCACTTCCTCACTATCAAAGATACCGATGGCCTCGAGCGTCTGGCACGGTTATATCTCAAGGAAGTGGTCTCTCGGCACGGGGTGCCTGTCTCTATTATTTCTGATCGTGATCCTCGGTTCGCCTCTAACTTCTGGAAATCCTTGCATAAGGCTCTGGGTACTCAGTTAGACATGAGCACAGCGTATCATCCGCAAACTGACGGTCAAAGTGAGCGGACAATCCAAACGCTAGAAGACATGCTTCGGGCATGTGTGATCGACTTTGGCAAGGGGTGGGAGAGTCATCTACCGTTGGTGGAATTCTCCTACAACAACAGTTACCATTCTAGCATCAAGGCAGCTCCGTTCGAGGCTCTTTACGGGAGGAAATGCCGGTCTCCTCTTTGTTGGGCCGAGGTGGGTGAGAGTCAACTCACCGGCCCGGAACTTGTGTACGAGACTTCCGAGAAGATCATACAAATCCGTAACCGCTTGGCAGCAGCTCGGGATCGTCAAAAGAGCTATGCCGATCGTCGTCGCAAGCCTTTGGAGTTTGAGGTTGGCGACAGAGTTTTGTTGAAGGTATCTCCGTGGAAGGGCGTTATACGTTTTGGGAAGCGGGGCAAATTGAATCCTCGGTATGTAGGACCGTTCGCGATTCTGGAACGGATTGGACCGGTAGCATACAGGCTTGATCTGCCAGCTGAACTCAGTAATGTTCATAATGTCTTCCATGTCTCTAATCTGAAGAAGTGTTTGGCGGATGAATCTTTGGTTGTTCCTCTCGAGGAGATCAAGGTGGACGATCGTCTGCGTATAGTGGAGGAACCGGTTGAAATTCTCGACTATAAAATCCGTAGCCTTCACCGGAGTAAAATCCGCATTGTTAAATTCCGTTGGAACTCAGATCGTGGACCGGAGTTCACGTGGGAAAGGGAAGATCAAATGAAGGCTAAGTATCCCCATTTATTTCCTAAACGCGCGTTCGAATCAAGGCATGTCTCTGCTGAAGCTGAATGAATCTCGGGTCGAGATTCCTTTCAACAGGGGGATGATGTGGCAACCGGAAAATTTTTCTTCTCTTTCGTCTCTTCCTTTTTGGGCCTTGGGCAATTTTCGGGACGAAAATTCTTTCAACAGGGGGATGATGTGACACCCGGCAAACTCAGGTTAGTAACGTTGACTAAACTAGTAAGTCTACCTTAGCGAGTCATGCATATTACGTACTTAACGGGGTCAGTCGAGTCGGTATGATGATTCTGGGAATCATCGGGAGTCGTTACGATGATCCGTGGGGTCATCGGGAGTCGGTCCATAACCATGTGTACAAGGATTGGTGATTCGTGGAATCGCCGGGTTTAATGCACACACGAGTCTCGAGTCCCGGGAATTGGTGAACGGATGTAAACGTGTTAGTCATCATGCATTATATGTTTGGAATCATTATGTGACTTATCGGTATGTGAATACGTGTTTATATGTTTTAAAATAGCGTTTAACGCGCCAAAAACCCAGCTTGGAGGGTTTCAGGCGATTAGGATCTGGAAAAGGGCCTAATCGCCTATATATAGGCGAGTAGGAGGCTGATAGCAGGCGATTGGGACCTAATCGCCTGATGTAGCATGCGATTAGGCCCCCAATCGCATGAAATGGGCTGCTAATCGCCTATACTGCAGAGTCCGGGTCAAAACACCTATAAATAGAACCCTTAACTCCCCAAACACCTCTAGAACAACCCTAGCTGGTCCCAAGCCACCCACACACCTTGAAACACCTCTGGAACTCATTTTGCTACAAAAATCACCATCTCCAAGCCCACACACCTTTCTTTAACAAAATCCAAGGTGTGTTCTTCATCTCTAACCTTTGTAAAGTTGTTATTTTGGTTCCCCAAAGGTCCAGACCTTGTTTTACTAAGTTTGTGTCTTTAAAAACCTTTCAAAAGAGTTCTAAACCAAGTCTACACCTTAATGCTTGTTATATGTGAAGTTTACATGCATATGTTGGTCTTCTTGGTGATTATAACATGATTGTTTCCATGATATGATTGTACTTCTGTTATGGAGAGATTATTAGGATGGTTATCTTAGAGTTTGAGCCATTGTTATTGTGTTTTGATGAAAATGTGTATTTTGTCCCATTTGGATGTTCTTGAAGATTTAGGATGATTATGGTATAATTGTTGATGCAATGTTGTTAGAATTCATACTAGGAAGATGTTAGATCAGAGGTTTGATGATTTGCAAGTTTGTAGAGATTGAAATCTGATTGTTTCCATTTAAGGAAAGATAAGGTTGGTTGGTGAAATCTAGTACTTTGCCATTTTAGGAAATAATTGCTTAGAACATGTTAGATCAGTGATATGTCGGGGGGTTTTGCTTGGAATGGGTTGGTAAATGATTTAGGTTTGATATTGGGTGTTGTTGCATGTTTCGGATCTGATTTGGAGGGTTAAACGCGCGAAAATCCGTCACACAGCAGCAGCAGGCGATTAGGAATCCTAATCGCCTGATGCTGAAGGCGATTATGCATATGTGAAGGCGATTAGGACCCTAATCGCCTGATACATCAGGCGATTGGGCCCCTAATCGCCAATAGGCTGAAGCTACTCGTGTATTGACTTTCCTAATCGCGTGTACTGCTGTCGTAAACGCGTTTTGACATCCCGGAACATGATTTGACACCTAGGAACATGATAGGAACCCCGGGATGCACCCAATGACTTAGTAAGACGCGTTCGAACCTGATTATGCGTTAATCGGACATTATGCTAGACTAGGTGAACTATTGCGCGTGTTAAGTGTTTAATTCCATATGTTGCATGGTGTCTTGTATTTACCTAACACGTGGGACGTCGGGTCACCAATGGGACGTCGGGTCTTGTCTGGCACGGTCGGTTTAACAGTTAAAGATGTTTTCAAACGTTATGGTCACGGTCTGGACATTCGGGGACTAGTTAACCTGCGGGTTATTAGTCCGGATACTTATACACATCTTATGATAGGTCGCCGCTATTTAGGGCTATCATAGCTTAATTTCTTAACTATTTTCAAGTAACGCGAACCGAGGTGAGTGTCACAGCCCCACTTTTACCGTTTTGCTTTCGGGGGAGAAACATGCTACTTATTTTGATTACTCATCATAGATCATGTTATACTATGGTTATTTCACGTACTATGCGGCTTTTACAGAAAGTCCCGGGGGGAATCATGAATGTGCGGGAATGCACAACGAGGGAAATGTGGATAGATCTATTGGGCCTTACAAACCCCACCCGACGGCTGGGAGCCGGGCGGGTGCATATTGTCTCTAACACTTTGGGGGTTACCGAGGCATCGGTAATCCCGTCCGTCTGGGCTGGCTTCAACACTTATACCGGTTTAGTAATGGATTCCCAACCGCAGTAGTAGCAACACTTAACGTCTAGCTAACGTTTTCAATACATAGTAGTAACGGAAATGATCTTACCGAACTTATAACAACACTTTATAAAAGAAAACCTGTGAACTCACCAGCATTATATGTTGACATTTTTGGCATGTTTTCTCAGGTCGCTAAGGTAGCAGTCAATGGGCTAGGCGCACGGAGTCATGCACAGCGTCTAATATTTTGAAGCATATTAAACAATGTTTTGTAAACAATGATATGTCTTTTGGTTGTAAACAAGAATGCTTCCGCTGCTGGTTTACGGCTCAAAGCATGATATTTTGGTTTTAAATATATTTATGAATGCATGTTTGTTGTATGTTTATTGTGATCGTTGACTGAGATCCTGGTGTGTCACGCGCCTCGCGGTAAAACCCCGCACGTGAAATTTGAGGGTGTGACACAAACATAGCTGAAGTTGCTGTTAATGATGATGATAACAATAATAACAACAATAGTTCTATAGTTGCAACTCTTGTGAGTAAGTTTGATGCAATTGATCTACTCTATCTACATGCTAGTGATTCTGCTAATTTGACTATAGTTAATGTAAAATTGAAATGTACAGAATACTATAACGTGTGGTCAAATGCTATGATTTTGGATTTACAAGTTATGAATAATTAAGGTTTATAAATGGTGACTGTGTGAAACCTAATGATAACCATGTCCTAGAAAATAGTGTGATAGATGTAATTCTATTGATTCTAACTTGGATATTGAATTCTATTTCTAAAAGAGTTTTTTGTTAAACATTGACACTGTTATCTTGATTCTTGGTATTTAAATTTAGATAATAAGATTTATTGGCTGATTCATGTGGCTTAAAAGTTTTACAAATCATGTTTTATCAAGATAATGTTTTGGCAGCCATGTATGCTTTCTAAATATAGGAAAAATTTCTAGTTGGAAAGGCTTGAGATTTGAAGTGTCCATAAGAAGTTGTTTTTCATCTTGATTCATGTACTTTGGTTAAGTATTGAACATAAAGTTTTTTTTATCGTCTAGTCCGTATCTCTCAGTTTGTTTTGATTCTGTTGTATTTAGAGTCTATATTTGGTGAGCTGTTGGGAGATTTGTTAGATGATCTGTGAGTGGTGAGGACTCGATTATTTGTTATACGTTATTAGTAATAGTAATCTCAAGCTCATTGTTCTCAAATCTTTGTTTTTAACTATGTAACTTTGTTAACTAGTATATAATCATGTAATTTTTGTGTTTTAAGATCGTATTTAACCGTATCTTGATGAGTTTTAGTTAGAATCGTGTCATGATGGTTTTGTGTGGCCTGTTTGCAATGCGGTTATAGTTGACATGTGTGGTTCTTTTGCTTAACTAATAGTGTTGTCAAGGTTATTCTTGAGTTGTTATTGTCAGCTTTGTTTACTCCTTTGTGGGATGTCTTTCTAATTGTAAAATCATGTGATTTTTCTTATTTAATTATATGTTTTTGGCTGATAAATCTGGCATTGGAACTTGTTGTTTTGATTTAGCAACCTGTGTGTTTCAGTTGATATATCTCTTCTCTTGTAATCTCTGGTATTGGCACTAAATCTAGGATTCCTGAATGGAAATCTACTAGTTGTAGATTTAGGAAGTCCGTTAGATCATGTTAGTGTTTTTTTTTTTTTTTTGTCTTGTTGATGATATGAACCATAGAGGTTAGAGAAGAAATTGTAAGGGGTTCCGGTTGGTTTCTCTTTGTGTTTTACATCTTGTAGGTATTGCAGCCTTATGTGTGTTCTTCTGTGCGGAAGATTTTAGTCTGGTATTAAAATCTTGAGATTTTGAGTGTAATCGAATACTGTTTAGGTTGTAATGGTGCTTACATGTTTATGAATCATGTGATTCAGTTTTGTATGGTTCTTGTTGCTTGTGAAGTTGTAAATATTCGAGTTAAGTAAAAAAAAAGTTACATATGAGCAACATTAAAAGTTTTCTTCTAGTTAAATCAAATGAGTGTTTATATTCTTTACAAGGTTTTATTGACATGAATACTATTTGTTTTGTATGTTATGGTTGGTAAATCGTGTGATTTTGTGTCAATCAGAACATGCTTGATTGCATTTTAATAGTCTTTAAATGATTCATTGGCTAAACTGAAGCTGAATTGTATGATTCAGTTGCCTTAATCAGAATATGATTGTTTCTAAATATGACTTAAATCTTTGTTAATGACATCTCGGGCTAGATTTGTCTTAATATTTGTGATCTTCTAGTTAATGACCATTATTGATATTAGTTCATAGGTCTTGTTATGTTATTGAGATTTATTGAGTCATTCAAATCATTTGATTTGGTTTCTTGTGGTCAATTTTTGGTTATAAAGATAACTTTTATGTTATTGATGTACTACTTGTATATATAAATAATAAGTTGGTCACATGTAATCGTAAAGATAAATTTTCAGCTATGGAATTTTTCAAATCCAAGTTTTTTAGGGGGTCTAGGAGTTCGTATACATTTCCTAGATATTGAAATCATTAAATGGAAAAAAAAATGATTTATTTGTCACTTAACAGTAATGATAGTTCATATTCTGTACGGTTTTTTTTTTTTAAATAAGTCTTCTTTTTCTCTCAAATTTTCGAGAATCATCTGTTAAGATTTATTAGTTTTAGTGATTCCATTATAAATCACTCGCTTGTTCGGATTTTGATTAGTCTAACATAGATCGTGTATCTTTTGTAAGCGTTTGAGAGATTGTAAGCAGGTCATGTACTTAGTTGATGATCTGCAATGGTTAGGAGTTGTTGTTTGGTTTAGACTTGATTTCATTGTCATTGGTCATTTCTTGTTTTAAGGTTTTTTTGGTATATGCTCAATCATGATTGGCTATGTGTCTTTTATAGTTCTTGAAACCTCTTAAGAAACTTGGAAAAATAAAAAAAACGGTAGTCCATGGTTTCACGATGTTCAGTTAAAACTGAGTGTCGTACCATATGTGTTGCTACATGTGGAAATTGTTTTCAACAAAACCAACTAAGTATTAAAATGGCAAAGTAATATTTCAGTTTTTGCTGGTAGCTTTATCATAACATCTATCTTTTTTATGATTAGGATTATACTGCACTAGTAATTCATGAACTTGTGCATAGTATGTTGTGTTCTAATCTAGTTAATTGAGATTGTAGTTGTGCTGGTTTTGATGTTCAATTATTCCTGAAACGGTAATATCAACAAATTATTGCAAACCAAAGAAATACGTATTCAGGCTAGTTTACCTATTGCATATTTTTATAAGAATAGTGCAGTCCTTTCATTCTGACAAAACATAACGTCCTTAAGTTGCATCTATTTTTCCTTAAGAGGTTTGATTTAAAAAGGTTCTATAAAACTTCTAAGGTAAGTTCTGGATTACAATTGGATGATATAATGATCATGATCAAAGGATTTGTTGTTGGTCAACAAGGAGATGTGTGTAAGTCTCTTGATATGTTTGATCTCGTTAGATATTAAATTGTGGGGGTGTTAAAATATATGATAAACATTAACAATTTAATATCCAAAAGGAGCTTAGTTTTGATTTGTATTTGAATATTTTGCATAAGATTTATGAAGGCAAAGAGTCTGGTCAACTTGTGGACGTGTGATAAGTTGTGGATACTGATAGCTTGATCTTGTGATTTGGACTTGGTTCGTGTTGGGATGCTGAGCTGAAGTTAAAGTGGGCTAAGGAAGCAGTTGGGGTGGAGGCATGCAATAAAGAAAATCGGGCTTATTCTTTGTTGGCTTTGGCCATGTCTAGCCAGCCCATTATATCTCTAAACCGCCCTAAGTCTCAAATATGTATGCACTGAGCCTTCTCTCACAAGATAGAATCTCACCCATAGAAGACTCAAAAGCGATTAGGGTTTAAATTGAGATATTCATATATTTATGCTCCTAATGTTCTCTCTTACATAAAAGAGGTAATTAGGGTTCTTCCAAGAGAGCAAATAACTTCATTTCACAGATCTAATTCATCACATGTTGTCAACACAGAGATTCTGATCTGGTTCATCTCGGTTTTATCCAGAAAAGAAACCTACTCTCTGTTCAAGATGAACCTGCAGACTTTTATTGGTGTTTTCCGTGTCTCTCTTGTTTCTGTGTGACAAGTATAGGGTTTTGATCTAATGTGTAATTTAGGGTTATTAATATAGTTATATAGATCGTTTAGTTAATGATCTGTGTATTTATTGTGTCTGAGAATTTTGAGAGTTGTTCTTGATTTTCTATTCAGTTTTCCAAGTTGTTTCTTAATAAATCATCTGAGTATTTTGTTAATAGAATTCTGACATGACCAATGACGAAGAGTAGGATGTTTTCAGCCCTTCAACGTTAGCGATGAAGTTGAACATGTTGGATTAGAAAGATAGGGAGAAAAGAGTGTGTGGAAATTTGATTGAACAGAAAAATCCGAAAAATGTGAAGTACAAATTTTTAGAATCCAAATTAATGGATTAAAACTTTTTTTTTTCCGAATATTGATGATATAATATGATCTAGTTTATTTAAAATATCTATTTTACGTTTATATGTATTATGGTAATAGTTTCGAGAGTTTGAACGTACCTTTGAACTATATCATTGAAATTTTCTTTTTACCTAAGATAAGATAAATAACTATCTAAAGAACTAATTACAATAATGTATGTACATGAGTGGTTTGCATTAATAGACTTGCATATGCATATCCACATTTAAAATAGTAAACTCATAATTTCAAATACATTTAAAATGCCATCTCATCACTTATCCTCATGTCAAAATATATGTAATAACATTTTCAACCTCAAGCAAACAAATGTAAAATTGAAAACAAAATACTCAAAACAAAGTTTATTAATTGGAAATGGGTGCAGGACATAGTGCACTTTAAACTTAACATGTCATTGCAGGACATAACAAAAGGATGACATGTCTCCCAGAATTAAGCTTTAACGTGACTTAACTAGAACAGACTCAACAACATACAATGTAACCGGTCCATGGGTCGTTTTTATAGCCTCGTTCAAAAATACCCTAAGGTCCTCATGATCAGTTATGTCAACAACCACAGTATTGCTTTGGTTAGAAGATGCAAAGGGAAATTTGTAAGTCATCGTAAAACCATCGACGGGTAACTTCACCTTAGCTGACACGCTATTTTTGAAGGTAGAATATGAAACATTATCTGCACACTCTATAGCACGCCTCATAAATCCTAACGGTCTATACTCAACAACTCCGTTAACTCGCTCCCACGCACCACCGGTGCAAATCATTATGCTAACGTACTTGATTCTGAATGGATTTTCCTGAGTAGAGAACATAAACAAAATATGATAGATAATACAAAATCAGATTTTTTATTTACATCATAAACAAAATATCGACCCCAGCTCCCTCCGTTTTCAGTGTGGAAGTTTGCGATTTTCGTAGGTAATTTTTAATGAATCGAGTCTAGCCTAGCCGGGACTATTTTTTTTTAAACTTCGCCACTGATAATGAAAAAGTATTCGAGAAGGAGTTCTAAACTTCTAATAATTATATATTTGTGGTATAAAAAAAAAAAGAACCCTTGTTCCGCAACTCGTATTTAGGCCTAGTTAGAAACATACCTCAAAATATTTGTCCATGTCGACGTCGATGCAATTTGGATTTAGGACGAGAACTGAGAATAGAATTTCATATTTGTGTTATGTGTATCGTTTTATATGCATTTTTCTTGGTTGATTGAGGAATTCCAAGTGTTTTTTTTTTAATTGGGAAACTGCTTTAATGTTAGTTTAATGCAATAAGACCGTTCGTTAACAAAAACCATTGTTTTGAAAACCGGACCGGCCGGTCGGACCGGTCGGACCGGGCTCCGGGGCCTGGACCGGTCCGGTTCGGGTAGTCGGACCGTTTTTGCAGCGAACCGGGGTTGAACCGGTGAACCGGCCGGTCGGACCGGATTTTTTATTTTTTTTTAATTTTTTTTAATTTTTGAACCGGTTCGTCGAACCGGTCGAACCGGTGAACCGGCCGGGGGTCCGGTTCGACGTCCGGTCCGGTTCTGAAAACCTTGACAAAAACCCACTCTTGGAATTAAAGCGTGCCAATCTTTGCATTTTTTTTAGTAACAAATTTTTACCCCCTTTATAGACTTCAACCATAACCTCTCAAACTTAAGTGCTCATAGATATTTTATTTTTACCATCGAGCCACGGAGCCACCAACCCTAAAATTGTGTCAATCTTTACTTAAAATATGTCCAACTAGATTATACCCCGGGAGCGTCCCGGGTTGAGAAATTTAATATGATACATCAATTTTACATATGAAATAGATTGATGTATAACTCTAATATTAATATCTAACCTAAAACAATGTACAACTCCAATTATAACATTTAACCTAAAAGAATGTAAAACTTTAATGTAACTCTAATATTAACACATATCTTAAAGACTAAACAAATGTACAACTCTAACATACTAATATTGATACCTAACTTAAAACAACGTATAACTCTATTAACCTATTCGGCTCTGGTTGAATTTTTTTTTTTTTCATATTTACTGATTTGAACATAATTAGTGACTTGCCTATACATGATTAAAGATTTACCTGAACACTTTGTGTTTTTTTCTTGTATGAACAAAATCCCACAAAAAAATTTCTCTGTTTTTTTATAGCACTATGGTAGTCGTTGGAAAGATAATAAAACGTTCATTAATTTGGTGTAATTTTTTTCTTTAAAAAATCTCGTATATTAAATATATTAACGTTTAAAAATTATGTGAGGAAATATGAGGGTGAAAAATCCAATTTTGTTTTTAAATTCTTTTTTTTCCTAAAATATCTCAATGCCACATGGGATGACACATGGCACACTCAAGGAAGAGAATACCTCTTTAAGTGACATGTCATTAAAATGACTTTGGTTTATTATATGTATAGATTTTCTAAATGTTGTGTTTTTTATTAACTTAATTATAAGGTTTTTTCATAGTAAACTACTGTAATTCCATGTTAAACTTACGCTATGTTCCCGAGTTTACTAAGACCCCCCGTAGTGGGGCGCGATTTATCAAAGTTTTTAAAAAATAGCGCCCCCCACACCGCTACAGGGGACGCTATATGCTAAATTTGGGTTGGGGCTTTATAAATATAACGCCTGATGCAACTTTGCCCATCCAATTAAACCTTGCCATGTGGCAAGGTCAAAGTCAATTTTTTTTTAATAATAATAATAATAAACATAATAATAATAATAATAATAATAATAATTGAAAATTTTGAATTTTAAACGGTTACTGTTCCAAACCGTTTGAAATTCAAAATTTTCCCCCAAACCGTTTGAATTTCAAAATTTGAATTTCAAACGTTTTCCCCCCAAACCGTTTGAATTTCAAAATTTGCTAACCCTATAAATACAACACCAAATTTGATTTTTCAGTCACACCTCCAATTCCTCATCCTCCTCCTCAATGAATAATATGTCCGGTTTTCAACCAGGAGCTGCCGGACCGTCTAACGTCCGACAGTACTCTCGCCGGGGCCGGGGACGGGGCCGCCCCCGGAGACTACCATTCACCACATCTCCTCCTCCTACTGCTGCACAACCTCCTCTTTATCCTCCTCCTCCTCCTCCTCTTTATCCTCCTCCTCCTCCTCAACAACATTGGTTACCTCCCCCTCCTTCTGCTGCTGCTGCACAACCAACCATTCCTCCTCCTCAAACCAATGATGACTGGACTGATGAGGAGATGGTTTGGGCCATGGATTATGTCTTGGCCCAGCAACAAATGGAGCGACTAACGTTGTGACATCCGTCACTTTTTATTTCAATTTTTATTTAATAATAATAATAATAATAATAATAATAATAATAATAAAAATAAAATTTAGATTTTAATATATATGCATTTTTTTTTACTTACCATCTCTAACACCAAACCAAACCATAACTAACCCAAACCCAATCCAAACCCTTTATTTATCTTAAGCCCAATCTAGTCCGGCCCAACAGTTGTCCGGCCCGCAGCAAGTTCTTAGGCCCAATCTCCTCCTCTCCCTTCCTTTAAGCTAAAAAAAAAAAAAAAAAAAAAAAAAAAAACGCTGACCACGGGACTCGAACCCGGGTCTGCGTCCTGACCACCACACACAACAACCATCTAAGCTATCTGGAACCTTTGAACTAAACTCAACCCATAATGTATTTAACCTTTCTTTTCGCGTCCCTTTCCTTCTTCCTTTGGCTGATATCGTGCAGCAACAGAGGGGATGGTCAACCTTAGATCTTGCCACTTGATTAAGTTTCCTTTTGGAAACCTTGGACCAACTGATTGACTCGACAGCAGATAACACGCATCATTACACGCTAACACAGTCAAACATGCCTTGATTGAGATTAATCATACGCGAGTTTGACTAAACGGGTCAAACTTACCAAATCTTCAATCCAACCCTTATACTATAAATTGAACGTACCCACATCATCACAAAGCGCCGATTAACACTTCCCCACATCCAATTTCTGTTTTAAATCTAGTATTGAAGCTATTCAAATCATTTTTTTTGGGCGTTCTTTGTCAAACTCGCAGACCCGTTCACAAGGCTTGTAAGTTCCTTTTTTTTTTGTGGGTTCTCTTAGTCGGCACCTTGTGATCATTAGCCCTAAGGTTTCAGAGGCTAATGATCACCAATTGTAATGATTTGAGTATTAGGGTTCGAAATATTTAGAATTGGGGAAGAACACTTAATTTTGTAATTATATATAATTATTTTCAGTTCATGGATAAACAACCAGCTGGTATAGACCAGCTGGTATGCACGCGTATGGTAAGGGATGAACCGGCCAGCGGCCAGGGTTCGAATCCCACAAACTCTTTTTATTTTTATTTCATTTAAATCAATTATCTTATATAACCTATATAATTAATTCCAATCCAATATAATTCATTCTCAGGGTGTGGCTCAGTTGGTGGCCACGCTTGTGATAAAACCCGAACCGGCCAGAGGCCCGGGTTCGATTCCCATAACCAACAAGTATTTTTTTGCCACTTTTATATATATATATTTAATACATTAAATCTTTTAAAATAAATTTTAAATACTAAAAGTGCTTTATAAATTCTACAAAAATTATCATATGATCTCCTAATGATAAAGTTCATTACCCAATTTTTAGTTTTTCAAAAATAATTTATTTAATATATATTATTAATAATACAAGTTTATTCATTTATATTTATTAAATTCTATAAAAATATCTAAACGATTTTATTAAATCTCACAAAAATTATCCTAAACTTGTATATTCATAAACATTTCAGAAATAATTTTCAATTCTGAAAAACCGGCCTTTTTATATTTTTAATTAATTTTTGTTAGTTTTAATCATAAATAAATCATAATAAATTCATTTTTCAATATTTTTGCACCAAAATTTTATATAAATTACTTCTAACTATCTAGAACTGAAATACAATTTTTAATTCAGAAATTCTTTAATTTTAATATTTTTAAATATTAAAGTCATATTTTGCAATTTGAAATAATTAAAGTAAATATTCTATTTTTCAAGAAAATAATTTTATAAAAATTATTTCATAACCAAAATCTTATGTTGTGACAATGTTTAACTTAAAATTTTACAAAAAGACTTTTATTTATTTATTTAATAAATTTCTTATATTTTAATAAACAATTTATTTATTAATCAAATAAACGTTTATCCCCAATTCGAAACCCTAGAATTCCATGTATCCTAGAGTTATTCCTTACACATTATTAAATTCTTTAGGTTGATTCTTTGGAATATTTCCAACGCATATTTCGTTGTCCAGTTCAATTTCAAGTTTACATAGACAGTGAGTATTCCTACCCCTTTTTGCTTTTATACATTTTTGGGGTGTTACATGTACACTATTACAATTTCAAATACAAGATTACATTTTTACAATACAATTCTAGTACTATGTGCATTGCTTACAACGTGCTTTATGCTTAGACAATACATGTGGATTACATTTGTACTTAGTGAAATCATTAACATGGTACAAGCCGACCTTAACATTGGATAGCGCTATTTGGATTGACAACCCGCCTAGATTGATTCTCCCCCTTTTTCATCGGAGAATCCGTGGCCAGTGTTAAGCTTTTATCCATTTATTGGATAAGTACACTACAGTTCATACAGTACATTATACAGTCACAGGGTTGATTTCGCTCATTTGTATGATACATAGTTTACATATTTGCACTGTAGCTTGCACTTGAATTGTATAACTTTTTAACCTACTATATATATATATATATATCAAAACTAGGAATGCTCACCAACATTTCATATGTTGACCAAATCTATTTTGTACATGTTTCAGGTGCAGTTTGATCTAGTGCTTTAACAAGAGATACTTAGTGCATTATTTTAATCAGTTATTTCATTATTTACATTTCAGTTAAGACTTTGTATTTTCCATTTCCATGTAAGACAATTTTGGATTATTCAATAATATTTACATTTTAGTACCATGAGCTTTTGAACAATCGTCACTACGTGGCACCTCGATGATTCCGCCATCGATTGGGGTGTTACAGATTGGTATCAGAGCCATGGTTATAGGGAATTAGGTTATTAGAATGCCTTTTAGCCTAGACTATAACCGAATTTCAACTTTCAGGAACAACACTTCCTAATTCATCATTCCCCTCATTACCCTCCACTTTCCTTCCTCAATCTTTCCCCTTCTTCTCCATTTCTCCTCATCTTTTATCACGGTGTATAGAGATGGTGTCCTACAAGGAGTGGAAAGACTACATCATCATGGAGCGGGAGCAGTACCTTTCATGAAGACACTCTTAGGCATAATGCCTACTCTTATTTTTGCTCCTTCAAAGTTGTTGAACTTTAATGAGTGTGAAAAAGGACACGTGCAATCTGGAAGGGTGGACGCCTGTACACTGGGTTTTCTGGCATAGGCAAGCATAGCGCATAAATCCATTTACGGACCTGTTATGCTTACCTGGGGATTCCTGGAGTGAGTGTCCACTTATAGGCTAAAGCATGTCTTCTTTGATCACCATTGGGTTCAATTTCTTTGAAAAGTCAACGTTCTTGTTGGGCTTTACAGCTAAACAAGGGCACTCCAAGCATCTTATGCAAATTTTTCAATAATACTCTCTCGTTTCATATACAGTATTCTGCATAACATGATTCTCATATATTGCTTACAAGTTCATACATTCATAAACACTTGTATAGTTATACACCCACATTTTCTAATCTCATGATTGTTCATTGACTACCTCATAGATGTCTGCTCGCCGCATGCTCCGTGATGCCAGCCAACGCCCTGTTCGTGCTTCTGGACGACGTTCTGATCGTCGCCTCGCATCTTTAGTCGCCGAGCAAATTGCTGAAATGATCCCAAACCTTGTCAGTGAGATAACCTAGAATAGTAACAGTGCCAACACAGGGAGTACGACTCAATTTCGGTGCACTTTCAAACACTTTAACTCCTACAACCCCACAAAATTCACTGGTGAGGAGGGTGCTACTGGCCTCCTCCAATGGTTTGAAAGCATGGAGAGTACTTTTGTGAACAGTGAATGTCCTGATGAACTCCGCGTTCGCTATGCTACTAGTGTCCTTCAAAAGGGAGCGTTAACCTGGTGGAATGGCGAAAACGCAATCGAGGAGCTGATGTTGCTTTATCTTTATCTTGGGCTGAAGTTAAGGAACTCATGATCGCCAAATTCTGCCCTAGGAACGAAATCAGGAAACTGGAGGAAGAGTTCCATGGACTGAAACAAGACAGTGGTGAGAATCTTGCGTATAATACTCGATATCACGAACTTAGCATACTGGTTCCACACATGGTCACCCCAGTCTCTCGAGCAATCGAAAAATATATTGAGGGATTACCTGACCTGATTCAAGACGTTGTCACTGGAGGCAAAGCAACTACGGTAGAAGAAGCCATCCAACTTGCAGCCACATTAACAGACAAACACGTAAGGAAAGGAAACTTGGTTAGGAAGGGCACCAAGACACCTACTGAGAAAACCACCAATGTTGTTGAACAATCTAAGACTATTTTAGCAAAGGCCGCCACTACTGCTTTGAACTCTAAGAAACGAATGGGCGATAATCAGAACCATGCTGTTGTTGATCCGGTGGCTCAGCCTCCTATCAAGAAAGCCTACACGGGAATCCATCCTCAGTGCAACACTTGCAAGTATCATCACCCTACAAATCTTCCATGTCGTCAATGCACTAGATGTGGAAGGTTTGGACACTTTATCACTACTTGTCGAGTAATGGTTGGGACACAGGGTAATCATCAAACAGCTGCCCAGAAACCACTACAGATTACTAACGGTCGGGCATGTTATCATTGTAGAGACCCTAACCACATGCTACCTCAATGTCCCAAATTGAACAATGTAAACCTGGTGGCACATGGACGAGCTTTCAATACCAATACCAACGAAACAACTGATCAGGATGACGTTAATCCCACTAGTTAAGCCATGGATGAAATCTTCCCAAGACTCGAGAAATCCAATACTCGTGTTTTCATTTTCTTGATTCTATTATCATTTTGTACCCAATTTTGTCGCACTCATTAGCATACAACATCTAGAAATTTCTTTGCATACTATTGTGTACGAACACAGATTGGAAATTTATCAAATTCGGTTACAATTATATCGTATAAGTTTTAGACTCTACCTTACATTTATTTGAAACGTTTGGACTTGATACTTGATCTTACAGATGCTTTTCTAAGAAAACATCATTGGTTATTACATGAAACTAGATTTTTCCCTTAATTTGACTACACATTGAACATCTAATTATTCATGATACTCGTAAACATTTAATTATTCATGATAACACTTACACTTAATGGTTGTAGTACTTACAAACTTGCTTGCATAAACATGCTATCAATTTGCAATCTATGTGAATAATAATTGCTGCACTTAATAGAGGTCATCATGCCTTTTTCAACAGTCGGGAGAGGCCCTACAACCTGCTCCACGACTGGTGGAGGCTATCGAACATACTCAACGATTGGTAGGGGTCACTATGCCTTTTCAAACAGTCGGGAGGGGCCCTACAACCTACTCCACGGCTGGTGGAGGCTATCGAACCTGCTCAACAATCGGTGGGGTCATAGAAGGACGCAAAACTCTAATGTAAGGTAAATTGATGATTCCGGTCCGGAACGTAATCATGAATTTACAGGTGCGTTAGGGTAGTGTGGAATTCTATTAGAGTTTTTGGGAAGACGTCCAGTACGTTTTCAAGGTATCAAAGGTGTGGTGGGTTAGCTGCGGTACACCCTGTATACAAACACTAATGATGCATTGAAAGTGAGACTGGAAGTCGGACCAAGAACAAACTCTAGTTACTTGGTAGTTCATTTAGTCTTTCTGTAGTCAATCAACTCATGCGATTACTTTAGGGGTCCTAAAACTTGAAATTTAGTACTAGATTCTTATTCTCCTTATTATTCAAGACGAGCCTAATCCCATTCTTAACCCACACCTTTAAAACCTCTTACCCAAATCATTCGAATTTTCCAAACCACAGTTAACCTAAATTTTTACCCAAGCATCCATAACCCTATGTTTCTAAATAACTTCGGGACGAAGTTTCTAAAAGTAGGGGATGCTGTGACATCCGTCACTTTTTATTTCAATTTTTATTTAATAATAATAATAATAATAATAATAAAATTTAGATTTTAATATATATGCATTTTTTTTTACTTACCATCTCTAACACCAAACCAAACCATAACTAACCCAAACCCAATCCAAACCCTTTATTTATCTTAAGCCCAATCTAGTCCGGCCCAACAGTTGTCCGGCCCGCAACAAGTTCTTAGGCCCAATCTCCTCCTCTCCCTTCCTTTAAGCTAAAAAAAAAAAAAAAAAAAACGCTGACCACGGGACTCGAACCCGGGTCTGCGTCCTGACCACCACACACAACAACCATCTAAGCTATCTGGAACCTTTGAACTAAACTCAACCCATAATGTATTTAACCTTTCTTTTCGCGTCCCTTTCCTTCTTCCTTTGGCTGATATCGTGCAGCAACAGAGGGGATGGTCAACCTTAGATCTTGCCACTTGATTAAGTTTCCTTTTGGAAACCTTGGACCAACTGATTGACTCGACAGCAGATAACACGCATCATTACACGCTAACACAGTCAAACATGCCTTGATTGAGATTAATCATACGCGAGTTTGACTAAACGGGTCAAACTTACCAAATCTTCAATCCAACCCTTATACTATAAATTGAACGTACCCACATCATCACAAAGCGCCGATTAACACTTCCCCACATCCAATTTCTGTTTTAAATCTAGTATTGAAGCTATTCAAATCATTTTTTTTGGGCGTTCTTTGTCAAACTCGCAGACCCGTTCACAAGGCTTGTAAGTTCCTTTTTTTTTTGTGGGTTCTCTTAGTCGGCAACTTGTGATCATTAGCCCTAAGGTTTCAGAGGCTAATGATCACCAATTGTAATGATTTGAGTATTAGGGTTTGAAATATTTAGAATTGGGGAAGAACACTTAATTTTGTAATTATATATAATTATTTTCAGTTCATGGATAAACAACCAGCTGGTATAGACCAGCTGGTATGCACGCGTATGGTAAGGGATGAACCGGCCAGCGGCCAGGGTTCGAATCCCACAAACTCTTTTTATTTTTATTTCATTTAAATCAATTATCTTATATAACCTATATAATTAATTCCAATCCAATATAATTCATTCTCAGGGTGTGGCTCAGTTGGTGGCCACGCTTGTGATAAAACCCGAACCGGCCAGAGGCCCGGGTTCGATTCCCATAACCAACAAGTATTTTTTTGCCACTTTTATATATATATATTTAATACATTAAATCTTTTAAAATAAATTTTAAATACTAAAAGTGCTTTATAAATTCTACAAAAATTATCATATGATCTCCTAATGATAAAGTTCATTACCTAATTTTTAGTTTTTCAAAAATAATTTATTTAATATATATTATTAATAATACAAGTTTATTCATTTATATTTATTAAATTCTATAAAAATATCTAAACGATTTTATTAAATCTCACAAAAATTATCCTAAACTTGTATATTCATATACATTTCAGAAATAATTTTCAATTCTGAAAAACCGGCCTTTTTATATTTTTAATTAATATTTGTTAGTTTTAATCATAAATAAATCATATTAAATTCATTTTTCAATATTTTTGCACCAAAATTTTATATAAATTACTTCTAACTATCTAGAACTGAAATACAATTTTTAATTCAGAAATTCTTTAATTTTAATATTTTTAAATATTAAAGTCATATTTTGCAATTTGAAATAATTAAAGTAAATATTCTATTTTTCAAGAAAATAATTTTATAAAAATTATTTCATAACCAAAATCTTATGTTGTGACAATGTTTAACTTAAAATTTTACAAAAAGACTTTTATTTATTTATTTAATAAATTTCTTATATTTTAATAAACAATTTATTTATTAATCAAATAAACGTTTATCCCCAATTCGAAACCCTAGAATTCCATGTATCCTAGAGTTATTCCTTACACATTATTAAATTCTTTAGGTTGATTCTTTGGAATATTTCCAACGCATATTTCGTTGTCCAGTTCAATTTCAAGTTTACATAGACAGTGAGTATTCCTACCCCTTTTTGCTTTTATACATTTTTGGGGTGTTACATGTACACTATTACAATTTCAAATACAAGATTACATTTTTACAATACAATTCTAGTACTATGTGCATTGCTTACAACGTGCTTTATGCTTAGACAATACATGTGGATTACATTTGTACTTAGTGAAATCATTAACATGGTACAAGCCGACCTTAACATTGGATAGCGCTATTTGGATTGACAACCCGCCTAGATTGATTCTCCCCCTTTTTCATCGGAGAATCCGTGGCCAGTGTTAAGCTTTTATCCATTTATTGGATAAGTACACTACAGTTCATACAGTACATTATACAGTCACAGGGTTGATTTCGCTCATTTGTATGATACATAGTTTACATATTTGCACTGTAGCTTGCACTTGAATTGTATAACTTTTTAACCTACTATATATATATATATATATCAAAACTAGGAATGCTCACCAACATTTCATATGTTGACCAAATCTATTTTGTACATGTTTCAGGTGCAGTTTGATCTAGTGCTTTAACAAGAGATACTTAGTGCATTATTTTAATCAGTTATTTCATTATTTACATTTCAGTTAAGACATTGTATTTTCCATTTCCATGTAAGACAATTTTGGATTATTCAATAATATTTACATTTTAGTACCATGAGCTTTTGAACAATCGTCACTACGTGGCACCTCGATGATTCCGCCATCGGTTGGGGTGTTACAAACGTTGTCGCCCCCTACCCCCTGGGCTGCTTCAGTCCCCTACCACCAGACTACCCCCACCCCACCCCCATCCCCCAACAGCAAACTACCCCCATCCCCATCCCCCAACACCAGGCTACCCCCACCCCTACCATGGGACTTCCCCAACTGAGGGGGACTTGGAAGCCCTGAGGGAGATTGAGGAGGAGGAACTCTACTATAGCCGACCTACCCCTCCTCGTGAGTACTACTACTTCCCCTCAGATGCGAGATCTGATGGACGGGACAGCTCACGTTCCGTCTCACCCGAGTGCATCACCTTCCCCGGGGAATGGGACAACTACTCTCCATAGTGGAGAAAATTAGGATTAATAAGTAATTTAGGAATATTAATAAGTAATTTAGGATTAATAAGTAATTTAGGAATTTAGGAAGTGTGTAACTTTTTTTTTTAATATTAGTTGTAATTTTTTTTAATATTAGTTGTGTGTTTTTAATATTTACTTGGGTGTTTTTATTATTATTTGTAATTTTTTTTATATTTATTTGCATTTTATTTTAATTATTTTGAATTAAAAGATTAAAAAAAATAAAAAAATCAACCAATCACAATCAGGGGCTTTATAAATAAAGCCCCACCACTACACCCCTTTTTCAGTTTCTCTCTCCACAGTGACTCAGCAGCCACGTGGACCAATCAGGAAGGGGGGCTTTATAAATAAAGCCCCCCACTACGCATGGTCTAACGCAAAGAAAGGAGGAATAAGGTAATTTAGGAGAGAAAAAGAAAGAGGGGGAAAGAAAATATGTAACTTTATTTTGTGTTCCCAAGTTCGAAGGAAAGGAAATAAAAGTAAATACTTTATGTGTTCCCGAGTTGAAAGGAAGAAAAATGAAATGTTTAATTTTATAGTTATACCCCCCATTGTATATTATAGTAGTTTAAGAATGAGTGTAAAATAGTAAATGATAAACCTTTTACTTATTTTTCTTTTCCTTTCTTCCACTTCCTTCCTTTTTAAGAGGAAAGTCTTATTGAAAGATTTTCCTTCTACTTCCTTCCCCTACCTTCCACTCACTTCCTTTAATGAAACTCTGGAACACACATATTTTTTACTTTCTCTCCATTTCCTTTAACTTCTTTCTTTTAATGAAACTCGAGAACACAGTGTTAGAGCATCTCCAACGACGCGGTAATACATCCACAAACGAGAGGAGGTGTTCGATGGGCTCAAGGGCAATCTGGACCTGTTTATTTTAAATCAAGACAACATCATCCTTTTGATGGACCGTTCAAATATGAACCCGGTACAAGTTAGATCCACGAAGGGGTTTGCAAGAAGATTAGAAGGAAACATGAAAATTAAGTGTGTATGTTTTTTTTTTTAAATTTGTTGTATGTTTTTATTCGTAGGTTTACATTTGGTTTTTTAATTGTTGTATGTGTTTTGAATTTCTTGTAAGGTGTTTTTATAATTTAATTAATGTACTTTTTATTTTATTTTATTTTCTATTTCACAATTAACTTCTTTATTTTCAAATAAAAAATATTATAAATTAGATTAAGATAGCGGGAAGGCGGGCAACAAGCTACACCGCCAGCCCTTTCTGAATGGCAATCCCTAACCGACTAAAAACGTAGCCTTGTCCACCCGGAGCCGAGACACTACTATGAATAACTCGCTGGACCCTGGTTAGGAAACGAGTAGTCTCCGGTGTCAATGAGCCAAATGTATCAAAAGCTAGGGGTACGAAAACATGTTGGTTCTCCTCGTAGGCTTTAACATGCTTTTCTACCTTCTTCGTATCTGCTTTCCGCACCGCTTGCCCTGCTATAAACCCACTATCCATCAACCCAACGAGAGGAGATACACATGTCAGGTCAACACAAGCATGGTTCCCCCCGGCCCACCCAAAGACAAGGAGATCTGCTGGACGTAAGGTAGATCTCCCTTCTACGGGATCTGAGAGGAAGTTCACGTGGGCCTCCTTCTTGGTTGAGATCCCAGCACGTCTTAAGATGTCCCACAGAACGTCTCGAACCCAATCATGCCGATATTTGAACCCGGGTAACTCCTTACAGTCAACCGCATGTTCCCCGTATTCATCCAGGCAGGCCTTACGGTAAATCGGACATATTTCATCCTCCTGGTACATGGGGATCATCAAACAATATTTAAGAATGGACCTGTATTCAATAGCGGACATGCTCTGGTCCAGACCTTCGATCGGGATAACAGTTAGGAAATCTTGGGCATGGGGGCCTTGCAAGCATTTAATAACTGCCCTCTGGCGGGGGAGACAGACCAAAAAACATCACCCAGACTCTAAGCGATTTTGCCAAACAGGGCATTCGCCAAAGTTTTCTAAGGCTTTGGGGGGCAGTTTCATTGTTAGAAAAACCACCAATATCAAAACCTGGGAGGTAGTCATTTAGCCTTTCAAGGGCCTGCTTGTAGTCGAAGTCCATGCCGACAACCCCGCTATTTCGTAGGATGAGGTCTTGAAGGTTCCAAGACTGAGCTCGCGACGCCACAAACGGATACATCCCAACATCCTTCGCGGAGAGGATCCTTAATCCTCCCAAACGCATCAGCAAAGGCGCCATCCGCCATTGTAGGTCACCAAAGAACGCCCCCCACATACTACTATGTCTTCAATGGCTTCCCTTAGCCCCTTATCAAAACATGACACGACTTCATCCATCATAGAGGGTTGGCAGGTCCGTAACCCAAAAAGCAACTTAGCAACCATCATACAAGACGTGAGCAAGAGGAGTTCACTCTGGGGATCCCTAAGACAGGGCAAGTGTTTCATAAGTTCAACCGCGCGCGATGCTCTTTGTGTTGCCAATTCGCGGATAAAGTAGGAGTCACGGCTAACAGCCCCTCCAAATAGCTTCACCCTTTTTTGGCCTACCAATCCCACTGGGAAAAAGCCTGTTCTTAAGTTTCACCCCATTACAAGACAACCAAAAAACCTCAGTTTTCTTAATATTAAGCTGAAGCCCCAAGGGTGGCCCCTCCAACAGGATAATGTCTAAGGCTTTAGAAACTTCGGTGGCATCACCAATAATCATCCCATCGTCTAGGTACCATGCATGAAATGGGGGTTTACAATTTTCTTGTACACGTAGTGATGTACAAGCCACACCTAAATCCTAACAATGGATCCATCTGCTCTCATTATGGACTCCCATGGCAAAATACATGACACATACCTCAGTGGAGGGTTTCCCGGGCTTCCGGGTCCACTGTGTGCGGTGGATTCCCTAAGTAGTACTACCCACATATTAGGCGGCCCAATCTCCCATTGGGTTAATGAGTGTGACGGTTCGATAATCAGGAGCACATCTTATCACATCACTGGTTCATCACATTCTACTGGTTCTCCACTGGAAGCATGTATTTACCCCAAAACAGTTTAAATACAAAAATAGGGGATGGTTAACGGGACTCGCCTGATTGCAATATGGTCATAATAATATGTGGATAAGCGTCTGTCATCGTATTTTGGTATCTTCCTGAGCGAATCCTAAGTCGACAATATTATTAGTGTCGGCTTTATCTATAATGGTTAAGCGTGGGGACGAGCTCGAGCGTATGGTTTTTGTATTACTCTATCACTTATGTTCCAAGTGTCGAGTCGATAATACTCTCGATATTTATATATATGCTTATACTTTAGTTCATGTCGCTTATGATAATATTCAAGTTGTGAATCATTGATTCTATGGTGTCATAACTAATATTCGAGATCTCAAATCTTGGTGTTTATGTTATTATTCTTGCCTAACTCTATCTTATGTGTCTAGGCGTCAAGTTACTATCCGCTTTACCATTTATACATATGCTTGCACCTAGTAACGTATCGTATGTTATTTCTCGTCGTACTCTAGTTCTAATCACATCCGAGTCTTGGCATCCTTGTTCACGATCCATGTTCATGTCTTATGTCTTAGTGTCTAAAGTGTCCATGGTCCAAATATTAAGTCCTTGTCTTAGGTTTCCATGTCTGAGGTTTCGAGTGTTGATCCAAGTCTTGGAGTCTTATTATCCTAATGGTTTAAGTGTCGAGTCCGTGTCTCAAGTCTAGCGTCCAAATGTCCAACTATCTAGTTATGCTAGAACATCATCATCATCAAGTATCTAGTTATGCTAGAACATATGATTATATTTGCTTTTATGTTTGGTGCGTCTTAATGCTCGTCAAGTCCCCATACGCAAGGTTAAATAAATAGTTTATAACTAAGTATAATTATCGAGTTTTTAAATCCGATTATACCTCAACTCCTCGGGTTATGGTTCAAGTTGACCGGGGCTGGCCCGGTTTACTATGGTTGACCGTTGACTTCTGTTGACAGTTCGTTTGACCTGTTCTTTGACCCGAACACGTTTCCAGACGTAGTCGATTATACCTAGGGCTGCAAACGAACCGAACGAACACGAACAAGTCCTTGTACGTGTTCGTTTGTTAAGGAAAATATGTATTCACGAACAGTTCATGAAAACTTACCGAACATATATTAACTTTCTAATAAAAATCGAATTCACATACATATATGTTTATTTATTTGTTTAGGTTAAATAAATAAAAATAAATTAGTATTAAGACAAATTATAAAAATTAAAAATATTATTAAACTATCGAACATAAACAAACATAAACGAACACGTTACCGAACGTTCACGAACTTAATCGAACGAAATAATTTGTTCGTGTCCGTTCGTTTATTAAACGAACGAACACAAACGAACATCCCGCCGAACGGTTCATGAACTGTTCGCTGAAACCCTCCTCTAATCATAACTCCTCGACATCATAGATATCCCATTTCAAGAGGTGGGTAACCCTAATTATACCCAAGTT
This sequence comes from Ambrosia trifida, assembly GCA_028751855.1. Classification (NCBI taxonomy): domain Eukaryota; kingdom Viridiplantae; phylum Streptophyta; class Magnoliopsida; order Asterales; family Asteraceae; genus Ambrosia; species Ambrosia trifida. The sequence continues at coordinate 13,172,915 of CM054129.1, forward strand.
CGTCTCTAACTTACAACTATGAACCACCATATCCCTATTACGAAGCATTATCACCATTAACTACATTATCACCGCCATCATCGAGGTCCAAGGCTAAAATCCTTCTCTAATCATAACTCCTCGACATCATAGATATCCCATTTCAAGAGGTGGGTTTGTAGAGGGGTTTAACTGGGAACCTGTTGACCCGATTGGTACCTATCGGAACCCATCAGTCAGCACTTCTATTTGACTAGCAACCACCATCATAAACCACCATCGTTTCCACCAAAACCATATCCTCTGCACCACCGCTACACCACTGTCGTCTGTCACAACCACCTAGTAACCGTCACTGTTGCCTATGTTCCTGTTACGTCGACCACCGCCGCCGTCGTTTCCTCAACCACTGTTGTTACCGTCGTCTTCATCCTCTTCCTCTACCCGAGATCTCTCTCTCTCTCTCTTCCTTGTTACTCTCTCTTTTTCTCTCTCTCTGCCTCTTTCTCTCTCTTCTCTGCTTATCTTCCTCGGGTCTCTTTATTTCTCCAATCGCTCTCTCTTTTTCTACTCTGTGTTTTGATGGTAGCGTAAGGGGGTTGTGGTTGTGGTGTTGGGAGTCAGCTCCACTGGAACGCTGGAGACGAAGGGAGACCTCCGATCTCCTCCTTCTTTCCACTTCTCTCTCTCTCTCTCTCTCTCTCTCTCTCTCTTTCTATTTGTTTGGGTGGTGGTGTGTGTTATAACCGAAACAGCAGGGTGGGTTTTGGGGGGTTTGGTATTTTTATAAAAGGGTGGGGTTGATGGTTTCCACAAAACCAGCAAAGGTCTTGTGGTGATGTGTCATAATGAGAGGAGGACAAGTGTCCTCCTCTTGGTGACTAATCGGTTTCGATCGGGTCTCAGTTCGGGTTCGTATTGCATATTAGTTCGATCTCTTGACGTGTATCCTAATAATATTTATATATATATTGGTTCGGTTTTTAGTTTCGCACGTAATCGTACTTATGTATTGGTTTTACTTTAACTGATGTGATACCCCGCAATTTCATGTTCTCACTTTAACTGAACTCTAGTTACATGCTATGCATTCTACTTAACTCGGGTTAGCTAGTTAAGTCACACGTCGCACAGTTATAGGTTAATAATTGCATGAGGTGGTAATTCGGGGAATTACTAGACTGTATACATGAGTAGTGAACCTCGGACGTTGGTGAACAATGAAATTAGATAATTTTGAATTAATTGATTGAGATTGATAGCAATTACGTACTTCTGTGATACTCGGTGAAACTCTGTGCAAACCATATGTGATTATGTGAACTTAAACCGAATACGTTAATAAAAATCGTTAAAGGTGGACCATTAGGATGATTAGGGTCTTAACACATGGGGTTACACTTATTACGGTCCGAAATAGCAAAAACGTCGAAGGAAAACACGTCGGGTGACGAAACGGGCCACCCACGCGGGCCAAGGCCCTGTGAGCGGCCGCTCACAGGGACCGAGCGGCCGCTCGCGGGTGTCTGTCGCCACCAAACTGACTTAATCACCTATTTAAGAAACCCTAAGCCTCTTGTATCACCTAAACTCAAACCCTAATCGCCCCTACTGCCCTACCTATGAAATATTAACCCCAAACCACCTGCTAAGGCGAAGAACATCGATCGGGAAGCTTCAAGAGCATTCGGTTGGTTGTTTCGAAGAGCTTGTGGTATAATCCTTAATCTACTATGCTTTAATCTTATTATTATGTTATAAAAACCCTATAACTAAGTTTGTCCAGGTCTGAGACCTTTTTATAAATATTAAAACATGAAGTTTTTGAAGATTTAACGGGTTAAAAATGATGATAGGCGATTAGTGATATAATAGATTACTTGTTGCGCAAGTTGTTGATGATTTGATCATTAGGGTTTATGATTTTGCATGTGTTATGATAGGTTCTGATCATGCTAGGTCTTATGAATGTTTTGTAATGATTTTTGATTGATATTGATGGATTATACGCACACATGAGTCATTTAAATAAAGGTTTATGCATGATTAAAATCTGGACAGAATGTTTAGGTCAACTTGTAGGGTCTGTTACGTGGCTTTAACATGATGGTTTTGATGTTTTTTTTGTATGGTTATATTTTACCTGGTCTTAGATTTTCATAATGGGTAAAATCGAGTGATTTGGACATCGTTTGAGTAGTTTTTGGAATTTTCTTTGAAAATAGGTCATATCAGAATTTCGGGTTAACAAACTGAGTCAACTTTAAACTGTCATAACTCGAGTTTTATAAAGAATTAAGTTATGAAATTTTTACAGAAAATTAACAATGGAATAATTTGGCTTTTCCAAGTGGATTCATCCCGTTTGGATGAATAAACAATTTCTGGGAATTTTTCTACTAAACTGACCTGTTGTGAAGGTTTTCGGAACATAGCTGTGTTGAACGAATTTTAATAATTTTTGTGTTTGGTTTTGAGACAAAACAAAAAAAAGTATTATTAAATGAATCCGAAAGAATATTCATTAAAAATTTGGGAGTTTAATTCATTGGTTAAATATTTTAAATAAATTAGTTTTCATGGCACATAATCTGTCCTAAAAACACAGATTGTGTATTTCGGATTTATGTGACTATTTGGAGTCTTAGGTGGTATGTAATTGACATGAACTTGAATGGACACTTATATGAGATGCATATGAAGTGTAAAACTGTTGATAAGCAACATATTCACCAACGGGTCCGTAGGGTTTACTTATGCATGTAGAATCACTAGGTGTCACTTACACGGTTTTGAACAATTAAACGTCTTGGACAAACGGGTTATATGGTGTAATGGTATTACACATATGCTCACTTAGTGATACATGTATTAGGGAGTCGGTAGCACACCCTACTTTGGAATTTGGATTTTGGATTTACTTGCTTGCATACTAAGGTGAGTTTCACTACTCTTTTCTCAAAAGCATGCGTCTCAGGGAGACAACTTACTTAACTTTTCTAGTCCAGGTTTGGACTACTGTTTTATCCCGGGTTTTGGGATGGATTGATTTCGGGGAGGAATTGGGTTTTTCTTATTCTATCTCGGGTTGAGATACACTGATTCCTGGGAGGAATCGCATTTTACTAGTTTCACATCTTTTGTCCTTGATGAACTAAACTGCACTCTATCACGAAAGTCCTTCACTATTTACCGAATGAGTTGCCGGGTTATGGCAAGCGGGTTACTAGTTGATAGCGCTATTAGGTTGGACAAACCTCACACCGTGCTGGGAGCCGGGCGTGAACTACGACCTTAGACTGTATCATTGTTGATAGGCAATGATGGAAGGAAAAAACCAACTCGCGGGGCGAGTGCAACGTTTGAATAGCAATTCGGTATAACATTGTTTAGTTATCATGAATGGGTTAGCTACCCTTGGCATACGCTGAACTAGTGGTACTTAGTTCTTGGTTTTGGTTGTTGATTACTACATTTGGGTTTGGGAAACCTAATTACTATTTCGTGGTTTGGGAAACCTACACTTTTACTTACCTTATTTTGTGAACTCACCAACTTTATGTTGACACACGATAGCATGCTTTTGCAGGTCTCTGGGTTCGGAATACGATAGGACATGCATCATTGTATCATGGGTTGTGAACATTATTTAACTTATACACTTTGCTTTACATTTAACGATTTTATTTTGGGCGCGTTGTTTTGCGCATGAACTTAAATGATTCTGTTTGATTTATGCTTCCGCAACTTAACTAAACTTTTTGGTAAACGCTAAACTTGATTTTCAATAACGAACTAAATGGTTTGGGCATTTAGAGTCGTTCTTATGACTTATGGCTATGGGATCCTGGTATGTAACATCACGTATTTTTCTTTCAAATGTTTACCCACCATGTACTCCTTATATGATTTTGAAAACAATATATATAAATATATATATATATATATATATATATATATTTCTTTTTAACCACTTTATTATAATAATAATAATAATAATACACATGATAATATTAGTACAAACACCAAAACTACTCATAACCCAACCATCCTTTTCAAATTCTTGGAGCCCAAACCGGAGCCCAATAACTGACCAGCCCACTAGTCCCTCCCCCCCCCCCCCCTTATCTGTTTAAAAAAAAAATTTGCTATCTATAGGGCTCGAACCCGGGCAGAGAGCCGGGTCAACAAACCCCAGGCGCACAACCATCTAGACTACACCTCACTTTTGATTTTATTCCAATTCTAATTATATTTGAACCCACAGCAGATCTGGCCAAGTCTCTTCTTCCTTCCTGTTTACGCGCAGCTTTCCTTTCATTTTATTTTTTTTTTTCTTTTCTTCTTTCAATTGACTTTGTAATCAAAGTTTATATTAGTAAACATAATAGGTGCAACGATTGACGCAATCAAACCTCCTAGATTACGCAATTTCAGCTCTAAATGAGCATAAATTACTCGACCTTGACCATTCTTGGTCAAACAATCAAACCTTCCAAAACGAGCATGGCACTATAAATTGAGCATGCCATCTTAACCATAGGGGTGCGACTAAGAAAACCCCACCATCACTTTACGTTCTCATTCACCCGTTTATACCATTAGCAAACGTTTGACTTTTCGGTTGACCGACGTTCTTGAAGGATTTCCACACTGTAAGTCTTAATTCAATCCATTTCCGTGTTTACTATCGTGTTCCGAATCAAAGCCCTCTGTTTTATTTGATTATCAAGGCCTGTAACGGGTTAATTGTACGGGTTAGATTTCTAGGGTTCTTACAAGAAATTGGGGATAAACGCAACTATATGTTTTAAATATTTACGTGAAATCTAAAACTGATCTGGAAGGTAGACCAGATGGTTGTGGAATGTGTTTTAAAAATCCGAACCGGCCAAAGGCCTAGGTTCGATTCCCACAACCAACACTTTTTTTTAACTCTTTATATATATATATATATATATATATATATATATATATATATATATATATATATATTTAACATATTAACTTTTTAAAATAGTTTTTAAATACTAAACATGGCTTAAAAAGTCTATAAAATTTATTTTGAGTTATTCTGAGGATAAAGTTTATTATCCAACTTTTAGTTTTTCAAAAAGAATTTATTTAATATATATTATAAATATTACAAGTTTATTCATTTATAATTTTAAAATTCTATAAAAATATCAAAACAATTATATAAATTTCCACAAAAATTATTCTGAGTTTTTATAACATTAAATTTTTCTGAAATGATTTTTAATTCTGAAAAATCATTTATTTAATATTTTTAATCAATTTTTGTTAGTTTTAATCATAATTAAATCATAATAAACTCATTTTTCAATATTTTTGCACCAAAATCTATTAATATATATAAAAGAAATGAGCTTTGCTGACGTGGCATCTAATGGTAACTCCAATCTCTCTTTGAAACTGCCACGTGGCATTCTAAGAAATCAAGAAATTCAAACCCTAAAATATCATCATCTTCAAATCTTTTCATTCAGATCTGCCTTTTATCATCCTCTCTTCTCATTATCTCACGTCTGTCTCTGATCTCTCAAATAATCTTCAGTTCTTCATACCTTCTCAATTCATCGGTACGATTCTCTCTCTCACTCATAGACACACACATAAATCATAACCGTGTTTGAAAATTAAGGAAGAGGTTGATCATCGCAACCTGTATTTAGCCAATGTCGGCTCTAAATTACTGTGTCAAATTTGATTATGCATTTTATGAATCGAATCGTGTTTATATCACAAACAGCACAAACACTTAACCCGATATCTTTAGACGGTGCGATTGCATCGTTTGGGGTTGGACGAATCTTGAGGATGAGAAGCGTTATTATTGATTGTTTAATTTTGTTTTCTATTCCAGATCTATCGATTTATTGATTGTTTAATTTTGTTTTCTATTTCAGATCAAAGGCAGGCAGTTAAAACTTTTAAAAGCTTTAAATAAGAAAGCAGCTCACGACAAGGAAGCAGAAAAGAAAATTAACGAAGAGGTTGATCATCGCAACCTGTATTTAGCCAAGGTCGGTTCTAAATTACTGTGTCAAATTTGATTATGCATTTTATGAATCGAATCGTGTTTTGAAGTTGATTGATATATTGGTTGTTGTTTGTTAGGAATCTATAGTGACTGATAATTGAAAGAATTGAAGTCAATTTGAACAGAATTTGTGAATTTAGAATTCGGTTACGCGTTTCATGAATTGCGTCGTGTTTTGAAGTTGATTGATCGGTTGTGTATTTGTGTCTCATTTACGCGATTTTTTGGTCGTTGTATGTTCGGAATCTGTAATCGAATCGTGTTTTCAAGTTGATTGATATATTGGTTGTTGTTTGTTAGGAATCTATAGTGACTGAAGCGGATTCAAGCGTTTCGTGAGTCTGAATACGGGTGACTTGCCAAATTCATGATCTCCATTGGTGGAAACATGATTGTGTTATCGAGTACCCCTTTGTTTATTTCTTCGCTTACGTTTGGTAGCGCGATATTGCTTGGGATCCCACTTGATGCAGGGACAGTTTTCACTGCCATGTCATTGTTCAAGAACTTGCAAGAGCCGATTCGTACGTTTCCTCAGTCAATGATAGCCCTGTCTCAGGCCATGATATCGTTGGGAAGATTGGACGGGTTCATGTTGAGTAAGGAGTTGGACGAGGGAGCGGTGGAGAGGCAGGAGGATTGCAGTGGCAGTGTGGCGGTTGAGGTCAGTGACGGGTCTTTTAGTTGGGATGATGAAGCTGCTCAAGGTGCTGTAGTCAAGAATTGAACTTTGAGATCAAGAAAGGTGAACTTGCAGCAATTGTTGGGATGGTAGGGTCCGGGAAGTCATCTCTACTTTCATCCGTTATTGGCGAAATGCACAAAATCTCCGGAAAGGTACACCGTTAAACTTTATCAGACTTCATGAAAACATACTGTAAACTTAACTGCTGCTGATGTTTTAACAGGTGAGGGTATGTGGGAGCACTGCATATGTTGCGCAAACAGCATGGATACAAAACGGGACGATTCAAGACAACATTTTGTTTGGTTTGCCAATGGACAGACAAAAATACAAGGAAGTGATCAAGAACTGTTGCACTATTTGGGAGATGAATGTAATAGGGCTTGCTTAATATATCTTCATGAGTTTTGGCTTTAATCCGATAATGTATGTTATTATCTTCTGTTTGTCGGTTTGATTGGGATTGAACATTTTTTGAACGGATAGTAGCTTCCAATGTTGCCTAACATGCACTAAGTACTAACCAGAAGCAATGCATTTCGTGGTGTCTTTTTGCAGTCTTTACCATCACTCGCTATCAACCAGAAAGAGATGTTTTATTTGTATCTATTTCCAGGCCAGATCTCAGCAAAAAGGTTCCTTTTAAATCTTTCTCAATGTAACTAAATGTGATGTAGTTTTCTGACGGCTAATGTTTGCTATTCATATAAAAGGTTATTAGGAAGGAAGTGCTTTTTGTTGTTGATATAAGTGGAAGCATGAAGGATAGGACGATAGAGGCTACAAAAAGTGCGGTTACTGCAGCATTATCAAAGCTTGATGATCAAGGGCATTCATTTGGTAGAATGGCATTTAATGACCAGACTTACTTATATTCATCCTCTTAGTTTTGGGTTTGCATTATTAGGCAAGAGGCACAATATTAACGCCATTGAAGATAGAATTCAAATTTATGGTTCTGCGGCAATTACCAAGAGACATGGTAACAATACTCTTGCATAGATAAGTTAGGCACACTATTTTACGGCTTCTCACGTGAGGTATCATCGTCTCTTAAACTTATGTGAGTATCTGATTGCATAATAGCTTATTGTAGATAATTATTATATGCAAGAAACATCATAGTTAAAGAATAGATAGAAAAATATGGTTTATTTATTCAAAGTGATCCTTTTGATATGAACGGATTCATAAAAAAATTCCTTAGTTAACCTATATAGTTCCCTTCATCTGTATAATTATTTAATCTGAATCATATTTGTAATAAGTATAATAATTAAATAGATATAAAAATAAGATTACAGATTGTTTAAACTTCAAAAGTGATTTATACATTGTCCAAATGCTTGATTCTTATTATTAAATAAAGTGGTTTTATAATTTTAAAAATCATAGGTAAGTTGATATATATATATATATATATATTGATATATTAGTCATATGTAATAGTTTTAAGCTATAACATAAATAATGTACGCATATATTAATTGATATTCATCCTAATGCTGGTATTTAGTTTCACCTTTCACATCTTCATTGACCTCATGGTTATGTAGGTATCTTTTGCTAAATGTTACTACAAATTTCAAATTAAAAGAAATTTTCACTTGATTGGACAATGGTGAAATGAAAGACAATGTAATATTGTGTGCAGGGAATATTTGGACTTAGTTTAGTGAATTTGAAACCTAAATTGGAGTTATTTTTGTGTTGTTTTTTATAGGTACCTGGTGGTACAACAATCCTTGGATAACATGTTCTTTTCGTTATATAGGGATTTGTATCCAAAATCGATGGCTTCATTTGCTGCATATACTATGATTCGAAGCCAATAGTTGGAGATCACAACTCGTGAGTTATTTATAACATGATGTATGTGGTTTATGTGGTTCTTAGAGTTATCAACATAATATTAGTTTTGAAAATATATGTGTGTCTGTATATGGGAGGATTCTACACAAGATGCTATGTTGCGAGAAATCGCAAAACATAATGAATTATTCATATTTTCAATACGTTTGGTATGTTTTCTTCTTTTATCATTTTTATTATGTCATATTAAATTTTTCAACCCCGGGACCTTCCCGGGGTAAGCGGATTCAAGTGTTTCGTGAGTCTGAATACGGGTGGCTTTCTATATTACATCTTTTTTTATACTAATATTTCATAACATGTGAACACGTAAAATTGACGTCAACCACTTTCTCATAATGCTCAACGACAAGCAACGTTAAATATTATTAAATTTCACCCCCGGGACGTTCCCGGGTTATTAGCTAGTATATATATATATATATACACACACACACCATTAATCTTGTATCTTGCAGCAGGGGTTAGATATCCAGAAGAAACGAGTGTCATCTATCTATATATACTAGTAGGAATGCCCGCGCGTTGCGGCGGGTGCATCTGTTTTGCCCCTTGTGCATTGTGTTTGTTAGTTATTCGTTATGTTAAAGTAGAAAACAACGATGTATAAAATATATGTTATCAAAAACTGAAACTCATAAGTATATCTTCTGAATATTTTGAATGGGTACATCACAATAGGTCGTACTATTCCTTACAACACCCTTAGATTGGCTCACGTCCTTCGGTGAGACCCTTTTATGTATCTCGAAGGCAGATAAGTATGCCATCGTAGAGCGGTATTTAGCGTAGTGAAGTGACGTTGTATCTCTTAATGACCATAAGATTGTAGTGGAAGTGATGTAATTACTAAAATGCAGTTTGTAGTGTGCAACATATTTCTATTATTTTAGGGCACCCGCGAGATGCAGCGGAGTCAATGATTAACATAGATACTTTCGTTTTATGTTAGTTTGACAAGCGTGGTAACAAATATATTGGACCAAACAAATTGGTAATCAATATAGTTAAAACTACCAAATCGACTGATAAGAACTTGTCTTCTTTTGGATATGTAAACAATTGGTGACTTCGTGAGATCAGAAACTTAAATTCTATTCCTATAAGCTTATAGTAGCGGAGAAAACAAAAAACCATCGAGGAAGATGATGACGTTGCTCATGAAGTATCTCTATCATATTTGCTTGTATAAAAGTCAAGCCTACATATATCGCTCACTTTAATGAATTGAAACGTGTCATGGGTTGGGTGTGTTGGCAAACTTCAAGGCTACACATTCATTTGTGTGCAGAAGTGTCACATCATACCATCCTGCAGCCACATAAATTTAAAAAGAAAATATAAATACATAATATATGATGTAATTTATTTACTATAAACATTGAAAGATATGTAAGTTATGTATGTGAAGAGTCACCACATTATTTATATACTAAATACATGACAACTATTTATAAGAGTTTAATATTGATACAAACATAATAAAGACATGGAGGTTATGAATGTAAAGAGTCACCACATTATTGTTAATTTCCTCATCAATTTTATAATTATGTTTAAATTAATTTCTTCAACAATTTAATATTTAGGTAGAAAGATAATTTTACGCTCTAAATGACTTCAATAAGCATTGTACTATAAGCAACAGAGGTTGTATTTACTTAAATTTTGTGGGTATCCTTCACTGATACTTTATAATATATAGTATAGAAGATAAAGATTCGGGTTGATTCATTAGCGTGAGCGTGAATTTATGGCGTTTTGATTTCTTATTTCTTAACACAAATAACATAAGTACCTAACACATAGTTAACTTTTGTTTTCTTTTTATGCTAGTGTTTAATTTATTTTATTAATTAGACTTAGAACTTAAACAATATACAATTGCCGAAAGCAAAATAATATTGTGAACCACACTTCATACAACATTTAACAAGAACATTAAATAGATAAACAAATACCTTAAAGGTCTTAGAACAAATATACTTTACGTATAAAGTTATATTTGAGCATGCATATATAGATTTATAGAGTTAACTATTTCATGGTGTTCAAGGAGACCATGTTGATTGAAATTGGGGAATGTCTCCATAACCTTCTCCAACCATCCTCTCCATCATATGTCCTTCATGTCCATGTGTTCCCTGCAACATCAGGTTTCATCCCATGCAGTAAGTGGACGTAATATTTATAATATATTAGAAACGTATTAGCAAATCTAGAATGTTATATTTATAATTTTGTCTGTTGTATTTAGTTAACAATATATATGATTCAAGATAAACAACTTCTTAACAAGGATAGTTAAGAAAGCCACCTGTCACCTTCATAGGGGTCATATCATCCAATTCAGTAGAGTTGAGGTCAATAGGTCATAGAACATCCTGGCTTCTGAAAGCTTCATGAAGAGAAACTAAAAAAGCACAAAGAAGAGAAAAACTGTAACAATTAATTTTGAAAAATATTTTCTCATCAATAATTTTGAATATTGTTTGTTTATTGTTTTAATTGTTAGCTGCACAATTAAATTACCTCAATTTGAATCTGCAACGATCCGACATAGTTGATTATTACATCCAACATCACTGGCATTCCCATTGTATATAGCAAATAACTAAATTTAAATGGAGCAAAAAAATGATATATTATGAAGATAAATTTTTGTAATTGTCAAAGAAAATATGAACAAGTAGAAAAAAATGTATATATGTATATAAAGATTAACTCATATCTTTATACCTTGTAGTATCCGGGAACCATATCTTGCAAGCGTTTTAACTTCTCATTGATTTTTTTCTCTTCTCATCTAATGAAGACATAAATTTTTTGGACAAAACAATGTTTCAAAGCATGAAATTAGCTTTAAGATTTTGTTTGGGGTTATGAAAAGACTATTAGCATTCAAGAAATTGATTATAATAAAGTATATATAATAATATAGAAGATGGGGGTTTGAAAGGTCTCACATTTAAGATGCATCATAAGTTAAGTTGTATTTTGTGTTTTAAAAGTTGGACATAAGGGCATAATTGGGATAAGATTTTAGGATGTGAGGTATTGAATTATGTTAAATTTACTAATCTACCCTCCTAAGTGTCTTAATTGTCACAACTATACCAATAATACCCTTAATTTTTTTGCTTAAATATGTTGTACATGTTGCTTCTTAAGTTGTACGGAAGTGAAAATGACTATGTTGTACATCACTCCTCCTTTATAATGTATTATAGATAAAAGAAAACGTATATGCTGATGTGACGTGCGATGGAGGCCTCAACCTTCTCTTGAGAGTGCCACGTGGCATCATAATAGAGAGTTTTTGATGTTTTTGAATTTTTCCTTTTTTAATTAAATTGAGTTATTTTAGAAAAAAAGAATTTTAAAAATAAATTTAAAATTTTCTCTCTCATATTTCCTCCCATAATTTTTAAAAGTTTATATCTTTTATACACGGGATTTTTTAAAGAAAAAAATTACACCAAATTAACGAGTGTTTTATTATCTTTCCAACGAGTACCATAGTGCTATATAAAAAACGGAGAAAAAATCGACTATTTTTTATGGGGTTTCGTTCATACAGAAAAAAACACACAAAGTGTTCATGTTATCACGTAAAATTAGATTTTGTGGGGAATATGAGTTATTACTGATTAGAATACTTTGAACATGCAATTGAGAGATTTTGTGGTTAGTTAACTTGAGCCATTTGCAATAGGTTATCATGTAAAATTAGATTTTTCAACCCCGAGACCCTCCCAGGTTAATCAGCTAGTATCTATAATAAAAGAATTGAAGATTGATGAGTTGTCATTCAATGAAGGCCTAAGAAAGCCATTTTAATGACATGTCATTCAAGTAGGCATTCTCCTCTTGAGTGTGTCATGTGCCATGCCATGTGGCAAATAAAAAAAAAATAATAATATAAAACCTAATCTACTAAATTTAAATTGAGTTATTTTAGGAAAAAAAAATTTAAAAACAAATTTAAAATTTTGTCTATCTTATGTTTCCTCCCATAATTTTTAAACGTTAATATCTTTTATATATGAGATTTTTTAAAGAAAAAAATTACACCAAATTAACGAGCGCTTTATTATCTTTCCAACGAGTACCATAGTGCTATATAAAAAAACGGAGAAAAAAAAACGACTATTTTTTGTGGGGTTTCGTTTATACAGGAAAAAAAAACACAAAGTGTTCAGGTTATTCATTAATAATGTTTTTTTTTTCTTTTAAACTAGGTTCTTATCTACGATGTTGAAATTTAGTCAAATCGTCATGCTTGCATTGGAATTTTACTCTTTTAAAGATGCATAGGTATACTTCATAAAGAGAAGCTAGGAAAAAGAATCGCACAACACTGCAACACATGGTGTCACCTTATAGCAAGGTTATTTTTTTTATTTATTTAATTACAAGAGTAATAATTATTACTATTAGTATTAGTATTATTAGAATTGTCATATTTTCAACCCCGGGACGCTCCCGGGATAAAAGCTAGTTTTATATAAATTATTTATGATTATTTGGAACAGAAATATAATTTTTAACCTAAAAATTCTTTAATTTTAGTATTTTTAAATACTAAAGTTAAATTTTGGCAATTTGAAATAAATAGATTTAATATTCTATTTTTAAGAAAATAATTTTATAAAAATTATTTTTATACTTCAAACTCATTATTGTGACCATCTTTGATTCAATTTTATAAAAAGACTTTTGTTTATTTATTTATCAAATTTCTCTCAATTATCAAACATTTTAATTATTAATCAAACGAACACTTATCCCCAATTCGAAGCCCTAGAATATATATTTGTAGACTAGATAGACTTAGACATATTTATTGCCTTAATTATAGGGTAATACTTGGCATTGTTGGGCAACACACTATTCTATTTTTCAAGAGATATAACATTTTGCTAAGGTGAGTTTACATAGCCCCTTTTCTCTACTTTCACTATTTTTGGGGTGAAACATGTTTAAACATTTTATACTATCATTTACTCATACTTACTTGTGATTCAATTACATCATCATTCAATCATTTGACTTCGACATGTAACAATGAGCTACTGAACAATCAACAATACGTGACATCCCGATGTTTCCGCCATCGGTCGGGGTGTTACATGGTATGTCACGCGCCTTGCGGTATAAACCCCGCAGTGGAAATTTGAGGGTGTGACAACCTGGTAACCGTCACTGTTGCCTCTGTTCCTGTTACGTCGACCACCGCCGCCGTCGTTTCCTCAACCACTGCTGTTACCGTCGTCTTCATCCTCTTCCTCTACCCGAGATCTCTCTCTCTCTCTCTCTCTCTTCCTTGTTACTCTCTCTCTCTCTCTCTCTGCCTCTTTCTCTCTCTTCTCTACTTATCTTCCTCGGGTCTCTTTATTTCTCCAATCGCTCTCTCTCTTTTTCTACTCTGTGTTTTGATGGTAGCGTAAGGGGGTTGTGGTTGTGGTGTTGAGAGTCAGCTCCACTGGAACGCTAGAGACGAAGGGAGACCTCCGATCTCCTCCTTCTTTCCACTTCACTCTCTCTCTCTCTCTCTTTCTATTTGTCTGGGTGGTGGTGTGTGTTATAACCGAAACAGCAGGGTGGGTTTTGGGGGGTTTAGTATTTTTATAAAAGGGTGGGGTTGATGGTTTCCACAAAACCAGCAAAGGTCTTGTGGTGATGTGTCATAATGAAAGGAGGACAAGTGTCCTCCTCTTGGTGACTAATCGGTTTCGATCGGGTCTCAGTTCAGGTTCGTATTGCATATTAGTTCGATCTCTTGACGTGTATCCTAAAAATATTTATATATATTGGTTCGGTTTTTAGTTTCGCACATAATCGTACTTATGTATTGGTTTTAATTAATATAAACGCGAAAAATTTTTGGGGTCCACTCTGGGTTGTTACAATATATGACTGTTCCGAGTCAGGAATTTAGTGGTGTGGGTGTATGGAAGGATGTCAAGACAGTTTATGATGTGTTTACTGAGATTTCCAATAGTCCAGACCGAACTTAGGTGGTAGATGATGGAAGTGGTGTGCTGGATTTGAATCCTGGTAAGTTTACTGGCTGTATCTCTACTTTTCAAACGAGTGGGGAGAACGAATATGGTGCATAGTATTCTCCCTTCCGGTTTGAAACGGAGACGTTGATTCTTTTTAATCTTGTAGATCCTCTGGATGACGATATGGAGGTTGATCTGGCTACGGCTGAGGAGGTTTTTGTCCCTGATTGGGATTTAAGGAATGGGTCGGGGTTGTTGATGCCTTGTCAGCAAAGATGATGTTGTTCAACTTACATACTTCGGCTGACCATGCTCATTACCGGAAGATGAAGGATGCTGATCTTGGTAATGCATTGTTGGTGAATCAAGCTTGGTCGAATTTTTTGATGTAGGAGGTGTATAGAAGGTGGGTGGACTCCGAGTTCTAGTGGGCGAAGCTTATGAGGAGAGCCCCATCCTGCAGCCATGGCAATTTGATTGAATCTTTGAAAAACAACAAAGAGTTGCTTCGTTCTTCCCAAGCTGCTATTGCTGCCGCCGCTAAGGCTCGCGACAAGCTTAAGAATGAAATTGATGAGATGAAGAAAAAGTTGCAGTCAGAAGAGCTTGCTCATAAGTCTTCTAAAAGGAAGTATGTTCAATCCATTGAAGAATTGGAGAAGCTCTTGGAGAAGACGAAGGTTGCTGCGGATGTGCTTATGAAAGGTTTACCTTCATTCTTTCTTTTCTTTATTCCTTCGTCATTTCCTATACTTGTAATTCTTTTGCTTTTCAGATAACGATGAAGCCCTGGCTCGTGAGGCACATGTTTTGATGTTGATTGATGGTCTGAAGGCTGAGGCTCAACAACTGTTGGCTGATAAAGAAGGTTTGAACCGGGAGGTGGATGACTTGTTTTCGTTTAAGAGATTTGTTGTGACTGATGGAGCTTCATTGGTGGCACAACATGTTCACAAGTGCCCTGAAATGAAGACGGCTATAGTCAATGTTAATAATGCCATGAACATATTGGGCTTCAACGCCGAAGTTAAAGCTGGACATGCTGCAGCAGGGAAAGGGGTTCCCTTAAATGAAGTTCCCAAGGTTGCTCCGAATGCCAAGCAAATGCTTCTTGAGGCGGTCAAAGCTTACGATGAGATCTCCTTACCCACGGTTATGAATCTTCAGGACATGGTGGCAGAGCCTGTGGAAGCTACAGTTGAAGCTTTCAAGAAGTTGGCGGTGGTTGATGAGTCCGAGCATGGTTTGGTGAAATAGTGTCTAGGTTGGTCCTTCCCGTTCCTCCACATAGGTTCGGTGATTTGTTTGTCTTTATGTGAAGCTTTTAAACAATTGTTAGGTCGTACCACCCGTTCCTCCACATAGGTTCGGTGTTTTTGTTTTAACTTCGTGAAGCTTTTTTCAAAACTGATGATGTACTAGCTGTTTCGACGTCTACCTTTTTTGGGATTGTAGTAGCCGAAGTCCATTAAAGCTGGATATATATTTGTAATCAATGATATGAATGGACATATATTTTGACTCGTTAGATATAGTGTTGCAGTATAAAGTTCGGATCTATTTTTGCTTATTTTTACTAAGTATAAGTATGTCATATTAATTCTGAGGGTTGTTTCTTTACCCCTCGTGTTTTAAAGCTTCGAGACCTATTGTGCGTCCACAAATTTATATCCTGGTATGGATAGATTATGTCTTAAGTGTTTCGGGATCACTCATATTGATATGTCCTTAGCTGCGTATAACATTCGAAGTAGAACGTTCATTTTTTATTTTTAAATTTATAGAGCTACGCAGCTTTTATTCTGGGGTATCTTTTAAGCTCGGCATTTGTCATTCGAGCTTGTGTCATAAAGAAGTCCGGACGAAAGGGCCTTCGATACCCCCATACCCTAATTCTTGTCCACTTTCTAATGTCAGAGCTCCGCTGGAACGCCGGAGACGAACGGAGACCTCCGGTCTCCTCCTTCTTCCCAGTTCTCTCTCTCTCTCTCTCTTTCTATTTGTCTGGGTGGTGGGTGTGTGTTATAACCGAAACAGCACGGTGGGTTTTGGGGGGTTTGGTATTTTTATAAAGGGGTGGGGTTGATGGGTTCCACAAAACCATCAAAGGTCTTGTGGTGATGTGTCATAATGAGAGGAGGACAAGTGTCCTTTTCTGGGTGACTAATCGGTTTCGATCAGGTCTCGGTTCGGGTTCGTATCGCGTATTAGTTCGATCTCTTGACGTGTATCCTAATAATATTTATATACATTGGTTTGGTTTTTAGTTTCTCACATAATCGTACTTATGTATTGGTTTTAATTAAACGGATTCACATTCCTAACTCTAATTTGTACCATTCTAATCACCTTCATGGTGATTTTGTGCTTGGTTTAACTTCAACTCATGACCATCCAAATTGCCCTAAAGGCCATTTGTGCTTTGGTTCGCCTAAAAGGTTTGCTTAACTCTCTTGAATCTAATAATCCAATTCTTGAACCTAAAATGTTTTCCTTTCTAATTCTACAATTCTCAAGACCCGTTTTTGGGAATTTATTAACGCACCCTAAGGTGAGTTCATACTTGTCCCCTTTTTATTCTTTAACTCTTTGGGGCTCAACATGTATCTATACAAAAACCTTAAACTTTTTCATACTCTTATACTCTTATGCTCAATTTAATGCTTATATGTTATGCCATGCTAGAATCTAATTCTTACATACAAATGTCTATTAGCATACAACCCACCTTACATGTATAGCTCTATAGGAGTGACACACCGCCCCCTTTATGGGCCATGTTAAGTTTTCTCAATTGTGTATTCGAGTGTTGATGCCTTTTGTATGGTTCTGTATGTGCATGACTATGACATGACGATTTGAGTAAAACTTTCTTATACTATATACATAGGTCAAAACTAGTATGCTTAACAATGCTTTATGTGTTGACGGATATTTTATACATGTTGCAGGAAATATTTAATGCGATGATTCAAGAAACTCGTTAGGATTGGACTTAGAAACGCACCGCTTTAAACTATGAAATCATGAATGTTGTATTTCTTTTTGAACAATTTGTACTTCTTGTTTTTAGTATTATGAAATGAAACCTTTAAATTATTTGTCACAAATTGTAGTATCATGAAGCCTTTGAACAATCTATCACAAGTCGTGCCTCGATGTATTCCGCCATCGGTTGGGGTGTGACACATGGTCCAAATATTAAGTCCTTGTCTTAGGTTTCCATGTCCGAGGTTTCGAGTGTCGATCCAAGTCTTGGAGTCTTATTATCCTAATGGTTCAAGAGTCGAGTCTGTGTTTCAAGCCTGGCGTCTAAATGTCCAAGTATCTAGTTATGCCAGAACATATAATTATATTTGCTTTTATGTTTGGTTCGTCTTAATGCTTGTCAAGTCCCCATACGCAAGGTTAAATAAATAGTTTATAACTAAATATAATTATCAAGTTTTTGGATCCGATTATATCTCAACTCCTCGGGTTATGGTTCACGTTGACCGGGGCTGACCCGGTTGACTATGGTTGACCGTATGGTTGAACGTTGACTTCTGTTGACTGTTCGTTTGACCTGTCCTTTGACCCAAACCCGTTTCCAGACGTAATCGATTATACCCAAGTTCGTCTCTAACTTACAACTATGAACCGCCATATCCCTATTACGAAGCATTATCACCATTAACTACAGTATCACCACCATCATCAAGGTCCAAGGCTAAAATCCTCCTCTAATCATAACTCCTCGACATCATAGATATCCCATTTCAAGAGGTGGGTTTGTAGAGGGGTTTACCTGGGAACCTGTTGACCCGATTGGTACCTATCGAAAGCCATCAGTAAGAACTTCTACTTGACTAGCAACCACCATCATAAACCACCATCGTTTCCACCAAAACCACCTCATCTGCACCACCGCTGCACCACTGTCGTCTGTCACAACCACCTCGTAACCGATACTGTTGCCTCTGTTCCTGTTACGTCGACCACCGCCGTCGTCGTTTCCTCAACCACTGCTGTTACCGTTGTTTTCATCCTCTTCCTCTACCCGAGCTCTCTGTTTCTCTTCCTTGTTACTCTCTCTCTCTCTCTCTCTCTCTCTCTCTTCTCCGCATATCTTCCTCGGCTCTCCTTCTTTCTCCAATCACTCTCTCTCTCTCTTTCGGCTCTCTGTTCTGATGGTAGTGTAAGGGGGTTGTGGTTGTGTTGTTGGGAGTCAGCTTCGCTGGAGCTCCGCTGGAACGCTGGAGACGAACGGAGACCTCCAATTTCCTCCTTCTTCCCACTTCACTCTCTATCTCTCTTTCTATTTGTCTGGGTGGTGGGTGTGTGTTATAACCGAAACAGCAAGGTGGGTTTTGGGGGGTTTGATATTTTTATAAAGGGGTGGGATTGATGGTTTCCACAAAACCAGCAAAGGTCTTGTGGTGATGTGTCATAATGAGAGGAGGACAAGTGTCCTCCTCTTGGTGACTAATCGGTATCGATCGGGTCTCGGTTCGGGTTCGTATCGCGAATTAGTTCGATCTCTTGACGTGTATCCTAATATATATATATATATATATATATATATATATATATTGGTTCAGTTTTTAGTTTCGCACATAATCGTACTTATGTATTGGTTTTAATTAATATAAACGCGAAAAAATTTTGGGGTCCACTCTGGGTTGTTACAATATATGACTGTTCCGAGTCAGGAATTTAGTGGTGTGGGTGCAGGGAAGGATGTCAAGACAGTTGATGATGTGTTTACTGAGATTGCCAATAGTCCAGACCGAACTCAGGTGGTAGATGATGCGAGTGGTGTGCTGGAGTTGAATCCTGGTAAGTTTACTGGTCGTATCTCTACTTTTCAAATGAGTGAGGAGAACGAATATGGTGCATAATATTCTCCCTTCTGGTTTGAAACGGAGACGTTGAATCTTTTTAATCTTGTAGATCCTCTGGATGACGTTATGGAGGTTGATCCGGCTACGGCTGAGGAGGTTTTTGTCCCTGATTGGGATTTATGGAATGGGTCGAGGGTTGTTGATGCCTTGTCAGCAAAGATGATGTTGTTCAACTTACGTACTCCGGCTGACCATGCTCATTACCGGAAGATGAAGGATGCTGAACATGGTAATGCATTGTTGGTGAATCAAGCTCAGTCGATTTTTTTGACGTCGAAGGTGTATAGAAGGTGGGTGGACTCCGATTTCCAGAGGGCGAAGCATATGAGGACAGCCCCATCCTACAGCCATGGCAATTTGATTGAATCTTTGAAAAACAACAAAGAGTTGCTTCGTTCTTCCCAAGCTGCTACAGCTGCCGCCGCTAAGGCTCGCAACAAGCTTCAGAATGAAATTGATGAGATTAAGAAGAAGCTGCAGTCAGAAGAGCTTGCTCATGAGTCTTCTAAAAGGAAGTATGTTCAATCCATTGAAGAAATGGAGAAGCTCTTGGAGAAGACGAAGGTTGCTGCGGGTGTGCTTGTGAAAGGTTTAACTTCATTCTTTCTTTTCTTTATTCCTTCGTCCTTTTCTATACTTGTAATTCTTTTGCTTTTCAGATAACGATGAAGCCCTAGCTCGTGAGGCAGATGCTTTGAAGTTGATTGATGGTCTGAAGGCTGAGGCTCAACAACTGTTGGCTGATAAAGAAGGTTTGAACCGGGAGGTGGATGACTTGTTTTCGTTTAAGATATTTGTTCTGACTAATGAAGCTTCATTGGTGGCACAACATGTTCAAAAGTGCCCTGAAATGAAGACGGCTGTAGCCTATGTTAATAATGCCATGAACTTATTGGGCTTCAACGCCGGAGTTAAAGCTGGACATGCTGCAGCAGGGAAAGGGGTTCCCTTAAATGAAGTTCCCTCCCAAGGTTACTCCGAACGCCAAGCAAATGCTTCTTGAGGCGGTCAAAGCTTACGATGAGATCTCCTTACCCGCGGTTACAAAGCTTCAGGACATAGTGGCAGAGCCTGTGGAAGCTACAGTTGAAGCTTTCAAGAAGTTGGTGGTGGTTGATGAGTCCGAGCATGGTTTGATGAAATAGTGTCTAGGTTGGTCCTTCCCGTTCCTCCACATAGGTTAGGTGATTTGTTTGTCTTTATGTGAAGCTTTTAAACAATTGTTAGGTCGTACCACTCGTTCATCCACATAGGTTCGATGTTTTTGTTTTAACTTTGTGAAGCTTTTTTCAAAACTGATGATGTACTGGCCGTTTCGGCGTCTACCTTTTTTGGGATTGTAGTAGCCGAAGTCCATTAAAGGTGGACGTATATTTGTAATCAATGATATGAATGGACATATATTTTGACTCGTTAGATATTGTGCTGGATTATAAAGTTCGGATCTATTTTTGCTTATTTTTACTAACTATAAGTATGCCATATTAATTCCGAGGGTTGTTTCTTTACCCTTCGTGTTTTAAAGCTTCGAGACATATTGTGCATCCACAAATTTATGTCCCAGTATGGATGGATTATGTCTTAAGTGTTTCGGGATCACTCATATTGATATGTCCTTAGCTGCGTATAACATTCGAAGTAGAACGTTCATTTTTATTTTTAAATTTATAGAGCTACGTAGCTTTTTATTCCGGGGTATCTTTTAAGCTCGGCATTTGTCATTCGGGCTTGTGTGATAAAGAAGTCCGGACGAAAAAGCCTTCGATACCCCCATGCCCTAATTCTTGTCCCCTTTCTAATGCCGGAGCTCCGCTGGAACGCCGGAGACGAACGGAGACCTCCGGTCTCCTCCTTCTTCCCAGTTCACTCTCTCTCTCTCTGTAACATTCGGCAAAAATCGATATGTTTCCGTACGTAATTAGTATATGTAATTAACGGTTTAAGTGCATGTTTAAATTAATTGGATTAATTTAACTGATGCCATAGAGAATATCAAATTCCCCATAAGATGCATAGGAATGCACACGTTTAATAATGAAGCATGATAGGATCATGTGCGAATAAACTTGTCCGGTACGGACGTTGGTGATTACCCGGTAAAAATTAAATAAACGAAAAGGATCCCGGACACCCAGGATATAAAATAAAGGGTATTTTCACAAAATATAATGTGTTTTGGAAATCCAAAACCATAAGTGAAAACTTTACATACAAACCTCCCGGTAACGAATAAAGTGCGCGTACCGCACCCGGTACACGTATAACTTATAATTTCACCAAACGAAAGCCTAACTAATCAACCAACACTTAAACTAGACTATGTTTAAGGGTTATTAGAGGCTATTATAATGTCCGAATAATGCGTCATTAAAATCCGATTAAAACCCGAAAACAATATATTTAAGTCTTATAAAACAAAAGTGGAAGATATTTTTGGTCATGGGACCCATAGAATCCCAACCCAAATCGTTTCCCCTAGATCAAAATCCCACAATAAATCTTGTTGCTTGATTTAGTGTACAAGATATTAGATTTTGGATTGGTTGTAAGATTTTTTTTGATATCACGTACAAAAAAAGATTGCTTTTGGATTATAAAATGTTATGGCCTTTCACTTGATCTTAGACACCAAAACGTCCTATTTTTTTTTCTTTTGGCCGTGGATGGTTACACACACACATCTCATTTCAAGTTTCTTACATCAAAATTCTTACATAATCAAACCCCATTTTCAAACCCCTTTTGTGTGTTTCAAGCTTGGAGCTTAACCCCTTAGGAAGAACACACTAAACCCCATCAAAATCAAGCATTCTTAGCTTCCCTAGCCTTGTGCTAGTTGTAAGTATTCTTGATCTTGTTCTTGTCTTTAAAAGTTTATGTTTATTATCTAGAAGCAAGTTGTACAATGGGTTAACTTGATGAAGCTTTACATAATAAAACATATGCTTTTTAAAGATTAAAATGGTGTTATAAGTGTGTGATATGGGCCGAAATTTTGGTGATGGATATGTATTGTTCTTGTAGTTTTATAAAGTTCACAAAGACTTAAAGAAAATGGTGTTCTTGAATAAACTTAAATATGGTTTTAATCATTATAACATTAGCATCTAAGACTTGTTATAATGTTGATTTTGTTAGAAAATAAGTTACACAAATTTTACATTATCAAAGTCTATACACTAGAAAAATATAAATTGGACACGTGGGACTTATACACTAAAAACACCTGATATTATCCTTAATAAGATGATATTAGACTATTAAAAGTGTTGAAATGTGAAAATAAACTAACATGAAAAAAATGATCCATTAAAGTCTACTAGTTTAGTAGAAAATTGTTATTCTTGAAAGATAGAATGGAAAAATGCAACTTTTATAAGTTAAGGAACTATTTTAGTAACTTTAAAAGTTGAGGGACTAAAAATGATATTTTTAGAAACTTGGGTCTAAAATATAACTATGGAAAGTTTGGTGTCAAATGTGTACATAGTAATTTTCCAAGGTAGATTTGGTAAATACTAGTAATTATACACATGTATTTTGTATAAAGGTGTATTTTTATAAAATAGAGTTTTATAAAAATATGAACTTTTCTAACATATGGATATGTATAAAAACAAAGGTTTTTATAAAAATGTTAGATAAAATAAAAGCTTGGTGGAAACTTATATAAAAATAAACACTTTTATATAAATGGGAATATAAAAGTGTTGGAGCATTTTTATGCATAAGTTACCAAGTCATGTGTTAAAAATACAAAGGTATTTATAAAACTTCCAAGTAATATGTGTAGAAAATTAAAAAGGTGAATAACTTTCCTAGAATGCAC
Organism: Ambrosia trifida; assembly: GCA_028751855.1. Lineage (NCBI taxonomy): Eukaryota > Viridiplantae > Streptophyta > Magnoliopsida > Asterales > Asteraceae > Ambrosia > Ambrosia trifida. The sequence continues at coordinate 13,196,235 of CM054129.1, forward strand.
ATACTGGGAAACTTGGGAAAAATTAACTATATATATAAGTTAAGTAATCGGACTTGGACGTGTTAACGAACCAAGACGTAAAAACGGATGAACGAGTAAAGTATCATTACGTCAAGATGAGTATAAATATATTTTAAGGATTTAAAATATATGACTTGGGTGAAAAATACATAACACTTTCCTAAGTGTTGGAAAATATTCGTGGGAGAAAAGTAACGTAAATAATCTAACGATTAAACGTTAAACAAGTGTATGGACTTAACAAGAAAAATATATATATATTCGACTCGACGGAATCTTAGTATATTTATTTAATGGGAAAGTAAATATACGGGGAGGTAAGTCGAGTCGAGTGCAGAAAACAATATATATATATCGAATCGACAAGATCCTAGTGTATTTACTTAATGGGAAAGTAAATATACGGTATGGTGAGTCGAGTAGAGCGTAGAAAACATATTATCGAACGACAAGACCTTAGTATATTTACTTGAATGGGAAAATAAATATACGGTAAAGTGAGTCGTGTCGAGTGGTAAAGATATTATATCGAACGATGAGATCTTAAGTATAATTATTTAATGGGAAAATAATTATACGATAAGTGAAGTTGAGTCGAGAATAATATTATACAAGTTAATTAATATTCATGAAAGTATAAATGTAACTTGTAACAAGGGTAATCCATCACCAACGGACCTAGGACATATGTTTAGTTAAACGGGGAATTATATAAATGGTGGTGTTGGGAGTTGGGTGTACAACTTGCCGGAAAAACACACGCTATGGACTCAGTGACTTACACGCACTAGGACGTTCATAGGTGCTTGACCACGGACTTGCTATTCTCTGCTATTTGATTGTACGCTGTACATCAGCTGAGTTTCACAACCCCATTTTACTGTTTTAACTGGGGGAAAGATATGTTTGTCAAATGTTGTCACATGTTGAAATGTTTTCAAAGGATAAAATGTGATAAGTGGCATGATGAGTACTTGAGCAGTGATCGCCACTCGGGGTTGAGTCCTCTCTTCTGTAACCATTAATCAGGGAAATGAAACCGAAGGAATATTTGGATAGTACTATTGGTGCCTGACAAGGCCCACCCCTAATCGATAGTGTCGATTATGCATCGGCGTATGCCAGGGGTGCACGTATTCTGAAATTAAGTCGTTGGATTCTGAGAAACGACTTGGAGCGGGGCATTATTATTAGTCTTGGTTTGGTTATGGGGCTCAAGGGATTGGTCATCATCATAGTTTGTAGGAGCTAGCTACTCCTTACAAAGGCCACAAGTTGTGTAGGTTTCGCACATGTTGTAAAAACGAAATATCGATCGACAAGATCCTAGTATAATTATTTAATGGGAAAATAATTATATGGTAAAGTGAGTCGAGTCGATGGTTGTGAAAATGTTGTTGTTATGAAACTAAAACCTGTGAACTCACCAATATTTTATATATTGACGTCTTTTTAAACATATCTTTCAGGTAACTAAGTGCTGAATAGATATGGGGCTAGTGCGGTGGAATTCGGGATGTCGGATACTAGTTGGGGTTTCTTCTATTGTTACCATCGGGTTGGAACATAAACGGAAATACCCCCACATTGAAGCTTAATGTTCATTGTTTTATGTAATGTTTGTGCAATATTGCAACGAGATACTCATTTTCGACATCCTAATAAATTGATCTTTTCTAATTAAATATAGTTTGTGTTAATCTTGACTTTGATATACTTTCGAGCGTTGCGCCACGTGTTTCCGCCATTGGCGTGGTGTGACACCCTCTCTCTCTCTCTCTCTCTCTCTCTCTCTCTCTCTCTCTCTCTCTCTCTCTCTCTCTCTCTCTCTCTTTCTATTTGTCTGGGTGGTGGGTGGGTGTTATAACCGAAACAGCAGGGTGGGTTTTGGGGGGTTTGGTATTTTTATAAAGGGGTGGGGTTAATGGTTTCCACAAAACCATCAAAGGTCTTGTGGTGATGTGTCATAATGAGAGGAGGACAAGTGTCCTCCTCTTGGTGACTAATCGATTTCGATCGGGTCTCGGTTCGGGTTCGTATCGCGTATTAGTTCGATCTCTTGACGTGTATCCTAATAATATTTATATATATTGGTTCGGTTTTTAGTTTTGCACATAATCGTACTTATGTATTGGTTTTAATTAATATAAACGTGAAAAAATTTTGGGGTCCACTCTGGGTTGTTATATTCCCCCCCTCCCCTTATAAGATTTTCGTCCACGAAATTATGGTTGGGGTTATATTTTTTACTTCGATTACGGTTCTCATAACTGGTTAAGGTTATTCGACTCGCAAGTGTCACTCATGGATGCGAACTTATAATTATATTATTAGGTAGACCAGTCGTACTTTGAAAATCAAAGGATCTAATTCAAAACACACCACGATATCACACATAGCTAAGACAAAATATGTGGACCATATGACAATTGGACTAATTACGGGTGCACACGTAATCACAAAAATTGGGCGCATGGAAAACATAACAAGTACCAGTGTGTGTAACCTATCATGACTTGAATAACAACACGGATGAGGTATGATAATGGCATGGTGAATACGCCGCCGGTACATCCTATACATAAATATCCTGTCATACTACCAAAACTAGAGTTATTCGTGCCATAAGAAGTTTTGGGTGACCAACACTTACGTTATTTATCTTTTGCGATACCGTTTATGTTATAGTTTATATTTTTAGGGGAAAGTTTCTTCACTGACCAATGGCATTTGTACTGGAAGGAGCTTGTCTTTTGTGGTTGGAGCCAATTATTGGTAATGTTGGTAGTACATTATCTCTGAAGCACTACCATTGTCGATGTATATGCGTCGTACCTTATGTCCTGTGACAACTCCAGAGATGATTATTGGAGACTCCTTTGCTTCCCTTGGGTTTATTGGTGGAAAGAACATTAACTGCTCCATCCATGGGGGCAGTATGAACGTGGCTTTTTTTGGTACCATATCCTGGGGTGGTTCGGATCATGTGAATACCTGCCTGATTGTTAGGATTAGGTATTAGGGTTGCAACTGGTTTTCCTTCTTTTAGATCTCGCAACAGGTGTGATAACTTTCCTGCTTTACATGCTTTTTCGATTTCTTGTTTTAAAGACCAACAGTCATCATCAATGTTATGGCCCCTGGCTTGATGGTATTCACAATATTTTTTTGTATTTCTATGGGTTGTAGGTTTCTGCTTCGGAAGGGTAGGTAAACGTATTTGTTTAGTGCTCAGGATTTCACATGGTGTTTTGGTGAGATCGGAGTAACTCGTTGCTCGAGGGTGACCGCCTGAGGAGCGGTTGAAGCTTCCTCTATCATTTCTATCATTTCGGGAGTACGGCTGTGACTGATGTTTAGACCAGGAGCTATTTCTGTCAGGCTGCGGCTGGCCATTTTTCTTCCAAGAACTGCTTCTTAAGCTCCCCTTATAATCACCATCCCCTGTCTGGCCGCATGCACTTTTACCCCTAGCAAAAGCTCTTGCTCGTTCCATGAGTGCTTTCATTGTTTTTGGGATATCTTCGTGTAATTTTTCCACCAGTTGATTGTTTCGTACCCCATGAGAAAACCCTGATATCTGCAACTGGTCAACAGCTCCGGATATCTGCATACTTTCCTTATTGAACCTTTCAATGAATTTTTCCAACGACTCTCCATCCTTTCTTCGGATATTATGTATTTCAATGATGTCTTTGGTGCATCGTCTTTGTTGGAAAAAAAAAATTGTAGGAAACCCCTCCACAGGTCATCCCAATTTGATATTTCCCATGCTGGCACGCCATCGAACCACACTCTTGCTGCTCCAGTCAAAGTTTGGGCGAACATGTGGCACCATGCTGGCATGGGCCAAAGTTCTATCTCCGCAGCCACCCCCCCCCCCAATGAAAGACATAATCGTCCGGGTCTGATGTCCCCTCATATTTTTTGACGGTCGCTGGCATTTTTAACTTGGCTGGGAGCGGGGCGCTGGCTATACGCGTAGTGAACTTCGAGTAGGAGGTCATGTAAGCTGGGCGGTATGGAGTGGTGAGATCATCGTTTATAACTGTAACACCCCAACCGATGGCGGAATCATTGAGGTGTCACGTAGTGACGATTGTTCAAAAGCTCATGGTACTAAAATGTAAATATTTGATTATTGAATATTGTTTTACAACATGTGAAAATGAATACATAACAAAATTTAGATAGTTGATTTATTTAGTCTAAGTCCAAAGTCCTATATGAAGCGTCAAGCAGCTTATCCTGAAACATGCACCAAAATAAATTTTGTCAACATATGATGTTGGTGAGTACTACTTAGCTTTGTACATATAGTATAAGTTTGAAAAGTAGTACAACTCATGTGTCTAGCATCACCAAGGCATTATGTAAACACGCAAGTAACCAAACAAGACAAAGATCAAATGTAAAGTTGATAAGTTGAAATTGATAATGAGCACCCTAACACGTGTCAAGTCTGAAAGAGCACCATAACATAAGTTATGTCTAAATGAGCACCGTAACATAAGTTACGTCTATATGTAAAGAGCACCATAACATAAGTTATGTCTAGATGTACGATTTTGTATGTAAGCTACGTTCATGTTCAAACATAAGCACAAAGATAAACAAGACACGTATATGAATTGTAAATGAATAAAAATGTATGTGAAATGAATGTGCAAGTTTTGTATACTTGTGCATGAATCACCCCAAAAGTGTAAAACGAAAAAGGGGATAAGTAATACTCACCTTAGCAAGGTGGTAAGTCTTGTGGAATTGAATAAATGTAATCCAACGTTGCCAAGTATTACCCTATGTATAAGGTAACAAATAAGTCTAAGTCTATCTAGTCTATAAGTATTTTCTAGGGTTTCGAATTGGGGATAAGTAGTTGTTTGATTAACAATCAAATTGTTTATTAACTATAAGAAATTTAATAAATAAATAAACAAAAGTCTTTTTGTAAATTTTTAAGTTAAAGATGGTCACAATATAAAGTTTTAAGTATGAAAATAATTTTTATAAAATTATTTTCTTTGAAAATAAAATATTTAATCTATTTATTTCAAATTGTCAAAATATAATTTTAATATCTAAAAATATTAAAATTAAAGAATTTTTGAATTAAAAATTGTATTTCAGGTCTAAATAAATAGAAATAATTTATATAAAATTTTGGTGCAAAAATATTGAAAAATGAATTTATTATGATTTATTTATGATTAAAACTAATAAAAATTAATTAAAAATATAAAAAGAACGGTTTTTCAGAAATAAAAATTATTTCTGAAATGTTTATTGCTATACAAGTTTAGGATAATTTTTGTGAAATTTTATAAAATCGTTTAGATATTTTTATTGAATTTTACAATTATAAATGAATAAACTTGTAATATTTATAATATATATTAAATAAATTATTTTTGAAAAACTAAAAATTGTATGATAAGCTTTACCATTAGGAGATCATATAGTAATTTTTATAGAATTTATAAACTACTTTTAGTATTTAAAAACTATTTTAAAAGATTAATATGTTAAATATATATATATATATAAAAGGGAAAAAATGTTTGTTGGTTATGGGAGTCGAACCCGGGCCTCTGGCCGGTTCGAAGCTTTATCACAAGTGTGGCCACCAACTGAGCCACACCCTGAGAACGAATAAACTTGGTTAGAAATAATTATATATTTAAGCTTAAATCAGTTTTATACCCTTTTAAAAGAAAAGAAAAAGAAACGTGCATTGTGGGACTCGAACCCGGGCCGTCTGGCCGGTTCGTGATTTATGAAAAGAGTCCAACCAACTGATCTGTTGATCAGTTGGTGATGATTATGTTTTCGAAATAACTAAATATTCATGTCTGCAACACCATTATCCCCAATTCCTATCCCATGAACCCTAGCTTCTACAATCAGTTTGATTACCGAGTAGTAATCAAATTAACCATAGGGCTATGACTCGGATCAACATAAAGCAACTATAGCCGAGTTTAATTGAAACTTACAAGGCTCTATGACGCGTGAAGAACGAGTTAAACGAAAAAGTCAACGAAGCTCAATCTGTGATTTTTTAACGATTTACAGAAGAAAATGATAGTGGGGAAGTGTTTATCGGCGTGTTAAAGCTTTTGAGGGAGGTTCAATTTATACTAACAACATCTAATCGTATATTTGGAAATTTTGACTCATATTAACCCACATACGTGTGATTAAGCATAATAATGGAAGGTTTTGAATGGGATTGGCTCGGAAGATGCTCGTCTTTGACCTGTTAATCGTGTATGGCCAATTTAATTTGGTTAAGGTTTCCAAATTTTGAGCTTGATTAACTTGGTCAAGGTTTAAGGCTTCTTGGTCAAATATAGGGGCCTGCACATCGGGTACAAGGAAGGAAGAGAAGAGGGTCTGGGCCGGGTCATGGTTTTTGTTTTGGGCTGGAACTTGTGGGCCGCTGAAATGGCTAATGGAGTGGGTTTTGGGTTATGTTTATTTATTTTAGGTGAATAAAAATGGTCATGGGTTGTTAGTGTTTAAGTTTTTTTTTTTTTTTTTTACAAATCTGAATTATTATTTATATTATTATTATTATTATTATTATTATTATTATTATTATTATTATTATTATTATTATTATTATTATAATTATAATGAAGAGGGGCTAAAATCGAATAAAAGATAAAATGAAAGGTGACGGATGTCACAGCATCCCCTACTTTTAGAAACTTCGTCCCGAAGTTATTAGAAACATAAGGTTATGGATGTTTAGGTAAAAATTAAGATAACCGTGGTTTGGAAAAAAAATTCGAATAAGAGGTTTGATAGGTGTGAGTTAAGGATTGGATTAGGTTCGTCTCAAATAGTAAGGAGGATAAGAATCTAGTAAAACACTAAGCTTAGAAATCCTAAAATAAATGTATGAATTGATTGACTATAGAGAGACCAAATGAACTACCAAGTAAGTAGAGTTTGTTCCTGGTTCGACTTCCAGTGTCACTTTCAATGCATCATTAGTGTTTATATATAGGGAGGATGGAGGGCCTCTTTGTGACACCCTCCGGCGTGAGGATAAATATTTGTTTGGTAAGAGAAAATAAGTATAGAGGGTGAGAGAGGTTCAGAGTGTGAGTGAACGTGGGTCACCTGTACTTTTGAGGGGGTATTTATACTAGTCGGGATTTGTTGTACTATGCTCCGATCTAGTAGTACTAGCCCTCAGAGCTTTTAACCTACAACCCATTTTGGTGTACTTGTTATCTCGGGCTTTTAAGGCATCGATGAACCGCGACCCCTGTTGGAAGTCGCGCCTTATTTTGTTATGGTTCGGAGGCAGGGCTTTATGCCTCTTCAATACATCACATTAATTTGTTTTTTGTTTCCTTTTTTTTAGATTTAAAGATTACTAATTCATTCCAGGACAAAGAAAATTACATTAAGATAGCGGGCAGGCGGACAACAAGTTACGCCGCCACCCCTTTCTGGATAGCAAATCCTAATCTACTAAAAACATAACCATGTCCACCCGGAGCCGAGACACTACTGTGAATAACCCGCTGGACCCTGGTCAGGAAACGGGTAGCCTCCGGTGCCAATGAGCCAAAGGTATCAAAAGCCAAAGGTACAAAAACGTGTTGGTTCTTCTCGCAGGCTTTAGCATGTTTTTCTACCTTCTTTGCCTCTGCTTTCCAGACTGCTTGCCCTGCAACAAAGCCACTTTCCCTCAACCCAACTAGGGGAGATACACCCGTCAGGTCAACACAAGCATGCTTCCCCCCGGCCCACCCAAAGACAAGGAGATCTGCTGGTCGTAGGGTGGATCTCCCTTCTGCTGGATCCGAGAGGAAGTTTACAGGGGCCTCCTTCTTGGCTGAGATCCCAGCCCGTCTTAAAATGTCCCACAGAATGTCTCGAACCCAATCATGCAGATATTTAAAACCGGGCAACTCCTTACAATGAACCGCGTGTTCCCCGTATTCATCCAGGCAGGCCTTACGGCACATCGGACAGATGTCATCCTCCTGGTACATTGGGATCATCAGACGATATTTAAGAATGGCCCTGTATTCAATAGCGGACATGCTTTGGCCTAAACCTTCGATCGGGATAACAGTTAGGAAATCTTGGGCGTGGGGGGTTTGTAGGCATTCAATAATTGCCCTCTGACGGGGGACAGACCAAAAACTTCACCCAGGTTCTGAGCGATTTTGCCATAAAGGGCATTCGCCAAAGTTTTCTGAGGCTTTGGGGGGGGGGGGGCGGTGTCCTTGTTAGAAAAACTGCCAATATCAAAACCTGGGAGATAGTCATTTAGCTTTTCGAGGGCCTGCACGTAGTCCAAGTCTGCGCCGAAAACCCCGCTATTTCCTTTTTTTAAACGGAATCTGAAACATAATTTATTAGTGACGGGTTGGATATGTGGTGAACGGTGGTGATGATATTTTGGTGGAAGCCGGAGCTAGGCGGTGGGGTGGTGGTGCCAATGTGGTGGCGGTAACCAATAAAAAGGCCCAATACAGTTATTTTACGCACCTCTTTTCACAGTCTTACAGCTTGACCAATAAAAGGCCCAAATGTAGCCGAGGCCCAATACAATAGCCCAAATGTAGTCGATGATTCCCTGATGGGCTTATCACTTATTAGGGTTGTATGAAAACAACCATATAAAACCCTAACTCATACATCTAAAGAAGAACAGCGCCGGAATTTTCATCAACAATGGTTAGTTTTCCTTTTACTATTTCACGATCATAGAACATCATACAATACATTAAAGTTTACCACGGAACTATCTGTTCTAATAATATTATTCTATTCATATATGTGTAGACTTTTAAACGAAGGAATGGTGGAAGGAACAAGCATGGTCGTGGCCATGTTAAGTTCATTCGTTGCTCCAATTGTGGCAAGTGTTGTCCTAAGGTCACTTTCTGACTTACCCTTTTTTTGTTTTTAAATTTTCTTTATATTTTCGTAACCTCGTAATCTGCCACAAATGTTTTCAGAACCGGAACAGATGGCTAACCTTGTAAAGAACCGGATGATGTTATTAATAAAATTTAAAGCCAAACCGAACTAAATTAACCGACAAGACCTAACCAAATTAATAAAGGAGACTATTAAAAACCAACGATTTGGTTTTGTATTTTCTAGGAATCGATTTGTACAATCAGATAATTATTCAGATTATTGGCTGTTTATCTGCGTATCACTTGTAATTGTAATTGGCTGTTTTTTACTCTATAATAGTTATTCAGATTATTACGTAGTAATTTAAAAAATAAAAGATAATTAAAAGTCTGTCTATTTTTTAATGTTTGTTATTGAGTTTATGGATTATAAATTTTATTGTTGAATGTTAGTAAGAATGTAACAAATTGAGTAGCACAAATATATACTAATCATTTAATCATTGATTAGAATAACAAACAGTTTTAGGCCTAATTTCATTGATTTTGTATCATTTTTTTTTTTTGCCCCAAAAATTTTAAAATCAAATGGCTACATTGTAAAAATCCAAAGCCATACTGTTTTCAGACGCTTGAAAACCAAATTTTTGGTTATTGGTTCAGTTTGAACCCAAAAGAGACCTAAACGGCTAAACCGACCCATACACACCCCTATTAAAACATATATTTATATCAATACAAAGGAGAAAAAAGATATGGAGTCTTGACTACTAAAATAATAAGAAAATGAGGTTTCTAGGGAAAATGTATAAAAAAAACTAAAAAAAACTGTCAAACAGGCCCGACCGGTAACTGGTCGGTTCGATTGAAGAAAGATCAATAGGGCTTAACCGGGCTGGTTCCATGTCCGGTTCCTGGTCTAACCTGGCCCAATTGGTCTGGTTTTGAATTAATTGAATAATCTTTGATGGTGATTTACAGGACAAGGCTATAAAGAGATTTCTTGTGAGGAACATCGTGGAACAAGCCGCAGTTAGAGATGTGCAAGAAGCTTGTGCATTTGACCGTAAGATTTTCTGCGTTTGCTTTAATAAATTGTTTGGTTTGATTGATCTGTTTGTTAACAGTTTTCTGTTTCAATGTTGTAGAGTACACCCTTCCCAAGCTGTATTTGAAGATTCAGCACTGTGTCTCCTGCGCTATTCACTCCAAGGTTGTTCGTGTCCGATCACGCACTGAAAGGAGGAACCGTGAGCCTCCAAAGAGGTTCAGTCGCCCAAGGGTATGATTATAAGATTATTTTTTATTCATGGTTATCTAGTAGTGAATAAAACTAAGGGGCTGTTTGATAGCCTCTTAATCAGCCTCTTAACTATTCAGGTCTGAATCATTCAGTATTTAGACTGTTTGTTTCAGCATCTGAATGGAATGATTAAGTGCTGAATCATTAAGCTAATAAGGGATGCTGAATGATTCAGCTCTTAACCATTTAGAGCCTCTTAACCATTTAGACTACTTAATGATTCAGCACTTAATCAACCAAACAGCCCCTAAGTGGGATAGAATTACGCTGCATTTCTATTCAACGTTTGTTTGATTACAAATTGTTTATATCGTTGTGTTTCAGGATGACGCTCCTAAGCCAGGTCAAGCACCACGCCCAGCTGGTGGTCCACCTGCTGTTCGTACTTGAGGATAATCATTGGATCAAGTCACCCAAGTAATTTTTGAGTTGTCATTCTAGCATGCTTTTATAAATGATGACTATTTAGGTTATGTTGAGATTATGTTGTTGGTTTCAAGCCGGAAGCGAATTTCAAGCTTAAATGCTATGAACTCGAGTTTGTTTGATTGGTTGCTTATGTTTTGATGCTGAAATACTATGCTTTAATTCTTGGGTTCAATACCAAGCAAGGCGTTAAACATTCGTTGTTAAATACTCATACCTGTTAACACATTCACAACTTGATTACTACTTGCGAGCCCGCTTGACACCCTATGCTTTGCTTATAAACGAAATACAAATATTTGTGTCGTTTTCTTGGTTATATGTTTACAGTTTACATGTGCACTTATGAGTGATCCGGTTTGGCTTTTTGTGCGTAAAATTCAAATTTTACTTAAGTAAAAGTTATATAACAAATAGATCACAAACGCCTCTTCCCCGTCTGTTCTTTTGCGCCCCATCATCGCTACATAATGCATTGATATAGTTAAAGAGCAAACATAACCCTTACTAAACTATGACATTATGTTGAAATGACTTTTACACATTCCTTGTAACTTTTACTTAAAATTGATATCATAATTAGAGATGCACAAAAGAACCGGTTCCAAAACAAGAAACGAAAACAAACCCGGATCCAAGTATTGCTAGAAATCGGTTAAGGAGGAATCAGCTTCATATCCTATGATTAAAAACCGGTATTATATCCTATAATTAAAAACCGGTTACAAGCTTGTTACACCCGAAGAATCCAACCGATCACTTCCCTCTTCAAAAACGATTCCATGCCTGATTTTAACTTGAACCGATTTCAACCCAGAACATGTTTTTTGCACCTCTTCCATTAGGGGTGTTCAAAGTTGAATCACTGGAAAGATGTACCGGGTTGGAATCGGTCCGGTTTCATCCTAACTGAATCTGGTTACGTTCGGTTTTCGGCTCCACCCAAAAAATCTATCAAACCGAACAACCCGAACCGAGGAAACCGGTTAACCCGCAAACCAAACCAATAAACACCATCCATAATGATGTCGTGATGATAGAAGTACCCAAATTCAAGTGATGGGCCTAAATAAAAAAAAACCCAAGATCAATGCTCATCAAGTAGCCCATTATAGTCTGAAAGATATTTTATTGGGTTAAAAATAAAAATAGGGTTTCCTAAAAAAGCCTTAACTTGAGGGAGCAACAAACCTAACGCCGGCACGCTAATCTACCGGATAACCCGCCAAATCTTATTCACAATATGGTTAGTTAATCTTCTCAATTGTATTTTTCACCATCATTTACTCTCTCTTTTTATACTTTTTACCGCTTTCCAGTTACTTAATTTTATTAAAATAACCGGATCATATATTATCATATATTAGGGTATGTGTAGTGGCAGAGGGTTATGTTGGGGTTATGGGATTAAAATATTAAAAAGTAATAGAAAAGGAGTTATGTGGGGGTTATGGAAAAAGAGGGTGTAGTGGGAAGGAGGGTTATGTGGTGGTTATAAATGATTGGTAATGATTAGTTAATTATTGTTTTTTAATTAAGTAAGAATATTTAATACTTAATAAAATTTCATTAAAAATAAAAAAGTTACAAATACTAAAACCAAAAATTACAAATACTAAAAAAAAAAAATACAAATACTAAAAAAAATTACAAACCCTAAATAAAAGATAAAAATACTCAAATGTTATATTTTTTTTCGATTTTCGCCTTTTGGTTCAAGCACATTTCCAAGGCCTTGCCTTCTAGGTGGTCGTGCGGTGCCGTGTAAAACGCAAAGTCGCGTTCAAACTGTCGTTCCTTCATGATGTCAACCACCTCTCGGTTTTCTTGGATACGCTGAGCCCCGATATCGCGCAAGTCTTGGAGCCGCTGGTTCATTTCAGCAAATGCCGGGACTAACTTATCAACCCCCGACGAAGACTCCGTCCGTGCGGCTCGAGCAGCCTGTCGACCGGCGGGACGAGGTAGCTCCTCCGCCCCCTCCTCCCCTACAAAAAGGGATTTTCTTCTGGTGAGTTGAGGTCGACATAACGCGCGTCAGACGTAGGCGTTTCGGGATCAACCGAGTCAGAGGTCCTCGACTTTTTTGAAGGCCTCGTATTTTTGGCCCTAGATGAAGAAGTTCCAACCGTTGGGCGGACGGGGTGCCATTTGGTGCAGTCTTTCAGCACGCGCCAACATTTCACGTACGCGAAATTCCCGTACGTCTGATTGTATTCTTCCAAAGCCGCCACAAAGACATCCTCGTCACTTTGCCCACTTTTCCACCCGTACTTGGTGCGCTGATAAATGCCCTGAAAATTTGTGCATTTTTTGTTGATATCGGTCCACTTGCCCGATATCGAATCGTTCTCCCGGTAGCCCTCTCCTTTACCAGAGAGATCAAAAAATATTGCCCGTACTCTTTTCCAAAAATCGCCATTGGATTGATAGTTGGCTGAAAAAAACATACCAAAAAAACATTACCAAAAAATATAACATTACCAAAAAATATAACATTACCAAAAAACATTACCAAAAAATATAACATTACCAAAAAAAATATATCTTACCAAAAAAAATATAACATTACCAAAACAATATATAATTTCTTACCGACTTCAGGATCCTCCGACACGTCAACCCACGCTCGGGTTAACGAGTACAACTCGTGGTCGGTCCATGGTATAACGTTTTTCTTGGCATCCCACCTCCTATGGGCATCCCAAAACTCCCTCCCATGTTAACATTATACATGTTGTAACACCCCAAAATTTCGTTTAGTCTAAATACGCCTTTAGGCGTAATTGATAAAATAACAAGCGAGTTAAATGGTGGATGTTTTTAACAACCAAATAACAACAAACCCGTTTCATTTAATTACGCTAATAGGTGGGATCAATATATATACAATATTGAGCCCATTATCAAAAAGGAATATTTTGCGGATAATAAAACGAGACATTGACAAGTCCCGTAAATTGCAAACACACGTGGGAACATTATGAGAACTAACTTAATTAGTAAAGATCACATACTTGTACTAAACCGGAGGGGCTGAACTTGACAACTAGGCAAAGTTGGAATAAAATGGGGGTTAAGAGTGAAAATGTGTGATAACACACACTAAAATCGTTCTTCACACCATCAAAAACACACACACAAGAACCTCCACCAATTCAGCCCCAAATCATGCCAAAATCGATGGCTTTTCTAAATGCATGATGGAATTCATGATCATCTAGTGTTCTAAACGTCATAAGGTAACTCTAGATCCTTTTAAATCATCCAAATCCATGGTATATTGAAGATGATGGTTCTAGGGTTTTATAAAAATGTGGAATTGATGGTTAATATAGGTTGCCCTAGCCTTGGGGAGCCTTAAACATGTATAATTTGGTTACAAATCACATTTAATATGTGTGTTTGATTATGTTCATATGAATATGTTAACTTATGAAATTGGGGTTTTAACCTCTAGGTTGAAACCACACATGGTTAGTAGTTTTGGTGACTCTTAGGAGTTGTTATAATGATCAAATTTAGTTAAAATGCCTAAATATCTTGTTATGATAATAATTAGATACATGGCTATATTTTGGATAAACTTAAACTCATGAAAATCAAGTGAATTTGGTGGGTGCACACCAAGTGTTTGATGAAATGCCTCAATAGTCTTGTTTGCAAATTGAGGTGATAACTTGATTTGGGTAATCATGGAATTACCCGCATATAAAACGCGAAACACATGTTTAAAAGATGAATCACACCATACATGAAAAGTTTAGCCAAATGATAATTGGGAAAACAAAATAATGGTGTGAATAAACTCATGAGATGTGTTAGTTATTGGATATAATGACTAACTTAATTAATCTTATGAGTATAGTGAAGGTTGATCTTGTCAAGCTAGGTGCAAGCTTGGATGGAATGGATCAACGAACTAAACGGGTCAAGCGGATATGAGCCTTTAGTGCAAGTCAATGGGAATGAATACAAGTAAGTTCTACTTACACTACTAGACTATGACATGGATTAAGTGTTATATATATTGGTATTGAGTGTGTACTAAAGACAAATCCCAACGGGTGAAATTCATTAAGTGGGTCAATTTATGTGGATTCACAATAAATCAAGGTTTATGAGATTAATTGAAACCATGAGTGGTGACCGAATGGTGAAATTCATCAAACGGGTCAATTAATAATGATATGTAAGAAATGATGTTTTAACCCAAGATGGGTCACTTAAATCATTTGAATGAAATTGTTAAGCTTGTTGTTAAATGGGTCAAGTTTGTAACACTTGAACCATATATAAAAACTTGGATAACTTAGTATTATGAACTACGAGTCTAAACGGGTCAAATGGTGATATCCTCACCATGTGAGTCCAATACTTGATGCTTGTATTTCAAGCATTAAGATTCATAAAGTTAAACGGGTCAAATGGCAAGTTATTGCCATTTGAGTTCCGAGAAATTAACGTTGTCTATTTAGAAAGCATACAGGTAGATGCAATTGCGCGTGCATTCTTGATGTTAAGAATCATGGAGGATAAACACAAGGTATGGATATGGGTCAAGGCCACCCGGTAAGTCCGTAGTCAAATAAACGCCTTCGGCGAAGCAACATAGGTGATAAAGTACCCACATGAAGTGTGGGTGCAAATCAAGTAAGTTATTTCCATAACTATGTCTAATGCGCGCTAAGGCGCTTAGAATCGACCACATTAGAACAATCTTGAGAAATGTTGAAAATCTAAGTCCGTGTGGACTTAGAAGTTTTTAAACAAGTCATTGAGTCAAAAACATTGGATTTGAAACAAGAAGTTTCGCCACGAATGGCTAAATTGAAAGATTTGGTCATGAGGGGCATTTTGGGGATTTAAAGGATTAATAAAGGTTGATTCTAAGAATCTAAGTCGTAATGAAACAAATCGGACAAACGCTTTTGTTGATCAAGTGTCTAATGACTTGACAACTCAAACGGTATGCAATTTAAGTGGTCAAAAGTGCCTTGTTTGAATTAAGGCCTTAATGGGTCAAATTGGGTAAAAGTCGCCATAAACATTCAAAACTAAGAACCGGATCATGGCGACATAAACCGGACCATAATTTCAGTCAAACAAAGGTTTAATTAGTCGGCAAGTCATTACTTAGGCTTCGGGAATCATCAAATGCGGTTGCGACATGATTCCCACGCTTAAAAGCCACCAAAATTACATCAGAAGCTTCGAGCGGCCGCGCGAATAAACCGAGCGGCCGCGCGCTTTGACCTGCACGTCAGCACGAACTTTAAAATTGCGTATAAAATCGTAGAAAAATCGTTAGGAGGTGTTCTTTATATGCCTGGAAAGCTCTCGGAGCGTAGAACAATTCTCATTTGAAAGTCGAAGTCAGATTTTGGGTTTTAGAAGGGGTAAAAGCGATCCGAACAGCTGCTGCGCATAAGTTGCAGCAGTTTGTTCTCCTGATAAAGGGCCGTTTGGCCTGGTTCGTTCCGTATCAACGTGTAACGAATACCGTACTAGTTTAAATGTATCATTGACAACCCACTAACCATTTTTGTGAAATGGTGCTAGGTAAACAAGTGAAGGAAGTCCCGGAGCAAGGATCAAGTCGCGAGAAGAACCGAACACGCCCGAACACTCATCAAGCTTCCGCACTAGAATCTAAGAACTCCGTTAAAACACAACATCTTAAAATATGTTTCAACTATTATAAAGTAAAAATTTGTGTGAATCAAACATGTATTTGATCTTAATGGGTTGACTTATAAAGAAAATTTCAAAGTTTTAATCGGGAGTGGTTTTTAGTTAAGGTCGAAACCCGTAAGATTAGGCAATAATCGCGTGATTACGGGTTAGGGTCTTACACATGTTAACATTATACATGTTCGGGTCCCAACCATACGGTTGGTTTAAGAGGTTCGTGAAACTTCGCGGGTTTGAACCCGAACCCGGAGCTATAGGTCGGGTGTTGTCGCCACTGGTTTGGGAACCAAACCCGAAACCTCGACCGAAAGGATTCATCTCTTCTCTCACAAGAAAATTTCAAAGTGTGTGTGTGTGTGTAGTGGTTTTTTCAGCAAAGTATGAAGGATGTATATGTGTGTGTGAGTCTTGTGTTATTATGTATATTTATATAACAATTTTTTTTTTTTATTAAATGCTTCGAACAACCCCCGGTCAAAGAGCATTCAAATCAATTACTCTCCCCAATGCCATGCAAAACGCCAGTTATGTGGGTAAATATTCCAACCCAAAACGCCCTATAGCGCCTGGGGGGCGGTGTTCCCCGGCGCTATAGGGGCTATAGCGCTGCACAACGAGGGCCACTACACATGCTCTTATGTGTTAATCTGTTATTATACATTATGAAGTTTTCCGGTGACTTAATTTTATTAAAAACCGGATCATATATTATCTGTAATTATGTGTAGACGTTTAAGAGAAGGAACGGAGGTAGAAACAAGCATGGACGCGGTCATGTGAAGTTCGTTCGTTGTTCCAATTGCGGCAAGTGTTGCCCTAAGGTCAATTCCGTTTCCATCTTTGCTTTGTTATATCTGTTTTTACCTATAATTTGTTGAATTGATAATTGTTTGATTGTTGAATTGAATTGTGAATTTTTTTTAATATTAATTTTTGAAAAAAAAAAGTATAATTAGAAAATGTGAAGTGAATTAGGACTTATCATTTTTAGTGATGAATATTAGGACAAGGCTATCAAGAGATTTATGGTGAGGAACATAGTGGAGCAAGCAGCTGTTCGTGATGTTCAAGAAGCTTGTGCATTTGACCGTAACTTTTTCGACATTAGCCTATTCAAATGTTAGTATTATTTTTATTGTTTAGTTTGATGACATTTTTTTTATATTGCACTGATGTAGAGTACACACTTCCAAAGCTGTATTTGAAGGTGCAGTACTGTGTTTCGTGTGCAATTCACTCTAAGGTTGTTAGGGTTCGATCACGGACTGATAGAAGGAATCGTGAGCCTCCAAAGCGGTTCAGTCGCCCAAGGGTATGCTTTTTGTTTTTTAGTCCTATCTATTTATTTCTATGTTGCTTGTTGCTGTAAATTGATTCTCTGCCTCGCTTGAGCTCGAGCTCTGATCGTTTAACTAAAGAGAATTTGACCTCGAGGTATATTTCTAAAGCCTGACTACTTTTTCAAAGCTTGAGCTTGGTTCAGGCTTGCCTTGTTTATGCTGGTTTAGTCCGGTCTAGGCCACTTTAGCTGGTTGAGGCTCTTTTTGCGCCTTGCTTTGTTTGAACCGGCTCCTCACCTCGTTTGGGTCATAGTTTGTTGGATACGTACGCGTTGTTAACTTGTTATAAACTTCAGATGAATTAGAGCATGTCTAACTGGTTTTTATAGAGGTGGCAAAGTGGGTAAGGTCAAATAGTGTAAGAAACTGGTCAAACAGTTTTAATAATTCATTGTTTTGAGTTTTGACATTTTTATTTGTTTCAGGATGACGCTCCCAAGCCCGGTCAAGCTCCACGCCCAGGTGGTGCTGGTGGTCCACCTCCTGTTCGCGCTTGAGGATACAATCTTTGTATCAATGTATGTTCCGGTTTGAAGATAACTTTGTGTGTTCGTGCTATAATGTTTATGTAAGAATGTAGAATACTTGCTAGGTTTTGGCCTTGTGATCATCAAGATTTTGTGTTGGTAGTTACTTTAATTGACCAGTTGTCTTTGTTCTGATGCTCGAATCTTGCGATATCAACTAGAGAGGGTAGTTTAAGTTTATGGAATTATGTTTAGTATCACTTATTATTTTTACATATTAGAAGAGGTTTTACTGTTATTTAAACTAGTTAAAACCAATCCTAATGGTCAAAATAATACCTGTAATTGGTAATTCCAACAATGTAATTCATTAATTCTACGGCCACCAAAGCATTGGTAAAACTTTTACCACTAATCAACAGTCCATTGAACTTTGGTCATTGGTTTGAAAAGGTGTCCTGGTGTGGCGGTTTCACCCGCATGGTCCTTCGCTTCAGGCTACTACAGGCAGTTGTAAAACATGAAGTGTAGTAATAGGTTATTAATATATCTAGAGTTTTGCGTGATCAAATTTATCAAATAAAAACGTTTTATAGTTTTTTTTCGGCCCTTGCCATCCACAAGTTCAAGCTTCGCCACTGCACAGACAGGCCCTGTGGATTGCCAATAATCTTTAGTCTCAACTTTATAAAATTACATGTAAAATATTACCTGTAGTCTGAACGTTGGTTACTTGTATAGCCCCATAAGTGTGTCAAAATAGTCGACACAGATTCAGTCGACACAGATTTATTTTAAAAGAATCAAATAGAGTACAAAAACTCTCAAAGATTACAAAGAAACCCTCACTACAAATCTCTCAAAACCTCAAAGATTATCTTTATGATAATCTGTCACAAAATACACAAGAACTAAACAGGGTTGTTGGATCAAGATGATCAAACAACAACAAATCCTAATGATCAAACAACAACAAACCCTAATCTGTGAATGTGAACGAGTGAAAACGAGAGAACACTAAATAATCAGAGAAGCAAAAGTGGTAAAGGGACGAGACAACCAGCTATTTATAGCTGCAAAGTTGTGTTTTCTCATCCAAATCAACGGCCAGAAAAGCACCCATCCAACGATCAAGAATAGGTGTGTTTCTTACACACGGATTGCCAAGTTAGCCACTAAAAGGCTGATAAAAGACCAACAAGCTGGGCTTGGGCCAATCACAACTAAGCCAATGGGTTCCTGATAAATGGGCTCGAACCACAACAACAATAACCAGCCCAATTCCATCCTTTTTATAACACAATGAAATGTTATGGGAACCTACAAAGAAACCACTCATGCAAAATATTCAAATACCAACATAAAAGGATTTTTGGTTATTATAATTGTTAAGGGTAACATACCTTTTAACAAAGTGAATTACCACTAGTTTGTTCAGGTAAGTTAATGTAAAATGACATAAATGCCCTTAATATTAAAAACAAGTAAATAAATAAAATAATTCAAGTGGGGCACCACCTAAAAAAATATTATTAAAAGAAATAATAAAAATTTAAAGGGCCAACCATCATCTTCTCCGTCATATTAAAAAACCCTAACCTAAACGCCATACTTCATTGTATTCATCCTCATCAAACTCCACTGGCCTTCTTTGACGGCCTACATCTTCCGATGTAGACGCCATGCGATGTAGTGTTTGTTGCAAGCAGGGCCGGCTCAACCATGTTGGGGGCCTGAAGCGAAATAAAAATCTGGGGCCCTATTTATATAAAAAAAAATACTGAAAATAATTATAAAATTCGCTAGGAGGAGGGATTGAACTTATGACCTTGCAGTTAACAACCAAAAGCTTTAACCAACTGAGCTATTCCATCTATATGCTCTTATGTAGCTTTATTTTTATTATATATCATCAAAATTAGGAAAACTATGAGGCTCTTAGAACTTGGAGGCCCAAAGCAAAAGCCTCATTTGACTTGGGCTTAAGCCGGGCCTGGTTGCAAGTGAACAAAACCACGTTAGGGTTCGTGCCAATAAATGGGAGGAGTTTGATTTCACAGATTGTCGGTGGTATGGGGGAGAAATTAGATGAATAAGCCAACGATAAGTGTTTGGTGTTTAACAAAGGGCCCAGTCCTACTGGTACTAAGGTGTTAGAAAAAAATGTGTTTTTCTACTAGTGGTAAAGGTTGAAGTCCTGTGATGGACAAAAAAGTATAGATTTATAAGTAGGTTTAGTCGTTTGAATGATTTGCTCGTTAGCCATTCTAAAAAAAGTGTTAGATGTTTGGGCAGCTGTGATTATGACGGTTTTTAAGTTTCATATGATTAGAGAAAGTGGTTTGTACTTGAGTTAAAAGAAAAATAAGGGTGAATGTAGAGGCTAACTCACTTGGTAGAAGTTCTTACCTCCTAGTAGAAGAACTTGTGTTTAATATCAAGCAAGGTGATAATGTGGTTTAATTTAATATTGAGTATAAGTTGTGTACCAATAACCATAAAAAAAGAAAGATAAAATAGAGGTAGTATCATTCATTTAAAAGATTTTTGTGCAATAAGATTAATTTATGTTTTTTTTAAAAGTAATATGTGATTTTTTTTTATATATAATTTTAAGATTGTTAGGTTGAAGTGTAACATATTATATCTAGTACAAACAATCCATTGCATCATTATTCGGCTAAAATAGTAAAATAATGATAAGTCTTCATTGATCATTGTATTACTTGTAAGCCACAATGAAGCCATTATCATATAATTAGCTAAAGCCTAATTATTCCCATGATCATTATATTCCATTGCAACTTAATGTGAACTAACCGTTTACAAACATTGCGTATACAATTATTATAAACATAACTCAAATGCTCTCTATTATTTTAAACATTTTTTTAGTTGTTTTAATACTATAAGATGAATAGATGATTAAAACTAATAATAATAAAAGATCTAAAGTATACATCCCATAAATTTCAATCCATTATTCTTTTTGTTCGTAAGTTCTAAAATATATACACCCCAACTAATGCCACTTGAAAATTGTTGGCATGTTATAATGTCAAATCATTAGTTAGGGAGGGGTTAACATTTGTGATTGGAGATGCCCCTAATGGTCCAAAATTTAAACTGGTCTTAAAAAGAGGCTTGTGATTTGGATTTTAGGATCAAACTCGGACCTAACAAATTTAATCCTAAACCAATTCGTTTAAGTTTAGAACTAGTTGTCCAAATCTGCCACTGAGGCTATGGCCCAGTGGTGTGGGGGTGAAGGTGTATAAGGTGTGGTCAAGAGTTCGAATTCCCCTACAGGTGATAAGGGTGAATATTAGAGAAATATTCTGCGAGAATGTAATTAGCCGTTCAAGAAAAAAGTTGTCCAAAACTGAATATCTATAGGTGATGATATGAGTTTCTTTATATAAGAGTTTAACACGTTTGGGATTGATTATTCAAAACAGATTATGCGTTTTGGAAAAGCAGGGGTGGAGCTGCTTATAGATTATTGCGTTTTGATAGCCTAAAAAATTGATTATCTGCGTTTTCAAAACGCAATACAAACACTAAAAACTGATTATCTGCGTTTTCAAAACACAATAATCTAAAAATCAGATTCAAAACGCAATCCCAAACACCCTCTAAATTATAAATTACACATATATTGTCATCTAAACTTAAAAAATTATTAGATGTATATTTTTTTTCCGTTTGAACTACATAAATTCTCACCAAGGGTCTTGTAGCTTAGTGACTTCGATGGATGTAATCTAGGTATTCATTCCCAAATGGTTGAGGGTCCTAATTCCATAGTGAATATTGGTGTAGATTTATGACATAATTAGTGAATGTTTGAGTTAGCTGTTTTATGTCAATGTCACTCTAACAACTCCCACCTCAAGATGAACACAAATCCATGAACAATGAACAAACCACCGCTTAAGTCTGAATACAAATCCCAGGATGATGAACAAGCCACCACTTAAGTCCGAACACAAATCCTAGGACAATGAACAAACCACGAAGTATAAGCTCTTGACCTTCCTCTGAATCTAAAACGAAACTCCAAACAAGAGCCACAAAACACAAGCTCTAGACCATCCTTATGATCCAACACATGAGCCTTAGATCAACTTTCTTAGAACACAAACAAGCCTAAGAAAGATATAAATATACAATACCTATGGAGCACAAGCTCATGATCAGACGTGAACACAAGCTTGCAATGCATATCTATGCACTCGTCCTATGGGGAATATCCATGTGGCGGACATAGATAGCCTACTTGTTAGCAGATGGCATGTGCTAACAATGTGAATATCATTACCAATGGTGGACATGTGTAATGACACCACAACTAAATACTAATGTTCCTGGGCCTATTGGCGGATCTTGAACTTAATATTTAGTAAAATTTAAGTACACTATAAAGCGAAAATACGGAGAGGGGGGGGGGGGTGGCCCAAAGAAAGAACCGCCCTGCCTAGGCCAATCAATGTCCTAACATATGAACGGTCCCCATGTACCAAAGGACCATGGTTGTACGATTCACCTAGCACGCTGGTCGCTGGGCAAAAGCTTCATGGTATAAGTACCTTTTCTCTATGCGAGGAAAAGGTTGACAATCCATTCTAGCTATCGTGCTACTTTGTATCAATTTCTCTTATATGTAAATACTTATTTTTTTGCGTCAGTCGGATGATCCCAAAAATATTTTGCTTCTTCCTGTAACAAGACTGTGCATAGTTTTATTTTATTGTTTTTCCTTGCATCTAACAAGCCTTGAAGATGTTGCTTGGTATAAACCTAGGGCTGTAAACAAACCAAACGTTCGGTGAACCGTTCGTAAACCGTTCGGCGGGAAGTTCGTTTGTGTCCGTTTGTTTAATAAATGAACGAACACAAACAAAAAATTCCGTTTGATTAACTAAACAAACAAACACGAACAAATGTCTCGTTCGTTCGATTGCGTTCGTGAACGTTCGGCAATGTGTTTGTTTACGTTCGTTTATTTATATCCATTCGTGTATGTTTGTTTATGTTCGATCACTAGTTAAAACTTAGGGTAATTATGAACTTTTGAATTAGGAATATCATGTATTCATGCCTATGCCTAAGTAATTTTAGATAATTATGTCTAAGTTAGTACAATTTGACTTATCGACATCGTTTACTAGATGTACTTTGTCTATCGGTTAATATTAACAATGTTTTTTTAGTTAGTTGCATATTAAATGTTTGTTTGTGTTCAAGACCTTTGTTCACGAACAGTTCGCAAACAACTGAATTTCTTAACAAACAAACACAAACACAGAATTATGTTCGTTAGTGTGTTCGTGAACGGTTCGTTTGTCCAAGAAACCTTAACAAACAAACACGAACAAAGCCTTGTTCGTGTTCGTTTGGTTCGTTTACAGCCCTATATAAACCTCTTGGTGTAGCCTTTTATAGCAACCCCATATGGCCATATACCAAAAGTACAATCAAACAATAAATCAAAGGCCATACATAACATAATTTATACATATCATATTCATATGCACATATGAAATTTCCTCTATTTTGAATTTATCATTCTATCTTAAATTTAAAGAAAATTGGCAAAATGTTAAGTATATCTATAAAAAGTAATTGGTTTAATCATTAATGATGTTAGACTTGATATGATTAGGGCCACATGTAAAGTTGTCGTTGTGCCATCAAATCTTGCATCGTTCTTTTGTGACAAATCTAAAAGAGAAGGTACTTTTATGTGACAATTATTAAATTTCATTATTACATTCACTAAACTATTAAATATATATTCATATCCTAACATATCTCTAATGTAATAAAATACCCATATCTACATCCCATCAATAGTGAGATTCAAACAAACTATGACATACCAAGATTCGATTGAGACATGTTATCTCAAAAACACCAAATCAAACTAGCACATCATCATTAATGTTTTAAAGAACCGAAATGTATTTTGAGTTTAGGATGATTAATATATATCTTTGAACTTATTTGGTCTAGAGATTAATGCTTGAAGCTTTCTTATTTTGAATTTATGTGTTTCTTATATCGCCCATGATGTTATTTTCTGTTTTTAGAACCACCCCGACAAGTTAAGTGACAAAACAATTTTTTGGTTATAAGAAACGATTTTAAAGTAATTAGGCAGAAGATGAGCTCTAGAATGAGTACCCCAGCCCCGACCAATCCCACTCCGTCACGTCAAAACGGACCCTAAGTACCCTGGTAGCACGAAAACATTCGAAGCACTCTAGAATACTTTGACTAGATGTTTGAAATTGATCAGAATGTTTTTGATAGGAGGAGAAGTAGTGAAATGGTTAAAAAAAACACGAACATTAAAGGTCATAACACACAAAACCTCATTCTCTCTTCTCGGCAACATATTGTCATGCAAATGAAATCTGTAACTTTACTTAGGAGTGGCGGCGGTATTATCACGCGACAACCGTTGCCGAGAACCCCTACCCGTAGAGTGCACCCTAGAGTTCTAATGCTTTAATACACATTATTACATTTTATAAATGCTAATAAAATATAACTTTGTAATAAAACCACTTTAATTCAAAAATATCAAATGTCAACACTCAAACCCATCATTATGCATTTATCCATCATTGTGATTATGTGTAATTTAATAAAGTATGGCGTCTTAAACATCAATTTAGCTTTAAAAAAATATATATTCAACAATATTATACCACCTCAAAAGTAATAAACAAGTAGCAAAATTACAAATATACCCATATAAAAATCATACAACAAACATATCTAAAGTGGACAAAATGGTCTACCCAACCGAGCCCTATGACTTGGAATCGTGAAATGCCTCAAACGTCCTTCTTGCTCTGTCAAATATCCGTCACATAAAAACGCCTTAGAAAACTTATCTTCTACCACTCTATCGACATCGTGCACGAACACATCCGTCTCCCCATCCGCCCGGTTCCGCCCAATTAACCCAGCCGTGTATATCGCCTTCATCCTCCCTGGCGCTTCGTCATGGTACCCCGTTGGAGCGTCCACCATTATTAAGTCCCATTCCACTTCGTAGATTTCGTCCGGCAAGTTCCCTTTCATCGACAACTCGCATTTTGATACCCTTGGATCCTCGACGACCTTGCACTCCTCTTGTTTTCCTATCTCCATCAAGTCTGATGCTCGTGACACCTATTAGATAAAATATATTAGTTAGGGTTTACTTTAATTATCATTACAATAATATTAATATATGGTTTGAATAAATTTTGTATGTTATTATTCACATTGTAGTTTAATTAAGATTCTTTTCTAACTAATAATATTAGGGGTGTTCATAGTCTAGTTCGGCCAATTTTGGCTTTGGGCCGAACTGATAACTATGGTTTTAGTAAAATTACTAACTACAACAGACAATTCTGTTCGTCCGACCGGTTGTCATGGCTTTGTGGTCTGGTTCGACCAGTTTTGACTTTGGGTTGAGCTGGTAACTACGGTTATGATAAAATACAAACTGAACCGGGCTAGGGCCTATTTGGTAGCCTCTTAATGAGGCTCTGAACCATTCAGCTCTGAATTGTTCAGCATTAAGACTGTTTGTTTCAACCTAAAAAATGCTCTGAATGGAATGATTAAGAGCTGAATCATTCAGACTTGGTGCATAGCTGAACCATTCAGCACTTAATTATTCAGAGTCTCTTAACCATTCAGACCTCTTAATGATTCAGCACTTAGGGGCTGTTTGGTAGCCTCTTAATGAGGCTCTTAATGGAAAGGTTAAGGCTGAATCATTAAGACTTGGGATGTTGCTGAACCATTAACCACTGAATCATTAAGCACTGAACTAGGCTGAACTTTAATGAAACTCTCGTACCAACGTGAAACAAGAAAACTAACCATACAGACCTCTTAACCATTCAGCTCTTAATCAACCAAACAACCCTTTAATGTCTATATTTTCAAATCGACCAAAGCACTCAGACTTTTTTCTCAGTCTAAACAGTTTGGTCGATTTTGATTGTTCATTAAACAGTCATAACTAATATATTCTTTATAATACCTTGGTGTCGTAAACCACGTGATACGACTCCAAATTCGGAAACCTCGACTGAATTTGTCGTATCCACGACTTATCCTCTTCAAGAAACACCGTGCGGCCGCCATTATTAAGCGCGGCCCACATCGGGCTATCGTATCCGAGTCCAAAAACCAAGAAATTGCATGGCGATTTCTTGTTGAGGACTCGGAGACTAACCGATATTTCTTTAAACGTTTGTTGTGGAGTTATATTAGAAGTAACATAATGCACAAGTGTCTCCGCGGTCGCTGGAGAAAGCTTGTTGCATGTTTGTGATTCTATGGGTATCGTGTGTTTGATCGGTGGGCAAGAAAGCGGTCGGGTTGGTAAGGAAGATGATCGAAAAACGATAACGAGTAGGAACACGAGTAGGAAGACGAAGGCGAGGAGGATGGGCTTAGTGGCAGTGATGGAATTGGGTTTGGTTGTTCTCATGGTGGTTTGTGGTTCTAGAGAGAGAGGAAGGGTGTTTGTGTGTTATTTGAAGGGGAGGAGAGAGAGAGAGAAGAAGGTGGGTGAGACGTGGAAGAAGATGAAGATAAATTAATATTTGGAGTAGGAAGGAAGGGAGGGAGGTATAGGAACGTTACATTGGATACGACTTTAAGGCTTATAAAATGCAACTTAATTTTGTTGAATTGGTAGCTAATTTGAGTGATTTTAGTATTTATGGGTGAGAAATCATATTTTTTTATGTTAACTTAATATTATGCATGTATCGAATAGGAAACTGAAAATACCAATATCCGTCTGTCTCTCATTGACATCCTTGAATTATTAGAATCTTAGAATTTAAAGAATAAAACTTTAAGAAAACAACATGTTAATACTATATGTCTATATCAATAGTTGTATTTTTTTATTTTTTTTTATATTTCTATTATTTTTATTATTTCTATCAATAGAAGTGTCTAACAAGTCTCTCAAGTCTTTAGTTCTGTGAATGAATAGCTGATACACACGAATTGATAATTCTAACCAAGGTGACAAGTTTTGGGGTTTCACGGTGTTTCAGAGGATTGGTCGCTCAGTTTAGGAATCGCATGCTAGTTTGGTTGAGTTTTACTGAACCATCTTCGTTTGAGCCTTTTGATTAAACCATTGAACATGTTCAATGGTTAGATCGGATTTTAATATTTTATTTACGTTTATTTGTTTTCTTTTGAAATCTGTTTTATTAATTTATTTACCATTTCATCCATTTCCAATAAAAAAAAATTAGCATTACCAATTCACAATAAAGATAAGTATTTTATATTACGTTTTCAAATATATATACACGCATATTTTTTAAATTTTTATGATGTGTTCTTCTTTTCAAAACCATAGTCTG
The DNA here is from genome assembly GCA_028751855.1 of Ambrosia trifida. Classification (NCBI taxonomy): domain Eukaryota; kingdom Viridiplantae; phylum Streptophyta; class Magnoliopsida; order Asterales; family Asteraceae; genus Ambrosia; species Ambrosia trifida. The sequence goes on from CM054129.1 coordinate 13,223,784, forward strand.
TTTGGTGCACAATACATTAAAATTATATTATAATCTAATTTATTGTGTTTAGTTAAATCGTGATGGAGGGTGATCGAATAGTTGGTGTATGAAGAGGGTGACAGGGTATGTGGTTGGTGGCATACCTTTTGAGTAAAGTTTAATTTTTAATTTCGTGTTAGGTTGATATTTCTACTACCCATTATTTCTTATATTCATAATATCCTAGTTCATATTTTCAACTGGAATTCTTTAATCTACAATCACATACCTAATCATGTCACACTTGACTATCAAAAGATTAGTAGTTGTCTCGATAGCTAGCTAACGCGCAACTAGGACATAAGATCATATCAATTCAATATCCCTTTTGTCGATATTTGATAAGTTGGGAACATACCAAAAACCACTCTTCAAAAGAAGCGTTCACTCGAGCCCAAAACAATTTTAATGAACCGTATTGAAATCTTTATATTCGTGATTTCGTTGCCATAACCAAGGGGAGCAAGGTTAGCAAGATCATTAAATAGGTGACTACAGATTGATTCAAGAGCCCTACCCTCGTGGGGGTGTGTCTTCATTGTATGTCTTCATTTCCAACTACAAGACCAATTGACCAAACCCCTTTTCAACCACATATTAGTTAAAAAATAATTTGAATAACCTTTTATCACATAGCCTCTATTTCATTGTGATACCGACACTAATGTTGCATCCTTAATTTGTTTACACATTCGGAAAAATATGGTATAAATAAAACTTCTATACTAGAGTGTACTACACATAAATACAATGAGACTAGTAAATACGATAAACTAACTCAGTAGAAAGCGTAGATTAAGATGTACATTAAGAATCGATTAGTGGGTGTGTGTATTAGCCATTAAAAAAACCGTAACTCGACATAACTAAGACTGTTATCTTCTAGTAAGTTATCAACATGCAACGCAAACAAATTGTTAACTTCATTCTCTAGTCATGTCTATGTATGGGTCCTTTGTTATATCGCTTGCCTAAAAGGACATGCCCTAGATCACCTATAATACATTGTGATTTGCCACAAGATTTTTTAAAACATACAAATATTATCAATTCAATTTTCGATTTTAGGATATCCGAAAATTGGATAATCCAAAACGATTTTAAATGAACAGTAACGATATCTTTATGTTCATGATTTCATTGCCGTAACCAGGGGAGAAAGGTTCCCAAGATCATTAAATAGGTAACTGTACACTACAAGAAAAGTTAGCAATAGAGGCGAATTTTGTCGCCTCTATTGCTCCATTTAGTCGTCGCTAAAGGCATTAGAGGTGACTTATCGTCCCTATTGGGTCGCTCCTAAAGGTTAGTCGCTATTGCTCATTTTTTCGTCGCTATTGAAAGTCGCCTCTAAAGCTTTTCGTCACTAATACTAATAAGACAATAGAGGCGACAAAAGTCGCCTCTATTGCTTTTCGTCACTAATTCTAATAGAACAATAGAGGCGAATTTTGTCGCCTCTATTGCTTTTTCGTCACTAGCATTTCTGGAGGAATAGAGGCGACTTTTGTCGCCTCTATTGGCTTTTTTTTTTTGGCTATTTTTCCAATTTTCTTTTCCTGTTTCAAACCTGTTAAAAACTTGCTATTTTCCGGTTACGGCAAACCATAATAACATATATCACATAGCACTACAATCATCCTAACACAAATCATTTTACAAACCCACATAACACAACAATCATCCTAACACAAATTGTTTTACAACATAACTATGTCAAATCAAGATCATCGCCGCTACCATAATCCTCGCTTCCATCATCGCCATTGTCATCTTCACCGGTATCATCGGTTTCTTCACTTAAAAAGGCTTTGAGTTCGGCTCGAAATTCCTTGTTCTTAAACATCTCTTTAAAATAGCTCTACAAAAATATTAAAGTTAACCATATATATTAATTACCGAAAAAAAATGTCAAACCAACTAATCGTTTATTTTCCTATACGACACTTGAATAAATTCAGCCACTCATTTCTTGGCTTTCATCAAATAGGGTACATAATAGGCAACCTACCACTAACTAAATGTTACTAAATCTGCATTTGTTAAAATTAAAGGTAAGCTAATGTTCATAAGTTGTTAATCTATGCTGCAGTTGGGGGCTCTTATTAACGACCCTGTTGGTGTTATATCGACAAACACAGCAGATGTACAACTAGCATATGCACGCGCAAAGCCCTGGTCAGTTTCTCAACAACAAAAAAAGTGGATAAGATGCGTCGATATCGACTCATTAAGTTGTAGATCGAAAACCAAAACCCTTCACCTGTACACAGAAGGCTTAAGCTCTTTTCAGTTTCTGTAAATCAAAACCCCTTCACCTGCACCAAAAAAAAAAATTTAGGTTTTTGCAAATCAAAACTGTCACACCCTCAAAATCCACTTGCGGAGTTTTACCGCGAGGCGTATGACAAACCAGGATCCAAACCAACGATCACAATAAACAAGTCTAAATGAACATAATGCAATTTCAAAAACAATGTTTAAAATCCCCAATCACAGCGGAAGCTTATTCAAAACATAATCCAAAATAAACCATGTGTTCAACGTTTGAAAACCATGCAATCCTAACTAGACGCCGTGCAGACGCGTGCGCCCTAGTTCCATTGTGCTACCTTAGCGACCTGAGAAAACATGTAAAAGTTTACGTCAGCACAAAAATGCTGGTGAGTTTACAGGTTTGTAATCCAAGTACCAAGTTCAACCTGTCCATACTATAACAAATCGAAAACCAAAGTACGCTAGCTAGGCGTATGTTTTGTTACTATCACGATTGGAAAACCATTACTAACTCGCAAACCAGATGTCGTGCCCGATGTAGTAAACCTGTTGTTCCTGTTTGAGACAATATGCACCCGCCGACCCTCCAAGTCGACGAGCGGGGTTGGTCACTCCCAATAGCGCTATTCACATTTCCCCGTTGTGCAAACCCGCACATTCATGGTTCCCCCCGGGACTTCCAAAGATCGTATAGTAAACCATAGAAAACCCATAGTATGACAGTAGTTACCAAACATAAGTTTTAACACATGTTTTCTCCCCCGAAAAGTGAAACCAGTTAAAAGAGGGGCCGTAAACTCACCTTAACGTGCAAGCAAGGAATCCGAACAGCAAGTAATATATGCTACCGACACCCTAATAACAGTGTCATTAAGTGAGTATAGGCGTAATATCATTACACCATATAACTCGTTTGTCCAAGGCGTTTTAAATGTTCAAAAGCGTGTAAGTGACACCTAGTGATTCTACATGCATAAGTAAATCCTACGGACCCGTTGGTGAAAACAATGATTAACATCAGTTATGCACTTCATATACACCTCATATAAGTGCTCATACAAGTTCATGTCGAATACAAGTCATACAAGACTCCAAATAGCCACATAAGTGTACATTACTTAATCTGCGTTTTTAGGACAGATTATGCGCTGTGAAAACCAATTTATTAAAAATACTTATCCAATGAAATAGACTCCCAAAATTTTACTGAATATTCCAGGGAGTCTACCGGACAAATCCATATTTTTAGTTCGTGAAAAAACCATACACAAAAATTATGAAAAATCACACAATACAGCTATGTCCAGAAAATACTCACAACAGATCAGATTAGTAGAAAAATTTCCAAAAATTGTGTATTCATCCAAACGGGATGAATCTACTTGGAAAAGTCACTTTTCATCAATATCGACCTACTGTCCAAATTTCATAATCTAAATCTTTGTAGAACTCAAGTTCTGATAGTTTAAAGTTGACCCAAAATATTAATCCGAAAATCTGATTAGACCTTTAATAAAATAAAATTCCAAAAACATATCAATCGACGTCCAAACAACATGATTTTCCCGATTCTAAAAAGCTAAGACCATATAAAACATGTTCATACAAAGAAACCATCAAAACAAGTAATTTAAAGCCACGTTACATACCCTAAAAGTCGGCTTTAACATTATGTCCAGATTTTAAACATGTTAATGAGTTTTTCTTGCATATTATCGACCAAGCACGTCCTATCAACCTCCTAATCATGTAACATGTCAAAATCATATAATATAGCAGCCCAAACATGCAAGGTTTTATCACAAATATTATTATTTATAAACCTAGTTCATAAATCAAAACTATACATTTAACATGTAGTACATCACATAATAATCACAAAGCTTAATGTTTAACATGTTAATCTTTTATAAAACTTATGTTTTGATCATTATAAACCCACATCAGATCTGGACAAACAAGTTTCGTGGTGTTTTAAAACATGATTAAAAGGATTAACACATACAAGAAGGATTAATATACCTTAAGCTCTTCAACCAATTGATCCTAAACCTTCTCAAGCACCTAGGATCTTTAGATTATATTAATGACAGAGGGTAGGGGTTAAAATTTCGTAGTTAGGGGCTGTAGGTCGTTTTAGGGTTTAGTTTTTATAAAAAAAAAAGGTTAAAAACGTTTTTTTTTTTATATAATCTTCAGCGAATTGGGCTTTTAAAGCCATTTAGGCCGAGAGCTGGTTGTTTCCACGCGGGCCCAGGCAGGCTACAACACAAAGCTACTTGTTTTTCCCCTGCACCCCATTCCTCTTTGTAGTATACTGATTTTTTTTTATATAACTACTACTCGCTAAAATCCATGAGATGATTATGCCATTTATGAGTCCATCTTTAGTTACTGACACAATTTCCTTTGTGTTGACTTGTATTCGCCAACATGGCATGACCACACATATATATTTTCTCTTATATATCTTAATTAATATATATATATATAATACTAATTGATATAAGTTATTTACCCCAAATATTTTATAACTAGTTTACGATTCCTAGTCCGACTAGAGTCGGTTACGAACTCGGTAACGTAGTTTCGCGTAATAACATGCAACACCACATAAGTTCACAGATAAATTCACATAAGCATATAATTGCAAATAATATCAAACGAGTTATTCCACAATTATTTGTTTTATTTTTCACCAACGTTCAGGGTTCAAGACTGGTGTATGTCGTTTGGTAATTCCCCGAATTACCACTTCATGCAGTTATTAACCTATAACTGTGCAACGTGTAACCTATTTAGCTAACCCTAGTTAAGTATAATATACGCGTGACTCGCTAAGGTAGACTTTAATCTAGACAACGTTGTTAACCAGAATTTGCCGGGTGTCACATCATCCCCACGTTAAAAGAATTTTCGTCCCGAAAATTGCACAAGTACCAAAAGGAATAACAAAAGAGACAGACAAAAGATAGAAACCAAGAGAAAGATTTACCCGAGTTGTCACATCATCCCCACGTTAAAAAGGAATCTCGCCCCGAGATTCATTCAGCTGCAGTGGTAACATATCTCGATTCGAACGCTTCCTTAGGAAAGAGATGAGGATACTTAGACTTCATCTGATCCTCCCGTTCCCAAGTGTACTCTGGTCCCCGGTTCGAGTTCCAGCGAACCTTAACAATGTGAATCTTGCTATGACGTAGGCTACGAATCTTGTAATCAAGAATCTCATCAGGTTCCTCCACAATCCGAAGACGATCATCAACCTTGATCTCTTCCAGTGGGACAATAAGAGACTCGTCAGCCAGACACTTCTTTAAGTTGGATACATGGAAGACGTTATGTACGTTGCCGAGCTCCGTCGGTAAATCAAGACGATATGCCACCGGTCCAATCCGTTCCAGGATTGTAAATGGGCCGACATACCGAGGGTTGAGTTTGCCACGCTTCCCAAAGCGTATGACGCCCTTCCATGGGGAAACTTTCAAAAGTACCTTGTCATCAACTTGGAATTCCAATGGTTTGCGACGCTGATCGGCATAACTCTTCTGCCGATCCCGTGCCGCTGCCAACCGGTTACGAATCTGTACGATCTTTTCCGAAGTTTCGTACACTAGTTCAGGCCCAGTGAGTTGACTCTCACCCACTTCAGCCCAGCAAAGAGGAGACCGGCATTTCCGCCCGTACAGTGCCTCGAACGGAGCCGCCTTGATGCTCGTGTGATAACTGTTGTTGTAAGAGAATTCTACTAACGGTAAATGAGCTTCCCAACCTTTGCCAAAATCGATCACACATGCCCGCAGCATGTCTTCCAAAGTTTGAATCGTGCGCTCACTCTGACCGTCAGTCTGTGGATGGTAAGCTGTACTCATGTCTAGTTGGGTACCCAAAGCCTTGTGCAAAGACTTCCAGAAGTGAGAAGTGAAGTGGGAATCACGATCCGAAATAATAGAAACCGGCACCCCGTGCTTAGAAACAACTTCCTTTAGATAAAGACGAGCCAAACGATCCATGGTGTCGGTCTCTTTAATAGCGAGAAAATGGGCTGATTTGGTCAACCGATCAATAATCACCCATATCTTATCATTCCCGCTCGGTGACTTAGGAAGTTGCGTGACAAAATCCATTGTAATCCGTTCCCATTTCCACTCCGGAATTTCAGGTTGTTGCAATAGACCCGACGGTTTCTGGTATTCTACCTTGACCTTAGCACAGGTCAAGCATTTGCTCACGTATGAGGCTATATCCGACCTCATGTTTGGCCACCAGTAAAGCACCTTCAGATCTTGGTACATCTTATCCGAACCAGGATGAATAGAATACCGGGACTTATGAGCCTCATCTAGGACAAGCTCCCGTAGTCCCCCGAATAAAGGAACCCATATGCGTTCTGCGAAGTAGTGCAGGCCATCAGGCCTTCGCTCGAGGTGCTTGTCGACACCGTGCATAGTCTTAGCTTTAAGGTTTTCCTCCTTCAAAGCTTCTAACTGAGCAGAACGGAGTTGGTCAGGTAGAGAGGAATGAATGGTGAGTTGCAACGCCCGAACGCGACGAGGTTTAGTTGATTCCTTCCTGCTCAAGGCGTCTGCTACAACATTCGCCTTGCCAGGATGGTACTTAATGGCACAATCATAGTCGTTTAGGAGTTCAATCCAACGACGCTGTCGTATGTTCAAATGTTGTTGGTCGAAAATATGTTGAAGACTCTTGTGATCGGTGTAGATGGTGCATTTGGTACCGTACAAGTAATGTCTCCAAATTTTCAACGCGAATACCACTGCACCCAACTCCAAGTCATGGGTGGTGTAGTTCTTCTCGTGCACCTTGAGTTGACGAGAAGCATACGCAATCACTTTCTCGCGATGCATCTGTCACACCCTCAAAATCCACTTGCGGAGTTTTACCGCGAGGCGCATGACAAACCAGGATCCAAACCAACGATCACAATAAACAAGTCTAAATGAACATAAATGCAATTTCAAAACATAGTTTAAAATCCCCGTTTACAGCGGAAGCTTATTTAAAAACAATATCTCAATAATGAAACAATAGTTCAACGTTCAAAAGACCATGCAACCCTATTAAGACGCCGTGCAGACGCGTGCGCCCTAGTCCAGTCGTGCTACCTTAGCGACCTGAGAAAACATGTAAAAGTTTACGTCAGCACAAAAATGCTGGTGAGTTTACAGGTTTTGTATCCAAGTACCAAGTCCACCTGTCCATACTATAACAAATAGAAAACCAGTATACGCTAGCTAGGCGTACGTTTGTTACTACCACGATTGGAAAACCATTACTAACGCGAATACCAAAAGTATGCCCGATGTAGTTCCTGTTGTTCCTGTTGTTCCTGTTTGAGACAATATGCACCCGCCGACCCTCCAAGTCGACGAGCGGGGTTGGTCACTCCCAATAGCGCTATTCACATTTCCCCGTTGTGCAAACCCGCGCATTCATGGTTCCCCCCAGGACTTCCAAAGATCGTGTAGTACACAATAGAAACCCATAGTATGACAGTAGTTACCAAATAATCGTTTTAACACATGTTTTCTCCCCCGAAATATGAAACCAGTTTAAAAGAGGGGCCGTAAACTCACCTTAAGTTGCGTTACTCCTTAACTCGAGTAAACCCAGCTGCTATGCTAGTCCCGTAAGCGGCGACCTAACATACGACAGTTACAAGTACTTAGACTAATAACCCGCAGGTTAATTAGTCCCTAGATGTCCAGACCATAACCAAGTTCGTTTGAAAACACCGTGACTGTTTAACCGACCCAAAGTACAAGACTCGACATCCCATTGGTGACCCGAGACTCCCCGTGTTATGTTTACGCTCCAAAACGTACAATAACGCAAGTACACTTAACATACGTTAACGCACAACAAGTTATAGTACATAGTTCACGTATCACCGAAATACATCCAAATATATGTTACCAAGTTATTAGACATGTTACGGGGTTCCTAGCATGTTACTACATGTTAAATCGGGTCTCGGAATGCTAATTTACACTTACAGCAGCAGTACACGCGATTAGGAAAAGTCAACTAGCATTTAGGTTGGTCAACTAGCAATTAGGAGTCCTATTCGCCCCTATTATAGGCGATTAGGGGCTACTCCCCTCTATTATAGGCGATTAGGGGCTACTCCCCTGAACTTTCTAGTGATTAGGGCTAATCACCTGAACTTACTAGTGATTAGGGCTAATCACCTGAACTTACTAGTGATTAGGGCTAATCACCTGAACTGTCACACAATTAGACCTCTACTCGCCTGTGTTATAGGCGATTAGCACCCTACTCGCCTGTAACATAGGCGATTAGGAATGCTACTCGCCTGTAACCTTGCTGTTCCGGTTTTTCGCGCGTTTAATGCTCCAAATCAGATCCAGAACGTGTGTAACTACCCAATATCATCCCAAACACTATCCTAAACATGTTTAACCCAAAACCCTTCGTTCAACCTCGTATAATCAGTCCTGCATGCAACCAAAGTAATCCACACACCATTCACATAGCGTGCAACATCATACTAACACATGTAATCATAACACTATTATCCAATTACTGAGATTTCTATCATCATACTATCAATATCAATCCTGACCTAGCATGATAACCCATCAAATCATCATCAAGAATCATAAAAATCCTATCTTTCTAATCATACACACCCATAACGCACGTATATTAGTTATAATCCGATTAACAACCCTTATTGACGATTTTCAGAAAGCTTTTTCGTTTATGAACAGGTCTGGACCATTAGGGATTGATTAAAAATGTTTACAAAGTGTTATGGATGAGAATCAAACCTTAGGATTATGAAAGAATGATGGTTAGACCTTGAAACCTTGTGTTTTTGATCAAAATCGCCTTCCAGAGGTTGTTTATGTGTTTGGGGCGGTTATGGGACGACTAGGGTTGATATTAGGAAGTTTAGGAGGTTAAGCATTGTATTTATAGGCGTTTCTAGTCGTCCAGCACGTTATAGGCGAGTATGCAGCAGTTTCATGCGATTAGGGCTGCTAATCGCATGATTGTGCAGGTGATTGGGCCTAATCGCCCCTACATACACACGAGTAGGGCTCTAATCGCCCCTAAGGTCCTCTACTCGCCTCCCCTACAGGTGATTAGGCTTCCTAATCGCCTGTAGGGGTTGGTTCGGTGCGTTTTGCGCGTTAAACCCCGTTTTAACATATGTTAATGCATATTCACGTACCGACAAGTCATATAATGATTGTAAACACATAACACAAGTAAATACACATATTTACACTCGTTCACCAATTCCCGGGACTCGAGACTCGTACGTTCCGTATGCCCTGACGATCCTACCGATCGTCACCGTTTGTACACTTGGTTAAGGACCGACATCTAATGAACCTCTAGACCAACATCCAATGATCCTCTAGACTAAACCAATAGTTCCCGAACTATAACCCGACTTAACTAACCCAGTTAAGTACAATATACGCGTGACTCGCTAAGGTAGACTTTCATCTAGACAACGTTGTTAACCAGAATTTGCCGGGTGTCACATCATCCCCACGTTAAAAGAATTTTCGTCCCGAAAATTGCACAAGCACCAAAAGAACAAAAGAAATAACGAAGGAAACAAACAAAAAGATAGAAACCAAAAGAGAGATTTACCCGAGTTGTCACATCATCCCCACGTTAAAAGGAATCTCGACCCGAGATTCATTCAGCTGCCGAAGAGACATGTCTCGACTCGAACGCTTCCTTAGGAAAAAGATGAGGATACTTAGACTTCATCTGATCCTCCCGTTCCCATGTATATTCCGGTCCTCGGTCCGAGTTCCACCGAACCTTAACGATACGAATCTTGCTGTGACGCAGGCTGCGAATCTTGTAATCAAGGATCTCCACAGGTTCTTCCACAATCCGAAGACGATCATCAACCTTGATCTCTTCTAGTGGAACGATGAGAGACTCGTCAGCCAGACACTTCTTCAAGTTTGACACGTGAAAGACGTTATGTACGTTACCGAGCTCCGTCGGTAGATCAAGTCGATATGCCACCGGCCCAATCCGTTCCAGGATCGTAAATGGGCCGACATATCGCGGATTGAGTTTGCCACGCTTCCCAAAGCGTATGACGCCCTTCCACGGTGAGACTTTTAGAAGTACCTTGTCATTGACTTGGAATTCCAGTGGTTTGCGACGCTGATCAGCATAACTCTTTTGCCGGTCCCGTGCCGCCGCCAACCGATTACGAATCTGTACGATCTTTTCCGAAGTTTCGTACACTAGTTCAGGCCCAGTGAGTTGACTCTCACCCATTTCAGCCCAACAAAGAGGAGAACGGCATTTCCGTCCGTACAGTGCTTCGAACGGAGCAGCCTTGATGCTCGTGTGATAACTGTTATTGTACGAGAATTCTACTAACGGTAGATGAGCTTCCCAACCTTTGCCAAAATCGATCACACATGCCCGCAGCATGTCTTCTAAAGTTTGAATCGTACGCTCACTCTGACCGTCAGTCTGTGGATGGTAAGCCGTACTCATGTCTAGTTGGGTACCCAAAGCCTTGTGCAAAGACTTCCAAAAATGAGAAGTAAAATGGGAGTCACGATCCGAGATAATAGAAACTGGTACCCCGTGCTTAGAAACAACTTTTTTCAAGTAAAGATGAGCCAAACGATCCATGGTGTCGGTCTCCTTAATAGCAAGAAAATGGGCTGATTTCGTCAACCGATCGACAATTACCCATATCTTGTCGTTCCCGCTTGGTGATTTAGGAAGTTGTGTGACAAAATCCATAGTAATCCGTTCCCATTTCCATTCCGGAATTTCAGGTTGTTGCAGGAGACCCGACGGTTTCTGGTATTCCACCTTGACCTTAGCACAGGTCAAGCATTTGCTCACGTATGAGGCTATGTCCGACCTCATGTTTGGCCACCAGTAAAGCACCTTTAGATCTTGGTACATCTTATCCGAACCAGGATGAATAGAATACCGGGACTTATGAGCCTCATCAAGGATAAGCTCCCGTAGTCCCCCGAACAAAGGAACCCATATACGTTCTGCGAAATAGTGCAGACCATCAGACCTTCGCTCTAGGTGCTTGTCGGCACCGTGCATAGTTTCAGCTTTAAGGTTTTCCTCCTTCAAAGCTTCCAATTGGGCAGAACGGAGTTGATCAGGTAATGATGAATGAATAGTGAGCTGCAACGCCCGAACGCGACGAGGTTTAGTAGATTCCTTCCTGCTCAAGGCGTCTGCTACGACATTCGCCTTGCCAGGATGGTACTTAATAGCACAATCATAGTCGTTCAAAAGTTCGATCCAACGGCGTTGCCGTATGTTCAAGTGTTGTTGGTCGAAAATGTGTTGGAGACTCCTGTGATCGGTGTAGATGGTGCATTTGGTACCGTACAAGTAATGTCTCCAAATTTTCAACGCGAATACCACAGCACCCAACTCCAAGTCATGAGTTGTGTAGTTCTTCTCGTGCACTTTGAGTTGACGAGAAGCATACGCAATCACTTTCTCGCGTTGCATCAACACGCAACCGAGTCCATGAATGGAAGCGTCACAGTAAACAACAAAGTCATCAGGACCCTCAGGTAAAGACAAAATAGGAGCAGAACACAGTTTAGACTTCAGTTCTTCAAACGCTGACTCTTGTGATTCACCCCAGTCGAACTTCCTATCCTTCTGAGTGAGAGTGGTGAGGGGTTGAGCAATCTTCGAGAACCCCTGAATGAAACGACGATAATAGCCCGCAAGGCCTAGGAATTGCCGCACCTCAGTTGGCGTCTTTGGTGCTCCCCAGTCCTTGATCGCTTCGATTTTAGCTGGATCGACATGAATTCCTAGTTCATTAACCACATGTCCTAGGAATTGAACTTCGCGTAACCAAAAGTCACACTTTGAGAACTTGGCGTAAAGTTGTTCCCGTCGCAAGAGTTCCAAAACTAACCGCAGATGTTCCCCGTGTTCGGTCTCGTTCTTGGAGTAGATCAGAATGTCATCAATAAACACAATGACGAACTTGTCCAGATATGGTTTACATACGCGGTTCATCAAGTCCATGAAAACCGCTGGTGCGTTCGTGAGACCGAAAGGCATGACCAAGAATTCGAAATGGCCATAACGTGTTCGAAAAGCAGTCTTTGCAACGTCAGCCTCCCTGACGCGCAGCTGGTGATAACCGGACCTCAAATCAATCTTGGAATAATAACTAGAACCCTGAAGCTGGTCGAATAGATCATCAATACGTGGAAGAGGATAACGGTTCTTGACGGTCAATTTGTTCAGCTCTCTGTAGTCCACACACAATCGGAAACTTCCATCCTTCTTCTTAACAAATAAAATCGGGGCTCCCCAAGGGGAAGAACTTGGCCGGATGAAACCCTTGTCCAAGAGTTCCTGTAACTGACTGGACAATTCCTGCATCTCGGGAGGTGCAAGACGATAGGGGGCCCGAGCAATAGGAGCAGCCCCTGGTACAAGATCAATACCGAACTCGACTTGACGATGAGGAGGAAGACCAGATAAATCATCGGGAAAAACATCAGGAAACTCGCGTACCACCGGAATGTCGTCGATCTTCTTTTCATCACCAGAGGAAACAGATAAAAGCGCCAATACGGCTGGATAACCCTTTCGAAGACACTTAAGGGCTTTCATGCTAGAGATGATGTTTAGCGGAACACCACCCTTGATACCGTACACAGAAAGAAATTCTCCATCAGGGAGAGGAATCCGAATAACCTTATCGTAACAGACGATCTCCGCGCGATACAAAGATAACCAATCCATTCCTACCACAACGTCAAAACTACCCAATGGTACCGGCATAAGGTCGATGGGGAACGATAAACCCGACAACTCTAATTGACACTCCCGAAGAACACTAGTAGCTTCAATCGTTTTACTGTCAGCTAACTCAATAATATACTTGGTTTCTAATGGTACGGGTACTACTTCTAGCAGTCGACTAACATCCATGGATACAAAACTCTTGTCGGCACCAGAATCAAATAACACGCTAACAGAACGATTATTGAGAAGAAACGTACCGGTGACTGTGTCAGGGTCCTGCCTAGCCTCAGCAGCTCCAATGACGAAGGCACGTGCATTTCTGCCGCCGCCCCCGTTCTTACCATTCCCGTTGTTCCCACCCTGCTTCAGTTTTGGGCAATCCTTCTTGTAATGCCCAGTGTCACCACAGTTGTAGCATCCTTGTTTCCCTGTAGTCCCCTGAGTAGTCGGAGCTGAGCTGTTAGTCGGAGCCTGAGTCGATGGAAATGTAGCCCGACAATCCTTAGCATAATGCCCTGTTCGCTGGCAGCGGTGACAACGGTTACTGTCGCAGTTCCCTTGGTGATGGCGTCCACACTTGTTGCATTTGGGCAGTTTTCCCGCATAACCACCCTGCTTGTTACCCGAAGAAGATGAACCCCCATTATCAAACCTTTTACCCTGCTGTGCAGACCCAGATCCTTTCCCGTCGTTTTCCCACTTGCGCTTGTTGTTCTCTGGGGCCTTAACAGTTGAACCCTTCGCCGGCAAAATCCCCTCATTCACTTTTAAGTTGGTCATCCTATGGGCCGATCGAACTACCTCCGCATAAGTAGGATGATTCCCAGCAGCCACTAACCCTGCAATTTCCGGTACTAACCCTGAGACATAGTGTTCAATCTTACGATACTCTGGCACGTGCAGATCGGGACACAGCACTGCCAACTCATTCCTCCTCACAGTATACTTCTCGATTTCCGATCCAGTCATCTTGAGGTTCCACACCTCATGCTCCAGCTTCTGTACCTCTTCCCTCGGACAATACTCACGTTTCAGCAACTGCACAAAGTTCTCCCATGGCATAGCATATGCCTCCCCAATACCCATGTTCTGGGTGATGCCATTCCACCAAGTCAATGCCACGTCCTGAAATAACGCAGCCGAATACTTCACCCGATCTTCTGGGAGACAGTTACACATCAGAAATACCGACTCCACTTTCTCCAACCACCTAAGCAAGCTAACCGCACCCTCCGTGCCAGAGAATTCCTGGGGCTTACAGTCCCGGAACATCTTGTAGGTGCACATGGGTGGGGGTGGGTCAACAGGACCACCTGAAATGAAACGAATGAGAAACCACGAATAACGTAAACAAGGCTCACCAATGAGGCAAAGAAAATGGATAAAACAACTTACCACCACCGTTGTGCCCTAACTGGAAGGCAGCTTGGAGCAAGTTGTTCAGATCAGCCTGTGATAGGTTAATACCTCCACCACGACCACCAGCACCACCGCGACCACCACCACGTCCACCATTGCGACCACCTCCACGTCCTCCACGCACTCCAGACATGATTCTGGCAGAAAGAACGAGAAAATTTAGTTTCGCAGTTAAAGATAACCACTAATGTTCACAAGATCAAAGCCAGATCCAATCCAGGACTATCCCCTCAAACCCAGAGCTCACTAGGGCTTCCATGCATTTCGGTTTATGATTTTGTGTGCACCCAAAATGATAAACCTCTCTACATGGTCCTCCAAGTGTTCTCCTAGTTCAAAGTTCAAATCACCGAACATAGACTCTTAGCTACACACCGTAATACTACGGTAGTTTATGACAAGTGTTTCTATTGGGGTGCGAAAGGGAGATGTCCGAGCCTTGGACAAATCTCAAGAGTACACGAGTTACTCCAATAGACTACACTGCCTAGATAATAAGTAACCCAACCTAAGATAGAACGGATGATGTAACGTAGAAAGACCAACGATTTAGAGACACCCCGACAAGACCATACGTAAACCACTATAACGTTTAGTACCATGTGATCGTCTAGTGTGTGCGACTCGGCTATAGACTAGACTCTACATGCAGTCCTAGTTCACTATAACCATTGGCTCTGATACCAATCTGTCACACCCTCAAAATCCACTTGCGGAGTTTTACCGCGAGGCGCATGACAAACCAGGATCCAAACCAACGATCACAATAAACAAGTCTAAATGAACATAAATGCAATTTCAAAACATAGTTTAAAATCCCCGTTTACAGCGGAAGCTTATTTAAAAACAATATCTCAATAATGAAACAATAGTTCAACGTTCAAAAGACCATGCAACCCTATTAAGACGCCGTGCAGACGCGTGCGCCCTAGTCCAGTCGTGCCACCTTAGCGACCTGAGAAAA
The DNA here is from genome assembly GCA_028751855.1 of Ambrosia trifida. NCBI lineage: Eukaryota > Viridiplantae > Streptophyta > Magnoliopsida > Asterales > Asteraceae > Ambrosia > Ambrosia trifida. The sequence continues at coordinate 13,239,256 of CM054129.1, forward strand.
CATGTAAAAGTTTACGTCAGCACAAAAATGCTGGTGAGTTTACCGGTTTTGTATCCAAGTACCAAGTCCACCTGTCCATACTATAACAAATAGAAAACCAGTATACGCTAGCTAGGCGTACGTTTGTTACTACCACGATTGGAAAACCATTACTAACGCGAATACCAAAAGTATGCCCGATGTAGTTCCTGTTGTTCCTGTTGTTCCTGTTTGAGACAATATGCACCCGCCGACCCTCCAAGTCGACGAGCGGGGTTGGTCACTCCCAATAGCGCTATTCACATTTCCCCGTTGTGCAAACCCGCACATTCATGGTTCCCCCCGGGACTTCCAAAGATCGTGTAGTACACAATAGAAACCCATAGTATGACAGTAGTTACCAAATAATCGTTTTAACACATGTTTTCTCCCCCGAAATATGAAACCAGTTTAAAAGAGGGGCCGTAAACTCACCTTAAGTTGCGTTACTCCTTAACCCGAGTAAACCCAGCTGCTATGCTAGTCCCGTAAGCGGCGACCTAACATACGACAGTTACAAGTACTTAGACTAATAACCCGCAGGTTAATTAGTCCCTAGATGTCCAGACCATAACCAAGTTCGTTTGAAAACACCGTGACTGTTTAACCGACCCAAAGTACAAGACTCGACATCCCATTGGTGACCCGAGACTCCCCGTGTTATGTTTACGCTCCAAAACGTACAATAACGCAAGTACACTTAACATACGTTAACGCACAACAAGTTATAGTACATAGTTCACGTATCACCGAAATACATCCAAATATATGTTACCAAGTTATTAGACATGTTACGGGGTTCCTAGCATGTTACTACATGTTAAATCGGGTCTCGGAATGCTAATTTACACTTACAGCAGCAGTACACGCGATTAGGAAAAGTCAACTAGCATTTAGGTTGGTCAACTAGCAATTAGGAGTCCTATTCGCCCCTATTATAGGCGATTAGGGGCTACTCCCCTCTATTATAGGCGATTAGGGGCTACTCCCCTGAACTTTCTAGTGATTAGGGCTAATCACCTGAACTTACTAGTGATTAGGGCTAATCACCTGAACTTACTAGTGATTAGGGCTAATCACCTGAACTGTCACACAATTAGACCTCTACTCGCCTGTGTTATAGGCGATTAGCACCCTACTCGCCTGTAACATAGGCGATTAGGAATGCTACTCGCCTGTAACCTTGCTGTTCCGGTTTTTCGCGCGTTTAATGCTCCAAATCAGATCCAGAACGTGTGTAACTACCCAATATCATCCCAAACACTATCCTAAACATGTTTAACCCAAAACCCTTCGTTCAACCTCGTATAATCAGTCCTGCATGCAACCAAAGTAATCCAAACACCATTCACATAGCGTGCAACATCATACTAACACATGTAATCATAACACTATTATCCAATTACTGAGATTTCTATCATCATACTATCAATATCAATCCTGACCTAGCATGATAACCCATCAAATCATCATCAAGAATCATAAAAATCCTATCTTTCTAATCATACACACCCATAACGCACGTATATTAGTTATAATCCGATTAACAACCCTTATTGACGATTTTCAGAAAGCTTTTTCGTTTATGAACAGGTCTGGACCATTAGGGATTGATTAAAAACATTTACAAAGTGTTATGGATGAGAATCAAACCTTAGGATTATGAAAGAATGATGGTTAGACCTTGAAACCTTGTGTTTTTGATCAAAATCGCCTTCCAGAGGTTGTTTATGTGTTTGGGGCGGTTATGGGACGACTAGGGTTGATATTAGGAAGTTTAGGAGGTTAAGCATTGTATTTATAGGCGTTTCTAGTCGTCCAGCACGTTATAGGCGAGTATGCAGCAGTTTCATGCGATTAGGGCTGCTAATCGCATGATTGTGCAGGTGATTGGGCCTAATCGCCCCTACATACACACGAGTAGGGCTCTAATCGCCCCTAAGGTCCTCTACTCGCCTCCCCTACAGGTGATTAGGCTTCCTAATCGCCTGTAGGGGTTGGTTCGGTGCGTTTTGCGCGTTAAACCCCGTTTTAACATATGTTAATGCATATTCACGTACCGACAAGTCATATAATGATTGTAAACACATAACACAAGTAAATACACATATTTACACTCGTTCACCAATTCCCGGGACTCGAGACTCGTACGTTCCGTATGCCCTGACGATCCTACCGATCGTCACCGTTTGTACACTTGTTTAAGGACCGACATCTAATGAACCTCTAGACCAACATCCAATGATCCTCTAGACTAAACCAATAGTTCCCGAACTATAACCCGACTTAACTAACCCAGTTAAGTACAATATACGCGTGACTCGCTAAGGTAGACTTTCATCTAGACAACGTTGTTAACCAGAATTTGCCGGGTGTCACAAACACGCAACCGAGACCATGAATAGAAGCATCACAGTAAACAACGAAATCATCAGGGCCTTCAGGCAAGGACAAAATAGGAGCAGAACAAAGTTTAGACTTCAGTTCATGAAATGTCGACTCTTGTGGTTCACCCCAATCGAATTTTCTATCCTTCTGAGTAAGAGTGGTGAGGGGTTGAGCGATCTTCGAGAATCCCATAATGAAACGACGATAGTAGCCCGCAAGGCCTAGAAATTGCCGCACCTCAGTTGGCGTCTTTGGTGCTCCCCAGTCCTTGATTGCTTCAATCTTAGCTGGATCGACATGAATTCCTAGTTCATTAACCACATGTCCTAGGAACTGAACTTCGCGTAACCAAAAGTCACACTTTGAGAACTTTGCGTAAAGTTGTTCCCGTCGCAAGAGTTCCAAAACCAAACGCAGGTGTTCCTCGTGTTCGGTCTTGTTCTTGGAGTAAATCAGGATGTCATCAATAAACACAATGACGAACTTGTCAAGATACGGTTTGCAAACGCGGTTCATCAAATCCATGAAAACCGCCGGTGCGTTCGTGAGACCGAAAGGCATGACCAAGAATTCGAAATGGCCATAACGTGTACGAAAGGCAGTCTTTGCAACGTCAGCTTCCCTTACGCGTAATTGGTGATAACCAGACCTCAAATCAATCTTAGAGTAGTAGCTAGAACCCTGGAGTTGGTCGAATAGATCATCAATACGTGGAAGAGGATAACGGTTCTTGACGGTCAATTTGTTCAATTCTCTGTAATCCACACACAATCGGAAACTTCCATCCTTCTTCTTGACGAATAGAATCGGGGCTCCCCAAGGGGAAGAACTTGGCCTGATGAAACCCTTGTCCAAGAGTTCCTGTAACTGACTAGACAATTCCTGCATCTCGGGAGGTGCAAGACGGTAGGGGGCCCGAGCAATAGGAGCAGCCCCTGGTACAAGATCAATGCCGAACTCAACTTGACGATGGGGAGGAAGACCAGATAAATCATCAGGAAATACATCAGGGAACTCGCGTACAACAGGAATATCGTCGATCTTCTTCTCATCGCTAGAGGAAATAGATAAAAGTGCCAAAACGGCAGAATAACCCTTTCGAAGACACTTAAGGGCTTTCATGCTAGAGATGATATTTAGCGGAACACCACCCTTGATACCGTACACAGAAAGGAATTCTCCATCAGGGAGAGGAATCCGAATAATCTTGTCGTAACAGACAATCTCCGCGCGATACAAGGACAACCAATCCATGCCTACCACCACGTCAAAACTACCCAAAGGTACCAGCATAAGGTCGATGGGGAACGACAAACCCGACAACTCTAGTTGACACTCCCGCAGGATACAAGTAGCCTCAATCTTTTTACCGTCGGCCAACTCAATTACATACTTAGCCTCTAATGGTACGGGTACTGCATCTAGCAGTCGACTAACTTCTATGGATACAAAACTCTTGTCGGCACCGGTAACTGTGTCAGGATCCTGTCTAGCCTCAGCGGCTCCAATGACGAAGGCACGTGCATTCCTGCCGCCGCCCCCGTTGTTTCCGTTACCGTTGTTCCCGCCCTGCTTCAGTTTCGGGCAATCCTTCTTGTAATGCCCAGTCTCACCACAGTTGTAACATCCTTGTCTTCCCGTAGTTCCTTGAGCAGCAGGAGCCGGGGTATTGCTTGGGGCCTGGGTCGATGGAAGTGTAGCCCGACAATCTTTAGCAAAATGCCCAATTCGCTGGCAGCGATGGCAACGATTACTGTCGCAGTTCCCTTGATGATGACGCCCACACTTGTTGCATTTAGGCAGTTTCCCCGCATAACCACCCTGTTTGTTACCCGAAGAAGAAGAACCCCCGCTATCAAATCTCTTACCCTGTTGTGCTGGTGCAGATCCTTTCCCTTCCTTATCCCACTTGCGCTTGTTGTTCTCTGGGGCCTTGACAGTCGAACCCTTAGCAGGCAAAATACCCTTATTCACCTTCAAGTTTGTCATCCTATGAGCTGATCGGACCACCTCTGAGTATGTAGGATGATTTCCCGCAGCTACCAACCCTGCGATCTCTGGTACTAGCCCCGAGATATAATGCTCAATCCTTCTGTATTCTGGCACATGCAGATCGGGACACAGCACTGCCAACTCATTACGCCTCACAGTATACTTCTCAATTTCAGACCCAGACATCTTGAGGTTCCACACTTCGTGCTCTAACTTCTGCACCTCTTCCCTTGGACAGTACTCACGCTTCAACAGTTGAACAAAGTTTTCCCAAGGCATAGCATACGCCTCCCCAATACTCATATACTGGGTGATGTTATTCCACCAGGTCAAAGCAACATCCTGGAATAACGCCGCAGCATACTTAACTCGATCCTCTGGGAGACAGTTGCACATCAGAAATACTGACTCCACCTTCTCCAGCCACCTAAGCAAGCTCACTGCACCCTCAGTGCCAGAGAATTCCTGGGGCTTACAGTCCCGAAACATCTTGTAGGTACACATGGGTGGGGGTGGGTTAACAGGACCACCTGAAATGAAACGCATGAGAAACCACGAAGAATGTAAACAAGGTTCACCAATGAGGCAAAGAAAATGGATAAATCAACTTACCACCACCATTGTGCCCTAACTGGAAGGCAGCTTGTAACAAGTTGTTCAGATCATCCCGTGATAGGTTAACACCTCCACGACCACCAGCACCACCGCGACCACCACCACGTCCACCATTGCGACCACCTCCACGTCCTCCTCGTACTTCAGACATGATTCTGGCAGAAAGAACGAGAAAATTTAGTTTCGCAGCTAATGATAACCACTAACGTTTACAAGATCAAAGCTAGATCCAATCCAGGACTATCCATTCGAACCCAGAGCTCACTAGGGCTTCCATGCATTTCGGTTTATGATTTTGTGTGCACCCAAAATGATAAACCGCTCTACATGGTCCTCCAAGTGTTCTCCTAGTTCAAAGTTCAAATCACCGAACATAGACTCTTAGCTATACACCGTAATACTACGGTAGTTTATGGCAAGTGTTTCTATTGGAGTATGAAAGGGAGATATCCGAGCATTGGACAAAATCTCAAAAGTACACGATTTACTCCAATATACTACACTGCCTAGAAAGTAAGTAACCCGACCTAAGATAGAACGGATGATGTAACATAATAAGATCAAATGATTTAGAGACACCCCGACAAGACCATACGTAAACCACCATAACGTTTAGTACTATGTGATCGTCTAGTGTGCGCGACTCGGCTATAGACTAGACTCTACATGCAGTCCTAGTTCACTATAACCATTGGCTCTGATACCAATCTGTCACACCCTCAAAATCCACTTGCGGAGTTTTACCGCGAGGTGTATGACAAACCAGGATCCAAACCAACGATCACAATAAACAAGTCTAAATGAACATAATGCAATTTCAAAAACAATGTTTAAAATCCCCAATCACAGCGGAAGCTTATTCAAAACATAATCCAAAATAAACCATGTGTTCAACGTTTGAAAACCATGCAATCCTAACTAGACGCCGTGCAGACGCGTGCGCCCTAGTTCCATTGTGCTACCTTAGCGACCTGAGAAAAACATGTAAAAGTTTACGTCAGCACAAAAATGCTGGTGAGTTTACAGGTTTGTAATCCAAGTACCAAGTTCAACCTGTCCATACTATAACAAATCGAAAACCAAAGTACGCTAGCTAGGCGTATGTTTTGTTACTATCACGATTGGAAAACCATTACTAACTCGCAAACCAGATGTCGTGCCCGATGTAGTAAACCTGTTGTTCCTGTTTGAGACAATATGCACCCGCCGACCCTCCAAGTCGACGAGCGGGGTTGGTCACTCCCAATAGCGCTATTCACATTTCCCCGTTGTGCAAACCCGCACATTCATGGTTCCCCCCGGGACTTCCAAAGATCGTATAGTAAACCATAGAAAACCCATAGTATGACAGTAGTTACCAAACATAAGTTTTAACACATGTTTTCTCCCCCGAAAAGTGAAACCAGTTAAAAGAGGGGCCGTAAACTCACCTTAACGTGCAAGCAAGGAATCCGAACAGCAAGTAATATATGCTACCGACACCCTAATAACAGTTTCATTAAGTGAGTATAGGCGTAATATCATTACACCATATAACTCGTTTGTCCAAGGCGTTTTAAATGTTCAAAAGCGTGTAAGTGACACCTAGTGATTCTACATGCATAAGTAAATCCTACGGACCCGTTGGTGAAAACAATGATTAACATCAGTTATGCACTTCATATACACCTCATATAAGTGCTCATACAAGTTCATGTCGAATACAAGTCATACAAGACTCCAAATAGCCACATAAGTGTACATTACTTAATCTGCGTTTTTAGGACAGATTATGCGCTGTGAAAACCAATTTATTAAAAATACTTATCCAATGAAATAGACTCCCAAAATTTTACTGAATATTCCAGGGAGTCTACCGGACAAATCCATATTTTTAGTTCGTGAAAAAAACCATACACAAAAATTATGAAAAATCACACAATACAGCTATGTCCAGAAAATACTCACAACAGATCAGATTAGTAGAAAAATTCCCAAAAATTGTGTATTCATCCAAACGGGATGAATCTACTTGGAAAAGTCACTTTTCATCAATATCGACCTACTGTCCAAATTTCATAATCTAACTCTTTGTAGAACTCAAGTTATGATAGTTTAAAGTTGACCCAAAATATTAATCCGAAAATCTGATTAGACCTTTAATAAAATAAAATTCCAAAAACATATCAATCGACGTCCAAACAACATGATTTTCCCGATTCTAAAAAGCTAAGACCATATAAAACATGTTCATACAAAGAAACCATCAAAACAAGTAATTTAAAGCCACGTTACATACCCTAAAAGTCGGCTTTAACATTATGTCCAGATTTTAAACATGTTAATGAGTTTTTCTTGCATATTATCGACCAAGAACGTCCTATCAACCTCCTAATCATGTAACATGTCAAAATCATATAATATAGCAGCCCAAACATGCAAGGTTTTATCACAAATATTATTATTTATAAACCTAGTTCATAAATCAAAACTATACATTTAACATGTAGTACATCACATAATAATCACAAAGCTTAATGTTTAACATGTTAATCTTTTATAAAACTTATGTTTTGATCATTATAAACCCACATCAGATCTGGACAAACAAGTTTCGTGGTGTTTTAAAACATGATTAAAAGGATTAACACATACAAGAAGGATTAATATACCTTAAGCTCTTCAACCAATTGATCCTAAACCTTCTCAAGCACCTAGGATCTTTAGATTATATTAATGACAGAGGGTAGGGGTTAAAATTTCGTAGTTAGGGGCTGTAGGTCGTTTTAGGGTTTAGTTTTTATAAAAAAAAAGGTTAAAAACGTTTTTTTTTATATAATCTTCAGCGAATTGGGCTTTTAAAGCCATTTAGGCCGAGAGCTGGTTGTTTCCACGCGGGCCCAGGCAGGCTACAACACAAAGCTACTTGTTTTTCCCCTGCACCCCATTCCTCTTTGTAGTATACTGATTTTTTTTTATATAACTACTACTCGCTAAAATCCATGAGATGATTATGCCATTTATGAGTCCATCTTTAGTTACTGACACAATTTCCTTTGTGTTGACTTGTATTCGCCAACATGGCATGACCACATATATATATTTTCTCTTATATATCTTAATTAATATATATATATATATATATAATACTAATTGATATAAGTTATTTACCCCAAATATTTTATAACTAGTTTACGATTCCTAGTCCGACTAGAGTCGGTTACGAACTCGGTAACGTAGTTTCGCGTAATAACATGCAACACCACATAAGTTCACAGATAAATTCACATAAGCATATAATTGCAAATAATATCAAACGAGTTATTCCACAATTATTTGTTTTATTTTTCACCAACGTTCAGGGTTCAAGACTGGTGTATGTCGTTTGGTAATTCCCCGAATTACCACTTCATGCAGTTATTAACCTATAACTGTGCAACGTGTAACCTATTTAGCTAACCCTAGTTAAGTATAATATACGCGTGACTCGCTAAGGTAGACTTTAATCTAGACAACGTTGTTAACCAGAATTTGCCGGGTGTCACAAAAACCCCTTCACCTACACCAAAAAAAAAAATCCTTACACGGACTGAAAGCACCGATGAGAAGGGGTGTCGGTGAGAAAGGAGAAGAGGGAGGTGAAGGCCGGTGACGGTACCGATTTGGTGGTGTCGGGGTGGTGGGGTGAGACCGGTGACACTGTGGTGCCGAAGTGGTGGGGTGAGGGTGGAGTGAAAGAAATGAGGAAGAAGTGGAGGAGCAGAGAATTGGAGTGTGCACTGTGCAGGTCGAGAGAAAGGAGCAGAGAATTGGAATTGGAGGGAAAGAAATGTGGAAGAAAGGTAAATGGCGCCTTTTTGATGAAAATAGATTATTAGCGGCGACAAACACGTCGCCTCTATTGATACAACACGTACGATTCAATAACAGCCCTTGGATCCATCATCTTGATCAACGGTGCTAAATCGTTTAAGAACCCACGTCCGGATCGTAACCTTTAGCGACGGAATTTATCTTTAGAGGCGACATTATGTCGCCTCTAATGCTCAACTTTTTAAATCTACAACAACCGTCAGATTATCAACATTATCTGACGGTCTAGAACCAAATCAGAGCAATAGATACGACTTTTCTCATGTCGCCTCTAATGGTGTCGCCTCTATTGCTCACTTTTCTTGTAGTGGTAGATCGTTTAGCAAGAGCCCTAACCTCGTGTGGGTGTGTCTTCATTGTTTGTCTTCATTTCCAACTACAAGACCAATTGACCAAACCCCTTTTCAACCACATATTAGTTCAAAAATAATTTGAATAACCTTTTATCATGAAGAGACATAAGCATTTATACCGCGGCTTATGCGCCTGTAAATCGGCCATACCTAAGTCCAGCAAGTTACTCGTAACTTGAGGACTTGGGAAGACATGAAGAGACATAAGCGTTTATACCGCGGCTTATGCGCCTATAAATCGGCCGTACCTAAGTCCAGCAAGTTACTTGTAACTTGAGGACTTGGGAAGACATGAAGAGGTATAAGCATTTATACCGCGGCTCGCCCCAAAATACGGACCAAGGACACTAGGACGTGGCATGATGTCTCCACCAAAGGATGTACAACCCACCCCCGGAAGTCAAAAGGGTCCGAATGATAGTACTAAAGGGGGTCCGAAGCAAAGTACAACTTTGCTGACCACTATAAATACCCCCTTCAAAGTACAATCAAGACACGAATGCATACACTCCGAATCTCACTTTCTCTCTCTACTTTCTCTCACTAAACAAATACTTATCCTCACGCCGGAGGGTGGTTACAGAGAGGCCCTCCCTCCTCCTCTGTAACGAGCCTAACGGTCTTTTACCTTGTGCAGGTTTAAGCTTAGGTTCGGAGCATTTCAGATCCATCACAGTCACACCTGTCTTAACTGTAATTGCAGGTTCGTCCACTTTTTGGATCTTCAATTGGCGCCATCCGTTTGTACAACCGTTTTCTGTATCCTTAAAAGGTAAAGATTTCGTCGGTTTTTCCCATGGCGGCTTCATCTGAAGGTTTTGTTATCGAAGATGTCACAAATGCGGAGCATGGCGACGGGGCAATCACTGTTGCGGCCTCTGTTGTCATGACTCCGTCCGCAGGGCTCACCAACACGGACGGACGTTTTATGCCCATGTAGAGTTCGATGGACAACACCTTCCGAACAAGTCAAGATACCGCACCAGAGTTTGATGCAGACTTTCTACTCAAGAATCGTGATTTCTTGTTACAGCTTAAAGCACAGCAAGAAAAGGAAGCGAAACTCAAAAGTGTGCAGGTAAACCTATTCTCCACCGACGGACTTCAAGCATCCTCCGGACATGGTCCGGGCCCTGTTGCACAAGTCACCTACTCCACCGTGGTTACCACTCCCGATCTAGGGACCCCACAAGGGAGCTGCTTCCCATCGGGACACCACGGAGTCATACAGCCTGTCACCACCGTAGCAAAGCAGAGACCAGCCGTCACCACAGCGGAAGATGACCTTACCACTCCTTATCGCCCAGCCTATATGGCTGCATACTCCAAGTTCGCACCCCGTATCTCCAGTGCTCCTCTACCAGCAAAACTCAAAATGCCCACAACGATAAAAAGATATGATGGAACGACGGATCCGGATGATCACATTCATGATTTTGGAGGAGCCGCAGAAATCGAACTATGGCCCATGCCCGCATGGTGTCACATGTTCGCCCAAATCCTTATGGGGGCGGCCAGGGTGTGGTTCGACGGTTTGGCACCTGGCGAGATCGCGAATTGGACGGAACTCCGCCGTGCTTTTCTACAAAATTTTTCCCAACAGCGGAGATGTTCGAAAGACATCACCGAGATCCACAACATTCGTAGAAAAGACGGCGAGTCATTGGAAAGGTTCATTGACAGGTTCAACAAGGAGAGTATGCAGATCAGTGGAGCTCTTGATCAACTGCGGATATCCGGTTTTTGCCACGGAGTCCAAAACAACCAGCTTGTGGAGAAGTTACATGAAGATCTTCCAAAAACTATGGAAGTTTTAATGGAGCGGGCACGAGCCTTTGCTCGAGGAAAAAGTGCTTGTAGCCAAACGTATGACAATGAGTACCGCTCCTCCTCAAGAAGTAGCTCATGGAAGAAAGGCTCGGGAGCCCCAAGTTCGGAGCGAAGCAACTCCTGGGGTAAAAACAGATCCCAACCTTACTCCCGAAGCGATAAAAGTTCCACCGGTCGAAGCTCCTCCTCACATCGGGGGTTAACCTATTCCGAGCTATTAAAATCTCCCAGTGAGATACTCAGCACGGAAAACGTCGATTTCCCCAAGCCCCTGAGGCAAAAACCCACATCAGACAAGAACACCAAGAAATATTGTGATTACCATCGAGCTAGGGGACATGACACGGATGACTGTTGGTCCCTAAAGCAAGAAATTGAGAAGGCCCTTAAAGCGGGCAAGCTGTCACATCTGGTGAAAGAAATCAAAGAAGGAAAGGCGAGCGTTGTAAGCATCCCCAATCCAAATGATCAAGCAGGAATACATATGATCCGAACCCTCAAGAAGCAGGGGGTAAAGAGGAACAACGATCATGTTGCGGCATGGATGGCCCAACCCATAACCTTCCCCTCTATCTCCCCGGATGACTACAAGGAAGGTCCGATAATTGTATCCGGGATCGTGGCCGGCCATAAAACTCACCGAATCTATGTGGACGGAGGAAGTGCCTCTGAGATAATGTATCTTCAATGTTTCCAGTTGCTAGCAGAAGCTTCACAGCAGCGATTGATCCCTGTCTCCATGCCCCTTATAAGCTTTTCGGGGGAAATTGTCCAACCAATCGGACAATTATCCCTCCCAGTTACGTTTGGTTCCGGATCATTGCAGAGAACAGTTATCCTGACCTTTTTGGTGGTAGGTTCAAGATCGGTGCACAATATCATATTGGGTAGGCCCGGGATGAAAGCGTTCGGGATGGTAACATCTACCATCCACGGAGCCTTAAAATTCCCCACAGAAAAAGGGATAGCTACCCTAGAATCTGAAGTCGGGCTCGGTATATCCGAAGTACGACAGTCTCTGGGTTCGGGGCAGGACGATAATGGCTCAGGAGAAGCGGGGGCCGCGGTAGTTGAAAAATGGTCGGTACATCCAAGATTTCCGGAACAAAAACTATCCGTGGGTACACAGCTCCCCACCAAAGCCCGAGAAAAGCTTTGGAATCTACTCTCAAACTCACTAGATGTTTTTGCATGGGAACATTCGGATATGACCGGTGTAACATTACGAATTAAAAACTTGTACGTTACACGTTCGCATTTAATAAAACGTCAAGTTTTCATCTTATACTCGCATTTAATTATTTTGTCGCGATTGTGGAACCCTAATACTATATATATAATATAATATATGTGTGTGTGGAATGATAAAAATGTCAAAAATAATAAAATGCTTTGGCCGGGGTTCGAACCCGCGCCAAAGCCACACACACACACATGCACAACCATCTGGGCTGGACCATCATCTTGTTTTAAACCCGGACACACTTTATATTTATATACATTTTAAAAACCTTCACAGTTGACAAGAAAGTCAACTGTGGGTTAGCTTGATGATCAATCCAGCTAATTAACTCGTGATTGATCTTTATTTGGTAAATTTATGTGATTACCGGCCTTATACAACACGAATACACGTCAATTACACCTAATCATTGACCAATTCTGTTATTATTACGCGTATGATAATAAACGTGGTCAACTTTCCAATTAACCTTAATCATCGACCCTCAGTATAAATAGATGATCTCCGAACCTTGTATACTCGCTCACAACTCTCTCTCAACCTCCAATTCTCTCTAAATTACTCTGATTATTATTATTGTGTTCGTTGTTTGACTTTTGCCTTGACCCGGCTTTTATCATCAAATCATCACTGTGAGTCTGATTTTCTGTGTGGGTTTTATTCATCGGCGATCAACCAACAAAAGCCCCAACATTAATCGGGCTCAAGTTGGCTGATTTGCCCAATGGCAAATTCTAGGGTTCATACGTGATATTTGGGGATAAACTTGATTTCGCGTAGTGTATTTAATTAATTTTGAACAAGAAACATCACAACCACCGGCCTAGGCCAAGTGGTTGTGACACTGGTTCACCACAGAGGTTACCCGGGTTCGAGTCCCGGCTCTGACCGTTTTTGTTCTCTTCTTTTCTTTTCTTTTTTTTTAAAACAAACAATTATATATATATATATATATTATATTTAAAACTTATAAATTCATTTTTAAATATCAAAACTATTTTATAAATTCTAAAAAAATTATATTTGTTTAATCTGAGATAAAAGTTTTATTTACAATTTTTATTTTTCAGAAATTCATTTATTTAATATTTATAATAATTAAATCATTTTTATACTATTATATTTATAAAAAATCCATTTATATATCAAAACAATTTTATTAAATTCTCCAAAATTTATCCTGACTTTTTATAAAGTCAAACTTTACTGAAATACATTTTAATTCAGTAAAATCATTTATTTTATATTTTTAATCAATTTTTGTTAGATTTAATCATAATTAAATCATAATAAATCCAATTTTCATCATTTTTGCACCAAAATTTTATACAAATTATTTTTAATTATTTAGAACAGAAATATGATTTTTAAAATAGGAATTCTTTAATTTTAGTATTTTTGGATATTAAAGTTAAATATTGGCTATTTACAAATAAATAGATTTAAAAATCTATTTAAAATGAAATAATTTTATAAAAATTATTTTTATGCTTCAAACACTTTAATGTGCACTTTCAAAATTCAAATTTTATAAAAAGACTTTATTTCATTAATTATCAAATTTTCCTTTATTAATTAACATTTTAATTTAAATTCAACAATTGATTATCCCCAAATCGAAACCCTAGGATACACTTGTAAGTTAATTAGACTTAGACTTATTACATATTACCTTATTATAGGGTGATAATTGGAAACATTTTGGGCAACACAATTATTTCATCTATTCAACAAGTTTAACATTTGCTAAGGTGAGTTTACATAGCCCCTTTTCTCTTTTACATTTTTTTTGGGGTGAAACATGTTTAAACATTTTATACTATCATTTACTCATACTTACTGTGATTCAATTACACTATCATTTACTCATTCTATCATTTGACTGTAACAAAAAGACACAGTACAATCATTAACATTGATCAAGCCGCCTGTTTAGATTATAGCGCTATAGGTCTGACAAACCCATCCCCCGCATAGACTCAGGGATGATCGATAACAGTAATAACATTTAACTAACTTGCGAGTTAGTCATCAGTCGACACAAGGTTTGGTTGTACATAGACGCATTGCTACATGTCGGTATCATACTCTATCATCATACAACCCTGAGTGTTGTACAAGCTATTGTTATCAACTATTTCTTAAAAACCTATGTAATTCTCACCAACAATTGTTGACCCAAAATATTTTCAACTTAACATGTTTCAGGTTCTACTTGCTTGAAGATTTGCTTGAAGATATGTGCATAGCCTTATTCAATTTGATGTACGAATTCTTGTAGAATCATTGTATGTATAATTATTTAAATCATTTAATGAAATCATTATTCACCATGAGCTACTGAACAATCATCACTACGTGACATCCCGATGTTTCCGCCATCGGTTGGGGTGTTACAGATTGGTATCAGAGCCATGGTTATAGGGAATTAGGTTATTAGAGAAATAATCTAGTCTATAACCATAGGATTTAACCAGTACTTGCTTCTTTTGTTTGCTATTCTCTATCCCCCTCCTACTTCATATCCCTACTTTCATCCCTACAAGAAGGTTGCTCTCCATCAGTGGATCTACTCATAGACTAATAAGACAAAATCCCCAGGTTTAACCTGAACCACCTTGAGATCTCGTCGAAGTTCTAGATTTTAATAACGAACACGTGCAATCTGGAAGGGTGAACGCCTGTATTCTGAGTCTTCTGTCTAGGCTGGCATTGCGCATATATCCCAATCAGACGAGGGACCCGGATGCCTACCTGGGAATTCTCGGGATGAGTGTTCACTTATAGGCTAAAGCACGTCTTCATATGTTATTAGAATTGAGAATCTTTGATAAGTCAACGTTTTCGTTTATTTCGTTTTAATTAATGAATAAATGATTACACTCCTTATATAATCTCATTCATTTCATTGTGTCTATTACAGATCATGCCTCCTCGTCGCAGCACTCGCAACAGCAATGGTGAGAACCACGAAGAAGGTGGTGATAACCATAACCACAACCATGACCAAGTTCCTAACCACAACAACAATGGGGTTGATGCTCAACTGGCTGCGATCATTTCTCAACAAATGGCGCAGCAAATCGCAACTCTGGTTCCCAATTTACTCGCTCAGGTCATCCAATTGAACGGCAACGGGAATGGTCACAACAACGGGAACGGGAACGGCAATGGCAATGGAAATGGACCCCAAGCCTGCACCCTTAAGCATTTCAACTCTTGTAACCCTCCAAAGTTTAGTGGTGAAGAAGGAGCTACTGGACTCCTCCAATGGTTTGAGGGTATTGAGAATGCCTTCATCAACAGTGAATGCCCCAACAACTTCAAGGTTCGTTACGCCATGAGTGTTCTCCATAAACGAGCACTCACATGGTGGAATGAAGAAAAGCGTACTCGTGGGGCCGAGGTTGCTCTTGCTATGACATGGGACCAAGTCAAAGAGATCATGAAGGAAGAGTTTTGTCCTCGCAATGAAGTTAAGAAGCTTGAGGATGAGTTCCACACCTTAGCTCAAGATAGTGGGGAAAACCTTGCCTACAACACCCGCTTTCATGAGCTTAGCTTATTGCTGCCCCACAAAGTCACTCCCCTGTCGGTAGCCATCGAGAAGTACATCGGTGGTCTGCCCATGCAAATCCAGGATACGGTGTGGGGAAGGAATCCTGCCACCTTGGAGGAAGCCAAACGTTTAGCAGCTACCTTAACTGATAATCACGTAAAGAACGGGACCTTAGTTCGGAAAGGCAATAAAACAAGTATTGTAGCCGCGGTAACCACTGAGAACCAGAAACGTAAGACCAGGGATCCTGCTGCAAACCTCACTCCACAAGCCTCTAACAAGAAACCTTATACAGGAAACCATCCATTGTGTAACACATGCAACCGACATCATCCCACTACTTCAGCGTGTCGCTTGTGCACCAATTGTGGTAGGTATGGCCATCTAATTAATACATGTCGCGAGACCCCAAATCCTAATGCCAACCAACCCACCAACCCTGCTCAAGCTGCTAACCTTAATCAATACAACTATGGTCAATGCTATGAATGTGGAGACCCGAATCACTTCCGTAACCGATGCCCTAAACTAAACAGAGATCAAGACCCTCCAGCTGCCTAACCGCAATCTCACCATTTGACTATTGGTTGCTTTTATTCTATGTATTGACGTTATTCGATTCAAGTAATAAAATTCAAGTATTATCATAACATTTGTGTGCATGCTTGTTGGAATGTGAACTAATTGCTATATCTATACTTGCTTACTTGTACATCAATTAGTTAACTACCAAACAACCAGCTTAACGATTGGTAGAGGTCATCATGTCATTCCAACAGTCGGGAGAGGCCCTACCACCTGAACGACTGGCGGAGACTATCAGACCTGCTTAACAATCGGTAAAGTCATAAAAGGACGCAAAACCCTAATGTAAGGTAAATTGGTAATTACGGTCCGGAACATAATCATGAATTTACAGGTACGTTAAGGTAGTGTGAAATTTTATCAAGGTTTTCGGTAGTTGGCCAATTGTAACCCTGGTTTTCTCTTAACTTCGGGACGAAGTTCCTAAAAGTAGGGGAGACTGTAACATTACGCATTAAAAACTTGTACGTTACACGTTCGCATTTAATAAAACGTCAAGTTTTCATCTTATACTCGCATTTAATTATTTTGTCGCGATTGTGGAACCCTAATACTATATATATAATATAATATATGTGTGTGTGGAATGATAAAAATGTCAAAAATAATAAAATGCTTTGGCCGGGGTTCGAACCCGCGCCAAAGCCACACACACACACATGCACAACCATCTGGGCTGGACCATCATCTTGTTTTAAACCCGGACACACTTTATATTTATATACATTTTAAAAACCTTCACAGTTGACAAGAAAGTCAACTGTGGGTTAGCTTGATGATCAATCCAGCTAATTAACTCGTGATTGATCTTTATTTGGTAAATTTATGTGATTACCGGCC
Source organism: Ambrosia trifida (assembly GCA_028751855.1). Lineage (NCBI taxonomy): Eukaryota > Viridiplantae > Streptophyta > Magnoliopsida > Asterales > Asteraceae > Ambrosia > Ambrosia trifida. Next base: position 13,256,531 of record CM054129.1, read on the forward strand.
TTATACAACACGAATTGTAATACTCGTAAATATACAATAAGTGTGACACATGTAAGTTAAATGAAAATGGCAAGAAAAAAAAAAAAAAAAAACTGGATTTAACTCTTATGTACTGAGATTGATTAATCGCATCATATATTGTATGTTTTTCGCGACCAAAACTAGTCATCTCCATACCTAGTGATTGAATCATCGCACCATCCCGATTCAATTCGACCATCTGATCCACGATTGATATAACGTTTACGTCTATGCGATTGTGACCAAATTATATTTACTATGTGTTACCATTGATCCACGATTTCAAACTTGTCTATGGATAAGTTGATTAATTAGTAAACCTTTTCAAATGTCGTTTAATCAAACTTGTTAACATCAGTCCACATTGTCAAACTTGTTGACTAATTTTATATTTTATTACTATGATAATTATTTAGCATTATCTGGTTGCTATGTATTTAAATCACTTCATCCAACACAGTTCAGTTTTGTTTGTTCTTTTTCGAACCATCCACACCAACTGTGTATATATATATATATAATACATACATATTGTAATATTCGTAAATGTTATTATCTAAGTAGCCGGTTATAAAAAAAAAAGGAAAAATATTAGTTTTTGACTTTCTCAAACGCAATTGGTTCCGTTCCATAATTGCCGCAAATCATCATATTCAACTTTTAAATATCTTAGAACGATTCCTCCGAGATTACCGACTTCAATTCGTTTTAAACCTCTGACCGCATTCAAACTCCCCACATCGACTCCTGGTTTCTCTTATCCATCTCCGCCGCGAACCACCACCGCGCTCCGTCGTCGAGTTTCAATCTGGTTTCGATCCGTATAGGTACCAAACTAGCCTACGTATTCGTTATAATCTGATTTTGTTATATATTTCTTTTGTGATCGTTAATCTTGTTCCGGTGACGACCTACGCAGCCACCGTTACCGGTATACATACGCCGCTTCCGCTCTCCGACTCATTGGTTGCATTCAATATTTGAGGTATGAATCTCCGACCCATTGCCATGTTCAGTTCCTTAGTTATGTTTTATTCTTGTTTCGGGTTTGTTTAGTTGGTTCGAATACGTGTCAGCGATCTTGATTTGTTCCGGCGACTAAACCGTTTTCTAGTTGTAAGAACAAAACGTATTAACTCGACACGGATCTTGTTCGTTAGTAACTGTGGTTCTACTTGTTTAACTTGACTAAAGAAAAGTGGATGATTATATATATGTATTTTGTCTGCTCGTATGGATATATAGCATGTGCATGAGGGTGTCATTTTTTATTTATATAGGAGTGTGAGTATGATGCATGATTTGGTGTATGCATGCATCTTCAATTTTTGTGTACAGAGGTTTGTTTGTATGTATGCATGGTGTAGTGAGTGTTCAATTGTTTTGTGGGTATTATTAAAGCATGAGTCTTTTTTTTATAAGTGTTTATAAATCTAAAGTTTAAGACTTATTTTTGGTTATGCATTTTTATGATTTTGTTAAAGTTAAACTCATAAGTTTTGAAAACAAAAACAAACATACTAAATAATTAAATCGAGAGTTATCTAAACATATATGTGTCTTAATTTACTAGATTTTTGTTAATTAGTAAAAAAAATAAAAATTAGATTCCGGTTCTTGGTCGTCGGGAAACTTCAACGCGCTTATAAATTATTGTGGTTAATTTATCATAAAACTAATTTGAAAAAAAATAACGGGAGTAGGTTCGTGTTCTCGCTGAAGACGAATTGTTTTTTTTTCGCTTTGATCAATTAAGGTACGGATTCCGTTTCCTTTTCTTTATAGTATTTTTTATATATAAATTCGGTCCGTTACTTTGTAGTACGGATTTTTGTTGAGTTCATATGTTCCATTTAATTTTGGATAACATGCAATATACCTTAAATTTGAGATCATTGTTGCATGTTCCTTAGACCTCATTAAGTATTTATTCGATATCCGTCTTTTTGTACTCTGTCACCCTGGCACTCTGTTTGACATGTCGTTTGGGCGTCAACGGCATGGTACTGTTCGTGACAGTGCATTATAAATTTTCACGGCGTCTCTAGTTGTGTTAGTGTAGCACTTGGCCCCTAGAGGCGTATAGATCGATCTTAGCTCTGTTATGTGTATGTGTTTGTATGTGGAGATGGAATAATGGGTGCACGCCACACTCACTATCTCATTGGTGCATGGATTAGCTACCTATGTACCCCCTTTGTTTTGGCTATGGGTGCTTCCGATTACACGACATGTTTTATTGCTACGTTATAGTCGTGTAAGTTAGTATATGTTCTCTGATATGCCTTTGATATGATACGATAAGCTTGAATAGTGTCGTTATAGACTTGTACCAAATTTTGTTTTAGTATTCCGTTTTGAAATTTCGCTTCTTTAAACCGCTTTTATATGTACTGTTGTTCTTTCCGTTACTGGGCAATTTTTGGCTCAGCCGTAGTTTTCTTTTTGTGTTTTCCTATTTGTCTCGCAGGTAATCGGGGAACCCAGGGAAATCAAGGTTGAGAGTTGATGTTCGAGTGCTAAAAGAAATTTAGATTTTTCATTTTAGTTTTAATAAGACGTAACTTTGAAACTTTATTTTGAACTTTATTATTCCGTTGGATTTCTATTTAACGTTTTATGGACTTTGTTTGGTATTTGATATCTGTAAGTGTGACACGTCAGCCTGTTTCGGGTTGGGGTGTGACACGAATACACGTCAATTACACCTAATCATTGACCAATTCTGTTATTATTACGCGTATGATAATAAACGTGGTCAACTTTCCAATTAACCTTAATCATCGACCCTCAGTATAAATAGATGATCTCCGAACCTTGTATACTCGCTCACAACTCTCTCTCAACCTCCAATTCTCTCTAAATTACTCTGATTATTATTATTGTGTTCGTTGTTTGACTTTTGCCTTGACCCGGCTTTTATCATCAAATCATCACTGTGAGTCTGATTTTCTGTGTGGGTTTTATTCATCGGCGATCAACCAACAAAAGCCCCAACATTAATCGGGCTCAAGTTGGCTGATTTGCCCAATTGCAAATTCTAGGGTTCATACGTGATATTTGGGGATAAACTTGATTTCGCGTAGTGTATTTAATTAATTTTGAACAAGTAACATCACAACCACCGGCCTAGGCCAAGTGGTTGTGACACTGGTTCACCACAGAGGTTACCCGGGTTCGAGTCCCGGCTCTGACCGTTTTTGTTCTCTTCTTTTCTTTTCTTTTTTTTTTTTTTTAAAACAAACAATTATATATATATATATATATTATATTTAAAACTTATAAATTCATTTTTAAATATCAAAACTATTTTATAAATTCTAAAAAAATTATATTTGTTTAATCTGAGATAAAAGTTTTATTTACAATTTTTATTTTTCAGAAATTCATTTATTTAATATTTATAATAATTAAATCATTTTTATACTATTATATTTATAAAAAATCCATTTATATATCAAAACAATTTTATTAAATTCTCCAAAATTTATCCTGACTTTTTATAAAGTCAAACTTTACTGAAATAATTTTTAATTCAGTAAAATCATTTATTTTATATTTTTAATCAATTTTTGTTAGATTTAATCATAATTAAATCATAATAAATCCAATTTTCATCATTTTTGCACCAAAAATTTATACAAATTATTTTTAATTATTTAGAACAGAAATATGATTTTTAAAATAGGAATTCTTTAATTTTAGTATTTTTGGATATTAAAGTTAAATATTGGCTATTTACAAATAAATAGATTTAAAAATCTATTTTAAATGAAATAATTTTATAAAAATTATTTTTATGCTTCAAACACTTTAATGTGCACTTTCAAAATTCAAATTTTATAAAAAGACTTTATTTCATTAATTATCAAATTTTCCTTTATTAATTAACATTTTAATTTAAATTCAACAATTGATTATCCCCAAATCAAAACCCTAGGATACACTTGTAAGTTAATTAGACTTAGACTTATTACATATTACCTTATTATAGGGTGATAATTGGAAACATTTTGGGCAACACAATTATTTCATCTATTCAACAAATTTAACATTTGCTAAGGTGAGTTTACATAGCCCCTTTTCTCTTTTACATTTTTTTGGGGTGAAACATGTTTAAACATTTTATACTATCATTTACTCATACTTACTGTGATTCAATTACACTATCATTTACTCATTCTATCATTTGACTGTAACAAAAAGACACAGTACAATCATTAACATTGATCAAGCCGCCTGTTTAGATTATAGCGCTATAGGTCTGACAAACCCATCCCCCGCATAGACTCAGGGATGATCGATAACAGTAATAACATTTAACTAACTTGCGAGTTAGTCATCAGTCGACACAAGGTTTGGTTGTACATAGACGCATTGCTACATGTCGGTATCATACTCTATCATCATACAACCGTGAGTGTTGTACAAGCTATTGTTATCAACTATTTCTTAAAAACCTATGTAATTCTCACCAACAATTGTTGACCCAAAATATTTTCAACTTAACATGTTTCAGGTTCTACTTGCTTGAAGATTTGCTTGAAGATATGTGCATAGCATTATTCAATTTGATGTACGAATTCTTGTAGAATCATTGTATGTATAATTATTTAAATCATTTAATGAAATCATTATTCACCATGAGCTACTGAACAATCATCACTACGTGACATCCCGATGTTTCCGCCATCGGTTGGGGTGTTACAACCGGGGTCCCAAGAAGCTTGGCAGAACACAAGTTAAACACTTACCCCGGTATAAAACCGGTAGCCCAGAAGAAGCGGAGTATGGCTCCTGACCGTGTCAAAGCCATTGCAGAAGATGTAAAGAACCTATTGAATGCTGGCATAATCCGGGAAGTGCGGTATCAAACCTGGGTAGCCAATCCTGTACTCGTTAAAAAGCAGGATGGAGCTTGGAGAATGTGCGTGGATTTCAAAGATCTGAACAATGCATGTCCGAAAGACTGTTACCCCCTCCCGGAGATTGATGTAAAGGTAGATGTTGTGGCCGGGTTCAGGCTGAAATGTTTTCTTGATGCCTATAAGGGCTATCACCAGATCCAGATGGCCGAAGGTGTGAAGACAAAACAACATTCGTTACGAACAACGGCCTGTACTGTTACACTAAAATGCCGTTCGGACTTAAAAATGCTGGAGCTACGTATCAAAGATTGATGGACTCAGCTTTCAGAGACCAGATAGGAAAGAATCTCGAAGTTTATGTAGATGATGTGGTGATAAAAAGTACAACCGAAGACTCCATGATCGAAGATATCAAGGAAACATTTGCCAAGCTACGAGAAATCAACATGAAGTTGAATCCCAAGAAGTGTTCTTTTGGTCTTGAAGAAGGGAAGTTTTTGGGAGTGTTGATGGCCCGGGATGGCATAAAAGCCAACTCGGAGAAGGTTGAAGCAGTTTTAAAAATGCAACCGCCCAAATGCTTAAAGGAGATGCAGTCCCTAAACGGGCGTCTTGTGGCTTTGCACCGCTTTCTCTCAAAAGCCGCAGAAAAAATGCTCCCCTTTATGAACGTCTTAAAAAAGAGTCTGGGAAAAGAAAATTTTGAATGGACCCCGGAGGCAGATGCTGCCTTCGAGGAGTTAAAAAAGTGCTTGGTAAATCTGCCCGTCTTAACCGCACCTGAACCAGGAGAGACGTTGACAGTATATCTCTCGGCTTCAGAAGGAGCAATATGTTCCGTCCTTATCGTCACCCGAGCCACGGTCCAGAGACCAGTGTATTACATCAGCAGGGCCCTCCGAGAATACGAGGTCCGTTATCCGATACTCGAAAAATTGGCCCTAAGCACTCGTCCACACCTCCCGAAGACTTCGCCGATACTTTCAGGCCTTCAACATTGAAGTACAGTCCGAACACCCAATACTAAACATCTTGAGGAAGCCGGAGTCCTCCGGAAGAATGACCAAGTGGGCTATCGAGCTCGGAGCATTTGATATTACTTACAAAACACGAGGTCCGGTTAAGGGGCAGGCAGTAGCGGATTTTCTGGTTGAGATCCTGATGTGTGAAATGTGTAGTAAATAAATCGGTCAAGTTTTAAAAATGGAAAAACCTACAAAACCACACACTAACGGCAAGTGTACCGGTCGCAGTGTAGCAGAGCAAGTAAGTCCGGAATATCGAACCGTGGACACAATATGGCGACTCTCGGTACTAAACCTCTGTCGACTCCTAGCCTATTAAGTTGGATTTTTGTGAATATTATTTTTAAACTAAATAAATAAATAAAGCAATTAAATCTACTAAGATAGAAACACAAACATGAACAATAAGCAGAACAGACAGCTCCAAAACTAGAGAGGAACTCAGATATTATGGAAAACAACTACCTAGGTCTAGAATCATACCCGCAACTCACAGCGCTCGAAAATGGATAATGGAATGGCTATCGGGTTCCTAAAAATACGACCGACTCAAGAAAGCCTAAAGAATGCTAGATCACCTCCCGGTCTCACTAACAGCTCTTGAAAAATCCTAAGGGACGTGTAAATCACCGGTTACTAGTTCGGATTACCTCCCGGTCTCACCTCACTAGGGAATGCTAAGGTACTCAAAAGACTCGCTCACCTCCCGGTCTCGCTAATCTCAACACACCCGAAAGTATGAAGGAGTTATCTAAGGTTGTTGACAAAAACTCGAATCTGCTAGGGAAGCTAAGGTAAATAAGTAAGGATCTCCTCCCGGTCTCACCTATACCCAAAACCTAAGAACTAGACAAACCGACACTCTATCTCCTCCCGGTCTCAAGAGTGGCAAAACACTAATTTCAAAGGCTTACAAGGTTGCTAATAGGGTTATCTAAGACAAGAAACCTCTAGATTAAACCATTAACACGAAGTCTATGGAAAATCACATAAAACTCTAGATCTTGAAACTACTAAAGTAACAAAAGAGAAAAACACAAAGCAACAATCAAGCAAACCGATTACTAAAGGCATTCATACGCATTTTTATCAACAACACATAAATATTTTACCAAAACATCAAGCCAAAAATAATATTATCCAAACCTGAACGTCACAAGTTACGAAATAATCACCAATTACGACCTAGGTAGCGTTAATGTTTAGCTACTCATCATGTTCAACATGTCAAACACATAAAAATAAATAGCAAACATGGTTGGAATAAATTTAAAACACACAAAACTAGGGTAAAAATATATAAAAAGAGTATAAAAATTAAACACAAGCGTTTTGCGTCTTCAACCCAAGCCTCCACGCCTTAAAGTGTGCTTCCAATGCTGTGAATAATGGCAAGATGCTGTTGCCCTATTGTCCTCTGAGGCGGCTGTCGTGATGTTCTCCGATGATAATATGTACGCCTCCTCCAAAATTATGTGCCATCAACCCGATTTATAAACATGTGCCTTAGGGTTTATTCCATTGCCAAAAATAAATGTTGACCACATTAATTCTTTCTTTCATTCTTGTCTTTACTTTTTATTTCTTTTGCTTTTCACGTGAGTTTCATAAACTCAATTTATTATTATTATTATTATTATTATTATTATTTTTATTATTATTATTATTATTATTATTATTATTATTATTATTATTATTATTATTATTATTAACTCCAGGCTTGCTCCCCCGGTACTCGCATCTCGGGTGTTCTTGGCTCGACCAAAATTCCTGGTTTACGCTCCAACATCCATGAACACCTACTATTAAGTGTTGGTGTCTCGATTAAAATTCTTTCATTTTGAGCTCATTTTTTCCAAATACCTATAAAATAATAAGATAAATAAATACATAATAAAAACAACACGAAACGAATAAAAATTTGACCAAATAATATACAAAATACATAGGAAAACAGATGTGTTTTGCGACACATCAAACTTCCCCACACTTAAATCTTTTGCGTCCCGAAAAAGAATTATACAAAATCCCAAACATTTTCAACAAAGCACTTAACAAAAACGATAGCATCAAACAGGGTCAAAAGCAGGCTATGAAATCAACAAGCATAGCGGTTTCACAAGACTTACATCGTTCAAAAGGCTGACTAGTCAAGATGATGCAATTTTAAAAACAAGGCATACCTAGTCAAGCTTCACTTACCTTCAAGCAACCGACTATGCACCTGTAAGCACCCCTCACAATATCACTCATCTCTCGGTTATATATTTATTTGGAGTGAATCTCTCAAAACCGAACTATGAAGCAAAATTATCATAAGCTTGTACGTCAATCAAATCTCCACCTAATTGCTAAAACTAACACAAATCAAGAGGACTTCGAGAGGGTAGGCAAGGGTTAAAGGTAGGGTATTTTGTTGGAAAAAATTGGCTAAAAAGAAAAATAAGAGATAAACCGGATAAACCATAAACAAATAAACTCTAACTCTTTGGTTTTCTCGACCCACAACCTTTATTCTTTTTTTTTTCACTTTTTCATATATCTTTCTTTTTTTTTTTTTTTTTTTTTTGTCAGCTACTCTCTATGCTGATATATTTTTTTTTTCTTTTTTTTTCATATTACATAAATATATATATACAATCCGGTAATCAATATCAAATAAAATGGGTGACAAACGAAAGGTTTAGGCTCAAAGTGGCTTCTAAAGGTAAAAATGGTGAAACGGGTCAAATAACAAAAACAAACGAAAAGGCTAAACAAAAATGGGTAATCCTAATGCCTCTATCATATTTGTGTCAAGTCTAAGCTTGTGGTCTCAAAATGCATCAAAACGCACAAGTTCTAAAATAATGCAACAAAGTCGGTATATCACACATGAAACGAAATAGTGAATATTTATATATAATATTTAAAGGCTCAAAACTCACTGTCATGTGGAAATATGGGTTACCGATACTAGCAAGTGCAAAGCCAGTTAACCATCCAGCTTGATCCACTATCCCAGGCACCCCAAACATTTTATTTCAGAAAAACAACTAAGTCAAGCCTACTATCCCGCAACTTAAAGAAACATATGCTAAGACCCGTAAACCCGACAATCGACCCCGCTTTTAACCGACGTATTAAATTGAAAAGGCTCGTTTACTACGCGCAAAAAGGATCGGGACTAACACAAAACCCACTTTTTTTTTGTTTTTTTTTTGTTTTTTTTTTGTTTTTTTTTTGTTTTTTTTTTTTTGACTCAACCTACAACTAAGCAAAATAAAGACAAAGTCTCCCATCCCCACACTTAGAAAGACACAGTGTCCTCAATGTGCTCCAGGATACAACGCAGACTAAAAATAAAAATGCAAAAATACGAAAAAAAATATATATATATATAATAACAACAAAATAAATGGAACGAACTCCCCTGAAAAATGTGGCGATAGTTTGCAGAAAGTGTCCCGTCCGTCCATCATCTACAGCCGTATAGCATTTCCTTCGCGGCCATAGTCAGAATCCTGCAAAAATAAACTAAAAAGAAAATGAAAGTACAATGACTCAATGACAAGTGAGATGCCTGTTTACAAAAAATAATTTTAAAATCGACCCCACCCGAATGGAGATTGAGTACGGGCGGGGGAGATCCAACAGTGTAAAGGGCCAAGGCAATCCCACACGACTCGATAAACTAAAAATTGTATAAAAAGAATGAAAATAAAATAAAATAAAAATATACTTGGCGGATGATGATACAAACTCTACACTTGGGTTTTAACCCAAGTTCAATCAGGTGGCTTCTCTTTTATCCACCCTTTATCCAACCCGTTTAATTCAGATCGTTCACCATTATTTGTCGAATGACGAATGGTGAATCTCGAAAAACGTTTGAAAAATTCAAACGGGTCAGAGCACCTATTTCTAGACTTACCTGGACCAAACTTTATATGTGGAATATGATAAGTGGTCCAGTCCATGTAACAGTGAACCCTCTCCCGTGACGGTGGCGGCACGGGCCGGCAATCCTGAATGTGACGAGGTGGTTTGGTCTTCTTCTTTGTTACCACCTCTTCATCTTCTTCCTCGTTTGGTGTATCTTTGAACTCTATGGCTGGTTCCCCCATAAGTAATGTTTCTAAAAAGGTAAGATCACCAACCGGGTCAAATTCATCTTCTTCAAGAGTTGGTAAATTATCCAACTCATCACCAAACTCTTCCTCCCAAGACGGTACATTTATATCTTCTTCATCCCCCGTCTTGTCTTCCATCTCACTTCTTTCTTCATTCACCCCGACGTCTTCTTCAACCTCACTATCACCCCGAAAATCATCTTCAATGGGTTCTTGTTGGACCGGAGGTGGGACTTCTTTGTCCATTATCGTCTCCGGTTCTGGAGTGATATCATATGGCTGTAAGTATGGATTTTCCCTTTCATACCAATTTACAAAGATCCTTGGTACTGAAGAGGCAAGAAAACTATCGGGCTCCCTCCAGATAGGCATATAGTGATTTTGCATTTGTATGTAGATGCCTTCTTCATTGTAACCAGCCTCGTCGCGCTCTCTTATGTAGTCTGCTACAGTCTTTCTTCTACTAGCATCTGGCATCCTAAAAATATCACTGCAAACAGACACTAAACAAACATATCACGAGCACTAGATAGAAAAAAATATATAAAAATAAATAAATAAATAAAAATAAAGAGAAGAAAAATAAATAAAAATATCTACAAAATGACTAGATCCCCGACTCGGGCCGTCCTCGAAAGCGCACTGTATCCCCGGCAACGGCGCCAAAAACTTGATGTGTGAAATGTGTAGTAAATAAATCGGTCAAGTTTTAAAAATGGAAAAACCTACAAAACCACACACTAACGGCAAGTGTACCGGTCGCAGTGTAGCAGAGCAAGTAAGTCCGGAATATCGAACCGTGGACACAATATGGCGACTCTCGGTACTAAACCTCTGTCGACTCCTAGCCTATTAAGTTGGATTTTTGTGAATATTATTTTTAAACTAAATAAATAAATAAAGCAATTAAATCTACTAAGATAGAAACACAAACATGAACAATAAGCAGAACAGACAGCTCGAAAACTAGAGAGGAACTCAGATATTATGGAAAACAACTACCTAGGTCTAGAATCATACCCGCAACTCACAGCGCTCGAAAATGGATAATGGAATGGCTATCGGGTTCCTAAAAATACGACCGACTCAAGAAAGCCTAAAGAATGCTAGATCACCTCCCGGTCTCACTAACAGCTCTTGAAAAATCCTAAGGGACGTGTAAATCACCGGTTACTAGTTCGGATTACCTCCCGGTCTCACCTCACTAGGGAATGCTAAGGTACTCAAAAGACTCGCTCACCTCCCGGTCTCGCTAATCTCAACACACCCGAAAGTATGAAGGAGTTATCTAAGGTTGTTGACAAAAACTCGAATCTGCTAGGGAAGCTAAGGTAAATAAGTAAGGATCTCCTCCCGGTCTCACCTATACCCAAAACCTAAGAAATAGACAAACCGACACTCTATCTCCTCCCGGTCTCAAGAGTGGCAAAACACTAATTTCAAAGGCTTACAAGGTTGCTAATAGGGTTATCTAAGACAAGAAACCTCTAGATTAAACCATTAACACGAAGTCTATGGAAAATCACGTAAAACTCTAGATCTTGAAACTACTAAAGTAACAAAAGAGAAAAACACAAAGCAACAATCAAGCAAACCGATTACTAAAGGCATTCATACGCATTTTTATCAACAACACATAAATATTTTACCAAAACATCAAGCCAAAAATAATATTATCCAAACCTGAACGTCACAAGTTACGAAATAATCATCAATTACGACCTAGGTAGCGTTAATGTTTAGCACTACTCATCATGTTCAACATGTCAAACACATAAAAATAAATAGCAAACATGGTTGGAATAAATTTAAAACACACAAAACTAGGGTAAAAATATATAAAAAGAGTATAAAAATTAAACACAAGCGTTTTGCGTCTTCAACCCAAGCCTCCACGCCTTAAAGTGTGCTCCCAATGCTGTGAATAATGGCAAGATGCTGCTGCCCTATTGTCCTCTGAGGCGGCTGTCGTGATGTTCTCCGATGATAATATGTACGCCTCCTCCAAAATTATGTGCCATCAACCCGATTTATAAACATGTGCCTTAGGGTTTATTCCATTGCCAAAAATAAATGTTGACCACATTAATTCTTTCTTTCATTCTTGTCTTTACTTTTTATTTCTTTTGCTTTTCACGTGAGTTTCATAAACTCAATTTATTATTATTATTATTATTATTATTATTATTATTATTATTATTATTATTATTATTATTATTATTAACTCCAGGCTTGCTCCCCCGGTACTCGCATCTCGGGTGTTCTTGGCTCGACCAAAATTCCTGGTTTACGCTCCAACATCCATGAACACCTACTATTAAGTGTTGGTGTCTCGATTAAAATTCTTTCATTTTGAGCTCATTTTTTCCAAATACCTATAAAATAATAAGATAAATAAATACATAATAAAAACAACACGAAACGAATAAAAATTTGACCAAATAATATACAAAATACATAGGAAAACAGATGTGTTTTGCGACACATCAGATCCCGAAAAATCTAATGATCGAGTCTGCAACGCCTTCGGAACCCACGTGGTCTCTACATACTGATGGGGCCTCAGGCACAGAAGGATTGGGAGCGGGTCTGGTTTTATGTGAGGCCGAAGGGCGTGAGCTACTTTACGCAATTCGCCTAAACTTCAAGAGTTCAAACAATGAAGCCGAATACGAAGCACTCTTAGCAGGGCTGCGGCTGGCCATAAAGGTCGGAGCCAAAAAGGTACAAGTATACCGTGATAATCACTAAAACTCCCTGATAAATGCAAAGTATCATAAAAATCTAAGATGCATATGCCTCTTGCAGGTTATCGCACATGTCGATTCTTTGCTGGTAGCAAACCAGATATCCGGGGATTATGAGGCTAAAGAACCGAACATGATTCTTTACTTAGCCGAGGTATGGGATCAACTCGAATCTCCTAAAACTTCGAACCCCAGTAAGAACTCGACTAATCATTGCTTCATAATGCAGGCTAAAAATCTGATGAAACAGTTTGAAGCGTGCCAGGTGGTACACATTCCTGGAAGCAAGAACAAGAAAGCAGACGCCTTGAGTAAACTCGCTGCCACAACCACTGATATTGCAAACCAAGAAGTGCACATGGAAGGACTACAAAGCCTAACAGTCCATGCAGCCGAGGTCCTATCAATCAACTCACAGATAGACAGTTGGATGACCCCCATAATACAGTACCTAACAAATGATGTTGTCTCGGAAGACAAGGCAAAGGCTCGAAAGTTAAAAGTCAAAGCTCTCCAGTACCAGATGATTGACGGACAGTTGTACCGAAGAACATTCCTAGGACCACTTCTCAAATGTGTGGATTTGAACGAAGCTACATACGTCATTCAAGAAATCCATAGGGGGATATGTGGAATACACTCCGGTCCTAGAATGATGGTGGCCAAGATAATGAATGCCGGATACTTCTGGCCGGGGATGCATAACAGTGCAGTATCCGAGCTCCAGAAGTGCAATGAATGCCAAAGGCACGCGCCAGTTAGTCTTCGAGCCAAGAATAACCTGATTCCGGTAACAGCGGCATGGCCGTTCCAGCAATGGGGCATCGACATTGTCGGACCCTTTCCAAAGTCCACCAGAGGTATGAAATTCCTGCTAGTAGCTGTGGACTACTTCACAAAGTGGGTCGAAGCTCGACCACTCTCCAAGATCTCGGGGAAGGAAGTAAAAAAGTTCGTCTGGGATCAGATAGTGTGCCGCTTCGGGTTACCCCAAACAATAATCAGTGACAACGGAAAGCAGTTTGCAGACAACCCCTTCAAAAAATGGTGTCAGGATTTGCATATCCAACAATCATTTGCCTCGGTGGCCCATCCGCAGGCGAATGGTCAGGTGGAGCGTATAAACAGGAGTTTGGTTGAGGCGATAAAGAAGAGGCTGGGAAACGGCGATAAAGAAGAGGCTGGGAAACACCCTTCAGCCTAACATACGGTACTGAAGCAGTCATACCAGTCGAGATCGGGTCTCCTTCTCTCCGAATTCAAAGCATTGAAAATAACGACCAAGAGCTCCGTATGAATCTTGACTTGCTAGACGAAAGAAGGGAAGCCGCAGCTGTCAAAGAAGCTCGGTATAAGCAGAAATTGGAGAAATTTTATAACTCCAGGGTAAAAGAAATCCGATTCAAACCCGGAGATTATGTGTTCCGGTGCAACGAGGCCAGCGGTGTGGAAAAAGGAAAGATGGCCGCATCATGGGAAGGGCCGTATATCGTCAAAACCGCAGGAGGGAAAGGTGCCTATACCCTCCAAACCTTAGAAGGAAAAGATATACCTCGCACCTGGAACGGTGTCCACTTGAAAAAATGCTATATGTAAGCATTACCAGCTAGTTCTCTAAATCATATTTCATCTTCCTATTGTAATGTGGGATGTGCCATTCCCCACTTTCCTTTTTTCTTGTAATCATCCGGGATGTAACATGCCTCGGCGAAATATTAATAAGAAGCTGGTTTTTTACTCTAAGAAATGCTAAGGTGCTAATATTAGCCGAAGCTCAAAAATAAGCTCGGCATAACAAAAGCCACGTGGTATCCAACAGGATTAGCAAAAAGAAACGGACCAAAGTGGATAAGTTTTGGTCCGGATCTAAAACTAACCTAAAATAAAGCACCTCATCTAATTCGAAACATAATCATAAAAACAAAAATCTATAAAAAAGGGGAAAGCCCGAAACACCAGCACGCGGCATGGACAATAGCCGCGTCCCGGTAAGGAAACCCCTTAAACCATGGTTACCTAAATACACAAAATCTCGCGAGAAAAATTAGGACGTAGTAAGAACGTGGACGCACGATCAACTAAGCTACGGACCTTTCTCTATGACTTAGTCATTTAACCAAAGGACTTCACCTAAAAGCAAAACACATCACAAAATAAGCACAAGAATCGGAGCCCGAACCTATGACATGATTCGGGCCCGGCCTACGATCAAATAAAAGCTCGACCTTAACAGAAGGTCGGAGCTAGGTGATACTTGTCCAAATATTACAAAATAAAGTCCGGACCACACAAAGGCCCGGAACGAATAAGATTGTTTGAAATATAAAATGTTCAAGAAGGAAGCTTAAGCCCCTCGAAGGCTTCAGGAAGAGACTCCGGAGGACCGGTTACTTGGTCAGCAAGCTTGGCAATCGGCGGGAAGACGAGCGTGTCGTAAGTCTCTACCGCGGCCAGGAGTTGTGTGTTGGCATCAGGTTTAAATGTGGGATTCTTCTCCAGTGGGATCCCTTTAGCAGCAGCTGCATAGCCAGCCTTCAAACCCTCATTAAACCCGGCAGCATTCATGGCATTAACAACCCCACTCACAGCTTGCTTCATGATCGGACCCTTGTGAACGAAGTCCGTTAAGAGTTGAGCTCCCTCCGTAAGGAAAAATTTCTTGAAACCAAAGAGCTCGTCAATGTTGGCAACCAGCTCTGCCCTCTCCTTCTTCCAAGCTTCCTCGTCATCGGCCATTTTCTTCTCGGCCGCAGCATACACCTGCCGGGCCACCTTCTCCCCCTTCAGAGCGTTATCTCGTTCTGGGCCAAGAAGAGTTTGGTAATTAAAAAAGAAATAAAAAGGAAAGAAGCATGCTTATAGATGCACGTACCAGCTGTCAAGGCGTCCGTCCCTTTCCGTAAAGACTCCATCGTGGTCTCCATTTGCTTGATCACATCCTGGAGCTCCTTGGTGGATGAGGCATGAGCGGCTTCGGAGAAGTTAAACTTTCTTTTCAAATTTTCTAACTCTTTTAAGGCTTTGTCTCGAGCTTCGGCCGCAGAGGCCAAGGCCTTTTGAGAAGAAGAGGCTTGTTGCTGGGCACTCTTCAAGTTATCTTGAAGTTGCTTCAAAGCCCCTGAACTACCTCCTGCGGCCACCTTCTTCCGCAGCCTATCCCTATCCACCTCCGCATCCATCCATCTCCTGTAGGCTTCGGCCACTAAAAAATTGGATTGGGCCTGATTTACCAGTAAAGCTTCACACAAGGTCGGAGACTCCATGCCATGGTAGTACTCACGGTCAGCCGGAGTATCCAGGTTGAAAAGAATCATCCGAGCCGAAAGAGCGTCCACCACTCTATCCCCATTCTTCAAATCCCACTCTGGGGAAATCTTTTCATCAGCAGCCGAAGCACCTTCCCCGGCATCTCCACCTACCATCTCTGCAAAACCACATGTGGCAAACACCACAGTCTCAAACCAACTTGGGGGGAAAGCAGCATCATTATCCCCCATGCCAGATTGAGAAAGAAGTGGGGATTGACGAAACTCACCAAACTGAACTCCCTTCCCAGGAGCCTTATCAACTACTGGACTTTCTAATCCCAGAAAAGCTTCATCTTCCTCTTCTTCAATCGCCAACGTTTCACCAACTTGGTTAACCTGAGGATGATCTACCATTAGTACCGGGGCTGAGTCACGGGAGGATTGGCCTCCGTACAAGTGATTTTCAAGGTTATGCAAAAGGTTAGAAAATACCTCATCAGGATGGTCTAAAAATCTCAACTTTTTCAGAGCTTTTGAACTAGCCCCGGTACCCTTCGTTCCAGCTCGTTTCCTCTTTCCGGAATCTTTGGAAACGGAGGTATCGGTCAAAGATCTATTCTCCACATTTCTCGAAGCACCGGGAGAAATAGACTTGGTGGCACTAGAAGGATGGGCAGTAGCATCTGGTGCAGGAGCCGAAGTAGTATCCTTAGGTGAGGAATTTGTTGAGGTAGGATGAGGAACAGTAGAAGTATCTCTCTGGGCAACATCAGTGTTGACACCTTCTTCTTCCACGATCTCAGTAACCACTCCGGTAGTCAATCCTTCTCCCCCGGCCCCGCTTGCCCCAGCCGCGGCAACTTGGGCAGGACGGATGGGTTGCTGGGCTCGGTGGATCTGATCCAGGATAGGCTCACTTTGTTCCAGGTCAACATGAGAGTATGATAACGCCGAGTCATTAAAAGTGTTGAGCTTCAAACTATCAACCAACGACATTTCTGCATAAAAAAGAACACAAAGTGTTAGAAAATTAAGGCTAAAAAAGCTTTAAAGGAAGATAGTAAAGTGCAGGCTTCCCACTCACCCTCGCCATCATATAAAACTACCGGCCACCGGTCATGCAAGTCCCAATTACCACTGATACAGCCTAAAACGAGCACGTGCTCTGGATACTTCTGTATATTGGTTTTGTTCTCGGCAAGACCCAAATACAAGGCACGATTATACCTAAACCTCTTGGGCAAATCCCAGTCAGAGGATTCATACCGCGTACACCACGTCATGTCCGTGGGTAAACAGCGGT
Organism: Ambrosia trifida; assembly: GCA_028751855.1. Classification (NCBI taxonomy): domain Eukaryota; kingdom Viridiplantae; phylum Streptophyta; class Magnoliopsida; order Asterales; family Asteraceae; genus Ambrosia; species Ambrosia trifida. The sequence goes on from CM054129.1 coordinate 13,273,855, forward strand.
CGTCAAGCCAAAAGAACTGATTCTTCCAGTTCTTCAAGCTAGTGGTTTGGTAGTCATGACAGCTCTCCAGGGATCTCCGCTTCTCAAAACTATACCAACTTCCCTGCTTGGTCAGCTTGTAAAAACATCGGAACACATTCAAGTCCGCGCCCTTCTCCAAAGCTCGGCAAGACAGCTCGAAATGGTTAATACGGGTAAGACCGAAGGGGTTCACTTGTGAAATATGCACCCCGTGAAACCGCAGAACCCGCATCAAAAACTTGGTGAACGGGACGCGGTAGTTCACAAAGTCGCAAACCCGGGTATAAAACCCAAACTTTCCTTCACGAAAGGGATAAATGGGCTCGTTCGGTTCGGGCAAAACCGGGTTCAGATCACGAGGTATCCTATATTCATCTAAAAACTTAGCTAACCTATCCGAAGACAACTTCGAAAAGGTAGTACCCATATCGTCCTTCACCATCCTTAAGAAGCGAATAATCAGAAATGAGGCTAAGGAAAAAAGGAACGCACCTTAAACGGTTGCAGAAATTGGTCTTGCAGAGAAACGAGCGGAAACAACAGGGAAGCTCCGGCTTGGAAGAGAGAGTAAAAAGAAGAAGAGAAATTAGGTAAAACAGTAGAAAAGTGAAAGAAAAAAGAAGAGGGTTATATATAGGAGGATGAGACCGTTGAGATGGCAGAGTGGGGAACAGCTGGACAGAATAAGCGGTCCAGATCATCTCGACAACCCAACCGCCATCACATCAACAGACCCATCACATGGCTATAAACGCGTCCACGTGTCCTCCCATATCTCGACAGCTGGCATGGACACGCGTCGACAATCCTCACCATTTCCATAAATACCGTAACAAAACCCAGAAGCCACGAGATACCTAAGTCCAGCAAGTTACTCGTAACTTGAGGACTTGGGAAGACATGAAGAGGCCTAAGCATTTATACCGCGGCTTATGCGCCTGTAAATCGGCTATACCTAAGTCCAGCAAGTTACTCGTAACTTGAGGACTTGGGAAGACATGAAGAGACATAAGCGTTTATACCGCGGCTTATGCGCCTATAAATCGGCCATACCTAAGTCCAGCAAGTTACTTGTAACTTGAGGACTTGGGAAGACATGAAGAGGTATAAGCATTTATACCGCGGCTCGCCCCAAAATACGGACCAAGGACACTAGGACGTGGCATGATGTCTCCACCAAAGGATGTACAACCCACCCCCGGAAGTCAAAAGGGTCCGAATGATAGTACAAAAGGGGGTCCGAAGCAAAGTACAACTTTGCTGACCACTATAAATACCCCCTTCAAAGTACAATCAAGACACGAATGCATACACTCCGAATCTCACTTTCTCTCACTAAACAAATACTTATCCTCACGCCGGATGGTGGTTACAGAGAGGCCCTCCCTCCTCCTCTGTAACGAGCCTAACGGTCTTTTACCTTGTGCAGGTTTAAGCTTAGGTTCGGAGCATTTCAGATCCATCACAGTCACACCTGTCTTAACTGTAATTGCAGGTTCGTCCACTTTTTGGATCTTCAATTTACATCCTAAATTTGTTTACACGTATCGGCAAATATGGAATAAATAAAACTTCTATTCTAGAGTGTGCTATAAATACAAAGAAACTAATAAATACGATAAACTAACTCGTACATTAACAATCATTTAGTAGGTGTATGAGTTAACCGTTAAAAAAAAAAATCCTTAACTCGACATAACTTATAACCAAGACTATTATCTTCTAGTCAGTTATAAATAGTGGCAGATGTATAGTATTAGGAGGGGTAGCACCCACCACTCCTCAACTTTTCTTATGCAGCGCAATATAATTTTTTAATGTTATTTGTATAACGTTACCGTCGAAACTATATAACGCTACCGCTAATTTATAAAAAAAAAAAAAAAAACCCAACACACCCTCAAAGTTTGGTTATAAGCCCAACATAATAAAAAAAGAAAAAGAAGACTGGAAGCATATAACTCATTTGTTAAATAGAAGATAAAAGCTCATAACTCATTCCATTTGTAATCTATTAATTAAAAGCGCATAACCCATTTGCTAAATAAAAGATAGAAGCCTATAACCCATTTGTTAGATAAAAGACAGAAGTCAAAGTTTAGTTTCTTCAATAAGAAGTACAATCAGTTTGATCTTCATTCAGATATATCCATTAATAGTTATCACTATAATGAAATACTAATTAAATAAACAACATAAGAAGAGTGTATCTTGTTAAATTTTTTTTTTAAACTACGAGATCATCAATTAAATGGACAAACTATCCTAAGAGCATTCACATCCCATCCCCATCTCTATCCACAAATTACGCTAAAATCACTACATTTAATTAAATAATACATTTTTTATACCTTTATAATTTCCATTTTTCTTTCTCACAACCACTTTAAAAAAATTAAAAAATAAAAGGCGGGGGGGGGGGGGGGGGGGGGGTTAGCAGTGTCCCCCCCCCAATATACAGATAAACAGTAATTTTTTTCTCTCCCCTCCACCCACAACCCCTCAAAATCGCTATTTAAAATATGTGGGGACTCACTCACACAAATTTAGTGGATGGGATGTGAATGTTCTAATGGCCGGAGACGTTGGGGGGGGGGGGGTGGGGTTAGCAGTGTCCCCCCCCCCCCAAATATACAGATAAACAGTAATTTTTTTCTCTCCCCTCCACCCACAACCCCTCAAAATCGCTATTTAAAATATGTGGGACTCACTCACACAAATTTAGTGGATGGGATGTGAATGTTCTAATGGCTGGAGACGTTTTAATGTAAAATGGTGTGATAAATATGATTTGTTAGAATATAATACTAAACAAGAAAAAACATATTGCTTATGTTACTTGTTTAATGACAGTGTTGGTAATCAAGGTGGAAGAGAAACTTTGATAAGGTAAAAGAAGAGGATGCAATGGCTTGATTTTAAGCTTGCAAAAACCAAAGAGTATGATTCTATTAGGTATGTGTTTAACTTTATTTATTATCCTGTTTTTTATTTTTGTTTTGTTTACACTGTATGTAGGGTTTAAAATACTTTTTTGAACGTTACCCTTGAAATTTTGGTTTAGATCCATCACTGGTTATCAACATGCAACAAAAGAGTTGTCAACTTCATTCTTTAGTTATTTCTATGTATGTGTCCTTTGTTATATCTCGTGTCTAAAAGTACATATCCTAGATCAACTGTAATGCATTGTGATTTGCCATACGATTTATAACTGAAATCTCAATATAGCTGTCGGGAACTGAAGAGGAAAAACTTACCCAGCTGACCGGACAGGTTTGAGCCCTCCAAGAGAAAGTGAGGATGAGAGTGCACTTCGTCTTCTTGAGCCTATATCTGTGATCATAAGAAAGAAAATGAGGACTAGAAAAATACCTAGAGGAGTGAATTCTTCTATTCTAGTAACGAACAATGGAGGTGCCCATGTCATGCCTATAATTGAGGTAAATACCTCTTTATATAGGCAGACTGTAGGCTTTCCATTGGACCCTCTAACCATAGTGGGCTAGGCCCGGTTAGGGGTTTCCTCTACAAGTCCCCGACTCAGTAAGTGTAGAACTAGCTACGGAACGTTGAGCCTCACCAATGGGTTAGTATAAGATAATCAACAATATTAATATTGAAATAAGTTAGTTCATGACAGTCACCCGCTCAAAGCGGTTCGGAGGTCAGTTTCGGATTTACCTCTTCATGTCTCCCAAGTCTGGAGTTTATTAGCAAAAAATAAATATCAGACTTTAAGTGGTGGGTCTTAATGGAAAGTATGGTGGACCTCCCAATTCTGACATGATGTGGTGTGGTAATAATCATTGTAAAGAATTTAATCACCAGGAAAAAATGTAGTACATGTTGACATGTTGATTTCGTAAGTGTAGCATGAGCTTAAATGAATTACTAAGGTGGTGTTTGTTTTTTCCATAGAAGTACTTCTGACTTCTTTTGTCTGCTCCGTGCAGACGTGGGCAGACGTTTGGGGTTTACAGATTGTTTGTTTTTTTGGAAGACCTTTCACTCAAAAAGGTCTTCCTAACCTCTTCTTGGTGCAGACATGGACCTATGTCTTCTAACCTCTTCTCCTTTTTTTCTTCTCTTCTCCATTTCCCCTTTCTTCTTCTTCTTCTTCTTCCCCATTCTTCTTCTTCTCCTCCTCCTCCTCTCTCCTCCTTCCCCTCTACCGCCGTAGCTCCGCCCTCCTCGCTCCCCTCTGCCGCTGCCTCATCCTCCTCCCCTCCCCATCCCCATCGTCTCCTCTGCTCTCCCCAACCTCGTCGCCTCCCCTCCCCTCCGCCCTTCTCCCTCCCCTCATCATCATCATCATCATGTGAAAAAAAAGCGATTGAAATGGAAAAGAACCTGATCTTGATATCTTTAACAAATCTTGAAACAAACCACAGTAGCAATCTCAGTTAGTGAAGTATAAAGATGGAGGCAAACGATATTTTGTAAAGTGGGAATGTTTTGTTTCTTTGTGGTATGTAATAATTGAAGGAGAAAGTGAATTAAAGTGACAAATTTCGGTGGTTTTTTATTATTTTCTTTGAACAGTATATTTTTTAAGAAAATATATTGGGGTTGGGTGGTATATAGTTATGGTTATGGTGGGTTATGGTTTTAGGTTACACAGCAGACGTTAATAAACAAACAATATTCTTCTTGCAGATTGCAGACTTTTGGTCCACCTCTTCCCTTGCAGATGTCTGCAGATATGGTCCACAGACTGCAGATGTTTTACCTCTTAAAAAACAAACACCACCTAAAAGTATAGGGAACACCTTAGCATGTAATGGTACCCTGTAAAAGCATGATGATGCTTGTTATTGGTGATGACTCGTACACTAAGATAATACGAAACATGTGTTTCCTTAGTCTTTTTTCTTCTTATCATCATAATCTGTACCAAGGCATGCGTCCATACCGGTTCAGTAATTCCGAGTAGGTTTACAACTCATCAACACTGTACTTTTTTTTCCATGTTTTTGGATGCTGTTTGAGGTTTGGAGGTTTTTATCCCAACCTTCATCCCTATTTTTAGCTACCTGCACTTGGCAACTTGTTTTTTTCCGTAATCTTAATATTTTACCGGTAAAAGTTTATTTAATCTGTGGATGATAATGGAATGGTGTGCTTGTTATGCCATTTTTATTTCCGAAACAATTAATTTTGCTAAACGTGATGGTATATGGAAGCATTGATCCCTGCTTTGGTGAATTTGACATTTTCGTAGCTATCATCCATTATAATTGTATCTATTATTTTGTGTTCAGGTGAAGACGTTTCCAACAAGGGTTCTTATGCCGACTTACTTGACTCGGTTTCTCTTCATTATATATATATATATATATATATATATATATATATATATATATATATATATATATATGGGAGGGTTTAAATGAGAACACCCATCTTTTGTGAGAACAGTGAGAACTAATCTCAACCACTCATCTATTTATCTTGTGTTTTAATTAAAAAGGGTAAAGTGGTAATTGTGAAAATTATAAATCAGTCCATGCTCCATGCCTGTAATCTAATCTCTCTCATCTTCTTGATACACACGAAAAATCATGTGGATCTACTTACCTTCAATCTTAGTTGTTCACGTGGTACCATCTTCAACGGTGTCAATCCTGCAGTCATCGACCAGGTAACAATCAACCAATGTTCACTTTTTTAAGTTTTTGTTTAAATCAATTGTTGTTCGTATGATTGCTTCAATTGAGATTGGCCAGGTTGTTTTGACTCTCAAACTTGCCTAAAATTTATTTTATTTTCTCAATTTTGGGTGATAATCGGTGGATAGTGGGTTTTGATATTAGGTGGTTTGTGGTGATAATCAATTTGGGTCATACTAACTATTAATTTAGTACCATGATTATAGATTTATTGATTTGGCTTATGTGGTGTTTTTGTGTGACATGTATTGGAACTCGATACTGGCACTCGGTAAATAATTAGATGGTGATGAAGCATCAGTTTATTGAAAACTAAATGATGAGTATCTTTTAACAGGGTGTTCATGAACCTTGAGATTATTAGGATTTTTTTTTTGTTAATTCTTCATCTTTTCCATGCAATTATCTTGATTTTGTGGAACTTATGGATAAAATATGGAAATGGAAAGAAATTATTGTATCATTTCTAGGTGCACATAACCTGTTTGTTGAAATGCCAAAGTGAGTTTTGTGTTTTGCTTCTAATTTGCAAGGTCTAAATTAAGTTCTAATGGTTAAAAGCTTTATATAAATTCAATATCCAATAGCTAAATCAACAACTAAACCAATTTATGTTTATGTAAGTAATAGTTTGTATCAAACCGTTTTATTTCATATCCAGGTTCATTTTTAAACTATGTGACATAGTGTAATTAATGGTTCTGTTTTTTTAACCCAGGAAACGTTGTTAAGAAGTTGATAAGTAGGCGGCTTATTCGACTTAAAAAGCTGGAAATTCTCAATCATAAAAGACTACGTCATCGATACAAATTTTCAAGATAAGAAATACGTTTCAAAAGCTGGCAGATTCGGTATGATGGAACTGGTGAGTGTGATTATAACAGGTGAATCGACACAAGGCGTGTACATAGACTTTTAACAGATGCTACTAATGTGAAAAGGCTATTTTAATGCTGGAAGACATGAGGGCATGTATGTGTATGTGTGTGATATTGAAGAGAAAAGGTTGTCTCAAGTTCTGCTCAACTCGCTTGCAAGGCTGCATTGGATGAATGAGAATGTTGATGCTGCTGCAAGGATTCTTATGTGTTGTTCATATTTATGAATGTGTAACAGTTGATTGTACACATGTGTAAGTATTTGTTTTACATACGTGTATGCGTAATGTATTCTTTTGTCCAAACTCAGACCTTAAATTTTTTATTAGTTGAATGACAAAATGTCTAATCTATTATATTAACGTACAGGTTTTGTCATATATAATGTTAACCTTCATTTGCATAGATTGTTTGTACTTTATAATTCCCAATTCAGACCTTCATTTTCACAGATTATTTGTACGTTAAATTTTGGTTTGTTCTCTTATACGTTATCAAATTTATTTGTGTAGGTGTCTGATTTACACATGTGTAATTGTCTGTTTTACACATGTGTAATCATAAAAACAAAAGTTGTAATTATTGATATATCCTAACCATGGTAACATAGAAACAATTCATAATACATAATATCATTTGTTTATTTTTTTTTTCATTTTTTGTCTCTATCATGTCACTTATTTCTTTCTGTTTTACACATGTGTAAATTGTTCAGTGTCAATTATTTCTTTCTACACATTTGCAGCTTTAATTACACGTGTGTATATTCTTTAATATTACCTATTTGTTTCTATTTTACGTTTGCGTAGTTGTATTACACATGTGTAAATCGTTAACTGTCACATAATTGTGTATGTTTTACACATTTGCAGCTGATTTACACATGTGTAAACTGTTCACTATCACTTATTTGTTTCTATTTTACATATGTTTAGTTGTACATGTGTAAATTGTTCATTGTCACTTACTCGTTTATGCTTTACACATTTGCATATGAATTATACATGTTTAAACTGTTTATTGTCATGTATTTATATTTCTACTTATATTCCGTTGTCTTACACATGTATAAGTGTTGCCTTACACATGTGTAAATTATTCACTGCCGCTTATTTGTTTCTGTTCTACACATTTGCATATGTATTATCCATGTGTAAACTGTTCACTATCATTTATTTCTATTAGACCTATTCATCTTCATTTATTTCTATTCTATATATGTCTAGTTGTTTTACACATGTGTAAATTGTTTATTGTCACTTGGTTGTTTTTGTTTTACACATTTGTATTTGAACTACACATGTGTATGTTATTCACTGTCACTTATTTGTTTCTATTTTATACACTTGCATCTAATTACACATGTGTAAACTGTTCACTATCACTTTTTTTTTGTTTTTACACATTTGCATATGAAATACACATGTGTAAACTTTGAATTAAACCAAGATAGTACTTAACAAAAATCAAAAGTATTATACTAACCAACAAGTAGGATTTACAAAAATAGAATCATCCTGAAACTAAAAGCATTAAAATGCTTAACAAGTCAAAATCCTTGACATGTGGTAACAACGATACATATAAACAAAAGTTACAATCCTTGATATATTATAACCACTCTAACATAGAAACAATTCATAATCCATTATATCAAACTCCATTGCTTTCTCGATCACATTTTCTCGATGGTGAATATTCGCTTTCAAAGTACAATCTTGGCATCATTTTCTGGGCTTCTACAATTGACCTCTTAAATGTCTTTTTGTCTTTTTTCCATCCAGCAGTATAATGTGCCATATTTTCTGTAATGTGCCTGATCAATGTGACAAAAGTTCAATACCATTAAGCCATTTGATTTTAGTGCTATTATAACCAAATAATCCGACTGATTTACACATGTGTAAGCTGCATAATGACATCTATTTAATTATACTTATTTGTTCTAATATTGTTTTTCCATTGTGCACATGTGTAAATGTTTTTATGCAGTACATACGTAAACATATTATCTACAAATGTGTAAGTTGCTTAATTACACAAATGCAATATTAACTAAGATGATTTACAAATGTGTAAACAACTTACTTACACATATGTAAACAAATCGACAAAACTACTATTTTTTATTAAACTATTATGATTTACACATGTGTAAACCTGTATATCTATAGTATCTTTTTTCAATATTATGATTTACACATGTGTAAACGTTCATATTTTTGTTTATTCACATAACTATTTGTTGATATTGGTTGTGACTACTTCTACGTCTTGATTTATAAAATCTTGTGCACCTTCCTAGTCATGTCTAAAAGCAATTTAATATAACAGTAGATAAGCACTTCTGTTTATAGTTCGTTTTGTTAAACACCTTTTAAAAATGACATCATCATGAATCATACATACATAGTACAAACATATATATACACATATCAAAGCTAGGATAACTAAAACAATTAGAACCCCAATCTTTATGAAAATGGTTATGTTCTCTGTACAATCAAATTACACATTAAAACTTCTTTTTGCATTAATGTAAAACATACTAGTTGGAAAAAATAGATATTTTGTTTGGTTCTGCACATGTGAGGAACATATTATGTAATAGCTAAGTTGAATACTACCAAATCAGTGATCCCATCTACAAAAGTGTACTAAAGTAAGTCCACCATTATATAAGTCAAAATACATAAACTAGCTGTAGATTTCAGTTGTAAAATTTATAATATCACATACACTACAGATTTAGTTCAAACAAAACAAGTCAATGTAAGCGAGTAATTAAATAAAACAACATTTACCGTGTAAGAAAATAGTCATCTCAGCAAGATGTAAAGGAACAATTGTTAAAGAATTGTTTTTCCATCTCTCATTCGGGAACGCCATGCTTTCTAAACCTTGTGCACGAGTATTTAACCGATTATCAGAGGCTGACGTCACCGGATAACTTGTGATTTGCAGGTTGATTTTTGTAAAGAAGATGGTAGATTCGGAAGGCTTTAATTCGATTTCTATTGGTAATCAAACTAACACGTAATAAGTTATCAAAAGGCGGCATGATATGATAGTCAATCGAGTTCATGAACATTGATGTTGCAGAGGATTGCATGATTGGAGATGATGATATTCAATCAGCGATTTATGAGTTGGTAATCCAGATAGGGTTTCATGATTGGAATATTGGAAGGGTTTTGACAATAATACCCCTTTAGTCTTCTAATTTATGTTCCTTTCACATTGAAACCCTCTCTAATCTTAGCCCTTAATTTAGGATGATCTATGGATGAAAATTGTTCTTAGTGTTCTCACAAAAATTGATGTTCTCAAGATAACCCTCCCCTATATATATATATATATATATATATATATAAAATTCGCACCATAGCGAATCATGATTTATTATTTTGAAGTAGATAATTCTACACCGATACAAACTTTGACTTATACCAAGGCAGACGATAATTTATACCGTAGCAGATGATAATTTAAAGGATGATTCGTATTGAAACAAATGGTAATTCATACCATAGTTGATGATGATATCTAAGGTACTAGTGGAAATGCCCGCATGTTGCAGCGGGTGTAACCAAGACTCTCTTCCATTGCATGCTTCCCATGTCACGTCTACATTCATAGTGTTACTTGATTAATAATGTAATGAATGTAATAATGTACCATATGAGTTATGTTGTAAAGAAAATACATGAAAAATCACAATAAACAATAACAATAACCAAAATGTATAGAAAAGTAAGTTATTTGTTATTGTAAATTGCGAAATTAATAACAATCTCTAGTACACGTTCTAACTGATGTTTAGATTGCTCTATCTTTTCATTTTTCAGCTACAAAGATGATGCACCCATCAACATAATCTCTAATAAATTTAAGATATTCTTGACTAACATAATTGATTGTGAAACTAAATTCAACACGAAGGTAACAAGGCGGTAGTGTAAATATCAAAGCCTAATATATGTTTACAACATATATGAAATGGAGTAATCATGACTTTCTTCATTTTGTGAGCCATTTTAATTCTGACATATGGTTCCTTATTTGATAGTAATTATTCAACATGCATAATCACCAAATTAAAAGATTTAAAATACAAGTTATGAGCAAATTGCAAATTGTTGCAGCAATGGGGTAAAACCGTCATTTCAACCTCAAATCAATTCCTAACCCAAATTTCAACCTCAGTTTTTTTTCATTTTTTTTTCCCAATTTGCATCCATGTCCTTTCATTCAACCTATGTCATCCGAACGCCAATTCCAATCATCACCTCCGATTAACCATCTCAAGACCCACACTACCTTGTTTCGAACCGAATACAATACACATCTGGTATTCACCCACCAAGTCTACAAAATGAAAAATGATAGGACCAAGTGACAAGATAAATAAATGAATTTTTTTTGCAAGCATTATGTTTATTCTGAAATTAAATTGCAGGGCACATACTTATCTATCAATCTAAATAAAAAGATATCTAGTAGTATAAATCCTAACTTCATAACAATAGAATTTTTAACCAATAATGAAGAATCTGTTAATATGAAGATGCAATATTTAGTTACTGGCATTATAAGATCTATAATGGATACTTAATAATAATCTCAATATATACTTTTTTTCTCACCAATTGAACTCAAGCCCTTGGATAGGTCACTGAACATATATATATTGCATCACTAGATTATACCTCGGGAGCGTCCCGGGTTGAGAAATTTAATATGATACATCAATTTTACATATGAAATAGACTGATGTATAACTCTAATATTAATATCTAACCTAAAACAATGTACAACTCCAATGCTAACACCTAACCTAAAAGAATGTAGAACTTTAATGTAACTCTAATATTAACACATATCCTAAAGACTAAACAAATGTACAACTCTAACATACTAATATTGATACCTAACTTAAAACAATGTATAACTCTATTAACCTATTCGGCTCCGGTTGAAAAAAAATCATATTTATTGATTTGAACATAATTAGTGACTTGCCTATACATGATTAATGATTTACCTGAACACTTTGTGTTTTTTTCCTGTATGAACAAAACCCCACAAAAAAATTTCTCTATTTTTTATATAGCACTATGGTACTCGTTGGAAAGATAATAAAACGCTCATTAATTTGGTGTAATTTTTTTCTTTAAAAAATCTCGTATATTAAAGATATTAACGTTTAAAAATTATGGGAGGAAACATGAGGGTAAAAAATCCAATTTTGTTTTTAAATTCTTTTTTTCCTAAAATATCTCAATGCCACATGGGATGATACATGGCACACTTAGGGGCTGTTTGGAAGCCTCTTAATCAGCCTCTTAATCATTCAGGTCTGAATCATTCAGAATTCAGACTGTTTGTTTCAGTATCTGAATGAAATGATTAAGTGCTGAACCATTAAGCTAATAAGGGATGCTGAATAATTAAGATCTTAACCATTCAGAGCCTCTTAACCATTCAGCCATTCAGACTATCTTAATGATTCAACACTTAATCAACCAAACAGCCCCTTAAGGAAGAGAATGCCTCTTTGAGTGCCATGTCATTAAAATGGCTTTGGTTTATTATATGTATAGATAAGGGACTTTTTGTCACACCCCAATTTTCCCGTTGGTTGTGAACGTTTAGCACATTTAATACGCAGCTGAATATTTTAACTAAGACTTCTACATGTTTCGAACGCCTTTTACTAAGCCTTCTAGGGTCTCCAATCCCAAGACATCGCTTATTTCCAACCGTGTCGTTTCCAATATCTAGACCTGAAAGACATGCTTAAAAAGATCAACATAAAGCCGGTGAGTTCATGGTTTTATGTTTATCGTTCATAACTCATTTTTCTTTCAAAACACTTGAGAAAATATTTGCAAACATTAATGAGAAAGTTTATTTTCTTTACGCAAAACATTATTTGGGAAAATACATATAAAAATCTCATTTCAAACCTTACCGGTTATTCCTTTCTTAACCTTCGACTCGACTCACTTTGCCATATATTTACCTCCCCATAAAGATAAATATACCCAAGTTTCGTCGATCGAACATACATATAAAAAGTATCTTTTAAATTCTTACAGGGTATTCCTTAACCTTCGACTCGACTCACTTTGCCATATATTTACCTCCCCATAAAGATAAATATATCCAAGTTTTGTCGATCGAATCTTTAACCCAAAAGGAGACTTCCACAATAACTTTTGAAAAACTTTCTCATATTACTATGGAAACCATTTTCCCCCGGAGTTACCCACCGGGCAATCGCGTACGCCGAAAGCGAAAATGATCAAATAAAATAACCATTATTTGAAAAGTTAGCGCGCGTAACAAACATAAGAAATGTGCTACATAAAACTTAGGGTTGCAAATCCTAAAATCGATGGCGTCCCCATGAGCCCGTAACCAAAACCAGACTACTTACTTTTGCCCTGCACGTTGTTATAGTGGTAACAACAAATTTAGAATATCGCAACACCACTTGGTCCATCCGAGTTGACGCTAATCAACCGGGGTGGGTTCCCATCAAGGACCGATAGTACTATCCCCATATTCTACGGCTACATCACTTTGTATTAATGGTTACAGTTAAATGCAGAGACTGCACGTCCCATTAGACTTTTCCGTTACCCATGTGCCCATCTTATGTACCATTTCAAGTTTTACACAGTTACCATACATTTAAATACTTTCTTACTTACATGGCATTCATTCCCCTTTTTACCCACGTACGATTTTATAAAAGCATTTGTATTTACACATTTTTCATAAACTTTGTTACGCTTTATAACTAACAGGTTTTCATAAAACAAGCATGTCTTCCCTGAAAACGTTTACAAAAACGGTAAAAAGTGGGGTCATGAACTCACCGTAATTTTCTTACTTAGCTAGCAAACAAAGCCCGAAGCTTTGACCGACTTCCTCGTGCCCTGTTACCAACAAATGACACCTTAAAAGTCTATCACATATAAGCCTAGCCTATTATCCGGCTAAAAGATAGTTTATCCAACCATCTAGACTCGTGTGTACTAACTCGAGTCTTAATATGCTTTAACTCGATGAACCGATCGTGACTTATCTTACTTACGCGTTAACACACGACATAGTACCCAAGTTGCGCACTTGTTCTATTCGCGTGTAAACCACGTTGGACTAATACCACGAAACGTATATCTTATCATGAGCCGTAGCTCGTCTCGTTAGACGAATAAATGCATTTGTCTTGTACATTTATTTTTAGGAAAATATACTTTGCAAAATACAATCCTTGTTATTAATTTCAATTAATAACATTTGTTACTTCCTTCCCAAAATCCGAACATTTAAAGTATTCAAAACTTTGCTCTTTATAAAAGATTTCCAAGTAAAATCGAATGTTTATATATTGTTGAATCCAAACAATAAACCTTTCGAAAACTCGTTATACTTGACGTTTGGCAAAACTATATGTATTTGTATTGAAAATATTGTCCGAAATTCACTTATTATTGTTACAAATAATCTTTGTCAAAACGTCGAGATTTGGTATAATTACATTTAATAACCACTTGGGAATTATTTATAAAAACATACACTACAATGTTGGTTTTGTTACGCTTTGGATTTTATAAATTTCGGCAGAGTTTCCTCTGTTTTTTTGTACAAACCAGACAACACAAGTCGTCTTCAAGATTCCCAAAACAATTTTCAAACACAAGACAATCAATCCACTTATCCATTCCAAGCTACACGAGACATTATACACTCCGTTACTTATAAAATTACACGTATTTATATATATATATATATATATATATATATATATATATATATATATATATACACACATATAGTCCAACAACTTAGTTCGATTTCAATATTATAAGTCACATTTCTATACCATTACCAATTCTTGCAATTTATACTTTCCGTTTATTATTTATCGGTTCTTTCACGAGTGTACTCCGATTATTATTTATATATTTTAGAAGCGTAGCCGCCGGGATTCACCACCAGGGTGGTGGTGGCCAGCCAATCTTCAAGGCAGCGTGAAGAGAGGGAGAGTTGAGATGGAGAGATCGAGTGGGAGGGAGAAGAACACAAGTGAGGGAGAGAGTTAGAGAGAGGCATGAGAGTTTCTAGAGAGAGAATGAGGGAGGCGGCTGAAAATGATTGAGGGAGGAGGGTTGTGAGCTTAAATAGCTAGGGTTAGGTTTAGGTGGGTGTGTACCGCGTGTCGAACCCGTTTTAAACGTTCTAAGGCTCGGTTTCATTTTAGGTTCGATAACTCGTTACAAAAACTAGTCAGTTTTATTCGAAAATAAAAATATAACTAAACCGAACAAGTATAATATCATTTTCGACATCCGTCACGTTCTTTTCAGAACACGCGTTAAAATCGCGTTAGTTACTTTGGTCGCGTTTTCCTTAATTTAAAAGATATGATGCCTTCCGAAATTAAATAAACAACATTATTTAAAATAAATAATCATTACGAAAGCTCAATTACAGTTAAAAGTACATCGGACGTTGATCGGAATTTGCCGGTTGTCACACTTTTGGCATCCATTAACATACCTTGGTTTGTTGTTATGCCTAATATTACTTCAGGAATCAAGGATAAAACCTACAACACAACTATTGGTATGTGCAAATAACTAATCTTTTTCAATGGCACTTGCCAACACCAGCCACATCATAAGGTACAAGAACCATTCCATCGCCAACACCAGACATATATGCATCTGCTACATTCCTACCAGGATAACAACACATACGCCTCTTGGAACCATCTCAGTCAATTATTAATTTATCATAACAGTTTATATTTTATCAATTAAGTAGTAATTCACTAATACAACTTGTTTGTATTTTAATTAGTATTGAAATATCATTCAGTTCGAATTACATACATGTTACTGCATCGTTAGAAGAAACTGTTAGACGAGACCAGTTCCACGGCTTCCACCTAAGCGTTGCCTAGTTAGACAGCTGGTACAAAAAAAGTTTGGCATATGACCACCACCAGGTGTCGTTCCAAGAACTAGCTGCAGTTGGTAACCAAATGCTACTTAAAACCAAAAAATAAAACAAATAATATAAATAAAACTTCAACAGGCTGCCAATTGAGCTCAAATTTGTACCAAGCAAATGTAATGAACTGACTATGCTTATTCTATTTCTCATGAGCAATGACTACTCACAAAAAATAAAAGTTTGCAGTAGGAAAATTATGAAATCAAAGACAAAGATTTAGAAATTTTACAATATATCCAAGGAACTTTGCTTTATCTCTTAATAGGCCAAATGGGTCAAAAGTCATCCCAAGTTTTTTCTAGATGTATAGAATCTCTAGAGCTCATAAAGGTTTGGTAAATGCCCTTTCAAAAGCTTTGTGAACCTATGTGAAATTAGCATCAAAACTGTATTTGAAAGACACTGAATTAGCAAGGCAGCTGCTAAACAAGCCCCTAGTTTTGTCTTTGTTGTTGCAATCATTCCGATTTCTATAATGTAGGAAGAGGTTGCTAAGAAGGTTACCAAAATCAGCAATGGAGATGCAAAATAGTCCTAAAATTTGTTATTGTAGTTCCTAATCACCCCAACCGTTTATGCTTCAAAAAATAGTTGGGTAAAAAAACGGGAAAGTAAATTTAATATACTGTTATCTGCATTAAACTTGAGGAATAAGATCAAAACGACCACTAAACCAATTAAAACTTACTCATAGCTTTAATCTATAACCAAAAATTCAATCAAACATTGGGACATCAATTCCTCAAGTCAACATAATAAGAACACTACGATCAATTAATATGTATTAAGGATGAAATATCGTTCCAAGGAAAAAGCAACATTCTAATCGACAAAAGTGTGTATAATCATCATTTTGACCACATGTGACATGAACAATCTAAATAAACCAAACAAACAAACAAACAGGTAAATTCCAGTCATATTTCTAACTGCTAAGTTCACTTCAAAACATTCACATAGCTCAAAATTTAAAAACAAATACAGTGAAATAACATCAACATTAAAGCTTATAAGTCAACATAACAATAAAATTAACAGTTTAAATCCAATCCTTGGTTCCAATATGGAAAAAAATGACATGAAACAGTGTAGTTGACCTAAAATCAGTGTGAACATATTAAAACATCCAAACCATTTCTCATCAACGGATCTTCACTTGTTCAATAGAAAGCAATTTCTTTGACAAATAGTCAAAATTTTGACTTAGACATGTTCAAAGTTTAGCAATCATATTTTAATATTTTTCTTGTTTCAACACTAATTCAACACTGATAAGATTGTAACTTCGAGGATGAAAGATGAGCAAACGGTACCAGGTGCCGGTACCCATTTTTTCCATTTTTCAGTACCGGTACCGGTTCGGTACAGTACTGTACTGGTATCTACCAATTTGTATATGGCAATAACGATACTGTACCGGTACCCTACAAGTTGTTTTCGGTATCAGTATCTTCATACAAGCCTTTCCTACATGTTCTTCAAAGCCCAACAACTTCCAAAACAACAACTCCTGCTAGAAGTTCCAATGTTCACTAATTTTCATAATTAAAATCAATTAAACACTGTCTTAAATTACAATAATTCAATATGGTACAAAGGAGATAACTTTATGATTAAAGAACTAACGTAAGGAGGAAGATAAGGCGGTAAGTGCGGGAGAGCTCGTAATTTAATATTAAGGGTATGTTTGGCAAGAAACTTTTAAGAAAAAACTCCTACTCAATAAAAATTTTTGTTTGGTTGAAGGAGCTTGAAGCTTTTAGGCTAGGAGAAAAAACTCTATATTAAAAAGCTAATAGTACTAGCGTTTAAGAAAAAGCTCATACTAGCTACAAGTTTTTAATGAGTAAATGACACAAATACCCATTCTATCATAAAAAAAACATGCATACAAGCTTTTAATTAATGCCCATTTTGTTCATTTTATACATTTTATTAAAAGCTCCAGCTACTCTGCCAAACACTAAAATATATTTAAAAAGCTACAGCTATCAGCTTCCGGCTACAGCTACCGGCTAGTTTTGCCAAAAATATCCTAAATGCTCTTCCGAAAGCTCTATGAATAGTCTATTCATGTCTAAACCTCTTCTTTAGTTTTTCAACCTGAAACAAATTAAACCTTGCAAGAATCAACCATGATTATCCAAAACGACAACATAAACACTACTGATCACCACATTCTTTCATCTCTTCTTATCCGATCAGGTAAGTGATCTCTCTCTGGTTGGTCATGTGTTTTTATGAGATCTAAACATATCTGTAAATTTAGTTTTATATCCTCTCAAGAAAATCACTTAATTACTATTCTGTAGCGTTCACTTCTGCATTATTCTTCTGCAAATCAAAACAACCCAAAATCAACACATAAGTAATAAGTGGAATCAATTAACCTAATGAAAAACCCTTTAAATGAATAAAATTAAAATGTGTTTCTAATCATACATACACCACATAATAAAATATGTAAACACACCCTTCGGATATGTCCCTAGCCTGGATATCATTGTCGGATCATGTTTTAGCACGTTCAGGGGTTGTTTAGATGGATTATATAGGCTTAGGGGTAATTTGGTAAATTGTATTATGCCATACGCCTAGACTGGCCTCATATGTGTGCTATGCACATGCGTATGAGTGTCCTACGTGTACAAGGATAGTAGGCGTATGGCATACCCTATAAATACCCCATGCCTTTGCTCTTGTGAAAAACTTTTGCCATTCCAATACAAGTTGCAACCCTTTGTGTGTGTTTTTGTTTGTATGCTCTCATATTATTATATCATCCATAAACACTAACCTATAACAACTAATCGGGTTATTGATTCCGCCTTTAATCTGAAACGCACGCGATACATCGTTTCTTGTCCGGATGACGATAGTACACAATATATCTAACGTAATAACCATATATAAACCTGAACTCAGATATCAAATGATAATGTTTGAATTATCTTTTCGTTTGTTTTTTTGATAGTGTTGTTGTTCATCCAACCTAAGCATTTGTAGAACAATAAAATGTCTTGAGCACTTAAAGGACAATATTGGAGTATGAAAAGGTTATATACCTGTCGGGTCAGGGAACACCGAATCTGTGTATATGATAGATAATATTCATTGCAATCTTTTATTTATGTAAATAGGAGAAATCTTCTCATCCTCCTTTGTAACCAATCTTGTATTTATAAGTGATAATTGTAATTTAAAGATCATTGGGTTTTCCTTTTGTCTCATGCTATCAGCCAAGAGTGCCCAATAACCCTTCCTTGCCCTCTGTCTTGTTCGAATTCTTCTTCTTTTCTGCCAAACCTTCTGTCACACCTCTTGCCTTTAATTTTTTTTCTAGCCATGTCTTCTTCTTCAACATACCTATCCTTGATCCCTCTACACTCTCCAAGCCACCTAATTAACATTAAACTCAACTCAACAAACTACCTTCCATGAGAGAAACAAATCAATCCCGTTCTCATCTAGCTTAACCTCATCGAACATATTGATGGCTCTAGCATACCTTCTTCCGAAACTCTCACCACCAAAAATGAAACCTCTGTTAACCCAGATAGCCTAGAAAGTAGCGGATCAAAAGGTCTTGCTTCTTATTAATTCCACATTCGCCGAATAGGCGATAACTGAAACCATCGGGCACTCAACCGCCATTTCGGTTTGGAAGGCTTTGGCTAATGCTTACAGCCACTGCTCCATATAACGTATACATAACATGAAGGATACCCTTAGAAATCTTCAGAAAGGAACCTCCTTTGTCTCCGAATTCGGTCGGAAATTCAAATCCCTCCTATCAACTTGCCGCCATTGGACACCCGATTAGTGATGGGGACAAACTGTTGAAACTAAATCTGCACAGGTCCTTTTGTTCTTGATCTGCGAATTCTGATGAGGGCATTAAGTGTGTGATGCGAGCGGTTATAAAAGGAGGGAAAGAGAGAGTTTGTTTGAAAGTTAGTTATATAGAAACTATAAACTTTCACACTTATACAAATGAGGCATCCGGCCTATTTATACAAACAGAACCGGTGCAAGTGTAACAGACGTGTCCCTAGACTTTTATCATACTTAGGACATACATATTTACAAACCGGTGCTAAACTTATTACTAGACTTAGGATATTCTAAATAACATATGTTCAATTATACAATAACACATGATAAAATCAAGTTTATAAATAAATCTTCTAACATTCTCCCCCTTAAACTTGATTTTCCTTCCTTTAATTCTTCATTCATCACTTGATGATGAACGGCTCCTCTTCGTGGGCGGCATATCTTCATTCTTCCACTTGTTGCCATCACTTGTGCTACCTTCTTCATTGTTGACTTCGACAACTAACTCTCGGCCTTTGTATTTGAGATGGTACCATTCCATCATCTCCAAATATCGGACATACACTAGCCTTAGTGTTGTTGCTATTTCTTCTTTGCTTGCCAAACTTGGTAGACCTCTTCCATAACCCATACTCATTGCAACAATCGCCCAATTTTCATATTTTGTGACTTTTTCATATCCACCAAACACTTGAACTTTAGTGTACAAATCCAATAAACTAATTGGATAACCGGATGTGTCTCGTGGTGGTATAGGGGCTTCGGCTCTAATTCTTAAAAAGTCACGCATGAACCACATGATAATCTTTTCAAACTCTAACTCGAACTTACGCTTGTACCTTTCAACCGTTGTTGTGACATGAATTAAATCCATGAAAACCAAGCAATCTTGCAAACTTGATTCATTGGTTGGGTACATGATAGGACCTCTTTCCATATTGCCTTCATAATTGTCCTTATCAATAGAGAATTCTTGAAACTGTTTGAACATGTAAGCCCTTTCTTTATCTTCAACACTTAGTGGTTCTTTAATGCCTTCAAATCTGACCCGTTTGGTTGAGAACCTTTCTAGTGGTCCTTTTCCATCTTTTTCAACAATATTTTCTCTTTCGGGGCATTTAAATGTGAAGTGACTTTCACTATCACAAATTCGGCATAAAATCATCTTTCTTTTTTCTTGTAGGATCGGCCTATGTATGTGACATGTGTCACCATCGAATTCTATTTCTAGGCCTTCTTGATTCAATCTTTCAATACTTAAAACATTTTTGCGAAGTGTAGGAACATAATATACCTTCTTGATCTTGTGTACTTGTCCTCCACTTGTGATTATCACCGATCCTCTTCC
Source organism: Ambrosia trifida (assembly GCA_028751855.1). Taxonomy (NCBI): domain Eukaryota; kingdom Viridiplantae; phylum Streptophyta; class Magnoliopsida; order Asterales; family Asteraceae; genus Ambrosia; species Ambrosia trifida. Next base: position 13,294,644 of record CM054129.1, read on the forward strand.
TCTAAAATACTCTCTTCTATATCCACTTGGTTGGCCTTCTACTCCAAATGATTTACTAAATGTGGCGAATTGATCCTTAAAACCACATCCATGTTCTTTTCTTGTTAGACTCGCGTGCCACACATCATCCCATCCTTTTCCTTCCGTGCCTTTCACCATAAATTCTGTTTTGCCTATCTTCTTGGGGCAATTTCTTCTAAAATAGAAGGGTTCTTTACATTTACCACAACACATCGCGTGTGGGTATTCGGGGACATCAAATACTTGTTTATTGAATTCTGTCTGCGCCTTCTGCGCCTTCTGCGACTGCATTTTTTTGTCTACTTTCTTCTGCGGCGCTGATCCGATATGAAATCTGGAGAAGTTAATGTTCGAAGGGTCCATACACTCCTTCTTAAATTCTGCAATCTTCTTGTTGAGAATAACTTGATCCACGCGATCTTCTTCAATATGATATGGAGACATAGGCCGCTTGCCTTTGTCTTCGGGAACATCACCGGACTTCTCTTCAATATCGAATAAACCGTAATACTTCTTCTGATCGGGCTCTGATGCCATGTTGAAACTAAATCTGCACAGGTCCTTTTGTTCTTGATCTGCGAATTCTGATGAGGGCATTAAGTGTGTGATGCGAGCGGTTATAAAAGGAGGGAAAGAGAGAGTTTGTTTGAAAGTTAGTTATATAGAAACTATAAACTTTCACACTTATACAAATGAGGCATCCGGCCTATTTATACAAACAGAACCGGTGCAAGTGTAACAGACGTGTCCCTAGACTTTTATCATACTTAGGACATACATATTTACAAACCGGTGTGATACAAACCGGTGCTAAACTTATTACTAGACTTAGGATATTCTAAATAACATATGTTCAATTATACAATAACACATGATAAAATCAAGTTTATAAATAAATCTTCTAACACAAACATCATTGGTTCTTATGTGGTTTTGGCGCCGCGTTTGAAAACTTTTCCACTTCTCAACGTACCATTCATCCCGCTCCTTCTTTTCGTGACCTTCTTGCCAATGCCGAAACTAATAACTTTTCATTCAAAAACTTCATGGTTCTCAAACCCTGGAAGCCGCCTTTTATGCTAATCCATCTAGACAAAACTGGTTCCCGTCTCGTGGCCGAGGCTGTGCGACCTCATTTAGGGGTCGTGGAGGCACTCATACAAAAAGAACTCCTCATTGCCAATTATGTCGGAAAGAAGGACATTATGCTAGTGCTTGTCCCAATCTTGCATCATACGCTCAAAAAGCGACTACCCTTGATGCAAATCTTGCACAAGCATTCCATGCTCAATGCAACATGGCACCAGATACTCCATATTGGACCTCCAATACAAGTGCCACCACACATATGCTTAAAAATAATATCGGTTTAAATTTTCTAATAATCAAACCGGTAACATGCGTGTGACCTGTGGTAATGGCCAATCATTACCCGTCACACACATAGGAAACACAAATCAAAATGATTTTATTTCTTTGCAAAATGTTCTTGTCATTCCATATCTTACAAAGAATCTACTCTCAATTAGTAGACTCACAAATGATTCACGGCTGATGTTCTGTTTTCTAACAATTATTTTCATATTCAGGACCAAAAAACGACCGAAGTTCTTGCTAGAGGCATTTGCAAAAATGGTTTCTATGTTCTCACCCAAAGTCACAAGTCTCTTGTGTCGCACTCTCTGCTTCACATCTTCATGCTTCGTTCAATAAATATTGGTATAGTCTCCTAGGACATGTCTCTTTTGATACTATTACTAACTTAAACAAACTTGGTCATGTTTTTGTCACATCTTTATTACCCAAACCGGGTTTGTGTAATTCTTGTGAGCTATCAAAAGCCAAACATTTACCTTTTGTTAAATTAACAAACAAACACAAACGAATACGAACATGTTCATTTCTTTAATAACTAGACACAAACAGAAAATCTCATTAATTAAGTGTTCATGAACATTTTGTGAGCACATTATTTTCTTAATAAACAAATACAAACAAAGCCTTGTTTGTATTCGTTCAGTTCATTTGTAGCCCTACCCCAAACCACTATTATAGTTGTGTAGGAAAATCAACAATAATTGACAATTAGCAACTTTGTTAACTTCATTTATCATTTTCAATCTTTTGCACATGTCCACTTGTTTTTCTACATTTTAAAATCCTTATAGAATGTTGTCATAACCATAAAATTAGGTAAAAACATTATTTTGATAATAATTTGTTAACTTCATTTATCATTTTCAATCCTGCACTGAGATTTTGGGTAGGGGTGTACAATTTATACGGACATATGGAATTGTAGACAAAAACCTAGACCAACTCATCTCGCATACAAGCTTAAAATTTCATTTAATACAAAGTTTTAAACATATAACTTATTACATCATCACTTAGGAAGCCACATTTATCAATAACATCATAAACTATACCTTGATCAATTTACTGAAGAAATTAAAATAGGAAATCCCCCATGATTTACTAATCAATAATGGTGCCACAATAATCCAAAATCCAGTCACAAATCCACAGATAATGCTAATAACCAAACCCCAATCTCTTTTGGTGCCTTCCTTTTTGTATCCTATGGTATGAGTTGGTACTTCAATTGCTTCACAACTATCGCTTTCAGTAAGTGGAGCTCCACAAAGTTTGTTGCCAAAGAAGCTTGACTCGTTTAAGCTCTGAAGCTGAGTACTTGTCGGAATTCTTCCTGTCAAGTAGTTGTGGGACACGTTGAAGCTGCTCAAGAAACTCAACCTTGACAAGCTTATGGGAATTTCCCCAGAGAGCTTGTTCGATGATATATCAAAAGATATGAGTTGTTTCATGTCACCAATCTTCTTTGGGATTCTGCCTGTTAATTGATTTCTAGATAAATTCAGAGAGTTTAACATCCTAAGGGACATTAACTCACATGGAATGTGCCCAACAAGATTGTTACTTGAAAGGTCCAATAACATAACCAATCCAAGGATAGTGTTATAGGTGTCCTCCCGACCTTTCATGACCAACAAATCACCAACCATAGATAATTTAGGGCCAAAGGAAAAAGAAAATTGAAATTCTGAGTGACTTTCTGTGCCGGAAAGGACACTAAAGTTGTTGAAGCAGCTTGGTATATTTCCAGAAAGGTTATTATGAGCCAGATCCATGATTTGAACATGTATAAGATAACATAGCTCATGAGGAATATTTCCGTTGAAATTGTTGAATCTAAGGTTCAACATTCTCAACGAAGTGTGTTTTGTTCCAATCCATGTCGGAATGCTTCCAGTGAGTTCATTTCTTCCAAGTTGAAGGATCTCTAATTCATTCAAGTTCATCAACGAATAGGGTAATCTTCCTAGGATCTTGTTCCCACGCATGTTTAATAACTTTAGATGAAGTAAAGAACCCAAAGTTGTTGGAATCTCACCAGTCAAATTATTATTCTCCAAGTTTAAGACTACCAATCTTGGCCACTTTTCCCAGCATTCTGGAATGACACCCGACAAATTATTATTTCCAATATGAAGTTGTTGTGTCTTTTTCACAAAATTAGAACACAACAAATGATGTAACGATCCACTAAACTCGTTATAACTTAGGTCGAGTACCTCAAGTGTTGCGGGGATACCCAACAATCTTAACGTTCCTTGGATTTGATTTCCTGACACATTTAGATAGGCTAAATGAGGGACCGATTTCCAAAATGATTGTGGCATGGGTGAAGAAATTCTTGTGTTGCTTAAGTCCAAATACTTTAAATTCTTTTGTGATTGCAGCCACACTGGAAATTGAGGTCCAATAATCCAAGATTTCAAAAACAAACATTCTACTTGGAAAGGGAAAACATAGTTTGCGGCTTGCAACCTTAGTGTTAAGTTGTTGTTGCTTCCATCAAGATGAGTCAAGTGCACCAGTGTAACAAAGTGAGATTCGGCCAAAACTCCCGTCAGCATATTGAAAGAAAAATCGAAAAATATCAAATTTGAAAGTTGGCCCATGCTACGAGGAAGGCTACCATTCAGCCGGTTATCTGAAAGATCTAACCTTTTCAACGATGATAGTTGCCCAATCTGGTGGGGAAGATTGTTATTCAGTTGGTTATCGGAAAAATCCAAAACCTCCAATGATGATAATTCTCCAATCGAAGAAGGTATGGGACCAGAAATTTGATTTTTACTAAGATCTAATGTCTTGAGAAATGACAATTGTCCTATCGAATGAGGAATTATACCAGCTATGTAGTTTTCGGACAAGGATAATGACTCTAAGGAAGGTGATTTGCACTCGAAAAAGCTTTCAAGAAGATATGGTAAACTAATATTACCAAAATTGTTATGTGACAAATCAATCTCTCTCAAATTGCAAAGGTTACCTAACGACTTAGGTATTCTCTTGGTAAGCTGATTTCCTGATAGGTCTAGACTAAGAAGAGAAGTTAAGTTGTGAAGGGAACCGAGAAGCGAACTTGACAAACCACAAACACTAATATCTAACAAGATGAGATTACTACTAGACAACTGTTCTAATACCAAAGAAGAATTCATGAAATCGTTATTATTGACACGAAGAAACTTGAGAGAAGTCAAATTACGGAAGCTGGAAGTGCTAGTAGGAATAGGGCCATGAAAGTGACACGCGCTTAAATCCAATGAAACAAGACTAGATATAGTGAATACCCATTTTGGCACAAAACTATGAAAAGGATTATAAGAAATATCGAACAAGGAAAGGGACGTGAGATTAAGATTATGAACGTATGGATGTATAGTTGAGAGATTACAAGCGGATAGATGTAGCTGAACTAAAGTAGGAAGTGTATTGATCACCTGAAGCCAATCGAATGCTTTGCTGAGATCCACACCACTCATATCTAGGTGATGCAACATACCAAGGTTACTTAACCACTTCATGCTCATCATACTTGTTGATTCCAACGGAGGGAAGTTCTCGTTTGAAAATTTTCCAAGACTAAGGACGTGCAATTTCGAAAGATTCGCCAGTTGTGGAGGGATAATTCCGTTAAATCTGGAATTAGAAAGGTTTAGGTACCTCAAGTTTTGAAGGGAACCAATGAATTTAGGAACTTTGGTCCCACCAAAATCATTGCAGCTCAAGTCCAGATGTTCGAGTTGCTTAAGGTCTAACAAGGATTCACTTATGTCACCTTTCAATCTCTGCTTTGAGGCTTCTTCAGAATAAGCATCACAATGACCATCATGTCCAGGAAGATGAATACGAAGAACATGCCGAGTAGAGTTATCACATGCAATCCCAACCCATCCGCAACAGTCTCTATCCTCAGCAGCCCAGGAATCAAGCCGATTAGTTTCATCAATGAGGCCATGCTTGAATCGGATAAGTGCCTGTCTCTCATGATCCGGACATAATACATGATCATGATTAGATAAGCAGAACTGAAACAAGGCCGAAACAACACACAAAGTGAAATAAAAAGGTGAAAAAAGAGTACCCATACTAGCTATAAACGTTATGAATTTTAGTTTACAAGATGAGATAGAAATTTAGTTCACAAATATTTATAGCCTTCAATATCCTTAGCTTGATGATAACTCATTTTGTGATATAAATGAGACTTTCTTGCAAAACTAATATCCTGTAATATTACTTTTTTGTTTAATAATTAATGTCCACACACACCCTTTGACAAGTCAATTTTGATAAGTCAATTTGAGTAATTGTGTCCAGATATATACGGCACACACCACATCAGACTTTAATTTTACAAAGTTGTTATTTCAACGTAAACTAAATTTTTTCTTTGAAAAAGAAGTTAATTATTATTAACAAGCTAGGCTGTCATCGTAATCTAGCTATAATCTATAAATCTATAATCTATAAATATATATAAGATAATAAGACTAAACGGTGTGGGGGGCGGCATCGACCCGTCGACCAGGTCCAGGTCCAGCCAACACCGCCCCCGTCGTGTTCGGGGCGGCCAATTCGTCCAACTTCGGACGTTTGAGACGGGTCATGAGATTGGTTGTTTGATGGTGGTGGGCCCTTTGACTCTCTCTCTCTCTCTCTCTCTCTCTCTCTCTCTCTCTCTCTCTCTCTCTCTCTCTCTCTCTCTCTCTCTCTCTCTCTCTCTCTCTCTCTCTCTCTCTCTCTTACCAACTACTTTTTTTTTTTTTTTTCATAATATGAGTTTTTAGGGTTTAAAGAGGAGGAAGGAGGGGTTGATGGTGGTGGTGACGGTGGAGGAAGGCGGAGGCAGTGCTGATATGGTGGGGGTGATGGTGGTTGAGAGAGCAGAGAAGAAGGTAGGTTAGAGGAGAGCTTTGACCCCGATGATTTTTTGTTTTCTTCTCGAATGAACCCATAAATTATTATTATTTATTTTATTTAATAATTTATGAATATAATATTATTTATTTTAATATAATATAATATAATATAAATGGTGAACCAATATGAGTGGAGGACTACCCGAGGAAGACTACTCCCACACCTTTAGGTAGTCCTCAATTTGTCTAAATACAAGTGGGACCCACTTTTTGCTGACGTGGCGGCAAGACTACACAAGCCTTGCCTAAACCACACAACATAGTCTAAAGGAAAACTATGATGATGACATGACATTCATAGATGCAACCTCCCTCCTTGAATGTGCCATACATGTGGTACCATGTGAGATTTTTTATTTTTTAGTTTTTTAATAAATTAAAAATATTATATATAATAATATCAAAACCCTACCTAACACCTCTGATACTACCTAACACCTCATTCTCCCCATCCCAAATCCTAAAATCCAACCCTCACCTCACCTCTACTATACGGTTCCACCACCCTCGGCACCTCCTCCGAAAGCAAGCATAGAGTTTATGTCTCTCTTTTGTAAAGAAAATTTAAGGCTCCAACTGTACACGGTTTATCTCTCTCTCTCTCTCTCTCTCTCTCTCTCTCTCAATTCATTACTATTACCAGTCATGTCACTCCATAATCAAGGGCTTGGATCGGTTCACTCAACAGCCATGATCGACTTTTTTTTTCCATTGTTTGGTTTCTACTCTGCAACTAATCCCTTTATATTTTTCTTCTTTACAATAGTTGATAATATTATTATCAAAGCATTTGATCAATGAATTGAATTTGAAGGAAGATCAAAAAAGCAAAGGTTGATAGTTATTTGCTTAAATTAATTAATTAGTTAGTTTTAATTACATGCTTCTTATAAGCGGTGCTTATTTCTTTTGCTTTTTTGCATGTCTAATTCATCCATGCTTCTTTCTTTGTTTGTCTTAGTCACCTTACATTCATTTAGTTAACGAAGTTGAGATGCGGTGGTCGACAGAGGTTGATCGGGGATGTGGACGGTGATGGTGGTGCTTTGTCGGAGGTCTATGGCTGCGACGGTTTAACGTTTAACAAGGGAGGGAGACGAGAGGCAGAGGATGAATGGTGTGTCGGTCGCAGAGTGTTGGTATAGAACTCACATAATTACAACTCACAAATGATGAACACTCAGAAAGAATAGAAAGCCAACTCAAATTCTTTATTGCTTTCAAATATTATTGAGAGTGCATACAATCAAAGGAAACATGCACAGACTTAAATAGCTAAAACTCAAACGGCTCTAAGCCATAAACTAGGAACAACCCATAAGACTCGGACTATCACAACTGACTAACTAACAGCCTTATTCAATTCAAATAAAACAAACACGTGCATGCATGCATGCTAGGCAGGAATATTGAGTTACACATCAACACCACCCCTTAACTCATATTCCCGAATTCCCATCATCATCCTGAACTTCTCAAAATTCTCCTTACACAGCCTTTGTCAATACCTCTGCAAGTTGATCATTGGTCCCACAATACTCTAAACAAACTTGCTTTTGTGTCACCATATCTCTAATGAAGTGGTGCTTTAGTTCAATATGCTTATACTTCCCATTAACCACTGGATTCTTTGACAACTGAATTGGTGACCTGCTATCACACTAGATAATTATAGGACCTGACTGAACCAGCTGCAAATCATCCAATATTCTTCTAAGCCAGATGGCTTGGCAAGTGGCACTAGTAGCAGCAATGTACTCTGCTTCTGTACCGGATAGAGCTATTGAGTGCTGCTTCCTTGAACTCCATGCAATGATCCCACTTCCAAGACTAAATACATAGGCGGAAACACTTTTCCTATCATCCAAACACCCTGCCCAAACACTATCAGTGAATCCAATCAGCTTTACTTCCTTATAATTTGCATACCATAGACCATGATTCAATGTTCCTTCAACATACTTCAACACCCTCTTGGATGTTGCATAAATCTTATGTCTAGCCTAGTATGTTGCAAATACATCAATCCACCAACTAGACTTCTATATTGTTCTACATTAGCTGGATCAGCATCATCAATTGCTCTTGACTTCTCATTGGTATCCATTGGTGTCTGCTCCACTTTACAACCAGTAATTCATGTTCTCTTAATTAATTCAGCTGCATCCTTACTTTGACATACAAAAATACCATCTTTTGATTGCTTGACCTCTAGCCCAAGAAAGTATTTGAGATGTCCCATGTCAGACATCTCAAATTCTCTCATCATACCCTGCTTAAAATCAAGAAGACGTTTTGCACTGTGACTAGTATAAATGATATCATCAACATATAGACATATATAAATAAGCCAAATGTCTTTTACTTTCTTTACATAGAGAGTAGGTTCATTGTTGCTGTGACACCCGGCATGTTTGGCTTAAACATTTTAGTAACATCTAAGTCTACCTTAGCGAGAAACGTTTATAAACGAACTTAACTAGGTTAGTTGAGTCGGATCAAGTTAGGATTGTCCAGGGTGCAATGATCTGGAGGATCATTGGGAGTCGTTTTGGTAATACACTAGTACCCGGGTTCCGTTGTTGGTGACATTACATGAACTAATTAAATATATGTGTAGATTATGGGTCGTGTGGTGGATTATATTCATGGATGTGTTTAAATGATGTGTAAATGATTATCTATGCTTAAATATGTTAAATATAGACTAAGGATGCATGCTTATGTGTTAAGATGTGTTAGAATGCGTTAAACACGACAAACTGGAAAACTAGTTGAACATGAGTTCTGGTTCGACCACTTCGAGTGGTCGAAGGAGAACATTTTGTTTGGTTCGACCCTTTGTAAATAGGCGAACCTGGGATGTGGAATTGAAAGAATTCCCTTCGACCAGGACAGGGCTCATTCGACCCTGTGGAAGGGTCGAAGGAGGCCACCTTCGACCATTGATATGGGGCGAAGGAGGATTAGTATAAATACCAAACTTTGTCATTTTTCATCATTTCACAAACCCTAACCGTCTCAAAACACTCTCAAACGATTCTAATCACTAAGGAAGGAGTTTTTGCTCTTCTTTTTCATAATCTAACCTATCTACAACATCTAAACAAGAATCCAAGGTGTGTTCTTGATCCTAAACCTTTTTAAAGCATTTTAATTCGTTTTCATCTAACCCTAATTGTCCGGATCTGTTCTAAGGGTGTTTTCATGATTAAAAACCTTTTAAACATCTTTCTAAATCAAAACCTTATCATTTAAACATAGGTCTTCATGATGATAAACATATGTGAATTGTGTGTTATGTGGTGTTATGTGTTGTTCAATGATTTGCTGCTGTATCTATGATAGAAACATGATATAGGATTGTTATTGATGCTAGGTTATTGTTGTTTAGGGTTAGGATTGGATAAATGATGATATTATGGGTATTTGGGGGTTTTAACGAATCTAGACTTGATGCATGATATTTATGATCAATAGAACTAATAGGGAAAGATCGAACACTCGACAAACTGAGCATTTTAAGTTGAATACGGATCGATTTCAAAACTTTCCAAATTGGGTAAATAATCCATGCATGATAGTGACGTTTCCATAATTTTTACCATTTTAGGAAAGGGCTAAAAACGGACGTATTATTGGGGGAAATCGGTGGGGTTTTGTAGGGATAAGTTATTCATGCTTGACTGCTGTGGTTGATGATGTTTCGAGTCGTTTTGAATGTGTTTGAAGCGTTTTTAGGAAAATTTGCACAACAGGGGCGAACCTGGACTCCTTCGACCGATCGAAGGTGCGAAGGAGAGAATCCAGGGTCGAACCTGGGTTATGTTTGGGCGAACGTGGTAAAACGGGCGAAGGAAAACATCAAACGGTCGAACGAAATCCAAAATGGGCGAAGGGGATTAAAAACGGGCGAAGGAGACAAAAACTGACTGGTTCAACCGTTCTGAAGCAGAAATGAGATTTTTGATACAAACTACGTGTTTTATGCTTGAACCTTTTGTGTAATCTATGTGTACTTGATTAGTTAGGGTAATGGGTCACCAACGGGATGTCGGGTCGGTCTAGTGTGTCGGTTAAACATTTAAACACGTTTTAAAACATACTTGATTACGATCTGGACAATCGGGGACTAGATAACCTTATGGTTATTAGTCGGAACACTTATATGAACATTTTGATAGATCTCCGGTAGAGGGATTATCAAGGGCTTAACATCTTTACTTGTAACCGAAGAACGCTATCTAAGGTGAGTTCACGGCCCCACTTTTACTACTTTAACTTTTGGGGGAGAAAACATGCGCTAAACTATTTTGGTAACATATGTCATACTATGGTTTTAAGCTTGTGTACTATACGATCTTTTAATGTCCCGGGGGAAACCATGAATGTGCGGGGATGCACAACGGGGGAAATGTGGATAGATCTATTGGGCGTGACCTGCCCCACTCGTCGGCTTGGAGGGCCGGGCGGGTGCATGTTGACTCGAACAGGAACACTGGTATCATGCTGAACATTCGGGCTGCTTAAACATGCTAAACATTGCTAAACGTGTCTAGTAATGGTTTCCAATCGTAGTAGTAACAAAACATACGCCTAGCTAGCGTACTTGGTAACATGGATATAGTATGGACATGGTAACATTCTGGTAACATTTTGATAACATATTGAACAAACCTGTGAACTCACCAGCATTATATGTTGACGTCTTTTTGGCATGTTTTTCTCAGGTCGCTAAGGTAGCAATGAATGGAACTAGGCGCACGAGTCTGCATTGGCGTCTAGGCTTAGTTGCATGTTTTGAAATAAGTGTCTTGAATACTTTGGAACACTGTTGTAGCTGATTAAATTCTTAAATGCTTCCGCATATAAATCGTTGTTTTTGGATTTACGTATTTCATATAGAGTTGTTTATTGTGATCGTTGACTTGGATCCTGGTTTGTCATGCGCCTCGTGGTAAAACTCCGCAAGTGGTAATTTGAGGGTGTGACAGTTGCTTCTCTTGAACTCATGCTTTGTAAAATAATCATCAATCATGGCATACCAGGCTCTATGAGCCTGTTTCAAACCATAAAGAGCCTTTGTGAGCCTGTACACCTTATCTTCATGCCCTGCACTCTCAAATCCTTAGGGCTGCTCAACATATATTTCTTCTTCAAGTCTGGCATTCAAGAAGGCAGATTTGACATCCAATTGAAAAATCTGCCAACCTTGATGGGCAGCAAATGCTAGAACAGTTCTGATGGTTTCAAATCTTGCCACTAGTGCAAATGTGTCTTGGAAATCCACTCCCTTCCTTTGTGAGTACCCCTTGGAAACCAATCAAGCCTTGTACTTCAACATTTCACCTTTAGGACCCAGCTTTGTTTTGAACAACCACTTCAGTCCTACAATGTTCTTGTTAGTAGGAGCTTGTACAAGTTGCCAAGTATTATTCTTCTCAATTGCATTTATCTCCTCTTTCAAAGCTTGTTGCCACTCTTTCTTTTGTATTGCTTCTTCATAGTACATAGGGTCTGAGATGCTAAGTGCAAACTCACACACCATAGGCTCCTCCATTGGACAGGAGATGTCATAAAGCTCTTGAACACTCTTAGTTTTAAGAGGAGGGGAGCTAGAATCAGCAGCTGAATCTGCATTATCATTCCCTCCAGTAGAACTGCTTCCATTATGTTGCTTATTGTTTGATGCTTGTCCAGTGTTTGATTAAGTATTTCCTACAGCTTCATTAGATTGTGATGATGATCCATTTTGCCCTGTTGACTCAGGAACATAATGATCATCCAATAATAGATCAAATACACTAAGATCCCACAGATGATTGTTGGTTGTATTTCTTACCTTGGACCAATCCCAAGCTAATTCTTCAAAGCACTTGACATCTCTTCTAGTAATTATTTGCTTTGTGATGGGATTATACAATCTATACCCCTTGGTAGGATTAGAGGCCCCAATCAGTATGCATTTTCCAGAAGTTGGTTCAAACTTGTGTTTTAATTGGGCAGGCTTCATTCCATATGCAATGCTCCCAAAGATTCTAAAGTCTTCTACATCTGGTTTCTCACCAGTCCATACTTGAAAAGGAGTCTTTGAATCAACTGCCTTAGTAGGTGACCTATTTAGAATATGTACAGTAGTGGGAATTGCTTCTGCCCAGAAGTAACTAGGCAACCCGTTGGTCAACAACATGCATTGAGCCATTTCCACCATTGTTCTGTTCTTTCTTTCACATGTTCCATTTTGTTCAGGGGTGTATGGTGCAGTCAATTGCCTTTTCATGCCGTGAAGCTCACAAAAGGCATTGAACTCATCATAACAATATTCACCACCCCTATCACTTCTCAAGACTTTAATGAACTTTTCACTTTGCTTTTCAACATGTGCTTTAAAATTTTTAAAATTTGAAAATACTTCAGACATCTTTTCTATAAAAGTAGACCCATGCCATTCTTAAGAAATCATCTATAAAGAGAAGAAAGTACCTACTACCTCCTAGACTGTTCACAGGCATTGGCCCACACACACCCGTATGCACAATTTCAAGTAATTGTGTAGCTCTCTTGGTGGTTGTATGGAATGGTAGCTTATGTTGTTTGCCCAATGCACAACCTTCACATTGCCCATAGTCTTTCATTCGTGACAGCCCATCAACCATCTTGTTTTTAAACATTATGTGCATGCAAGTGGTCAAACCTGCAATGCCATAACTTAGTGATTAGATGAGATTGGTTTGCATTGCTTGATTTCACTTTAGAGGCATCCAAGGGAAACATGTTGTTGGCTGCAAGATTCACTCTCATCAACTCAGACCGAGTCTCCTTATGCACAATTGAGCAGGCTCCATCATAAAAAATTAGTGGAGTTAAATGCCAATTTCGTCCCTGAGGTTTGGTCCAGTTTGCTGCTTCAGTACAAAACGTTTTTTTTTTTTTTTTTTTTTTTTTTTTTTTTTTTTTTTTTGCAATGGAACCCATGAGATTTGGATTTTCTTGCTATTTTCATCCATTTCATTAACTCTGTTTGTTTGTTCTGTTAAGTTGAAGGGCATTTTTGTCCTTTTATCTGAGGTACAACATACTAAAGCTTGATACAAGTTGTTAATGCTTATACAAAATAAAAAAATGTTATTAAAAAATAAATACATATATATATATATATATACAAAATTCTACCCTCTCTCACAACCACCCACCCATCCATACACACACACACACACACACTCTCTCTCTCCCCATTCTCTCTCTAGAAATTATTAGTTAACTCTATACATAAAGAAAGCAAAAAAGTCACCATAATTAATTACACCCAACCCTTTTTTTCCCTCCCTGAGATATAGGCCATCAACAGAAGAGAGATGAACATCAATAAGATGCGGATGTTCAATGTGACCATTTCTAGTGAGGTAATATTGCACCAGAACTTTTTCCGGTATGAATACAGCTACCAACGACGTCGTTTTAGGTATGGTTAAGTTATTGGTTGTATGATTAGGAGCATTGAGCATGACCAGATTAATAATAATAATAATAATAATAATAATAATAATAATAATAATAATAATAATAATAATAATAATAATTCCGGTAGTTGTAATACGATTACGAGTCTTCTTAGGTCTTCTGGAGACGAAAATCCGGTGTCTAGTGGAGTCGGTGGCCATGTGATGTGAGTGTGAGTGTGGGGCTTCTTCAGTTATGGCTATATTTACGGGGAAGAGGGAAACATTCTACTCTTTCTTTCTACACTAATACTTTGAAACAATTTGAGTTAGATGGAGGAGGGGTTTCCGGTGGTGGGTTTCAGGGAAGAGTTGGACGGTTGGGTTTTAGGGAAATGGTTTTAAAGTCATCTAATTATACTTAAGTGTGGTGAGGGTATTACACAGAAGAGAGAGAGAGAGAGAGAGAGAGAGAGAGAGAGAGAGAGAGAGAGAGAGAGAGAGAGAGAGAAAGAAAGAAAGAGAGGGGGTATTGTACAGAGAAGAAAGAGAGTAATACCATTATTAGCATCCACTCCTACAACTGTTAAGATCTGTCCAGGATATGGCCCTTTCAAAAACACATCCATCCATCCATCCCCAGTATTGGTCTCCCTCCTTCCTTAAATCCAGCCTTCAATGCACGCATGCATATGTACATCCTCCTAAACTATCTTGTTGGACTGCTAGGATTACATAATGGTTCAACATCAATCTTCACTATAGAGTCTGGGTTAGATCTTAGCAGCTCTTCACCATTGTCCTTAAGCATGGCATATTGAGACTTATAATGCCCCTGAATCTTCTCAATGGCCATTGTCTTAGCTTTAAACACTTGATTAATAGTCAATTGAACCTGATATTGTTGCTGCAAGTCAGAATGCAAAGCAGTAAGTGGGATACCAGGATTGTTTCTAACCTTCTGAAGTATTTGCTTTGCCAGCCAACTCATAGTGCACAAGTGAACAACCCTTGTTTGTAGACAAGTATGCTCATTATGATATGCTTTCACACTCCAAGTCCCCTCTCCACCAACGAGACATGTAAAGTCCACGGGCAAGTGGGAGGAGGAATCGTCTTTTTAGGTTTAGGGTTTGTTTTTTTTCTTTTCAGAATTGTCCTTACTGGTCCCATATTGCACATTACTCTTGTTGGCCCCACCATCCACTTTAGATCTTGCATATCTCCTCATGGGTTCACATGTACCCATATTTGTCACTTTCTCATTACTTTCCCAACTGCCAATACTTATGTTACCACCTAAACAAATGAACCGAAACCTTGCTTTGTCATTCTTTGTAATAAAAAGTTGCCTTCTTGACTGAACTGCATGGTTCTTCACTAATCCCTTAATTTCATCCCTATCAACAAATGTCTGAGTAACATAGAAGGGACATTCATCAGGTTTTTTACCTTTAACTTTTTTCTTCTTCTTCCTAATAATCCTACAAGTTCTTCTCAAAGTGGTATCATCCTCAAGCTCACTAAGATTATCAAAACCATCCAAGTCAACATGTTCCTCTATACCTTCCTCATCTTCGTCTTCATTCAAATTCTTTTCATCGTCACTAAGGTCAAAGTCAACTGCTGCTCTAAACTCATCCATATCAACATCATAATCTTGAACAATATTATCTTCATTTACTAAGAAATCAGAATCAGAATCTTCATCATCAACCTTCTTTTTACCTTTACTACCCTCTTTATCCTTACCTTTACTACCCTTTTTATTGTTACCATTACTACCACTATCATCAGACCAGAATCATCATCATCAATAATAGGTTGCTCATAACTAGCATCATCACTTTCACTACCATTTTCCCTATCACTAACCTAACCAGTCTTATCACTACCATTTTCCCTATCACTAACTTGACCAGTCTTATCACTACCATTTTCCCTATCACTATCCCGACCATACTTTCTCATTATCCTTAACTTCCACTTTATCAAGCAAATCAACAAATTCAGCCTCATGGACCTTTTCACTTTCATCTTTTTTAGCATCAAATTTTTGAACATGTTGAATATAAACGTCAATCACTTTATTAATTTTAGCATACTTAATTAAGCTCAAAACATCAATGTCATTCCCTAAAGGTCTTAAACCTAGATCTAGTTCTTCACCAGGTATCCTGAAATGGTATACAACTACGTCCTGATCTGAATAACCCAATGTTACCATTATATCATTCAATATGATGACAGAAAATTCACCAGAGTCAATCTTGTCAATATAATCAAACTTACCCCGTTCATATGTCACATCTGGAAATTCAGTAAAGTCGCCACCAAGATAAATCTTTAAAGTGAAGAAATCGGGTCGATTAGCTAAAAACAAACAATAAACAGCTCATTATTAACATGATCATCGTGGTAAAGATGATCAATATAAAAATTTACATTTTAATAGGAGAACAAACTATATTTCATTTGGGGCTCGAAGTCGGGATCACGTTCTCGTATACACCATTCCCACAATTCGTCTTCCATTGTGTATTAATTAGGGCTTGAATCTTTGAATAAAGGTTAATATGACGAGGGGTTTGGGTTTTATAAAAAAAGAATATTAGTTTCTTTAATTTATTCGTTTATTTTATTCATTTTTTAGTCATTCGTAATTTGACCAAAATACCCCTAACTTAACGAGATTTTTTAACTGAGTTAGTGAAAAGGACGAAAATAGCAAAAAAAATAAAATAAAATAAAATAAATCCAAATATCAGGTGTTGAATAGCAAAAAAAAAAACTTTTTTTTATACTGAAGTGGCAAACTGGACCAAACCTTAAGAACGAATTTAACTATTAACTCTGTCACAGCCACCACCGTCACAACCATCACAGCCACCACCGTCTTCATCATGAACATCTTCATCTTCATCATCGTCATAATAATAATAATAATAATAATAATAATAATAATAATAATAATAATAATAATAATAATAATAATAATAATAATAATAATAATAATAATAATAATAATCTTCATATCCCAACGGTCAATTCATCAACTCTAATGCCCATTTCTCTCGCTATGTACATAACCCTCCAGCCCAAAACGCCTCCATAGCGCTCGCAGGGGCGGTGTGCCCGGCGCTATGAAGGCTTGAAACGCCCCATAACAAAGGCTCAAAACGCCCACTACGGATGCACTGGACCATACTAGACCATAATAAACTGTACTCTCTCACACTCACTCACTCACTATAGTTCCACTTTGGTTATTCCATCATCATCCCATATTATGATCTCTACCAAATCAACCCAACGACTTCACCGATTAAACTGTTAACCATACCAATTATACCCTTCAAACAACAAACCAATCAACCAACACCACAATATTGATGGATCTATGTACCGTACAGATCAAACCAACATCAGTACCATACCCTAACATACCCACCAACAATTCATCAAGAAAATCAATAAAGTTTGCATCTTTCGATGCAAGAAACGTGTTCTGTATCAGGGTTCCAAGAAAAACCGTTTCTTCTCATCGTTTGTTTGTTGTTCGAGCTAAAGATTCTAATTCATCATCTTCTGCAGGTGGGATTTCTGTTAATTTGTTGTTTTATGATTTGGGTTTGTTTAAAAATTTGATTTTTTTTGATGGGTTTGCATGAATGTAGCTGTTGTGAATATATTGTAACCTGTAATTGAAAAGATTGATAATTTATTTTATCATGTGGTATAGTTTTTTTTTTTTTTTTTTTTTTTTTTTTTTTTTTTTTTTTTATTAATGGTTCTTGTTGATTTTGACTAATATAAAGTCAAATTGCATTATACTATATGAAGATTGTTTTGAATTTATTATTTATTTATTTTTAGCACAACATAGAGGATAACAGGAAATTTGTCTGATTAAGAGGGGCAGAGTTGTTTAATAATTTTTACTTATATCCCTAATCAATAATCATCTTTGATTACAATGTGAAACAAGTCAAATTTGGAAGATTAGTGAAATAAGTAATTAATGATAATATCAATGTTTATCATATGTGGCCAAATGCCGCCTAACTTTTTCGATGATTGGTATGAATCTATTGCATGAATCTGTATATTATGTTTGATGATGATGTTGATCGTCCGCCTGTGTTCAAGGAGTATCTTAGGTAAGTTGATGAATGAGATCTTGATATGCATACAGCATACATATTGTTTATACTTATGCCAATGCCTGTATGTATGGTTATTATACTTATACCTATACATACACATGTACTTATCAGTATACATATCTTTTATAGTGATGTAGCTATATGCCCATTACTGATTGCTGTCCATATGTTTCTTGATTTTCCTTATGAAGGGTATTTTAGATATTTGATTACTTGTGAAAACGACTTCTGGTGAGCTTTATGTCAAGTAGATCGTTCCAATTGTTTAAGTGTATGATATTTCAAATAGTGTAGAGTTATGACAAACCAATTTAGTTTGATTAGTAAAAAAGCGTTCCTCCTTGAGGTTGCAACATGCCAACACAACTTGATTTTACACACACACATACACGTATACATCATAGTTATCAAAAGCGCTCGCTTCCTGCGCCTAGGTGTTTTTTTCAAGCGAGGCGCATAAAAAACGCCTCATGCAGTCAAAGGCACGCTCCAGTTACTTTCTGGCCAGATTCCGACAAGCTTGTGCAAAATCCGGCCACAGTCATACATACACATATATGTATCTTTGTTTTCATTGCATCTTTGTGTCATAAGTGTTACCAGCCTTTTTATAGTGAACAATTTTGGTTATAGTATATTACATTTTCCATCCCTGTGGAATGCCGAAAATTATGGTACCAGCCCAAAGCCTCATTTATTACATTTTTCATTCCTATTTTTGTGAATTTGTGCCATTTCCGTCCCTGAAATGGCATATGCACGACTCTTAGACCGGAAAGTGACCACTATACCCTCATTTTTCCTCACTTCTTTTTATCCTTGAATTCTTTTTTATATTTTAATTTTTTAACCCAAATTCATAAAAGCACTTCTTGAGTTTTATGAATATGGGTATAAAAAATAAGAACTAAAGTAGAAAATGATGGGCGAAGAAGACGAGGGCATTTTGGTCATCATCCTGTCATGTATCATGCACACGCGGATGAAAATGGTACAGAACCAGAATAAGTAGGGACAAAGAATGTAATAAAATAAGTTTAGGGACCTAGCCGTAATTTCCAACATACCACAGGGACGGGAAAGTGTAATCATTTATTCTTCAATATGGTTAATATATTACATCTTAGTTTTTGGGGGTGTTCTTATAAATTATAGGCAATGACGATCGTTCGGTTCCAGAAGGAGAAGGAAAAAATCATGCTGAAAGCAACAAACCTAGTGATACGGGCGCTCCAAAGTCCCAGCATAAAGACTGGCGAGAGTTTAGAGCCATTCTCTATGAGAATAAAGAGGTAATATGTTTCTTAATCGAGTCGCATGCTCTTTTTATGTATAAGAAGCAACTAAAATGAGTAGAGGTGGCAAAATGGGTCAGTTGGGTAGCGGGTCAAAATGGGCCCAAGTTGAAACGGGTCATTTGGGCCCAGTTTGGTTGACTTGCATACACCTTTTGTCCATCTTTGGAAATAGTTAATGCGTCGATTATGATTACAAAAATAATGTTGCTACAATATTTACCTGAATATATGAATAAAAGATGTGGGAGCTTGTAACCGTAGCATTAAAATGGACGTTTTTGAATTTGAGCGCTCCCCTTTAGCTAATTTTTTTTTTATCTGACTTGTTTAAGATGAAACACGCCCATACATATGACTCATTCATATGTAAAGGGGCCGACACCGTCAGTGGCGATCCTTTTAAGGGGTGGGGAGGGGCGGCCGACCCCCTCGAATTTTCGTTCAGAAGTTCCAATTATATAGTTTTCGTATAGAAATTTTTTGGTATATAAGGTTTCGACCCCCCGAAATTGGTTTTCGACCCCCGAAACTAGTGACTTCCGACCCCCTGAAGTTTCGGGTCAAGATTCGCCACTGGACTTCCATTCTAATGAGTTATTAACAAGTTTTTAGAAATATGTTTCTACAATATCCAAGGTGCTTTTAACCGTGTTCAATAACAAATTTGTTGGGTATGCTATATAGTTAATGCTTAACAAGCAAGATGAAGGGACGGCCCAAGAGCACAAACGCCTAGGGTCAAAATGGGCCCACCCCCTGACCTCCCCCGAGACAGGCTGTGTCCTTGTTGCAACCGAAAAGCTTGATGGGGAACAAACCTTTGAAAGATCAGTTGTCTTCCTACTGGGCTCAGGAACCCGACACCCCCAAGAAGGCCCGTTTGGAGTAATAATAAACCGACCTCTTCACAAAAAGATCAAAAACATGAAACCTGCAAATGTTCATTTAGCCACCACATTTTCGGACTGCCAGGTGCATTTTGGCGGGCCGCTTGAGGCAAGCATATTCCTGTTAAAAACCAAAGGGAAAGAAAGCTTTCTTGATTTCGAAGAAGTTGTTCCTTCTTTATGCTTTGGTACCCGAAACAGTTTGGATGAAGCTTCTGCTTTAGTGAAATCCGGGGTTTTCAAACCTCAAGATTTTCGATTCTTTGTTGGGTATGCTGGTTGGCAGCTTGATCAGCTTAGAGACGAGATTGCAGCCGGCTTCTGGCATGTAGCGGCTTGCAGTTCAAATTTGATTTTTGGCAGGATCCAGAGTTCGTCGTCAGAAGGTTTGTGGGAAGAGATTTTGCAGCTTATGGGTGGCAGTTACGCAGAGCTGAGCCGTAAGCCGAAGCAAGATCTATAATTTTTATTTTTTAAGTTATTTGAGTTGAAATAAATGGAAGTCTTAAAGGTTAAAGTTTACTCTTTTATAAATATTACAAGTAGTGTTAAGTTGTACAGAATGGCCAAAGTAGAAATTTGCCCATTAACATGTAAATGAATCCTATGGTATGTGTAGTTGTAAGTTGGTTCCTAACTAGTTGGTTCCTAACTATTTGACACTTCAAGTTTGAAACCCCCCCCCCCCCCCCCCCCCCCCCCCCCCGAGTGTGTGTATAGGAAGGATCGTTAGCGAATTTCAAATAATTATAGAACAATGGAAGTCACTTTTTAACCATTGGGTCAGCGTTAGCTCTATGTACAACCAAATAAGCTTTATATACAATCGAAAAGGTTCATCTCTCTTAAATCTTTTACATATCAACTATGGTTCTTATTGTCACCTACATGTGCAAGAAGTGCCTCCTCTAGACCCAGAGGCGCTTTCGTTGCCCCCTTGTACACTATTTAAACCAATATGAGTGCGACCCGAGAGCAGTGTCTCTTCCTTTCCATAAAGCTCATTTTTATATGGTTGTTTAGATGATGGATTGCATACCCCATTATTGTATACTTTATCTAACAAGTCGACTTTGAAACATGTTGCGACTAAACCTGAATTCAGAGTTCAATATGACGACGATTAACAATAACCAAAAAATTTGTACAAAAAAATGTTAAATTAGGAAACGCCGTCATCCTCTTCCTATAACACAGACAGTTGTTCATTTCAACTGCAAAGCCGCCGACTCTCAATGTCAAATGTGAATCAATTTCTGTACTTTACAACGGAATGCTTTACTTATATGTAGTTTCAAGTGATCCCGTCGTTAACCCATTAGAATCTTCACTCGATTTACTTCAGGTGTTATTGCAGCAACAACACTCCTCACTTCAAGGTCAAGCAGCATGATTTGACTTCCAGTTTTAATATCATAACACAATAAATTGTCATGGCAGTCTACTTTTGGCCTGGTCTGCACGCGCTTTCCTAACTGCTGCTTGAATACGTCTTTCGTGTTGTTTAAGCATGTCTTCTGTATTTCCGCCTGGACGCATCAATGGTCCAGAATAAACCCTGCTTATCTTCTTTCCGTGGCCCTGACAAATGACACACACTTTTGTTAGATGCTCAAAAGTGTCTGAACCTGTTTGACCCCATACTATAAATGACACGTGTCAATCAATGAGCCAACCAACGAATAGTATCAAGCTTACCATGGTGTTTTTGATGTACCCATTACTATGCTTGGTGGATTCTTGTGTTGGATGCATGTTGCTCATTGGTCTTTTTACTGGATGATCCATGTGTAAAAGTAACATCCTTAAACTTGTGCTAATCGCTTCGTCTTTTAAGTTGTTCGTCAATGTTCCTATAGCGCTTTGGTGGATCTCAGAGTTATAATAGGCGAATCTTTTCTTGGCTTTTCCGGTCTCCTCTCGAATGTGGTTAAACGGTCCCTAAAATGAATAAATTGGCCCTTATCAAGACCATGGATTTCAAAAGAACAAAGTGGCAATTTTGACCCGTTTATAGGTAGATTCCGAAACAGCCAATCGGGTAAAAAGAAAAAAAAAGTTTAGCTAAAAAAAGTGTCCAAATGTTATCGCAAAAGTGTATTTTTAAGCATACAACCAACTAAGACGGGTTTTAGAGTTTCAGGTTGGCAGGTTAAATTGTTAAAGCCAAACCCGACCCATATCTATTCGTGTCAAATAATTTTAATTAAATGGGTTGGCGGGTCAACTTATTTAATTAAATGGGTTAAACGGGTCAACCAAAACATGTCCTATATATTTTCATGTCATGTTTCAGGTCATGTCAGGTCACCGCTACTTTTGATCCGTGACACAACCCGCCAATTCTACAAGCTCTAGTAAAACGATTCAAGTTGCGAGAACTGAGAAAGGAACCTGTGCTTTAGATTGTGCTTTCAATTCCCCAGCACCCATCCTAACAGATTCAGGCACATGTCCTTTCATAGCTTCCGCTTTCCGCCTATATACATTGACGATAACATCAGAATAAAGCCACAAAGATGATGTTTTCTAGTAGACGTTATGATCTTTTTATGTCCAAGTAGTGAGTTTAATGTACCTTCTAGCTTCCCCTTCGCGGTGCCTAGCGTCAAACTCTTTACTTGGAGGATATACTGGTAACTCGGATGGATCACAAGGAAGAGGTTCCGTTGTGAAGAACTGTACATAACGAAATATTAAACATACTATCTTACCCTTAACTTTATCACTCAATATGGTCATTTGTTACACTACACATCCCACGCTACGACAAATTGGTAGAAGAGATTTCGGATGTTTTATTTAAAAACATACCTCACTAGAGAGTGCAGAAGTCGCAGTACCACGATCATCTGGTTCAATTGCAAGTAGGGTGTCTAAGAGCGCCAGAGCAGACGGAGGCAAGTGTTGTTGGAATGTCTCAATAATACGACGTTTATATGGCTTTTGAGGTTTAAAACTAGTTGCATGAGGTAACTTTGAGACTACCCAATATTCTTCTGAGGGTGAACCGCAAAGCTTGAAGATCTTGTGTATTTGCTCCACCTAAGATTCATGTTTTTAGTACAAACAAGCGATAAGTAAATGGGTCGAGATTGGGGCATGTAGAGATATAAAAGTAATAGTTGCATAAGATACCTCTGTTCTTCCGGGCATGATGGGCCGTCCCAAAAACAGCTCTGCAAGAATGCAGCCTGCGCTCCACATATCGATGGCAACACCATAGGAGGTTGCGCCAAACAAAAGTTCAGGCGCTCTATACCATAATGTTACCACCCGACTAGTTAATGGTTCTTTTTGACCTGGTTCAAACCGTGCAGCTAGACCAAAATCGCCAATCTTGAGAGTTCCGTCATTGTTAAGTAAAATATTTGAACCCTTGAGGTCACGATGCAGTATACCACGCGAATGACAGTGCTCCAATCCATGAAGAAATTGTTGCATATAACATTTAATCTACAAACATATACCCCAAAACATATAAAAAATAGCCAAAGCTGAGATTCTAACAATAAAAAAAAAAACAAAAACAAAAAAAAAACAAAACAAAGAATAACAAACCTGTGGCAATGTGAACTTCTTGTCTTTGTGAGAATGTAAAAGCCCGACAAGATCATGCTCCATATAATCGAAAACAAGATATAAGCTGCCTGAATACTTCGACGTAACCAAAGCCTGAAGCTTCATACAATTTGGGTGGTCTAATCTGCGCAATATTTGAATCTCTCGGGCCATAAAACGTACACTTTCGGGTTCCATATTAACAAACCGCACTTTTTTTATGGCAACAATCTTATTGTTTTGCAGATCCCGCGCTCTGTAAACGCTACTATATGTGCCTTGACCAATCTGCAGTGAGAAAAATATCATACATTAACTTATGTTACTAACTATGCATAAGAATACATAACAAGAATAATGCAAGCTGAAATAAATATGAGACAATAAGTACTAACTTTGTCAAGCATCTCATACGAGTCAGCACTGCGAGGAACCCAACCTTGTACAGCATCCGAAGCAACTGAAGTTAGCCACGTTGGCCATCCTGTCGCCTTTTGTGAAGCTTGATTCTTACCAACTATGCTTATAATCTTTTGTATCCGTTTTGAACCAAGTACCCTTTCAGATATCGATAGTTTATGACTATGATTTTGTTTTTGTTTCTCATTACCATTTTGCATTACATCTTTATTCAAAGGATCCGCCACTGGCACACCAATAAACTCGCCCTCGTCTTCCTCATCATCTCTTCTTCTTTTTGAGCAAATCCCACCCATTTTTCTCAATTTTTCAACCGTTACAAAGGTTTATCGCAATTGAATCAATCTTCAATTGCGCTAAAACTCCGCGCCACTCAAATTATAACACGAGTAACTTTCGTGATGATCGTTAATTTCAACTCTTTTTGGGGAAAACAAAATGCAAGAAATTCTTCATGCATTTAATTTCCCCAAAATATTCCTACAATTCCAAGCTCTTTAACCCGAAAGAAACGCTTTTTTTTAATTATTTAAAAAAAGAATTTAACAAAGAATCTCAATGAAGTTTGATGTAACAATCAACAACACAAAATTTCAAAACACATCAAAGAAAAACCAATTTAATCACCAAAAACCGAAGAAATTCGATGAATTAGCAGATTTAATGATAATAATGGGTTATGAGAACACTAGACCAGAAATCATGCATCCAAAATTCAATTAAAATCCATGCAAATGGGATGAAATAAATTTGTTTGAAGAATGTGATGCATGGATTTCTGGTCGTTTCTCTAAGGTAACCTAGAAGATAATAATTTGGAGGTTTCAAACAATTTCCCCTCTTGTATTTTGCTTTCTATCTGAATTTTTATACTTAATTTTATGAGGACATTTTGTGTGTTTCCAAAAATGGAAAGGTTATATATGAGCAGTACGAACATGTTAATAATCATATGATAATAATAATAATAATAATAATAATAATAATAATAATAATAATAATAATAATAATAATAATAATAATAATAATATGTGTGACACCCTAGGTAAATCCCACATCGGTCGTGGTCAGGATGGGTGACCTCCACAGTTAAGCGTGCTCATGTGGATGAGAGGATAACTCGTTAATTATGGGGCTTAATGTTAGTGAATAAGAGGAGAACTCCACAGCTAAGTGTGCTCAGGTGGAAGTAGTACCAGGATTGATGACCTCCTGGGAAGTCTCTGCCGGAGCAACCAAAAACAAATCCGTGAGCTCTTGATACAACCCATGGGGGCAAAGCTGACAATATTGGTGGTGAGAGGGGCCGGATATTACAATATGGCGTAAAGAAATTAATTAATTAACAACGAAACTTGTTGATTAAAAACTAAATCAACTGTTCAAAGGAAGTCCTAGAAATACGGTCGATCTTAGGCTTTTATGTGCATATTGTCATGGCATGAAGGATATTAATGGCGGGAAATATAACGGTAAATCAAGTACGTTTTAAATTTACAGTTTTAGTCCTGTAAGTATGCGTACCTTCATGTTTTAGTCCTTAATAGTTTTTGAAAATGTTGTCGAAATGAGGGGGTTTTTTCTTATAGTATTTTCTCTTGGTTCATGCATTGGCGGTCTTTGGCAATGTATTTGTTTTCTAATGTAGTTAGAAAATGAGAAAAAAAGGATTAATGATCTATCTATTAATTTCCAAAGATGGTGTATAGTATTTTTTTAATCTCGATCCTTGATTTAATAATCAATGGTTATGGTTGTATGTGTTTCTTTGCCTGTCACTAGGGGTGCAAACGAGCCGAGCCGAGCCCGAGCTATACACTACTTGAGCTCGGCTCGCCACAATATTCAGAAGCTCAAGCTCGAGCTCGGATTGAGCTATGGAATTTAGGCTCGAGCTCAGCTCGCTGGTGAAAGTAAGAGCTCGAGCTCGGCTCGCAAGCTCGATTCAGGTATTGTGGCACTAAGTTCACACGAGCTAAGCTCGGCTCGAACTCCTTTATATGCTGTTGGGTCTGCTGACTTGAAGAAGAACAGATGATTGAAAAGCCAAAATATACTAATAGTTGATCCATATAAATAAACAACATTTACAACATACTCCTCCCAAAAGACTGTTGACCCTAACAACTGTTCCACCCAAACAACTGCTATAACAACTGCTGCTGCAAAGGACTGCTGGATAACAACTGATAGAGAACAACTGCTGATTAAAGGTCTGATAGAGAACAACTGCTGATCAAGTGCTGAAGACTAAAGGTCTGTTGGAGCCAACATCATTTAGGCTCCAACAGATGATACAAGACCATCAGAGTTTTCCTCAACAGTAGTTTACCTTCAGTGTTTTGCTATGTAACAGTAGTTTGTATAGGGCAGATGTTTTATGTTGTTATTCTGTTAGAGGTCATTGTCTTAGGTGATGTCAGCTTAGATCATCAGTGGTTTAGATTTGTCTATAAATAGAACAGTGTCTGTACTGTTCTATTTAGTCACTCACAACATTCTCTCAGACAAACAATCACAGAGTGATCAGGCTGAGGGGGAGTACTTGTAATTGATTGTAATCTTTCAATATAATGAAAGCATTCGATTAAGAAAACATTTATTCCTTTTGTTTTGATTATAGTTTATTATTCCGCTACACTTTCCATATATATTCACTTCATTCATTTCTCATTTTACTTAGACAAATCAAAACAATCAAACTCAGATCCTAACAATTGGTATCAGAGCTTGGTCAATTAAATTCGATCTAACCAATCAATTTAATATAAACAGATCAGCTCACAATTATTGATATCGTGTGTTTGTCGGATTGAAAACTGAGTAATAGTTTATTTTCGATTCAACCGTTTGTAAACAGACTTTGTTTTCGAAAAATCAGAGAATGGCTTCAATCAATCACGATCCACACAACACTGGCACGAACAACAAGCCACCGATGGTTGTCAGATCTGAATACAATATCTGGCAACGTCAGATGAGTCATGTTCTAGCTCAACAGAACACTGGGTGTTGGAAGTCGGTTATCTTCGGACCACATGTTCCGATGGTGCCGAGTACCGAAGATCCCAAGGTTCAGGAGCCTAAGAAACTTGAAAACTACTCCGACCAGGATTTTCAGAAAATTGAGTTAGATGCTAAGGCTTTCAGTATTGTGGCCATGGCTCTACCCAATGATATATATGCTGGGCTGTTACACTGTAACAGTGCAAAGGAGTTGTGGGATGCACTGAAAGAACAATTTGGTGGGACTGAAGAGGTTATTGAAAACAACCGTGAAATACTTAACCAACAATATGAAACATTCAGTCACGTTAAGGGAGAGTTATTAACTCAACAATTTGAGAGGTTTAACTGTCTCATTAGTGAACTAAAACTGGTTGGTCTAACTTACCCTTATTCAACTTTGAACCATAGGTTTTTAAGATCATTACCAGATAAATGGGACACTATTGCTATAGTTATGAGAAACTCAATTGGATTCAAGGACCTATCACTGACCCAGCTTCATGGTAAGCTCTTGACATATGAGAGAGAGCTTAACCAGAAAAAGAAGCTCTAGGACTCTGAAAAAGTGTTTGATGACTATGTATTTGGTAATACAACACTTCTGGGTCATGATGAGGTGCTTGGTAATAGTAAGGATCAGAGTTATGATCATTTCATTGACATAACTTCAGGTTTTAACTCTGATTCTTATTCACCAAACTATGCTTTTACAGCAAGTGGTGGTGATATCCAGGCATCTGATAACATATCCTTTGAGTATGATGACCTGAAATACTTTGACCCAGATGATTTGGAAGAAATGGACATTATGCACCAATTGGCCCTTCTCAGTGTAAGAACTAACAATTTTTACAAGAAAACTGGGAGATGTTTCCAGGGTTAACTGGTAGGTCAAAAGTGGGGTTGGATAAATCAAAGATAAAGTGTTATAAATGTCATAGACTTGGTCATTTTACTAGGGAATGTAGGAGTCAACATGGTACACCTATGATTACCTATCCAAATCAAAGGCCACAGACCAACACTTATCAAAATTCCTATAATACCCCGTGGACCAAATGTGCAAAACACTGCTCATTTTGCACAGTCCTCAAACACTGTTCCTGTCCAGTTTGTCCAAACCACTGTTCCTCAGATCCACTATATGCAAACCCATGTTGCTCAGGCACCTGTGCCAATGACTGCTGCTTCACCCTCTGCTTCTGCAGAGACCAGTCAACAGAGTTTCTTCACACAAGGCTTTGTTGATTGGAGCAGTCTACCAGATGAGTTGGGAGATGACAATTTTGCACTTGTTGCCAAAGCTGAAAATGAACCAGAAAATTTTTGTTTCATGGCTATGGTAGAAGAGGTTGATTCTGAGGAAGTGGTAACTGAATCTGTTGTTAAGACTGATGATATTGTTGATGAGGTAATTGCAGGTGAAAAGTCTGAAGAAGAGGTTGTGAATCTCTCAGATCCCTAGGGTGCATCTGATGATTGTGAGTGCAAGTGTGATTGTGCATTGATGGCTGCTGCTAAGGTATCTCCTCAAATCCTTAAAGATTTATGTTCTGACAAATGTGTAATAGCATTTGCCAACATTAAAGAGGTAAAATAAAACCTTAGAAAGAAAATTTTAGATGATGAAGTTAAATTTGAGAAAATTTCAAAAGAATTAAAAACAAATTTGACTGAAAAAGAATCTGAAATACGCAGCTTAAAACATGAAGCAACTATAACCAAAGACCAGCTCCAACTATGATAACTAAATATCATAGTTGCAAAAGTGAGCTTGAGTCCACCCAAGTTGAATGTCAGAAATGGGTGGAATCATGTAGAGGTTTTGAGATGCTACTCAACAAACAAACCAAAAGTCATGTAAAGTTTGGTTTTGGTTTTGAAACCACTACTCCAGCTTTTGAAAACACTGACAAAAGGGATCAAAAGTTAGTTGAGGTAGTACCAACTAATTTGAAGGGTCAAGAGATTAAAATCACTGAACCTAATGGCAAGAAAATTGTTCTTGAAAAGCTAGAAGGTTCCTCATCATTCACTGAACTTGAAAATTATGAATTTAAACCTACTTGGTCTGATGAGTGTGGTACTCTTGAGAACTTCAAACCAATTGATTTCAAAACTCCTGAGGGGAAGACAACACCACAGGCAAAGGTCATTCCCTTGAAAAACCTTCCAGCAGATGCTCAAACATCTGTTGAAAAGAAGGTTGAAAAAGGGAAAAAGAAAGAAAAGTCTGTCCACTTGTTTTGTGATTTTTGTGAGAAGAAGAATCATCTCACTAAAAACTGTTTTCTTCTAAAAGCATATGATAACAACAAAGGAACAAGTGTATGTGATTCAAAGGCCACATGTTCAATATGTGGTAAAAAGAATCACAAAACCAAAGAGTGTCTGTATTTCAAAAATTTTGATGTCAAAATACAAGAGTACAAGGCTAAAACTCTTGCAAGTCAGGTGGTGAGTACTTCAAAAGGAAAGCCCAAACAAACTTTTACACCAGTCCAAACATCTGTTACCAAAAGTCTTGAAACATCTGCTCCCAGGGATGTCCAAGTAACAGATGCTCCACCCACAAGCAAGTACCCAAGAAGATATGGACAACCACCATGTCATAGTCTGTCACATGTTTATGAGGAACCAAAAAGATCTTCTAAACCAAGAGTGAACAGAAATCCCTATGGGTATTATCATCTGTCAGGAAGTGATCAAACAACTGTTGCCCCAAGTGTTGACATTCAAGCACTGGCAAATGGTCAGCAACAGTTGTTGAACTTGATTAAAAAACTAGTTCAAACCACTGATCACCTTCCTAAGCTTGAGACTGAAAAGTCTGTGGACCCATCCAAAGCCAACTTGGCTTTGGACACTCACCAAAACTAATTCATTACTGCTGTGCAGGGAGCTTCTGCTTGTTTAGATAGTCTTTGGTATGTAGATAGTGGAGGCTCCAGGCACATGACAGGATGTAGAGCCCTTCTTCTAGACTTCTTAGCTCATGGAGGGGGTGATATATCCTTTGGTAATGATTCAAAAGGTAAGGTGTTGGGTTCAGGGACTGTTCAGGCTGGGAAACCCAAGTTTGAAAATGTTAATCTTATTGATAATCTTAAATTTAATCTTCTTAGTGTTTCACAAATGAGTGACAAAGGTTATGGCTCATTCTTCACTAAGAAAACTTGTAAGATTACTGGGCCAGAAGTGGTGAAAAAGATTGACTCCATCATTGCTGAGAGCAAAGCACAACTTGTTGCTCATAGGAGTGGCAATGTGTATGTAGTTGATATGTTAAAGGACAATCCTATGGCAAATGTTTGTTTGTTTTCTGCTGCCTCCACAAAGGAGACAGAATTGTGGCATAGGAGACTGGGTCATACCAACCTTCAAACTATCAACTCACTCTCCAAACAAAGCCTTGTCAGAGGTTTGCCATCAAAAGAATTCAAATGTGATGAGCATTGTGTTTCCTGCTTAAAAGGAGAACAACATAAAAGCTCTTACAAATCCATTGATGAGTCCAAAACAAGTCAATGTCTACATATGTTGCACATGGACTTATTTGGCCCAGTTAAAATCATGAGTCTAAGAAGAAAAAGATTTTGTCTTGTCATAGTTGATGATTTTTCTAGGTTTACATGGACCTACTTTTTACACTCTAAGGATGAGACTGCAGGTATCTTGAAGGACTTTGTCACCAAAGTTGAAAAACAATATGACTTGCCAGTAAAAGTCTTTAGAAGTGACAATGGAACAGAGTTTAAAAATAAGGAGTTGGATGACTTCTGTGTGTCAAAAGGGATTGTGAGGTAGTACAGCATCCCAAGAACACCAGAGCAAAATGGGGTGGTTGAGAGGAAAAATAGAACTCTTATTGAAGCTACAAGAACCATGCTAGCATATTCTGGTTTGCCACTGTCGTTCTGGGCAGAAGCTGTAAACACTGCTTGCTATGTTCAAAACAGAGTTTTGATCAACCCAAGACATCAAAAGACTGCCTATGAAATTCTGTTCAAAATCAAACCATGAATCTCATTTTTCAAAATCTTTGGCTACCTATGTTTCATCTTAAATCTTAAAGATTCCATTTCAAAATTTGCAGCCAAAGTAGATTGTGGTTATTTTCTGGGATATTCTTTTACTACCAAGGCCTATAAAGTGTTTAACACAAGGACCAGGACAATAGAAGAAACTCTGAATGTAAAGTTCAATGAACTTTCATCCCCAAAAATCCCAGCAAATCCTGCTGAGTTGTTTGATTTAGATAAATTCAAATTTGAAGATATTACTGTCAAAACTAATAATGCAGGTACTCCACAATCTCCACAACAAGATTACAGAACAGATGTTGTGATTCCAAGTCACTATAAAGTCTACTCTGCATCAGAGGAAGCAGCTGCTCAAAACAACTGTCAAAACTCTGTCACAGCTGAGTCAGCCACTGTTGGCCAGTCTTACCCTCAAACCACTGCTTCACCCTTTACATCCACTGCTCAATCATCTGTTGACAAAAGTCAAACATCTGTTGACAAAAGTCAGTCCAGTTTTACACCACTTGGACCCATTCCCCCACTTCCATTTCAAACATCTATTGGCACTACAGAAGTGCAAACAGATTTTACATCAACAGAGTCACCAAACCTCTGTCCTTCACCTCAAAATGCCATCATACCATATTAGGGAGATCTAATCTACCTAAGAGCTCATCCACCAGATCAAATCATTGGCAACATCAGAGAGGGTGTGCTAACAAGAAGCCAATCCTCAAATATCTATCTTTTTGCAGGTTTTCTATCTCTCACACAACCTGTCAAGTACCAAGAGGCACTAAAAGACAACAGTTGGGTAGAAGCTATGCAGGAAGAGCTCCTTCAGTTTAAAAGACAACAAGTATGGGAACTTGTACCACTGCTTAAGGATGTTTATCCAATTGGCACAAAGTGGGTCTTCAAAAACAAAACTAATGAAAGGGGTATAGTTGTCAAGAACAAAGCCAGACTTGTGGTTCAAGGCTTCAGACAAGAAGAAGGGATAAACTATGATGAAACCTTTGCTCCTGTAGCAAGGTTAGAAGCTATCAGACTCTTTCTGGCCTTTGCTGTCAACCACAACATCAAGGTGTATCAGATGGACATCAAATATGCTTTCATATATGGCAAAATTCAGGAGGAGGTCTATGTATGTCAACCACCTGGTTTTGAAGACACATTCCATCCTGATCATGTCTACAAGCTTAATAAAGCTTTGTATGGACTCAAGCAAGCACCTAGGGCCTGGTATGAAACTCTTCCACTTTTCTCTTATCCATTGGTTTCACAAGAGGTAAAATTGATAAAACCTTATTTTTGAAATGGAGAGGGAAAGATTTAATGATTGTTCAAATATATGTGGATGACATCATTTTGGATCCACATGACAAAATGTGTGAAGAGTTTAGGGAACTCATGACAACAGAGTTTGAAATGAGTGCTATGGGTGAACTTCAGTGTTTCCTTGGTCTCCAAGTGAAGCAGCTGCAAAATGGCACATTCATTCATCAAAATAAATATGTGAAAAATTTGTTAACTAGATTTGAGATGAATGATTGTAAGCCATGTAGTACACCCATGAGTACAGTCAAGCTACTCACTATTGATAACAAGGATGAACTGGTTGACCAAACACATTACAGATGCATGATTGGGTCTTTATTGTACTTAACTGCATCTAGGCCAGACATTATGTTTGCCACTTGTGTTTGTGCAAGATCCCAGGCTTCACCCAGAATGTCAAACCTTATTGCTGTGAAAAGGATATTCAGATACCTAAAAGGTGCTCCCACACTTGGTATCTGGTATCCTACTAATGGAAACATTGAGCTTTCAGGTTATTTAGATAGTGATTTTGCTGGCTGCCACACCACAAGGAAGTCTACATCAGGAGGGTGCCAGTTTCTAGGGAATGCCTTAGTCTCTTGGCAAAGCAAAAAGTAAGCAGCTGTTTCAACTTCAACAGCTGAGGCTGAATACATTGCTGCTGCAAGCTGTACAGCCTAACTCACGTGGCTTCAAAATCAACAGCTGGATTTTGGGATAACTGCACTAAAGACTCCACTCATGTTGGACAGTCAAGCTGCTGAAAATATAATCAAGAATCTAGTTTCTCACTCAACCACAAAGCACATAGACATCAGACATCATTTTGTTAGAGATAGCTATGAAAAAGGTTTGATTTCTGAGAATCCGGTTAAAAAACCAAATTCATGGATCGATTAAGCGAAAACAACTCGGTTTCAGACGGGAGATTCGAGACGAGACAGAAACATACGATAACAAAGTCATCACAGATTCGTATTAATTGAGAAACGGTTACCGACACTGTCATCAGTAGGATAAACATCTATCTCGAGGCCGGGGGAGGTCGGGCATGACCTCCCCCTTGAGAGCATTCAAAGCATAAACTCAAATCTACAAATGAAAACCAACACATGAGATTGCTATTTATAGTCCAAAACCATAAGTCACCTTCGCCCATTTAAGGAGGTCGAATGTGGAACTTTTCCACATTCGCACCATCTCAAACGGTCGAACCTAGACTTAGTTTTTGGTCTATATTCACAAATGCATCAGATCCATAAAATGCCCTTATGGATCACCACAATCTCATGTAATACAATACAAGACTCAACCCTAGTCTATTCGACAGTGACGTCCACAGAAAGTGCATCAACAATCTCCCCCTTGGACGTTGCTGGCGAATCCTAAACACACCTAGCATCTTCAGTCAGTTATTGTTGAAGTATCAGACACATTGTTACATTAACAATCTCCCCCTAGACTGATGCTTCACCAAGTTTCTCTGAGATCTCGTATGATAAATCAATCATGTTCTTGAGTAACTTCATCTGTTCGACAGAATACAAGCCGTAGACGAGTGGATCAAGCAATCAGAAGTTTTCCGCGGGAACTACCAATACTTATTGAGGACTTGAAATGCTTCAGAAACTAAAGTTTTCGGCGGGGCCAACAATATCTACCAATAGCTCTTGAAATTCTTCAGGACTGTGATCTTGAAACTTTCGTTGAACCTACGTGCCACATGACTCCTACTAGGATACCTCATTACTTTCAGAACATTGAAATCTCAAACTTGATTTCCTTATTCATAACAACTCTTTAGAACAAGTTCCTTCAAACACACAGGAACTGGGTTGACTGTTCTCATCATGCGGAATAAAATCTGTCTATTTTCTGGCCCATAATAGTCATTTGAATCTGATTATCATACTGTTGATTCTCATGACTACCCCACAATAAACGTTTCATCATCATCATTTCTTCAACAATTTGCGAAGACATCATCACCATTCTCTCAAAAATCTTCAAAAATTACCATTCGAAATTTTTTACCCCTTAAAATACCATTTTTTCATTCTATATGTCGAAGGGGCGAAGGAGAAAATAAAGCTACGTTCGACAGTTTAGTAAGGTCGAATGTACCATCTTTGGTTGAAATCCCACATTTGCCCAGTAATAAGGTACGAAGGTAGAAAATTGTCACTTTCGCCCTAAAAATTCTACATTCGTCCATTTACACTCCACATTCGTCCATCGAATCCTACGTTCGCCCAGTAGAATTTCACATTCGCCCACCCGTTTTTCTGAAAGTTGCGAATGTGCAGAAAAGACGTGTTTTTGTTCAATATTTTCTGCAAATCAGCCCATAAACACTCTGATTGTTCGAATTTGATGATGAAACTTGTACAAAAAGGTGCGGAAATGAAAACCTAACCCTCGAATTCACAAAAACATGGTGAAATCACATGATTTTGTGTTCAATTAAGAATCTAGGGTTTTTAGGGTTTCAACCTTTCAATCAAAAACTGAACTTTAACGTCTGAAATCATGAAAACGAGCTGTGATTGATTCAAACGACTGTTAGATCGTTCAAATCGGTACCATAGCTCTGATACCAGTTGAGAATCCGGTTAAAAACCAAATTCATGGATCGATTAAGCGAAAACAACTCGGTTTCAGACGGGAGATTCGAGACGAGACAGAAACATACGATAACAAAGTCATCACAGATTCGTATTAATTCAGAAACGGTTACCGACACTGTCATCAGTAGGATAAACATCTATCTCGAGGCCGGGGGAGGTCGGGCATGACCTCCCCCTTGAGAGCATTCAAAGCATAAAATCTAATCTACAAATGAAAACCAACACATGAGATTGCTATTTATAGTCCAAAACCATAAGTCACCTTCGCCCATTTAAGGAGGTCGAATGTGGAACTTTTCCACATTCGCACCATCTCAAACGGTCGAACCTAGACTTAGTTTTTGGTCTATATTCACAAATGCATCAGATCCATAAAATGCCCTTATGGATCACCACAATCTCATGTAATACAATACAAGACTCAACCCTAGTCTATTCGACAGTGACGTCCACAGAAAGTGCATCAACAATTTCTCTGCACCATGTTCCAACAGAGGATCAGTTGGCAGATGTGTTGACAAAAGCTTTAGACATATCTACCTTTACAAATCTGATTTCTAGAATTGGTATGCTAAACATGGATTAAACAACAAAAATGTTTTAAATAAAAACATTAAAATGTTTCAGAAAATCAAAATCCATCCTTAAAAAGTAGCTTTTTGGTTGAAAAATCTGTTAAGGATAAAACAACCACTGTTTCATCCATTCTATCCACTGTTAAGTTGAAAAATCTGTTTCAAACAGCTGATCAGATAAAACAACCACTGCTTGGTTGAAAAATCTGTTTCAAACCTCTGATCAGATAAAACAACTGTTTCATTATATATATATATATATATATATATATATATATATATATTAAGAAAAAAAATCAAGTGCTGTCAGCATCAGTACTTTGGTAAAATAACAGCTGTTTGCATCAGATCTTTGGCAACAGCTGTATACCACCAGATGTTTAGCCATCAGATGTTTGCCACGTCTGCTCTTAAAAGCAGAGTTTTGGCCACATCAGCGGTTTCACCAGAGCCTATAAAAACCCTGTTTTACCACAATAGTCGTTACACTGTCTCATTGTATTCAAAATACTGAAACCGCCTTCTTCATTCTCAAACCCTTACTCCAATTCCACTCACTCTCTCACTCGGAATCCATTACAATGGATCTTCAAGCAAAAGCCACCCACAATTATCTCCCATATCTGGTAAAAGCAGATGAAAACACTCCATTCCATTCCACCATCGACATCATCTTACAATCCAAATACCTGACAATCCTAACTGCTGATGCCCCTATCTATCTTGATACCCTCCAAGAATTTTGGGTGATTGCTGAGTTTCTTCTTCAAGACAAAAAGCCTACATCCATTATCTCAAAAATTGGAGAAACAAGTATCGTCATTACCCCCTGAACTGATATCCACAACCTTCTCACTCAATGACCTTTCAGGTAAAGATTCTTTTCCTAAGACAGAGCTTCACACAGAGTTTCAGGAAAGAGGTTATGATGCACAAATGACTGGGTCAACCCTTTTCAAAAAGTTTTTCCCACCAGTCATGAAATTTTTCTTTCATACCTCCTTCTCTGTGTCTCTGCTAAGTCCACTTCCTTTACTGAAATCCCATTGAGGATTCAGTACTTGGGCTATGCTATGTTGTCAGATTCTGACTTCAATCTATCCCAGGGACTGTTTATAGACTTAGTATCAAATGTGAAAGCCATAAAGTCTGGTTCTAATAATGCCTTTTTGATTTACCCAAGAATTTTGAGTGTAATCCTTCAAAAGGTTTTACTTGAAAAAGATTTCAAAAAGGGTGAGTCTATTAAAATGAAAAGTCTAACTGATGAAACTTTCACAAGAATGCTGGGTTCAACTACCCAAGAAAAATTATTAAAAGTGTCAAAAGTTTCCAAAACACAAACAAAGAGGGCTAAGACAACAACTGTTGTCCAAACCTCTGTTGTTGAGCCCACTGCTCCTGGTGATCATGGCACTACATCCAGTGCTGTGAAACCCACACCAGCCACCTCCAAAAGAAAACGTCCATCCACAAAAACCACCACTAAACCACAAAAGGGACTTCTGGAAGATGAGATACCAGAAGAAAACCTTGTTGCAACACAAAAGCAACTAGAAACCACTGTTGTTACTTCCTCACAACAGTTGGATATATCTCAACCTGACCAAACTCCTCATGCATCCTCACAAAAGGACCATGTTGTAAGCCAAGGGGAAATACATCATGATACATTTGAGTCACTTGGCCATATGTTCACAAGCCCCTCTCCCAGGGCTAATTCTCTTTTCACTCCTCCACCTTCACCAAAACATGTTCCTCAAACCATGCAACCACTATTTGAGACTATTGATAAAACTCAGGAAAATCCCAGTTCCTCTCCTTCACCTATTAATGAGAGTATACCTCCACAAGTGACTGGGACTGAGGAAGATCAATCAGCCATCCCACAAACAGATGAGGAGGCTACACCCCTAGAGTTCAATGAAACTCTAGGTGAGTTTTCAAGTGAAGCAGCCACTACTGATGTAGAGACCATTGTCTCACAACAGGACAGTGGTTACATAGCTAAGACTTCCTTGAAGGCAACAACTGATGAGGCCACTATAGTGTCCCCAAAATCAGTTGGAAGTCCCCAGAACCAAGAAAAAGAGGCATTTGGTTCTCATCCTTTGGACTCACCTCCTAGGACTGAACCAGTTACAACTACCACTGGTAAGAATTCAGATGATCCTATTAACTTAGGTGATGGATTAAAATACCAAGAATTGACGGCCAGAGTACAATCCATTGAAACCTCTGTTGCTGATATCAAATCAGATATCAAGACAATATTGGGATCATTGGCTACTCTCACCAAGAGTCAACCATCCACTGAAGATATTGCTAGTGAGCTATGGAAGTCTGTTTCCCCCATCATCATAGCTCACAGAAAACTAGTAGATCAGACTCATGAAACCTACATGGCTAAAATCAGAAATATGGTAGATGCTAGGTACAAAGTACCCATGCTGACATTCAAGCCATTAAAGACCATCTGCTGAAGACCACTGGCTCTGCCTCTACCACAATTCTCAGAGATGAAGATGATGATGACTTTACAGTTGACGATGCCAAAAAGGGGGAGAGTGGCAGAGATAGATTGCCAAAATTAGATCCTTTTGGTTGTCCACCATCACAAAAGGGAAAATCAAAGTCTACCAACAAACCAGGGTCTACCCAAACAGCACCACAACAACAACAATCCAATGTTCAAACCAGCAAAGCTAAAGAAGTGGACACCTCTGCTAATGAAGAAGCTGAAAAGGCTGCTGAAGAAAAGCAAAAGAGGGCTGACACTTTGGAAGTCAAGGTAGAGGCTTTGGTACAAAAGAAAAGGGAACAACAGCAGGAAGTTGAAGATGTGGGTTCCTCTAAAAGGAAGAAACTAATTATAACCAACGTATTCACCAACGAGTTCGTAGGGTTTACTATTGCATGTAGAATCACTAGGTGTCACCTACACACTTTTGAACTTTTAAACGCCTTGGACAAACGAGTTATATGGTGTAATGATATTACGCCTATACTTACTTAGTGACACTTATGTTAGGGAGTCGATAACATACTTTACTTGCGGTTTGGATTTCTTTTGCTTGCACACTAAGGTGAGTTTCACTACTCTTTTTCTCAAAAGCATGCGTCTCAGGTATGAGACAACTTACTTAACGTTTTTCTAGTCCGGTTTGGGACTACTTACACATCCCGGGTTGGGATGCTATGGATCCTTGTGTGGGTCGGCTTTTACTAGTTCGCAAACTGTGTCTTTGATGAACTAAACCAACTCTATCATCTGTAAGTCCTCACGTACCGAATGAGTTGCCGGGTTATGGCAAGCGGGTTATTAATTGATAGCGCTATTAGGTCTTACAAACCTCACACCAGATCGGGGAGTGCGGGCGTGAACTATAACTTAACGAACTTTATCATTGTGGATAGACAATGATGTCAGGCATGCGGCTCACATTTGTGGCTACACGTACATAGCAGTTTGGTATATTCGGTGTTAGTTATCATGAATGGGCTAGCTACCCTTGACATGCGACGAACTAGTGGTTACACGGTTCTTGGAACCAGCTCAATTTACTTGTTTACGTGGTTTTGGAAACCAACGCATTTATATACTCAATTACTTTACTTTGTGAACTCACCAACTTTATGTTGACACACTATAGCATGCTTTTGCAGGTAATTAGGAACGGAGCAGAGTTAGGGCATGCATCATATCGTGGGTCTCAAACATTAAACTATTTTAAAACATTTAACTACTTTCTTTTGGTTTTGGGCGCGGTGTTTTGCGCAGATTTTATTTAAACTGTTTTTCATTCGCTTCCGCTATACTTATATTTGGTTTGGTTAAAACATTAAACTTGGTTTTGCAATAACGAACTAAATGGTTGGGCATTTAAGGTCGTTCATGTGACTTATGGCTATGGGATCCTGGTTTGTCATGCGCCTCGCGGTATAAACCCCGCAGTGGAAATTTGAGGGTGTGACAGATTGGTATCAGAGCCATTGGTTATAGTGAACTAGGAATTGCATCTAGTCTATAATCATCATAGCATAAGTATTAGTACACACACTATTCTCAGCATATTACTTGTTATTGCTTGGATACGTATACTGATCTAACGTATTGCAGGAAAACATGACTAACCCCGCTCATCGTAATTACTCTTCTTATCGTCCTCTTGGGAGTTCACAAGATACATCTTTGAACCCGTATGAACCACCAGCTCAGGCAGGGAACCCGGATGAGAATACCAATCGCTGGGTGTGGTTCACAGACATGCTACACTCGTGGGTTGTAGGGTACGGAGTGCCAGCTCAGGTCCCTCCCATTATTGACTCATTGGAGAGGTCTTTGGCAGGGATGGTTAGGCACGTGCATACAGAGCTAGAAAATGCCTATAATGCTGTGAGGCAATTTCAGTCTTGGAGGCAGAATGCCGATGGGGCTATTAAACGCATGGAAAGAGAAATCAAACACTTGTTTGGTGAATTGGAAAGGGTTAATATGGAAGCTGCAGAGGATAGACATGAGAGGTCGATTGCTATTCAGGAGACAACACTGTTAAGGGAGGAGTTGACCCTGGTCCATAACAAGCTTGAGGAAGCTCTAGCTCAAAATGGTGCAGAACCAGAGGTATAGCCAGAGGAGGATCCCGAAGGGGATCCCGAGGAAGAGCCTGCAGTAGGAGGATTTGATGCTCTCGAGGCAGCGTTGGATCGACGCTCGAGGAAGAGTTTGGGACTGAGGAGGAGGAGCCACTGGAGATAGAGATCGAGGATGAGAGCGAGGATGAGGGCTCATGCATCTCCATGGATCGCGAGGACGACTGATTCTTTTTATCTATTATTTTTTTTAGTATTCTATACATTCTTATTACGACTTCTGTTTTTATCGTTGTGAGACTTGAGGATTGTTTATCTTATGATTGGATTCTTATTTACTACTATTAATTGATTCCTTTATTCTATTCTCGCGCATGTTATTTATATTCTAGTTTACTTGTACTATGTGAACGATTGTATGTGGGACATATTATTGTTTCCTCATGAGTATAGTGTAAATGTAGAATTACTATGGCGGGAAGAGGACACGGGAGAGGCAACATCAACATGACTCAAGCGGAGTTGAATGCACTTATCAACG
Organism: Ambrosia trifida; assembly: GCA_028751855.1. Taxonomy (NCBI): domain Eukaryota; kingdom Viridiplantae; phylum Streptophyta; class Magnoliopsida; order Asterales; family Asteraceae; genus Ambrosia; species Ambrosia trifida. The sequence continues at coordinate 13,335,425 of CM054129.1, forward strand.
ACAGGGTGGTGGAAGCCCTCGCAGCTTTTCAAGCTGGTAACTCTATCTTGCTCTAAACTTTCCTCTAGACTCCAAAGTTACGCTCTTTTATTCATTCGTGGTTTCTACGTTTTTATACTCAGGTCAACCTGGGCATCACCCTCCATGTAACAACCGGCAAAAATAAGGTAATTCCGTACTAATTAATTAATATATGATTAACGTAATTAAATACAATTATATGTGATTTAATTATCAAGGCTTTAGGAGATAGCAATTTCCAAATAATGCATAGGAATGCATACGTTTAATGGTAAAACATGATGGGATCATGTGCGAATAAACTATCCGGTATGGACGTTGGCGATTACCCGGTAATAATTAAATAAACGGAAAGGATCCCGGACACCCAGGATATAAAATAAGGGGTATTTTCACAAAATATAATGAGTTTTGGAACTCCAAAACCACAAGTGGAAGCTTTTCATACAAATCTCCCGGTAACGAATAAAGTGCGCGTACCACACCCGATACGCGTATAACTTATAATTTCACCCGACAAAAGCCTAAATAACCAATCAACGCTTAAATTAGACTATATTTAAGGGTTATCAAAGGTATTTTTAATGTCCGAATAATGCGCGATTAAAACCCGAAAAATACCCGAACGATACCCGAACGACGAGGAATTAAACTTAACTTATTATTGGTAAATAGATTGTGTTGTGGACCCCACCTAAGCCCTTAAAGGGGCCAGCCTAAGGGCCTTGTAACACCCTTGCATTATTATTTTTTTTAAACAACCTACAAACCTAGGATATTAAGCATGCATGGACAAGAATGGATGTAAGATCTACCAAGTACAAAAGCATGCTCCACTTGCTTTTCTTTTGTAAAAATTTCGGTCCTATGGCCATGTAATCCAAGACAAAAATGCAATCTAATCATACCCTAGTACACACATGCATGTATAAGATCTAGTGAAAGATTATGATGGGTCACAAATACTTAGCAAAGATTTGCAAGCAATCCCTCACCCTCTCACACAAACTCACGGCCAAACACCTATCCAATATCCATCCAAGATCATTTCCTTGTACTTCTTAAACCTCCTAAATCTTTAGTAAGATCACATGCAATCCATGGAAGGTATGGTGAGGTTATATATAACATGTGTTCATACATAAGATAACAAAGCAAAAACATCTCCATCTTCATCTTCTTTGGGCCGTAGGTTTCACCTCATCCACACACACATTTCTTTCAAGTTTTTACATCTTCTAATCACTCAAAACAATCCATCATTCAAACCCCCATTGTGTGTTTCAAGCTTGGAGCTTAACCACTAAGGAAGAACACACTAAACCCCTCTCAAATCCAAGGTTTTTTGTCTTCCCTAGCCTTGTGCTAGTAGTAAGCTTCTTAACCTTGTTTTGATTATTAATATTCATGTATGTGTTCTTAGAAGCAAGTTGTACATGAAGGGTTAAAATGTGGTTTTGAAACATAACTTTAATAGATTTTACATGAGTAAAATGGATGATTAAAGATATGTAAATGGATCATGGATTTGATGATAATAAAGTAGTGTTCTTGAAAGATATAAAAATCTACACATACACTATGTAAGATGATGATCTACATAAGATTTGAGGAAGAAACTTGAATGTATTAAAAAGTAGTTTTGATCATCTTAAAATGAACATCTAAGATGTAATTTAAGATGGAATATATTAGGATGTCATGAATGAAGAAGTTGCAAAAACTAAAGTTTACTTACTTAGAAGAATGGGATTTTGATATAATGGACAAAAACATTAAACACACATATTAGTAGCCTTATGTATGAAATATAAGACTATTAAAAGTGATTTGGTGCAAAAATAACTTAACAATAAAAAAGATGAATCTTCAAAGTCCACTAATTTGGGTGAAAAATACTAACTTTGGAAGTTAGAGTGGAAAAGTGCAACATTTGAAAGTTAAGGGACTAATGTTGTAACTTTGAAAGTTAGAGGACTAAAATAAATATTTTAGAAACTACTAGTCCAAAAATGCAATAATGGAAAGTTTGGTGTCAAAAGTATAAGTAATAATTTTCCAAGGTTGATTTGGTAAATACTAGTAACATACTTGGTATTTTGTATAAAAAGTGTATTTTTATAAAATGGAATTTTATAAAAATATGGACTCCTTCTAACATAAGAATTATTATAAAAACAAGTTTTTTTTATAAAGATGGAGACAAATTAAAAACTTGAGAAAACTTATATAAAAATGAACACTTTTATATAAATGGGAATATAAAAGTGTTGGAACATTTTTGTATATAAGTTGGCAAGTTTGGATTAAAAATAGGAAAGTATTTTTAAACCTTCCAAGTAACATGTGTTAGGAGGAAGAAATATGAATAATATTTCTATAAAACACATGTTGGGAAAAACTTGGAAAAATTAACTATTCAAGCTAAGATATCGAACTAGGACGCGTTAACAAACAATAAACGGACAAAACGTGAGAAAAATGCCGTTGCGGCAAGATGAGAAAATATATATATTTCTAGGAAATAAAATATATATATACATCATGGGTGAAAACTAATCAACACTTTCCTAAGTGTTGAAGAAAACTATTCGTGGGAGAAAAACATAACGTAAACAAGTAAGACGTTAAACAAACGTATAAACTTAACAAGAAAAATTACACATTTATATATATATATATATATATATATATACGCTCGTCTCGGCAAAATTCTAGTATATCTACCTAATGGGAAAGTAGACATGTGGGAAGGAAAACCGAGGCGAGTAGACAAAATATATATGTATATATATGTGTATACCGTGCCGACGAGATCCTAGTATATTTATTTGAATGGGAAAATAAATATACGGCATGGTGAGTCGAATCGGGTGTTGAGAATATACTACCGAACGACAAAACCTTAGCGTATTTATTTAAATGGGAAAATAAATGTGCGGCAAAGTGAGTCGGGTCGGGTGTTAAAAATATATTATATCGAACGATGCGATCTTAAGTATAATTATTTGAATGGGAAAATAATTATACGTTAAGTGAAGTCGAGTCGAGGATAATAATATACAAGTTGAGGAAATATTAATGAGAATAATATATAACTTGTAAGGAAAGGGGTAATCTAACGCCAACGAAACCTAGGATATGCGCTAAATTAAACGGGAATTGGAATAACTCGTGGTCGGGAGTTGGGTATACAACTTGCCAAGGCACATGCACTATAGGAATAGTGACTCATACGTCTAGGACGTTGTAGGTGCGAGACCCCCGTTTGCTATCTACCTTTTGAGCCGGACGTTGATTCAGGTGAGTCTCACGGCCCCATTTTAAACTATTTTACGTTTTCGGGGGAAAGATATGTTAGGGAAAATGTTTGACGGAGTAATTACTTGAGGTGTGACCGCCACTCGGGGTTGAGACCTCACTTCTATAATCATTTATTCAGGGAAATGAAACCGGTGGAATATTTGAATAGTACTATTGGTGCCTGACAAGGCCCACCCCTAATCGATAGCGTCGATTATGCATTAGTGTATGCCTGGGGTGCATATATTCTGAACTTAAGTCGTAGGATACCGAGAAACGACTTGGAGCGGGGCATTATTATTATACGTCTTGGTTTGATTATAGTCTCAAGTAGATTTATAGGAATTTGCAACTCCTATATATTGTCATAACATGGTATTTCCCAAGTGTTTAAGTTTTGGAAACTAAAAACCTGTGAACTCACCAATATATTTATATTGACGAGATTTAAACATATCTTTCAGGTAACTAGCTGAAGATGAGCATGGCGGGCTGGGTCACGGAAATCTCCTATGCGGCGTTGGATATTTTGCGGGGTTTCACTTTTATTTCCCAAAGTCTATGGGATATATTTGAGAAACCTCTCTTGTTATGTTAAAAACAATTTACTTTATGTGTAATGCTTGAACATGATTTTGACGCCTAAATAAATGACCCATTTTCTTAATTACTTATGATTTGCGTTAACCTTGACTTTATACGCTTGAACCGTCGCGCCACGTGTTTCCGCCATTGGCGTGGTGTGACAGGAAGTGGTATCAGAGCCAAGGTTCCGACCGAGCTAGCCATGGGTATTGTTATGCATTAACGTGGTATTAGAGGTTAGGAAGGTTACTGTTAATGTATGCCTTAACTATCTAATTTAAATAATTCATATATATTAGTACGGTTCTTTTGCCAGGAATGTCTGACGCCGAGAGTATAGCACCGAGCTACGACAGTAGCCTGCAGATTATTCCAGCACCTCCGCCTGAGCCAGTTGAGCTGGTCGTGCTCGACTCGGGAGAGGACGACATGGAGATGGACGCCGCCGCCGGAGGCTCAGACGGCGACAGTTCTGACAAGACAGATCCCAGTGAGGATCCAGATTGGGCCCCCGCTGGGGACGACGCGGCCGCCGTGGCCGACGCGCCGCATGCCGACCTACCCATTATACCACTACCTGCTGCACCACTACCCCCACACCCGGTTAGAGCTGTCAGGGATTTCCCTGCAGACTGCGCAGGTCCCTCGAGACCCGCCCCTGCCCAGTCGGAGACTGTGGAGTCTCCATTTGACCACCAGGCTCACGTTGATCACGAGCCACTACCCGTTCCACACATTACCGTTCCTCCGGGCATGAGGCTTATGCCGATTGCCCGTGGACGAAACGGGTGGATCTCGGACGACTCGGACGACGAGTCGGTAGCTTCTGTAGACCACATGCTGGTACCCCTGATACCGGCCGTCCAGGAGGAGCCCGTGGCTCCAATGATGGAGGACGCCCCTGCTGCACCTATAGCCCCACCCGCACTACCCGAGCCCGTACCACAGGAGGGGCCAGCCTCAGCAGGACCCATCTTAGAGGGCAGCCCCGCCCGTAGCTCTGAGCTACGCAGGGCGGGCATGACAGCATTCGCCACTGCGAGCCCTCCTACCCCCACCATAGTGGTGTCCACCCCGGAGTGGGCCACTATTTCACAGCCCCTTATGGCCCCATTGGCCGAGCTCATAGCACCACCCACCGCACCCATGACACAGCCCATCCCCACCTTACCTATGCCGCCACCCCACCTCGAGATGCATACCATGACCTTACCCGCACCTTACACCTTAGGTGCCAGAGCCCCCTACATGATGGCAACATCTGCACCATACCCTCTGGGTGCAGGGGACCCATACCTGATGCCACCTCATTTCACCCCCGGACCACAGGGTTTTGCCCAGCTATTCTCCCACTTATCGATGCCAGACCCAGTTGGCCCGTCCCAGCCGGTCTACCCCGACATACCTGGGCCATCACAGCCCCACGGGATAGCACCGTTATCCGGACCAGCTTGGTCCTCAGCTATTTCACTGGAGCGAGATTTCCTGACTCTCGCCGACACGGTGCAGCGCACCGTGAGCCAGATGGAACAGCAAACCCGACTTATGTGGGCACGTATCATTGATGCCCGAGATGCCCTAGCACACTATGCCGAGGAGTTGTTGCGCATGGACGCGCATTGTGGGATCATGGGCGATGCACACTTCGCTCATCGACAGTTTTTGTATGATCGCATCATGGCGATCAGTATGACCATCAGCACGCACGCCCCTCAGTATCAGTTTCCGCCGCCACCACCACAGTAGGGATACTTCGGAGACACTTGAAGCATCACCTGCAGATGTATATAGTAGTAGCAGTATGGTAGCATAGCACGGGTTATCACACTCGTTTGCATTTTGGCCAGCCGTGCGGGTATGCCAGCATATGATATGATGTTTTTATTTATTTCAGAACGATGTATTGTATGAGGGATGTTATTCCCTATTTTGTTATTGTAAACAAAGCATTGTACTCGTACTATTGAAATTAATGAAAAATCTTATTGTTATGATGGTGAAATATGTTGTTGTCTACGATTATTATTGCTTACTCCATATATTGTGATTTGTGTGATTGTGTGGTGATGTTGTGTTGATTATTATGTTCATGTGATGAGTTGCTACTTATGCTTTGTGTATGTTTATATTTGTGTGAATGTTCGCCAAAGCTAACCTTTAATAATTATTATTGAAGAGAAATGGCACCGGCTACCCGGAGCAACAGTGGCAACGACGGGTTGCCCACAACACCCGCTGAACTAGAAACACTAGTCTCGGAGCGTATAGCCCGAGCCATAGCGGAACACGAAGCCGCCCGCTCTGAGCGATCGCGGGATAGGACTGGGAGCGACCAACGTGAAACCTCCCCCATTGGTAAGAGGTTTATGAATAAATGAAAAAGCGATGGGAGATTATCATAAAACTCCTATCCCATAATAACATACTACCTTATTATTGCAGAAACGGCCTCGCGAGAGCGTGGCTGCACTTTCAAGGCCTTTTTGGACTGTAAGCCGATAAATTTCAGCGGCACAGAGGGATCTGTCGGACTGATTAAATGGTTCGAAAAGACCGAAGCAGTGATCCGCATCAGCGGTTGTACCCCTCGACAATCAGTCATGTACTCCACGAACTTGTTTCTGGATCAAGCGCTAACTTGGTGGAACAGCCAAGTACAGACACTGGGAGATGATACTGCTTACTCCCTACCATGGTTGGGATTGAAGGAACTTATGATCGCCGAATACCGTCCGGCGAGTGAAGTACAGAAACTTGAAACGGAATTCTGGAACCTTACCATGGTTGGAGCAGACGTGGCTGGGTACACGTCCAGATTTCATGACCTTGCCCGACTAGTGCCTCGTTTGGTTACCCCGGAGAGCAACAAGATAGAGCGGTATCTGTTCGGACTAGCGCCACAAATACGCAGCATGGTCACTTCATCCAAGCCCACGACCATGCGTGAGGCTATCGATCTCGCTCTAAGCCTCACCGAAGACGCTATTCGAATGGGAACCTTAATCCGGCAGGTTTCCGGACTGAAAATTTATGAATCTAGCAGCGTGGAGGGTAAGAATCTGGGGACGAGTTCAGCTGTTGTGTCGAATGATCAGGGGAATAAACCTAGGTTTGGGAAACGTAATCGGAATGAAGGGAAGAAGGATGGATCGGCGGGTAATGCGAACAAGAAGGGAAAGGGATATGTAGCCACAGGGCGCGGAAATGGTGGGAAACAGGGTAATCAGGGGAGAAATAACGGGACGACTTGTGGGAAGTGCCACCGCTCAGGGCACAAGACGGAGGATTGCCGGTCAGGAGCACCGAAGAATGGAGGAGCAAGACCCTGCTTCGCGTGCGGGTCACTTGACCATTGGAAGAAGGATTGCCCCAAGGTAAACAACCAAGCCCGCGGGCGGGCGTTTGTGATTGGAGCCGGTGATGCACGACAAGACCCCAACGTGGTCACTGGTACGTTCCCTCTTAATGGTCATTATGCCTCTGTATTATTTGATACCGGTGCTGACTTTAGCTTTGTATCCATTGAGTTTAAAAGATTACTTGGGCTAAGAACTAGTAAACTAGATACACCCTACTCCATAGAACTGGCTAATGGTAAAACTATTGAAACGAGAGAAGTAGCGAAAGATTGTAAATTGGAACTCTGTGGGCACGAGTTTGGGATTGATCTCTTGCCGGTTGTGTTGGGAAGTTTTGACATAGTTGTTGGCATGGACTGGTTATCCGCACACCGTGCCATCGTAGTTTGCAACGATAAAATCATTCAAGTCCCCCTCGCAAGCGGTGAAACTCTCTCAATTCAAGGGGAAAGGCACGGGACGCCGCTAAGGATTATTTCAAGCATGAAGGCGCGAAAGTGCTTAAGAAAAGGGCTTGTCGCATTCTTGGCACACGTGGTGGACAAGAAAGCCGACGAGCGGAAGTTGGAAGACATTCCAATAGCTAGAGATTTTCCGGATGTATTCCCAGAAGACTTGCCGGGGTTGCCACCACCTCGACAAGTCGAGTTCCGCATCGTCCTCGTTCCTGGAGCTGCTCCTGTGGCACGATCGCTGTAACACCCCAACCGATGGCGGAAACATCGGGATGTCACGTATTGATGATTGTTCAGTAGCTCATGGTAAATAATAAATTTCATTATATGATTTAAATAAATTACATACAATTGTTCTAGAATTTGTACATCAAAATGAATAAAACTATACACATATCTTCAAGCATCAATTCAAATCTTCAAGCAAGTAGAACCTGAAACATGTTAAGTTGAAAATATTTTGGGTCAACAAAAGTTGGTGAGAATTACATAGGTTTTTGATAATTGAATAAAAATGTTGTGCAATTCATGTGTCATGTCAATCTAGTCCATATGTGAGAACATACTAGAAATAAATCGAGTGCATAATCAACCATTGTGACTGTTGTATTGTGGTACATCCCATACGCTCATGGTTCACTCGTTTATATTGCAGTAACAAACACCCACGCAACCTTTGTAGGAGGCACGTATCCGGGTGGGTTTGTCAGTCCAATAGATCTATCAATGTATACCGTTTGGCTGATGAATGTTTATGCTAGAATTGTGCTTACCCTAGTCATGTTCAAGACATAATGCAACATAGAAAAACACATAGACACATTGATGATTGAATTGCATAAATAATGTTGTAACATGTTTCACCCCGAAAATGGTGATAAATAGAAAAGGGGCTATGTAAAACTCACCTTAGCAAAATGTTATGTCTCGTAAAAAAATAGAATAATGTGTTGTGAATGTATTCGAGGCGAATCCCAAAGACTCAACAACGTAGCTAGTCCAAATTGAAGAAAACGAAAAAGAAAGAATATCAAGCTTCCAATTCGCCAATTACAAGAGCTTATAATCAAAGCTTCAATTGAAGAAGTAATAGACTATAGAAGAAAGGTATGAGGGAAAGTTTAATCGGATTGAAACAATCGATTTAGAGGTGCAAAGTATAATGGGTCATAGGTGGGTTTTATACTAGTTTTGGAGTCAATTAGCCATTAAACTTGGTCAACACAATAAAGTAAGGTTTTATGATGAATTGACTATTTGACTAAGACTTTGACTGTTTGACTAAGACTTTGACTAGGACTTTGACTATTTGACTCAAGGCTTTATTTAAAAAAAACTATCTTGTATGTGAAAAAAAAAAGAATTTAGAATCATATTATTATTATTATTATTATTATTTATATACATTTATGTATGTATATAAGTTGTGAGTTAGGATAAATAAAGACTTAGACACATTTGTATAATATTAATGATAAAGGTGTAATAAAAAATATATGTATATAAGGGCTTTTTATGTATTAAAATTTTGGGGAAAATTTTGCGATGTTACAGTCTCCCCTACTTTTGGAAACTTCGTCCCGAAGTTTATTGAAAACACAGGGTTGAAGGTGATTGGGTAGAAATTAGGACAAGGGTGGTTTGGGAAGTTTCGAGTTAAGGCATGACATAAATTTATAGGTAACAGAATAAACTGTTTCGAATAATTTGGGTAAGAGTTTTGATATGTGTGAGTTTTAAGGGTTGGATTAGGTTCATCTGAAATAGCAAGGAGAATAAGAATCTTAAGTTTTAGGACTCCTAAAAGAAATGCATGAGTTGATTGACTATAGAAAGACTAAATGAACTACCAGGTAACTAGAGTTTATAATTGGTTATTTACTGAAAACCTTGATAGAATTTCACACTACCTTAACGTACCTGTAAATTCATGATTACGTTCCGGACCGCAATCACCAATTTACCTTACATTAAAGTTTTGCGTCCTTCTATATCTCCACCGATTGTTGAGCAGGTCCGATAGCCTCCACCAGTCGTGGAGTAGGTTGTAGGGCCTCTCCCGACTATTGAAAAGGCATAATGACCTCTACCAATCGTTGAGTAGGTTCGATAGCCTCCACCAGTCGTGGAGCAGGTTGTAGGGCCTCTCCCGACTGTTGAAAAGGCATGATGACCTCTATTAAGTGCAGCATTTATTATACACATAGGTTGCAAATTGATAACATGTTTATGCAAGCAAGTATAACAAGCACAGTATATGAGTTGTAGTTGTATAGATTTATATAATTAGTTCACATTTAAACAATCATGCACCATGTAACAACTCTCAGACAAATATTTTATTACTTGAATCAAATAGCGTCAATACATAGAATAAAAGCAACCAATAGTCAAATGGTGAGACTTGCGGTTAGGTAGCTGGAGGATCTTGATCTCTGTTTAGTTTAGGGCATCGGTTACGGAAGTGATTTGGGTAACGAATGTTCAATAAGATATGGGTTGAATGAAGGACAATGAGGTAATATAAGGAATGTAATCATTTATTTATTTAATTAAAACGAATAAACGAAAACGTTGACTTATCAAAGATTCTAAATTCTAATAACATATGAAGACATGCTTTAGCCTATAAGTGAACACTCATCCCGAGAATTCCCAGGTAGGCATCCGGGTCCCTCGTCTGATTGGGATATATGCGCAATGCCAGCCTAGACAGAAGACTCAGAATACAGGCGTTCACCCTTCCAGATTGCACGTGTTCGTTATTAAAATCTAGAACTTCGACGAGATCTCAAGGTGGTTCAGGCTAAACCTGAGAATTTTGTCCTATTAGTCTAAGAGTAGATCCAATGGTGGAGAGCAACCTTCTTGTAAGGATGAAAGTAGGGATAAGAAGTAGGAGGGAGATAGAGAATGACAAGTAAAAGAAGCAAATACTGGTTATAATCCTATGGTTATAGACTAGATTATTTTTCTAATAACCTAATTCCCTATAACCATGGCTCTGATACACGTATTGATGATTGTTCAGTAGCTCATGGTAAATAATAAATTTCATTATATGATTTAAATAAATTACATACAATTGTTCTAGAATTTGTACATCAAAATGAATAAAACTATACACATATCTTCAAGCATCAATTCAAATCTTCAAGCAAGTAGAACCTGAAACATGTTAAGTTGAAAATATTTTGGGTCAACAAAAGTTGGTGAGAATTACATAGGTTTTTGATAATTGAATAAAAATGTTGTGCAATTCATGTGTCATGTCAATCTAGTCCATATGTGAGAACATACTAGAAATAAATCGAGTGCATAATCAACCATTGTGACTGTTGTATTGTGGTACATCCCATACGCTCATGGTTCACTCGTTTATATTGCAGTAACAAACACCCACGCAACCTTTGTAGGGGGCACGTATCCAGGTGGGATTGTCAGTCCAATAGATCTATCAATGTATACCGTTTGGCTGATGAATGTTTATGCTAGAATTGTGCTTACCCTAGTCATGTTCAAGACATAATGCAACATAGAAAAACACATAGACACATTGATGATTGAATTGCATAAATAATGTTGTAACATGTTTCACCCCGAAAATGGTGATAAATAGAAAAGGGGCTATGTAAAACTCACCTTAGCAAAATGTTATGTCTCGTAAAAAAATAGAATAATGTGTTGTGAATGTATGCGAGGCGAATCCCAAAGACTCAACAACGTAGCTAGTCCAAATTGAAGAAAACGAAAAAGAAAGAATATCAAGCTTCCAATTCGCCAATTACAAGAGCTTATAATCAAAGCTTCAATTGAAGAAGTAATAGACTATAGAAGAAAGGTATGAGGGAAAGTTTAATCGGATTGAAACAATCGATTTAGAGGTGCAAAGTATAATGGGTCATAGGTGGGTTTTATACTAGTTTTGGAGTCAATTAGCCATTAAACTTGGTCAACACAATAAAGTAAGGTTTTATGATGAATTGACTATTTGACTAAGACTTTGACTGTTTGACTAAGACTTTGACTAGGACTTTGACTATTTGACTCAAGGCTTTATTTAAAAAAATATATCTTGTATGTGAAAAAAAAAAGAATTTAGAATCATATTATTATTATTATTATTATTTATATACATTTATGTATGTATATAAGTTGTGAGTTAGGATAAATAAAGACTTAGACACATTTGTATAATATTAATGATAAAGGTGTAATAAAAAATATATGTATATAAGGGCTTTTTATGTATTAAAATTTTGGGGAAAATTTTGCGATGTTACAATCGCCATATCGCTTAGCTCCATCGGAGATGTAGGAACTATCCAGCCAGCTACAAGAATTGTTGAACAAGGGTTTTATAAGACCGAGTTTCTCACCTTGGGGAGCTGCCGTCTTATTCGTAAAGAAGAAGGATGGCACATTTCGCATGTGCATTGACTATCGAGAGCTGAACAAACTAACCATCAAGAATCGCTATCCTCTCCCCAGGATCGACGATTTATTTGATCAGCTCCAAGGATCTAGCTTTTACTCCAAGATCGATCTGAGGTCCGGCTATCACCAGTTGCGTATACAGGAAGAGGATGTACCAAAGACGGCCTTCAGAACCCGATATGGGCACTATGAATTTTTGGTAATGCCGTTCGGCTTAACCAATGCACCAGCTGTTTTCATGGACTTGATGAACCGCGTGTGTAAGCCATACTTGGATAAATTCGTCATTGTTTTCATTGACGATATTTTGATCTATTCACGCACCAAAGAAGACCACGAGAATCACCTTCGGTTAATCCTTGAGGTACTACGCAAGGAAAAGCTCTACGATAAATTCTCAAAGTGCGACTTTTGGATTCGAGAAGTTCACTTCCTAGGCCACGTGGTGAACGAAAAGGGCATACACGTCGATCCCGCCAAGATCGAGGCAATTAAAAATTGGGAAGCCCCTCGGACTCCTACCGAAGTGCGACAATTTCTTGGCCTTGCGGGTTACTACAGAAGGTTCATCGAGAACTTTTCAAAGATAGCACAGGCTTTAACCATGTTAACCCAAAAGGATAAGAAATTCGAGTGGACGGAAAAGCAAGAAACAACATTCCAATTACTAAAAGACAAGTTATGTGGCGCTCCGATACTATCACTCCCAGATGGTACGGAGGATTTTGTGGCTTACTGTGACGCCTCACATCAAGGCTTGGGTTGTGTATTAATGCAACGAGAAAAAGTGATAGCATATGCTTCCAGGCAACTGAAAATCCATGAGAAGAACTACACTACACACGATTTGGAATTGGGTGCAGTGGTTTTCGCTCTCAAGATATGGAGGCACTATTTATACGGAACCAAGTGCACAATTTTCACTGATCACAAGAGTTTGCAACACATCTTTGATCAGAAGGATTTGAACATGCGACAACGGAGATGGGTTGAATTATTAAACGATTACGATTGTGAGATAAAGTACCATCCCGGTAAGGCGAACGTTGTGGCCGACGCCTTGAGTCGCAAGGAAAGGGTTAAACCGTTGCGTGTCCGAGCTTTGGGTATGACTATCCACACGAATCTGACTGATCGAATTCGTGAAGCTCAAGTTAACGCTCTTAAACCCGAGAATGTCAAAGGTGAAAGATTGCGAAAGATGGTTGATTCACTGGAACCAAAGGCGGACCAGACCCTGTATTTCATGAATAGAATTTGGGTTCCAGTGTACGGGGGATTGCGTGAGCTAGTATTGGCCGAAGCTCACAGTTCTAGATATTCGGTTCACCCTGGTGCAGACAAGATGTTCCACGATTTGAAGGAACTTTATTGGTGGCCAAATTTCAAAAGAGATATAGCGGCATATGTTGCGCGATGTTTAACTTGCGCAAAGGTCAAGGCTGAGCATCAGAGACCTCCCGGCTTGCTCCAGCAACCGGAAATACCGGAATGGAAGTGGGAACGAATTACCATGGATTTCATTACCAAGTTACCCAAGACAACAAGCGGCCATGACATGATCTGGGTAATCGTTGATCGATTGACAAAATCTGCACACTTCCTCCCGATTCGCGAAACGGACAAGTTGGAGAAACTGACCCGTTTGTACATTAAGGAAGTGGTGTCTAAGCATGGTGTACCTATTTCTATCATCTCCGATCGAGATAGTCGTTTCACCTCAAGGTTTTGGGAAAGTTTGAACGAAGCCCTCGGTACTCGCCTTGACATGAGTACCGCGTATCACCCCCAAACGGATGGTCAAAGTGAACGAACCATCCAGACCTTGGAAGATATGTTGCGGGCATGTGCGATTGATTTCGGTGGTAATTGGGATACACACTTGCCATTGGTAGAATTTTCTTACAACAACAGTTACCATACGAGCATTCAAGCTGCACCTTTTGAAGCTCTATATGGACGCAAGTGCAGATCTCCGCTATGTTGGGCTGAAGTTGGAGAAAAACAACTCACCGGGCCCGAAATTGTTCAAGAGACGACGGACAAGGTCTTTTTGATAAAGGAACGCCTCAAGGCGGCCCGTGACCGACAGAAAAGCTACGCTGATATGAGGCGAAAACCTTTAGAATTTCAAGTCGGAGACAGGGTCCTACTAAAAGTGTCACCTTGGAAAGGTGTCACGCGCTTTGGAAAGCGTGGAAAGCTGAACCCACGATATGTTGGACCGTTTGAAATCTTGTCCAGGGTAGGCCCGGTGGCATACAAGCTCAAGCTGCCTCAAGAGCTTAGTGGAATACACGACACGTTTCACGTGTCAAATTTGAAAAAGTGCCTATCCGATGAAACTCTCATCATCCCTGCTGACGAAATCCAAATTGACGACAAGTTACATTTTGTTGAAGAACCAATCGAGGTAACCGATTGGAAGGTCCAAAAACTAAGACGCAGCAAGATCAGATTGGTCAAAGTGCGCTGGAATGCCAAGCGTGGACCGGAGTTCACGTGGGAAAGGCTGGACCAGATGAAGCAAAAATATCCCGCCCTATTCGAGAAGACACCGGTACCGGAGAACTTGAAGTGAATTCCGGGACGGAATTCTCTTAACGGGGGGAGAATGTAACAACCGGCAAAAATAAGGTAATTCCGTACTAATTAATTAATATATGATTAACGTAATTAAATACAATTATATGTGATTTAATTATCAAGGCTTTAGGAGATAGCAATTTCCAAATAATGCATAGGAATGCATACGTTTAATGGTAAAACATGATGGGATCATGTGCGAATAAACTATCCGGTATGGACGTTGGCGATTACCCGGTAATAATTAAATAAACGTAAAGGATCCCGGACACCCAGGATATAAAATAAGGGGTATTTTCACAAAATATAATGAGTTTTGGAACTCCAAAACCACAAGTGGAAGCTTTTCATACAAATCTCCCGGTAACGAATAAAGTGCGCGTACCACACCCGATACGCGTATAACTTATAATTTCACCCGACAAAAGCCTAAATAACCAATTAACGCTTAAATTAGACTATATTTAAGGGTTATCAAAGGTATTTTTAATTTCCGAATAACGCGCGATTAAAACCCGAAAAATACCCGAACGATACCCGAACGACGAGGAATTAAACTTAACTTATTATTGGTAAATAGATTGTGTTGTGGACCCCACCTAAGCCCTTAAAGGGGCCGGCCTAAGGGCCTTGTAACACCCTTGCATTATTATTTTTTTTTAAACAACCTACAAACCTAGGATATTAAGCATGCATGGACAAGAATGGATGTAAGATCTACCAAGTACAAAAGTATGCTCCACTTGCTTTTCTTTTGTAAAAATTTCGGCCCTATGGCCATGTAATCCAAGACAAAAATGCAATCTAATCATACCCTAGTACACACATGCATGTATAAGATCTAGTGAAAGATTATGATGGGTCACAAATACTTAGCAAAGATTTGCAAGCAATCCCTCACCCTCTCACACAAACTCACGGCCAAACACCTATCCAATATCCATCCAAGATCATTTCCTTGTACTTCTTAAACCTCCTAAATCTTTAGTAAGATCACATGCAATCCATGGAAGGTATGGTGAGGTTATATATAACATGTGTTCATACATAAGATAACAAAGCAAAAACATCTCCATCTTCATCTTCTTTGGGCCGTAGGTTTCACCTCATCCACACACACATTTCTTTCAAGTTTTTACATCTTCTAATCACTCAAAACAATCCATCATTCAAACCCCCATTGTGTGTTTCAAGCTTGGAGCTTAACCACTAAGGAAGAACACACTAAACCCCTCTCAAATCCAAGGTTTTTTGTCTTCCCTAGCCTTGTGCTAGTAGTAAGCTTCTTAACCTTGTTTTGATTATTAATATTCATGTATGTGTTCTTAGAAGCAAGTTGTACATGAAGGATATGTAAATGGATCATGGATTTGATGATAATATAGTAGTGTTCTTGAAAGATATAAAAATCTACACATACACTATGTAAGATGATGATCTACATAAGATTTGAGGAAGAAACTTGAATGTATTAAAAAGTAGTTTTGATCATCTTAAAATGATCATCTAAGATGTAATTTAAGATGGAATATATTAGGATGTCATGAATGAAGAAGTTGCAAAAACTAAAGTTTACTTACTTAGAAGAATGGGATTTTGATATAATGGACAAAAACATTAAACACACATATTAGTAGCCTTATGTATGAAATATAAGACTATTAAAAGTGATTTGGTGCAAAAATAACTTAACAATAAAAAAGATGAATCTTCAAAGTCCACTAATTTGGGTGAAAAATACTAACTTTGGAAGTTAGAGTGGAAAAGTGCAACATTTGAAAGTTAAGGGACTAATGTTGTAACTTTGAAAGTTAGAGGACTAAAATAAATATTTTAGAAACTACTAGTCCAAAAATGCAATAATGGAAAGTTTGGTGTCAAAAGTATAAGTAATAATTTTCCAAGGTTGATTTGGTAAATACTAGTAACATACTTGGTATTTTGTATAAAATGTGTATTTTTATAAAATGGAATTTTATAAAAATATGGACTCCTTCTAACATAAGAATTATTATAAAAACAAGTTTTTTTTATAAAGATGGAGACAAATTAAAAACTTGAGAAAACTTATATAAAAATGAACACTTTTATATAAATGGGAATATAAAAGTGTTGGAACATTTTTGTATATAAGTTGGCAAGTTTGGATTAAAAATAGGAAAGTATTTTTAAACCTTCCAAGTAACATGTGTTAGGAGGAAGAAATATGAATAATATTTCTATAAAACACATGTTGGGAAAAACTTGGAAAAATTAACTATTCAAGCTAAGATATCGAACTAGGACGCGTTAACAAACAATAAACGGACAAAACGTGAGAAAAATGCCGTTGCGGCAAGATGAGAAAATATATATATTTCTAGGAAATAAAATATATATATACATCATGGGTGAAAACTAATCAACACTTTCCTAAGTGTTGAAGAAAACTATTCGTGGGAGAAAAACATAACGTAAACAAGTAAGACGTTAAACAAACGTATAGACTTAACAAGAAAAATTACACATTTATATATATATATATATATACGCTCGTCTCGGCAAAATTCTAGTATATCTACCTAATGGGAAAGTAGATATGTGGGAAGGAAAACCGAGGCGAGTAGACAAAATATATATGTATATATATGTGTATACCGTGCCGACGAGATCCTAGTATATTTATTTGAATGGGAAAATAAATATACGGCATGGTGAGTCGAATCGGGTGTTGAGAATATACTACCGAACGACAAAACCTTAGCGTATTTATTTAAATGGGAAAATAAATGTGCGGCAAAGTGAGTCGGGTCGGGTGTTAAAAATATATTATATCGAACGATGCGATCTTAAGTATAATTATTTGAATTGGAAAATAATTATACGTTAAGTGAAGTCGAGTCGAGGATAATAATATACAAGTTGAGGAAATATTAATGAGAATAATATATAACTTGTAAGGAAAGGGGTAATCTAACGCCAACGAAACCTAGGATATGCGCTAAATTAAACGGGAATTGGAATAACTCATGGTCGGGAGTTGGGTATACAACTTGCCAAGGCACATGCACTATAGGAATAGTGACTCATACGTCTAGGACGTTGTAGGTGCGAGACCCCCGTTTGCTATCTACCTTTTGAGCCGGACGTTGATTCAGGTGAGTCTCACGGCCCCATTTTAAACTATTTTACGTTTTCGGGGGAAAGATATGTTAGGGAAAATGTTTGACAGAATAATTACTTGAGGTGTGACCGCCACTCGGGGTTGAGACCTCACTTCTATAATCATTTATTCAGGGAAATGAAACCGGTGGAATATTTGAATAGTACTATTGGTGCCTGACAAGGCCCACCCCTAATCGATAGCGTCGATTATGCATTAGTGTATGCCTGGGGTGCATATATTCTGAACTTAAGTCGTAGGATACCGAGAAACGACTTGGAGCGGGGCATTATTATTATTATACGTCTTGGTTTGATTATAGTCTCAAGTAGATTTATAGGAATTTGCAACTCCTATATATTGTCATAACATGGTATTTCCCAAGTGTTTAAGTTTTGGAAACTAAAAACCTGTGAACTCACCAATATATTTATATTGACGAGATTTAAACATATCTTTCAGGTAACTAGCTGAAGATGAGCATGGCGGGCTGGGTCACGGAAATCTCCTATGCGGCGTTGGATATTTTGCGGGGTTTCACTTTTATTTCCCAAAGTCTATGGGATATATTTGAGAAACCTCTCTTGTTATGTTAAAAACAATTTACTTTATGTGTAATGCTTGAACATGATTTTGACGCCTAAATAAATGACCCATTTTCTTAATTACTTATGATTTGCGTTAACCTTGACTTTATACGCTTGAACCGTCGCGCCACGTGTTTCCGCCATTGGCGTGGTGTAACACTCCAGCCTGCACCTACAAGTCCTTCAGGGACTGCAAGCCTCATAACTTTGGAGGATCTGAAGGGGCTGTCGGACTACTGCGATGGTTCGAAAAACTGGAATCTTGCTTTGCTATGTGTAACTGTCCACCAGTTGACAGAGTGAAATATGCTACTGCTACTCTCGAAAATTTGGCATTAACCTGGTGGAACTCTCAAGTACAGATGCTAGGTGTGGAAGTTGCTAACGCAACACCTTGGGCGGATTTCAAGGAACTGATGAAGGAGGAGTACTGTCCTCGAGATGAGATCCAAAAGTTAGAGACTGAGTATCTCAATCTGAAGATGGTGGGATCAGAGATTGAGAAATATACCACCAGATCGCATAAACTGGCGGCAATGTGCCCAAATTACTCCAACCCGCCCTACAAGAGGATCGAGTTGTACATCAAGGGCTTGGTGCCCCAAATCAAGAGCATGGTCACTGCTGCTAATCTCAATACTATTCAGCAGGTTATTCGAATGGCTCATCAGCTGACTGATCAGA
Source organism: Ambrosia trifida (assembly GCA_028751855.1). Lineage (NCBI taxonomy): Eukaryota > Viridiplantae > Streptophyta > Magnoliopsida > Asterales > Asteraceae > Ambrosia > Ambrosia trifida. The sequence continues at coordinate 13,354,584 of CM054129.1, forward strand.
AGGTGGAAGAGTGAGTATTACCTCCTCGTGGCGCTTCATCTTCTGATACCAATGATAACAAGAGGAAGTGGGAGAACGCATCTGGCAAACCCCCAGGAAATGGCAGTCAGCAGCAGCATCATAAGAGGCATGACAACCATGGCGGTAGTAACAACCGCAACAACTCACAGGGAGGTTATCAGGGAATCCTACCTAAGTGCAATAAGTGTTATAGGCATCACACCGGGGCATGTAATAATAACAAATGTGATCGCTGTGGTCGAATGGGACACTTGGGTAAGGAATGTAGGACTAACCCTCGTGGAAACCAGCCAACAGCTCAGCAAGGGTAGCAACAGGGTAATGGTAAAGGTTGTTTTTAGTGTGGAAGTGAGAATCATTTCAGGAGGGACTGTCCACAGCTGAATGGTCAGGGGAATGGAAATGGTAATGGCAACAAAAGGGGTAACAACAACAACGGTGGTGGTAACAGGGCAGGAAACAACAACACCACTAATGCTGGGAACAACAACAACAACGGGAACAACAACAATGGGGCTCGCGATAGAGCATTCGTGATTGGCTCTGGGGAGGCTAGGACTGATAATAACGTCGTGACGGGTACGTGCTCCTTGAACGACACTCTTGCTTCTATTTTATATGATACTGGTGCAGACTATAGTTTTGTTTCCTCAAAACTTAGTAGACAATTAGGGATGGTTCCTACCCTTCTTGATACCCCATACTCTATTGAATTGGCTGATGGGAAGCCTATCGAGGTAACCCATATACATCGTGACTGTAAGCTCGAGTTGAGTGGGCAATTGTTTGCCATCAACCTCTTACCTATCACCCTAGGTAGCTTTGACCTCGTGGTTGGCATGGACTGGTTGTCCAAGCAGCATGCTGAAATTCTCTGTCAGGAGAAGATTGTTCGTATTCCCCTCCCAAGTGGAGAACTTTTATCTATACAGGGTGATCGAGGTGGTGCCATGGTGGGCATCATCTCCTACTTGAAGGCCCAGAAGTGTATTCGTAAGGGCTGTCCGGCCATTTTGGCTAACATATCTGATACTCGAGCTGAAACTGAAACCAAGATTGAGGACATCCCAGTAGCCCGAGAATTCCCAGATGTCTTCCCAGAGGAATTACCTGGACTTCCACCCGTTCGTTAAGTGGAGTTCCGGATCGATCTTGCACCTGGAGCAGCACCAGTTGCACGCGCACCATACCGCTTAGCACCGGGCAAACTTCAAGAACTATCTACCCAACTCCAAGAGCTATTGGATAGGGGTTTCATTAGACCTAGTTCTTCGCCATGGGGAGCTCCAGTTCTGTTTGTTAAGAAGAAAGACGGGAGCTTTCGCATGTGCATAGATTATCGGGAGTTGAACAAAGTGACGATTAAGAATCGTTACCCCCTGCCTCGTATTGATGACTTGTTTGACCAACTGCAAGGGTCGAGTTTCTACTCTAAGATTGACTTGAGGTCAGGATACCATCAGCTGAGAGTCTGAGAGGAGGATGTGGCAAAGATGGCGTTTCGAACACGTTATGGACATTATGAGTTTTTAGTGATGCCATTTGGGCTAACTAATGCACCGGCTGTGTTCATGGACCTAATGAACCGCGTGTGCAAGCCTTATTTGGACAAATTTGTCATAGTGTTCATAGATGACATATTGATTTATTCCAAGAGCAGGGAAGAGCACGAGCAACACCTGCGGTTAATCTTGGAACTATTGAGAAATGAGCAGTTGTATGCAAAATTCTCTAAGTGTGGTTTTTGGATTCGAGAAGTCCAATTTCTTGGGCATGTGGTCAACGAGGCAGGAATACATGTTGACCCTGCCAAGATTGACGCTATCAAAAAGTGGGAGGCTCCTAGGACCCCTACTGAGGTGCGCCAATTCCTTGGTCTCGCGGGGTACTATCGCAGATTTATTGAGGGATTCTCTAAGATCGCTCAACCTCTCACCGCCCTAACACAGAAAGGTATTACTTATAAGTGGGGAGATGCCCAAGAATCTGCCTTTCAGCTACTAAAGTCAAAACTTTGCAGTGCACCGATACTATCATTACCTGAGGGTACAGAGGACTTTGTAGTGTACTGTGATGCGTCTATCCAAGGCTTAGGGTGTGTGCTGATGCAACGTGATAAGGTAATCGCGTATGCATCACGACAATTAAAGTTCCATGAGAAGAATTACCCCACTCATGACTTGGAGCTAGGAGCGGTGGTTTTCGCTCTCAAAATCTGGAGGCACTACCTCTATGGAACGAAGTGCACAGTTTTCACTGATCACAAGAGCCTTCAGCATATATTTGATCAGAAGGTGCTGAACATACGACAACGTCGCTGGGTTGAACTTTTGAATGATTATGACTGTGCCATCAAGTATCATCCAAGGAAGGCTAACGTAGTAGCTGATGCCCTCAGTCGAAAGGAAACGAAACCTAAACGGGTACGAGCTTTACAACTCACCATTCATTCCAATCTCCCTGATAAGATACGTGAAGCCCAGGGCGAAGCCTTGAAGGGAGAAAACATCGGGCTTGAAACCTTACATGGTGCTGATAAGCACTTGGAACTAAAGACGGATGGCCTTCAATGCTTCATGGATCGAGTCTGGATACCACGTTTTTGGGGATCTCAGGAAACTAGTGCTTGATGAAGCACACACCTCTCGATATTCGGTACATCCTGGTTCGGACAAGATGTACCAAGATCTTAAGACTCTTTACTGGTGGCCAAACATGAAAGCTGAAATAGCCACTTATGTTAGTAAGTGCTTGACTTGTGCGAAGGTTAAGATTGAATATCAGAAACCTTCAGGCCTACTCCAACAACAAGAAATCCCTATGTGGAAATGGGATGGGATTTCCATGGATTTTATTACAAAGCTTCCTAGAACGCCAACGGGCCATAACATGATTTGGGTTATCGTGGATCGTTTAACCAAATCGGCCCACTTTCTGGCAATAATGGAAACGGACTCATTGGAGAAACTAACGAACCTTTACATCAAGGAGATAGTCTCTAGGCATGGGGTGCCTACTTCTATTATATCTAATCGTGATGGGCGATTCACTTCTCGTTTCTGGACTACTCTCCAAGATGCTTTGGGAACTCGCCTGGATATGAGCACAGCCTATTACCCGCAGAAGGATGGACAAAGCGAACGTACCATCCAAACATTGGAGGATCTGTTACGAGCGTGCGTGGTGGATTTTGGCAACAGTTGGGATAAGCACTTGCCTTTGATCGAATTCTCTTATAACAACAGCTATTACACTTCGATACAGTGTGTGCCTTTTAAGGCACTTTATGGGCGTAAGTGTAGGTCTCCCATCTGTTGGACTGAGGTTGGGGATAGCCAACTAACAGGTCCCGAACTCGTGCACGAGACTTCTGAGAAGATAGTGCAAATCAGAAACCGGATGGCTGCTGCTCGGGATCGACAGAAAAGTTACGCTGATAAACGTAGGAAACCTTTGGAGTTCCAGGTTGGGGACAAGGTTTTGTTGAAGGTGTCACCTTGGAAAGGGGTGATACGCTTTGGGAAACGGGGAAAATTGAACCCACGATACGTCGGACCATTCGAGATTGTCAAAAGGATTGGTCCGGTAGCTTACCAGCTAAATCTACCAGATGAACTCAGTGGAGTGCACAATGTATTCCACGTCTCGAACTTGAAGAAATGTTTATCGGATACGACACTGATGGTGCCACTGGAGGAGATCCAGGTGGACGACCAGCTACGGTTCGTGGAAGAACCAGTGGAGATTCTTGAGCAGGGCGTCAAGAAACTCAGACAAAGCACTATACCTATTGTTAAGGTACGGTGGAATTCCCGTCTAGGACCGGAATACACGTGGGAGCGCAGAGATCAGATGCGGCTCAAATATCCACACCTCTTTACTGAATCTGAACCTGTGCATAGACCGAATGCCGAACATAAAGCAGCTCGCTCAAAGTGAATTTCGGGGCGAAATTCCTTTCAACTTGGGGATGATGTGACATCCGGGAACCAAGTGCACACTTTTCTAGCTGGCTTTACTGTTTACTTGCTGAATTTTGGGACGAAATTCTTTTCAACTTGGGGATGATGTGATACCCCGCAAATTTAGGATCTCACTTTAACTAAACTCTAGTTACGTTCCTTGCATTATACTTAACTAGGGTTAGCTAGATAGGACACACGTTGCATTGTTGTGAGTTAATAACTGTATACATGATTAGTGAACCTCGGACGTTGGTGAATAATGAAGTATAATAATAATGAGTTAACTAATTTGGATTGATTGCGATTATGTGTCTCTGTGATACTCGGTGAAATTATGTGAAAACCATATGTGATTGTTTGAACCTAAACCAAATACGTTAATAAAATCATTAAAGGTGGATCATTAGGTTGATTAGGGTCTTCACGCATGGGGGTGCACTTATTACGGTCCGAAATAACGAAAACGTCGAAGGAAAACACGTCGGGAGACGAAATGGGCCACCCGTGCGCGCCGAGGGCCTGTGAGCGACCGCTCACAGAGCCCGAGTGGCCGCTCGCCGGGGTCTGACGCCTCTAAACCGCCTCAATCAACTATTTAAGCAACCTTAAGCCTCTTGTAACACCAAAACACAAATCCTAATCGTCCCTACTGCCCTACCTACGAATTATTAACCCCAAACAACCTGCTAAGGCTCAAGAACATCGATTGGGAAGCTCCAAAGGCGTTCGGTTGATTGTATCGAAGAGCTTGGGGTATAATCCTTAATCCTTTATGCTTTAATCTTATTTTTATGTTATAAAAATCATATAACAAGGTTTGTTCAGGTCTGAAAGCTTTTGATAATTATTAAAACTTGAGGTGTTTGAAGATTAAACAAATTAAACATGATGATAGGCGATTAGTAATATCATAGGTTACTTGTTGCGCAAGTTGTTGAAGTTTTGATCACTAAAGTTGTAATCTTGCATGTATAATGATAGAATCTGATCATAATAGGCATTAGGAATGTTTGGTAATGGTTATTGATGATTGTTGATTGTTTGCATGCACACGGTAGTCGTTTAAAGAAAGATTTAGGCGTAACTAAAATCTGGACAGAATGATTAGATAAAATTATAGGGGCTGTAACACGACTTTAACATGAAGATTCTGGTGTTTTCTTTGCATGGTTAAATCACACCTGGTCTTAGATTTTCATAATGGGTAAAATCAAGTGATTTGGACATCGGTTGAGTCGTTTTTGGAATTTTCTTTGAAAATAGGTCATATCAGAATTTCGGGTTGATAAACTGAGTCGAATTTGAGTCAACATAACTCGAGTTTTGTAAAGAGTTGGGTTATTAAATTTTTACAGAAGGTTAACATTGGAGTAATTTGAGTTTTTCAAGTGAATTCATCCCGTTTGGATGAATACACAATTTTTGGGAATTTTTCTACTAAACTGGTCTATTATGAAAGTTTTCTGAACATAGCTGTGTTGAACAAATTTTAATTATTTTTGTGTTTGGATTTAAGACAAAGAAAAAATAGGGGTTGTTAAATGAATCCCAAAGAATATTCAGTAAAAATTTGGGATATTAACTCACTGATTAACTATTTTAAATAAATTAGTTTTGATGACGCACAATCTGTCCTAAAAACACAGATTGTGTATTATGTGCTTATGTGATTAATTGAAGTCATAGGTGTTATGTAATTGATGTGTAACTGAACGGGCACTTGTATGAGATGCATATGGAATGTGAAAACTAATTATAACCAACGTATTCACCAACGAGTCCGTAGGGTTTACTATTGCATGTAGAACTACTAGGTGTCACCTACACACTTTTGAACGTTTAAACGCCTTGGAAAAACGAGTTATATGGTGTAATGATATTACGCCTATACTTACTTAGTGACACTTATGTTAGGGAGTCGATAACATACTTTACTTGCGGTTTGGATTTCTTTTGCTTGCACACTAAGGTGAGTTTCACTACTCTTTTTCTCAAAAGCATGCGTCTCAGGTATAAGACAACTTACTTAACGTTTTTCTAGTCCGGTTTGGGACTACTTACACATCCCGGGTTGGGATGCTATGGATCCTTGTGTGGGTCGGCTTTTACTAGTTCGCAAACTGTGTCCTTGATGAACTAAACCAACTCTATCATCTGTAAGTCCTCACGTACCGAATGAGTTGCCGGGTTATGGCAAGCGGGTTATTAGTTGATAGCGCTAAACCTCACACCGGCTCGGGGAGCGCGGGCGTGAACTATAACTTAACGAACTTTATCATTGTGGATAGACAATGATGTCAGGCATGCGGCTCACATTTGTGGCTACACGTACATAGCAGTTCGGTATATTCGGTGTTAGTTATCATGAATGGGCTAGCTACCCTTGACATGCGACGAACTAGTGGTTACACGGTTCTAGGAACCAGCTCAATTTACTTGTTTACGTGGTTTTGGAAACCAGCGCATTTATATACTCAATTACTTTACTTTGTGAACTCACCAACTTTATGTTAACACACTATAGCATGCTTTTGCAGGTAATTAGGAACGGAGCACAGTTAGGGCATGCATCATATCATGGGTCTCAAACATTAAACTATTTTATGCCATTATTCGTTGATCATTCTCTTTTGAATCCCTTATCATCATTACTAAAACTTTTGTTCGATATATTATCGCATTAAAGCTTACACTATTTCACTTATGCTCATGATTCTTACACTATAAGGTATTACTCGTTTTGCGTTAAAACATTTTTACCCATGACTTAAGTTTTAAACTCTGTGTTTAACTTTGATCACATCCTGATTTTAGGAATGTTGCGTCATCATATAGTTAAAAATGAACATGGTTTTTCCAAACTTATTATTTCAACCTGTTTTATACCTTCATGTTTACAAACTTACTTGATCGAAGTCACATTATATCCTCATATACCTAATACTAATATTGCTGCACCCAGTCTCCTAAGCCATAGCCAACTACCATTAGTTAGAACTTCTTAGTCAGACTAAACTCATACATAAATGCCTACCTATACGATACGCACTAGTCCACTACTCTCTAAAACGATTAATTTGACAACTTATTCTATAAGTTTTTTCACAAAGCCTATTCTCCAAATTAGAACACACTTTTCATACACCTTGTGCCTTGAAACAAATAGCCCGCTATGAGTCCAAAGAGATGCCTTAACGATCCTGCAAATAAATGATCTTTTAATGTATAAATTTCGTAAAAGTTTGAAAATTTAAATGGTTTCAAGTTTACCCAGTCTTAACGGGTAACACTTCGATTTTCTCAACATTTCATAACAATTAAAAATTTCCGACTTTTCAACCCACAAGTTAAAGAAATGTTTAAATATAGAACATTTTATTTTCCAAAATTCGTCAAGGCATCTGGGATCATTCACAACCTTCACATCATTTTAAATCTTGGTCTTTCGAAACACATTAGATTTACACACACTTCATGAAATGGTTTCATCTTGCATTTTATAAACTTGCATTGCATATTTTACAAATCAAATGTAAATCTGCCTGTTTTCATATAACATATCCAATATATGTTTTCGGAAGGAATTTGCAACTAATAATATACCTTATAACACTTTTCAAACTTGACTTCTCGTAAACACATGAAAATGTGTGCCTACGAAATCTTTTCAAGTGAACCTGTTTTGAACTTAAAACATTCTTCGGTTTCCAAAAAGTTATCCTCATACCAGTAGACTATACGTCTGTTCTACGAACTTTCATTTATAGTAAATTTCATTATTTTTTTTACACCATTCTATTAATAGTTACGTTCGTACATTATCTTATTATTTTTGTATTATTCTTTTGTTGGTAGTTATTTTCACGCGTTATTCGCAACTATTCTCGCACTAGTTATTAGTAGTTATTCTTACAACACTAGTTTTAAGCATTAATTTAACTCGTTTACTTTCATTTTGTTCAAATTGTGCGATTTACTCGATTTACGTTATGCTATTCTTTCAATCGAAATTTTATGCTATACTTATATACTTACATGAACGCATATTTGGTATGCATATATTTTTTTTATGAGCTAAACCCTGTTATACTTTACAATATTTTGTTCATCATCATGACCAACGAACATACTAATTGATAGCTCGTATGAGATCTAAGCCAGTTCCCATGTACGACTCGGTTCAGAGTATTCCTCTAACCCAAGGAGAACGGTGTAATCCTTAGAGTTTATCAATATGGTTATTTAGAGCCCAATGATGTGAACAAAAAATTTACCGGTTAAGGGTGAAGAACCCCTAATCATGTGTTATACTTACACATTAATCTCATTACGGTTAAAAGGTGAACCTAAAAGGGGAAGAACCTCTAACCGCATCTTATACTTGAGCAGTATCTACTACTTAACACATTTTGGTTGCACGCATTGTTTCTTGTATTACTTATGTTAGTGTTATGGAAAAGCATAGCACCCTAGTGTAAGGTAAATCGATGATTACGGTTCGGAACGCAATCATGGATTTACAGGTACGTGGGGGGTGGTGTGTGATTCTACTTAGGCTATTGGTAGACAATCAGTACGAGTCCAAAGTATCAGTAGTGTGGTGGGTTAGCTGCGGTACACCCTATATATAAGCACGAGCGATATTGTGGGAGCGGACTAGGAGTCTGACCAAGAACCTACCCATTACTATCTCTTTATTAGATCGTTGACTAATAGCTAGCATTTTCGATAAGAATGTTCTTACACGAGCTTCAATTCGACTTCCTAGAGTCTTTCTCTAGACCATCCACACAGAAAACATAAACTTTGTATACTCTTACACTCTCTGTTAGTCGAAATCCTGTTGCACGTCCTTAATAAAGTTTGGTCAGAAACTTCTCTAAAGTAAGGGAAGCTACTATAACACTACCATGCCCTAACCAGTTACATACTTTTCCCATACCTTGCTCATTATAAACTCTTAATTCTCTAACCTTGGGTCAAACTTTAAAGATTTTCAAACTCTTATTTTGGGTATTAAACAACTACTTCAAACTTTGTCAAATAATTGCTGATGCATTTCTTAAAATCTACTTGCCTTTTTACAAATGTCTTTTGTTTCATGGAAACCTTTACTTGAAAGTAATTTCGGGACGAAATTTTCTAAAGTAGGGGAGACTGTGACAACCTGCACCCTTCACTTTTCATAAATGCGCATAATTGGTTCCTCAACTATTTCAAATTTTTTTTAACCCTCGTATTTTAATAGGACCAAAATTCACAATTTAATAAAACTTATAATTTTTATAACTAAAAGTATGAACGTTTTATGTTCACATCTACACCCGAACACGTATGTTTCAGACCTTTATACTCAAAGCCCTTAATTTTCGGTCCTAAAACAACTTAGAAACAGAAGGAAACAAGTCTAGAACTTAAAAATGGTTAAATTAGAAAAATTATTTTTTTAGCCCTCGCGGTCCGCTGAGACAGTCAAACAGTCAAAGTCATAGTCAAAGTCCTAGTCAAAGTCTCAATCAAAATCCTAGTCAAAGTCCTAATCAAATAGTCAATTCATCTTAAAACCTTACTTTATTATGTTGACCAATTTTAAAGCTTAATTGAATCCAAAACTAGTATAAAAACCCTCATATGATCCATTACACTTTGCATCTCTAAATCAATTGTTCCAATTCGATTAAACTCTCCCTCATACCTTTCTTCTAGAGTATATTACTTCTACATTTGAAGCTTTGATTATAAGCTCTTGTAATTGGTGAATTGGAAGCTTGATATTTTTTCCTATTCGGTTTCTTTTCTTCTAAATTGGACTAGTTTCGTTGTTGAATCTTTGGATTGCTCGCATTTTCACGCTCGCTTAGTCATCTAGTTATTTGGCAAAAGTGAGTATTTCCTATCCCGTTTTTGCTTTTATTCATTTTTGAGTGTTACATGTACACTTATACAAATTACAAATACAAGTTCACATTTTTACAATACAATTCTAGTACTATGTGCATTTGCTTACAAACGTGCTTTATGCTTAGACATTACATGTAGAATACATTTGTACTTAGTGAAATCATTAACATTGTACAAGCCGACCTTAACATTGGATAGCGCTATTGGATTGACAACCCGCCTAGGTTGATTCTCCCCATTTTTCATCGGAGAATCCGTGGTCATTGTTAAGATATTATCCAATTATTTGGATAAGTACACCGTCGTTCATTTAGTACATTATACAGTCACAGGATTGATTTCGCTCATTTGTATGATACATAGTTTACATAATTGCACTGTAGCTTTGCACTTGAATTGTATACCATTTTTTCAACTTACTATATGTATTAAAACTAGGAATGCTCACCAACATTTCATATGTTGACAAAACATATTTTGTACATGTTTCAGGTGCAGTTTGATCTTAGTTCCATAACATTGGATTTTAGTGCTTGCTTTTATTAAGTTATTTCAAATTTCATGTTTCCTTCAGACTTTTGTATTTTTCCCATTTCATCTATGTAAGACAATTTAAATTATTTAATAATATATTTACATTTTAGTACCATGTGCTTTTGAACAATCATCACTACGTGACACCTCGATGATTCCGCCATCGGTTGGGGTGTTACAACTTATCCTAAATACTGAAATTAAAAGATATGTTATTTTAAAGGGGGTTTTACTAAAAACTAAATTGCAATAAAATAAAGATTAACTAAGACTAGCTAAACAGAACTAAAGACACGAACATGACTGAGCTGAATTCAGATGATGATAAGACACACTACCTAGACCAGACTCCTAACTATGCTTGATAAGCTTCTATGGTTATGGAACTGAATTGGAACCGGGATCTTAAAATACTAAACATCAAGAATAAACTAGACACCCTCGACCCTTCTCAAGGGGAAACCCTAGAATATTTTTGTGCTGTTAAACTACCGGTTGGAGTATAAACCCTAACAGGTTATCTAACTCTTATGATCGAGTACCCACTAGACAATCTACCTTACAGCGCGAAAGCCTCACTACACTAAGTGCAAGGGGTAATTATTGAAGCCTAGATCTAACTTGATATGCAAGAGTTGAAAGGGAAACTAGGCAGATCTTCTCACAAAGCCTCCAACCTAGCAATCTAACAATCTAGACATACCAACAAGCCCTCACCTCACAGCTATTGAACTTGAAAGAATACCTAAAATCTTCTAACCATCAAATATCACTCTTATGGTAAACTCGCGACTATTGACCATAAACTAGTTGCTACACAAAGTCTACAACCTAACTAGCACTCATACATGAAAGACATTCACAAAAGTGCAAGTGGAGTGAATAAATGACAATAAGAAAATAATAAATACGCATATACACCAGATCTAGAGAAATCAAAATCTTTGCTGAATCATAAATTCAAAACACGTTCCAAACACCATAGAAAAAATCAAATCAAAACATAGTTATTTGTCTTGGTCTAGGTAGCTATAAAAGTTTTAGCCACAAATCATCTTGAAAAAAGAAACAAAGCCAAATAAAAATTCAGCAATCATGGTCTAAAACAAAGATAATAAAGGAAATAGATATATTTTACAATACATCAAATATCCCCACACTTATCGTTTTTTCGTCCCTGAAAAAGAATTATGCTATGGAATCACAATCAAATAATCTGGCCTCAAAACATAGGTTACTTTAATTTTAAAAATCTAATCACGTGCCAACTACGATTGCAGGTATACTTGTCCTCTTAAACCCAACCGCCGGTTTCTAAACCCCTTATCATGTTAGTTAGATTTTAGGTTCATTTAGTCTACCTAGGGTCTCACACTAAAGAAGTCACAGTTTCACCTAATCCCGCCTTAAGCTTATGAAACAAAAGGAACAACCAATTGACTATTCCTAACCGTTTTATGTAGAAAACCGAGAGAATTAAAAATCATTTGTTGTTTTTTTTCATCTCAGCATACTTAACTCAGAGGGTGTGACCAATCCAAGTCGCTATCCCAGTGGCCAGGCACCTTAAGCTTCAGCATTTTCGCTTTGATTTCTAATTAATTCATGAACTTTTTTTTTGTTTAGATATTTTTTTTTCGGACAATCCTAGAGGGAGTCGAGTCCGGAGTCACTATCCCTAGAAACGACACCATTGGCCTTGCCCTTATTTTATATCCAGCTCTTTTTTCTTCTTCAACTTTTGATTAGAAATTCTAACGGTTTTAAACTTATAACGGCATTCCTTATACTATTATTGGCGGTTTCAGCTTCCCCGTTTTTTTCCTAGATGAGAATTCACAAGGTATCCTAATATATTTAGGTGTATTAGCTCAAAGGAAACTTTTTTACCGGCTGGGCCTACCCACACATCCCAAGTCAACACGCTTTTGATTATTTATTCTTCTAATACATATAATATTTGAAAACCAGACACTTGACTTTACCTATCATTTTCCATATTTTATAATGCAAACTTCAAAATCAGAGACGTTTTCTCAAATTTTTTGACTTTTTTTTGTTTTTTTTTTTCAATTTTTTGACTCAAAATGACTCTGGATACAGACTAAACGACACAGACTAAACGACAGTTTCCCATCCCCACACTTAAACTCCACATTGTCCTCAATGTAGGAATAGAAAACGACTAAAAACAAAAAATAAATTCCGAATACGAAAATAAAAAGACAAGGGCAAATTGGAAAGGACTTAGCCGGTTTATTAACGCGTAAGCTCCAAAAACTCTAGTTCAATCCAGCTCGATCGTATAGCATTTTGGTCGCGATCGGCTCTAACACAATGGTAAACTCTGGGCTTGTTTTGATAAATGATAACAGCTCCGGAATCACCCGAATGGAGATTGAGTACGGGCGGTGCAATCCAATCCTGCGCAAAACGAAACAAACAAAACCCAAGCATAATACGGACTCATACATAAATAAACGACTTAATACAAAAATAAAAACTGACGAAAAGAAAAATAAAAAAATAAACTCATAAATAAATAAATAATTATTTACAAGCTCTACAAAAGCCTCCCCACACTTCAACTTAATTAGGGGGCTTCTCTTTAATCTGGACCCGATCCAACCCGTTTAATTCCACCCGGTCCTTATTAATTAACAAAAATATACTAGTGGAATTGAAAAATATTTTATCGAATTTAAATGGGTCGGGCCACCAATATTTAAATTTACTTGGACCAAACCTGATTCTTAACATGTAATGCGGGGACTTGTTGTCCCTACAACACCTGGCCCTCAGCCTGTGTCGGTCCAGGTGCCTCTTCGCCTTCTCCCGTGATTTTGGTTGATCAAGTAGCACTCTATCTTCTAAAGTCTTCACGGGCCAGCAGTGGTGTTCTTCCTCTTCAACCACTTCTTCTTCAACTTCCTTTGGTGACTCTTTGATTTCCATAGTTGGGTACTCTTCCAATAATGCCTCTAAGATGTCGAGGTCACTCACTGGGTCAAAATCTCTGTCTACTTCTGGAATTGGCAAATCACCCAACTCGTCACCAAAATCTGCCTCCCATGATGGTTCATTACTTACCTCATCTTCAGCCATCACTACTTCCTCATCCGTTTCTTTTTCATCAGAGTCACTCCCGAAATCATATATAGTAACTTGTGGTACCGGAGGTGGGACTTCAGCATCCATTTTTGTCTCTGGCGCTAATTGTGATTCAAGGGGAGCGCTACAAACTGGGTGCAGATAAACTGTTTCCATCTCCACTGGAGGTGGCTTTGTTCCTGGGGGAAGTGGGATTAACGGGCCGGAGCCAACATGATGACCAACTAAGTTCCCATTTTTATCATAGCAAGGAACCTTTAGAACTATGGGACTTGGTCTATTTAGACGCTCGATTATGGCCTTACGTTCCCTATCTCGCTCTTCCATGTATGATCTAAGCCATTCATCAAATTCCTCTTTTGTGTTCAGTTCTGTCCAATGATGCTGCAGGAAATATGGCGTGGTATACGTATTCGCACGATAACCTGGGGGATACCTCGATGCATTTGGGCATTTCACGGTAAAATGGGGTCCTCCACAGATCTCACACATGATTAATACAAAAAAATAAAATAAAAATTAACTTAAATACAATTGTATAATAAAAATAAAAGACAGACTCAAAACAAACAACAAGTAGCACGGATAAAGCAGATAAGTGTAATCGAAGCTAATAAACGCAATCGCCTAAGAGTCCCCGGCAACGGCGCCAAAAACTTGATGTGCTAAAAGTAGTTTAATAAAAATAACTAAATTAAACCTAAAACTAGACACCTAGTAATACTCTATACTCTCTAAAACTAAACTACTGACAGGAAAGTGAACCTATCGACTCTAGTATAGCTAAACTAAGTCCGGATATCGAACCCACGAGACTCTAATGGAAAATGAAAACTAGACTCGATTACTTATCCTAAATACCGAAATTAAAAGATTTGTTATTTTAAAGGGGGTTTTACTAAAAACTAAATTGCAATAAAATAAAGATTAACTAAGACTAGCTAAACTGAACTAAAGACACGGACTTGACTGAGCTGAATACAGATGATGACAAGACACGCTACCTAGACCAGACTCCTAACTATGCCTGATAAGCTTCTATGGTTATGGACTGAATTGGAACCGGGATCTTAAAATACTAAACATCAAGAATAAACGAGACACCCTCGACCCTTCTCAAGGGGAAACCCTAGAATATTTTTGTGCTGTTAAACTACCGGTTGGAGTACAAACCCTCACAGGTTATCTAACTCTTATGATCGAGTACCCGCTAGACAATCCACCTCACAGCGCGAAAGCCTCACTACACTAAGTGTGACATCCGTCACCCTCGTCTTTCGTCAAATTGAAAGTCATAGTCCTTCAAAAATTTTTCATTACAGTCCCTATAAGTTTCGTCGTTTTTAAAAATTCATTTTAGAATAAACTAAAAAAAAAAAATTATTATGGATCGCGTATACGTTTTATCAAATGCGTATGTTGAAACGTATTCAAGTTTCAAAAAGATTTTAAAAGTTGTAAGTTAAATTTTTAGTTAGTTTTGTTAGATTTATAAAAGAAATATAACTAAATAAACTAACTTAGTCAAAAATACAGGGACTTTTCTTGCCATTTACCCAAACTTCCAAAAATCAGTTTTCCCTCCCTGTCACCATTACGTTTTTCCGGCCGGCCTTATTGCCGGATCCGGCGACGTTCCGGCGACCTCATAATGTGGTGTTTAAATGCATTTTTAATCCATTTTAATGATGTTTGGATCATTTCCATGAGTTTTGAAACGTTTGGACTTGATGTTTTATGTTTCAATCGCATATTAATTGACTATTAATCCGGGTCTTACACGAAACCGCCGGAATTTATAAACTCGTTTAAAGAGGCCGTTTCGTTCGTGACATGTAGAAATAACCCACGCCATTTGTTTTCTGCACTTTTATACCCTCTAAACCCACACGAAACTCGATTGAATCGTGACCAGATTGCTTGGTTTATACTCCAAAATATGCGGCCCTTTTCACCCGGTTTCAACGCGTATTTGATCCTTGTAAGTCCGTTTTTTTTGTGCCATTTTGATTCACGTAACGTTCTAGTTAAAAGCCCTTTAATTTTGTTGTTTATCATGGCTGAATTCGGGTTATTGATTTGGGTGTTAGGGTTAGGGTTCTTGAGTGCATTTGGGGAAGAAGATGAGTTTAAACATACTATATAAATATAACCTGTTACAACAATATAACCAAATCTGATACTTGGTCTAGTGGTTAGTGTGGATAACTTAGAAGAAAGCAACTCAGGTTCGAACCTGGTTGCCCCCATATTTGTGATTTTATTTTTTTTCCCTTCATTTATAATTTATAATCATATTATAGATATTTATAATACCTATAAACTTAGAATATTCATAATAAAGTCATTTTTGCTCCAAAAATTATAAAAATTTAGGAGTAGCTTCTTGACACCTCATAGAAAACTATCCCACTTTTATTTTCAGAAAAATGTTTTATTTTTATATTTTTATTAATTTAAATTGTTTTAATCATAATTAATTGATTAAAAATTCATTTTTAATGATTTTGATCTCAAAATTTTAGGATAATTATCTCTTGGCATTCTAATCTGAAATAAAAATTATTGGGTTAGAAAACATTTATTTTAATGGATTTTCCTATTTTTAATCATATAAACATGATTTAATCTCATTAAATCAGTTTTAAATATAAATAAGTTTATAAAAATTATGAGAAAATTATTTTCATTTATTTACATCAGAAATCACCCATTTTCTACAAAAATAGTATTTTTGGATCACGTATGGTATTATTAGTCTTATTTACGTTTAATTAGACATAATAAAACATTTATTTATTTATACAATTTAAACATCTATTTTATAAATATTTTTCTTATAAAATAGAAATACTCATATGGTTTAATGTCTTTATTATCTTTGGTTGGATCATTGTGTAACTCAAAATTATTTATTTAATTATTTATGATTATTGTGTTTATTTTAATTTAGTTAAAGTAACTAACTAAATTATTTTGTCTTAATTATTCAAACATATTTTTTTTCTAAATATTCAATAGGTAATAATTATATTTTTAAACCACATTTACAACCTTTCATATATTATTTGTGATATACAACTTTTACATTAACGCGACTGATCATAAAAACTCTAATTCCCCAAATCGACTTAGCAAACCCTAATGCCTTAGACTCTAGTTACCTTAGACTTTTTAGACATTTCCTTATTAGTATGCTTACACATTATAGGTTGAATTCCTCGGAATTCCCATTACTTGGCTCACGACCGCTTAAGTTGGATTTTGCTCGCTTTCGCAAGCGGTGAGTATATCTTTCCCCTTTTTACTGTTTTACTACTTTGGGGTGACTCATGTACCTATATATTAATCAAGTTTCAATTTCTTATACTTAATGCGATTCTCATGTGTGTTTGCTTTATGTTAATTGGTGTGTCTATGACTTGTCAAAATCGTTAACCGCTGGGCGGCCTAGCTTTTCAATGAATAGTACTATGGTATACCCCCTTGAGACTCTGTTTAGAGAATCTTGGTCATTGTCTTGTTAATTCATTATTCAGTTGCTTAGTCATGTGTTAGTCATTATTCTCAGGTTTGGTTTTGAACGGATATTACTTATTACATAATTGCAAATGGTACCGCACATGAATTGCTAAACACTTTTCTACTATATTTATTTAAACAAGGTATGCTCACCAATACAATTTTTGTATTGACCAAATTATTTTGTACATGTTTCAGGTTGTTTTGAGACGCTTCTTTTAGGCTTTTGGATTTTATATTTCAGTCTTGTCTACATTGTATCTTAGCTAGACTTGTCACTTTAGAATTATTGTATCCTGTAATTTTATTTCAATGTAATAAATTATTTAATTAATGTATTCAAATTTACACTTTAGTCCATGAGCTATTGAACAATCGTCACTACGTGACACCTCGATGTTTCCGCCATCGGTTGGGGTGTTACAGATTGGTATCAGAGCCATGGTTATAGGGAATTAGGTTATTAGAATGCCTTTTAGCCTAGACTATAACTAAGTTTACTTTCACGAGTCCTCTCGTGTATACTTCTCTCGTTTCTTATATTTTCTTTCAAGATATTTTCGTTATGATTATTTCTCGTTATTCCTTCGATATTTTTCTTGGCGAAGGAGACACTCGTATTCCAAAAACGAAACGATATCATCAAGTTAGGTGTGGTATCCATACCTTGGTGATTAGTTTCACTCCTCAATATGTTATTTATCTTAGGAATATATCTTTGAGATAGGAGTGACATCCACACCTCGAAGTGTATTTCCTTCAAAAGAAACTTAACCACTAAGCTGGGAGTGATATCCTTAACTTAGTGATTGGTTTCATTCCACAATTGTTTTCACTTTTGAAATACATCTTTGAGTTAGGAGTGAAATCCACATCTCAAGGATCTATTTCTACATCTCGTTGATTATGAACTTTCTTAAATATTGGTAATCTATTACATACGTTAATTTTATCATTCACGTCATTTTAAATCTTGGTATTTTAAAACACATTCGATTTACACATACTTCATGAAATGGTTTCATTTTGCATTTTACAAACTTGTATTGTATATCTTAAAGACCAAATGTAAATCTTTTGTTTTCATATGACATATCCAATATATATTTTCGAGAGAAATTTGCAACTAATAATAAGCCTTATAACATTTTTCAAACTCGACTTCTCGTAAACACATGAAAATGTGTATTTACGAAGATTTTGCAAATGAACCTGTTTTGAATCTAAAACACACTTCGATTTCTTAAAATTTATTCTCGTGCATCACTAACTATTCTTTCAACAATATCACAAAGTCGAGTAAACTGCGAAAATTTACCTTTTACACTTATACTCTTTCAGTTGCAAAAAACTTTTGGTTTAACAAAACAATGGACATATCTTTTTATCAGAATGTTGCTAAATGACTTTTATAGTATAACGTATATATGTAAAATTACTAGATTTTAACTCACATGCCAGCAGGCTATACACCCGTTTCGTGCACATTCATTTGCCGTAAATTTCATTATTTTATTCTTTCACCATTTGTATTCATAGTTATTTCTAAAACGTTATTTGTGATTATTTTCACATTAACTATTTGCATTGATTCAAGTCGTTTACTTTCATTTTGTGCAAATTGTGCGATTTACTCGATTTATGTTATACCATTCTTTCAATCGAAGTTTTATGCTATACTTATGTACTTTGACGCATATTTAGTATGCATATTTTCTTTCCTGTTTTGAGCAAAACCCTGTTATACTTTACATTATTTTGTTTTTCATCATGGCCAATAAACATACTAGTTGATAACTCGTATGAGATCTAAACCAGTGCCCACGTACGACTCGGATTAGAGTATTTCTTTAATCCGAGGGGAACGGTGTAAATCTCAGAGTCTATCAATATGAGTGTTTAAAGCCAACGATATGAACAAAAGTTGCCGGTTAAGGGTGAAACCGGAAGGGAAGAACCTCTAACCATGTCTTGATTGAACATCATTTCATTACAGTGGCTATTACATATTGGTTGCACGCATTTATTTCTTGTTAAGGTTATGGAAAAGCATAACACCTTAGTGTAAGGTAAATCGATGATTACGGTCCGGAACGCAATCATGGGTTTACAGGTACATGAGGGTGGTGTGTAATTCTATTTAGGCAATTGGTAGACAATCAGTACGAGTCCAAAGTATCGGGAGTGTGGTGGGTTAGCTGCGGTACACCCTATATATAAGCATAAACGATACTGCGGGAACGGACTAGGAGTTTAACAAGAACCTACCCATTACTTCATAGATAGCTAGCACTTTTGATAAGAACGTTCTTACACGAGATTTAACTCGTCTTCCTAGAGTCTTTCTCTTGACCACCCACACAGAAAACACAAACCTTGTATACTCTTGCACTCTCAGTTATTTGGATTCTTGTTGCATACTCGTAAACGTTCAGTCAGAAATTTTCTAAAGTAGGGGAGACTGCTTCATTAGTACCTCTGCCCCTCACCAGTTACACATTCCCAAAGCCTTTCACATTTAAACTCTCAATTTCTTAATCTCGGGTTAACTGTCAAAATAGTTTGAAACTTTTACTTTGGGTATTAGACAACTAACTTTAAACCTTGTGGAATCATAAATGATGAATTTTCTTTTAAAAATCTAGTTGACTTTTACAACGCCTTTTGTTTCATAGTAACCTCCACTTGAAGGAAATTTCGAGACGAAATTTTCTAAAGTAGGGGAGACTGTGACATCCGTCACCCTCGTCTTTCGTCAAATTGAAAGTCATAGTCCTTCAAAAATTTTTCATTACAGTCCCTATAAGTTTCGTCGTTTTTAAAAATTCATTTTAGAATAAACTAAAAAAAAAATTTATTATGGATCGGGTATACGTTTTATCAAATGCGTATGTTGAAACGTATTCAAGTTTCAAAAAGATTTTAAAAGTTGTAAGTTAAATTTTTAGTTAGTTTTGTTAGATTTATAAAAGAAATATAACTAAATAAACTAACTTAGTCAAAAATACAGGGACTTTTCTTGCCATTTACCCAAACTTCCAAAAATCAGTTTTCCCTCCCTGTCACCATTACGTTTTTCCGGCCGGCCTTATTGCCGGATCCGGCGACGTTCCGGCGACCTCATAATGTGGTGTTTAAATGCATTTTTAATCCATTTTAATGATGTTTGGATCATCTCCATGAGTTTTGAAACGTTTGGACTTGATGTTTTATGTTTTAATCGCATATTAATTGACTATTAATCCGGGTCTTACACGAAACCGCCGGAATTTATAAACTCGTTTAAAGAGGCCGTTTCGTTCGTGACATGTACAAATAACCCACGCCATTTGTTTTCTGCACTTTTATACCCTCTAAACCCACACGAAACTCGATTGAATCGTGACCAGATTGCTTGGTTTATACTCCAAAATATGCGGCCCTTTTCACCCGGTTTCAACGCGTATTTGATCCTTGTAAGTCCGTTTTTTTTTGTGCCATTTTGATTCGCGTAACGTTCTAGTTAAAAGCCCTTTAATTTTGTTGTTTATCATGGCTGAATTCGGGTTATTGATTTGGGTGTTAGGGTTAGGGTTCTTGAGTGCATTTGGGGAAGAAGATGAGTTTAAACATACTATATAAATATAACCTGTTACAACAATATAACCAAATCTGATACTTGGTCTAGTGGTTAGTGTGGATAACTTAGAAGAAAGCAACTCAGGTTCGAACCTGGTTGCCCCCATATTTGTGATTTTATTTTTTTCCCTTCATTTATAATTTATAATCATATTATAGATATTTATAATACCTATAAACTTAGAATATTCATAATAAAGTCATTTTTGCTCCAAAAATTATAAAAATTTAGGAGTAGCTTCTTGACACCTCATAGAAAACTATCTCACTTTTATTTTCAGAAAAATGTTTTATTTTTATATTTTTATTAATTTAAATTGTTTTAATCATAATTAATTGATTAAAAATTCATTTTTAATGATTTTGATCTCAAAATTTTAGGATAATTATCTCTTGGCATTCTAATCTGAAATAAAAATTATTGGGTTAGAAAACATTTATTTTAATGGATTTTCCTATTTTTAATCATATAAACATGATTTAATCTCATTAAATCAGTTTTAAATATAAATAAGTTTATAAAAATTATGAGAAAATTATTTTCATTTATTTACATCAGAAATCACCCATTTTCTACAAAAATAGTATTTTTGGATCACGTATGGTATTATTAGTCTTATTTACGTTTAATTAGACATAATAAAACATTTATTTATTTATACAATTTAAACATCTATTTTATAAATATTTTTCTTATAAAATAGAAATACTCATATGGTTTAATGTCTTTATTATCTTTGGTTGGATCATTGTGTAACTCAAAATTATTTATTTAATTATTTATGATTATTGTGTTTATTTTAATTTAGTTAAAGTAACTAACTAAATTATTTTGTCTTAATTATTCAAACATATTTTTTTTTCTAAATATTCAATAGGTAATAATTATATTTTTAAACCATATTTACAACCTTTCATATATTATTTGTGATATACAACTTTTACATTAACGCGACTGATCATAAAAACTCTAATTCCCCAAATCGACTTAGCAAACCCTAATGCCTTAGACTCTAGTTACCTTAGACTTTTTAGACATTTCCTTATTAGTATGCTTACACATTATAGGTTGAATTCCTCGGAATTCCCATTACTTGGCTCACGACCGCTTAAGTTGGATTTTGCTCGCTTTCGCAAGCGGTGAGTATATCTTTCCCCTTTTTACTGTTTTACTACTTTGGGGTGACTCGTGTACCTATATATTAATCAAGTTTCAATTTCTTATACTTAATGCAATTCTCATGTGTGTTTGCTTTATGTTAATTGGTGTGTCTATGACTTGTCAAAATCATTAACCGCTGGGCGGCCTAGCTTTTCAATGAATAGTACTATGGTATACCCCCTTGAGACTCTGTTGAGAGAATCTTGGTCATTGTCTTGTTAATTCATTATTCAGTTGCTTAGTCATGTGTTAGTCATTATTCTTATGTTTGGTTTTGAACGGATATTACTTATTACATAATTGCAAATGGTACCGCACATGAATTGCTAAACACTTTTCTACTATATTTATTTAAACAGGGTATGCTCACCAATACAATTTTTGTATTGACCAAATTATTTTGTACATGTTTCAGGTTGTTTTGAGACGCTTCTTTTAGGCTTTTGGATTTTATATTTCAGTCTTGTCTACATTGTATCTTAGCTAGACTTGTCACTTTAGAATTATTGTATCCTGTAATTTTATTTCAATGTAATAAATTATTTAATTAATGTATTCAAATTTACACTTTAGTCCATGAGCTATTGAACAATCGTCACTACGTGACACCTCGATGTTTCCGCCATCGGTTGGGGTGTTACACTAAGTGCAAGGGGTAATTATTGAAGCCTAGATCTAACTTGATATGCAAGAGTTGAAATGGAAACTAGGCAGATCTTCTCACAAAGCCTCCAACCTAGCAATCTAACAATCTAGACATACCAACAAGCCCTCACCTCATAGTTATTGAACTTGGAAGAATACCTAGAATATTCTAACCAACAAATATCACTCCTATGGTAAACTCGCGACTATTGACCATAAACTAGTTGCTACACAAAGTCTACAACCTAACTAGCACTCATACATGAAAGACATTCACAAAAGTGCAAGTGGAGTGAATAAATGACAATAAGAAAATAATAAATACGCATATACACCAGATCTAGAGAAATCAAAATCTTTACTGAATCATAAATCCAAAACACGTTCCAAACACCATAGAAAAAATCAAATCAAAACATAGTTATTTGTCTTGGTCTAGGTAGCTATAAAAGTTTTAGCCACAAATCATTTTGAAAAAAGAAACAAAGCCAAATAAAAATTCAGCAATCATGGTCTAAAACAAAGATAATAAAGGAACGAAAAAACCGAATGATTGACACCCGAATACTCGCTCCCTGGCTTAGAACCTTTGATCCTTTGCTTGAGTCTCTCTTTGTGTGCTGTCGATCTCCAACTCCAAATAATATTTGCTCCGCTGATTGTCGCTTCCTATTTATCTTGAGCGGCCCTCCCTTCTCGAATGAATGATAATAATCCTTTTATAATATTTGCCTTTTTCTCCAAGACATGGCCATGGGCCTTGAGTCACGAAATTTTTTTTGTTTTTCTTTTAAAATTATTATTATTATTATAATTATAATCAAATATACTATTATTATAAATATTAATATAACCCCATGCTTTAGACTCGGGTGTTCTTGACTTGACCAAAGTTACTCGTTACGCTCCAACGTCCATGAACACCTACAAAATATAAAATAAAATAGATAAATACTAAAAATGACACAAACTAATAACAATCTATAAAAACCTATACTAAATAAAATAGACCGGTACAAGCCTAAAACTAAAAAAACACTATCTAAACGACTCTAAAATTATACAAACTTTACACTGGAAATAGATATATTTTACAATACATCATGGAGCATGCATGAAGAGGCAGACTTGTTGAACAACATAGGCGATGTCTGGTCTGGTGATAGTAAGATACTGAAGTGCACCAGCTAAACATCGATAAAGAGAACCATCTTCAAAGGTGGAGCATGTGTCCGCACTAAGTTTGGAGCCAGGCTCGACTGGTGTGCTAGCGGGTTTGCAATTTGACATGTTAGCACGAGACAAGATGTCGGCATCATATGTTGACTGAGATAAGAACAACTCATTAACTTGTTTGGTCACGGATAATGGCAGGCATGACGTTAGAGTTGGCGGGCAAGGACGGAGGAGGCATCACCGGATGTTTGTCAATAAGGGTTGTCATGGTAGATTCCCCAAAAGGAGCAACCCCACTGGAACACAACACCTTGACAGCAGTTGTGAAGTGACCGTCCCTAACTTTCCTTAGGCATTGTTTGACATTGGGGCTCTCTTCAGAAGGCTCAACCCCCCTTACATCCTGGATAAAGAAAACACCTTCCCCCGCGCTATCAAAAAGGGAAGAAACCGAATCTGCAAACCAATTACCGTCTTTCCACAAGGGAAGCGCTTGCAAGATGCTACTACACTGCAAGGATTTCCTATTCCCAGACCTCCGCTCCTGCCTAGTGGACGGTTTAACAACCCGCAGGGTACACCTCGGCAATTAAAGCAATTTGACCCAACTTTCTACAGACCCTGGAGAGGCCACCACCTTTCGTAAGGCACCTGTCAGAGCTTAGGCAAACGCCAATCGACAGCTTGGGGGAATGCTCTTGACAGTTTGAATGGGCAGAGAGAAAACCCCTCCTGAAGGACCCGATTCCATATCAACAGTCACATAACAAGGTTTCTGAATCCCAACAATGAAATCTTCCACATCCCCTGTATTCACAGAGAAGGAGAAGACATCATCAGTGCCGTGATTACACCTTTTCCTAAGAGCATGCATCACCATGCACCTCCCACAAAGCCATTTGGCCCCATCTTGAAGGGTGCCCCCAACATCCATAAAAAGGTCCAAGTCTTGAGATATGGCACCTTTTAATGACGCCTTTCGATTTTCTGTCTTGAAATGCAGACTCTGCATGTGCTTGAGAAGGCGTAAAAACCCCAAAGACCCCAGTTTACCATCTTTACACTCATGGAAATACTTGAAGGGGCATGCTCTAAGCCTACTGCTTGAGCCAGGGCCCGAACCTCATAGTTTACCAATCCGATCCCTTTTTTTAAGAGCCATAAACACATCCAAACCAACCCAAATAAAAAGCAAGAAAAATCCAAAGGACCCCTACTCAAGGCGAGGTGGGGCAATATAAACAATGAAAACAAGGGCTTAAAACTTTAGGCAAACATTAGGAAAGTAGGGGCAACTAACAATTGCTCACCTCCTACTCATAAACCGCAACACACCTATTTTACACCATCATACTATATTATTATTATTATTATTATTATTAATATTATTATTATTATTATTATTATTATAAAAGGACAAAAGTCAAAACATGGAATCCTAATATATGATCTGAGCTCTCAAACCACTATTACAATTATATATATATATATATATATATATAAAAGCTTCTTTAAAAAAACTTTTTTTTTTAACTATATCACAAGCCCTCAGGATTTCTAATTCTATTTTAGAAGGAAAGAAGAGGGATAGGTCGAAAGGGAGGTTATGGGGGTCAAAGGTCGAAGGAAGGTGGTAAGATTTGTAAAGGGTCGAATGGATGGGAAAAGGAGGCGAAAGGGAAGACAGGGAAAACAGGTCGAATGAGGGCAGACAATGTAACACCCCAACCGATGGCGGAAACATCGAGGTGTTACGTAAGAATGAGTATACAGTAGCACATGGTAATCCAAATTTTAATTGAAATAAATTTAAATTGCAAATATCCAAAAATAGAAATACATAAGAGTTTTAAATGTGGAAATCTAATACATCACAAAAGACCAAGCAAGCATAGACTTCAAATTATTCTTCATGGAAGTACTCTAGTCTTCATGCATCATTATTTCCTGTTGAGTTGTAAAACTGGGGGGGTCAACTAGAAGTTGGTGAGAATACATAATCCATGTTAAGCAAATAGTTTAAGTATAAAAGTCTAGCAATTCATATGTCAATCGTAAATTTAAGTCTACATGAATAGCATAATATGTTGAATCGACATAATCAAACCTCCGACTAGTTTAGGTCCATCCCGTCATCTACGGTTCACCTTAGTAATATGTTGGAACGATAACAATCACCCATGCTACCTATGTAGGAGGTACGCGTATCCGGGTGGGGTTGTCAATCCAATAGATCTATTATTGAATATCGCCGGCTTGGCCATAGCTAATGATTATGTAATGTTGAAACTCGTTGAAACTCGTTGAAACTGTTGTAGACTAATTCATGAGGCAATAAAGTTTACTACTAGACATACATGTTGAATTGCTTAAATAAAATGTTGCAAGTATAAAGCATCGCATAAACATGGTTACGTAAACTCACCTTGGTATAGTATTAGGTATTGAGGAATAGTATAAGTGTAGCCCAATAGATTGCCAAGTATTACCCTATGTATAAGGCAACAAATAAGTCTAAGTCTATCTAGTCTATAAGTATATTCTAGGGTTTCGATTTGGGGATAACCAATTGTTGAATTTATAATAAAATGCTTAAATAAATAAAGGGAAATTTGATAATTAAATAATTGAAAGTCTTTTTAAAAAATTTGAATTTAGGATGTTCACAATAATGTGTTTGAAGTATAAAAATAATTTTTATAAAATTATTTTCTTTAAAATAGATTTTTAAATCTATTTATTACAATTTGACAACATTTAACTTTAATATTTAAAAATACTAAAATTAAAGAATTATTATTTTAAAAATTATATTTCTGTTCTAAATATTCAGAAATAAATTGTATAAAATTTTGGTGCAAAAATAATAAAAATTGAATTTATTATGATTTAATTATGATTAAAACTAACAAAAATTGATTAAAAATATAAAATAAATGATTTTTCAAAATTAAAAATCATTTCAGTAAAGTATATCATTGTACAAACTCAGGATAATTTTTGTGTAAATTTATAAAATTGTTTTGATATTTTAATGGATTTTTATAAATATAATAGCATAAAATTGATTTAATTATTATATATATTAAATAAATTAATTTCAGAAAACTAAAAATTGTGGGTAAAACTTTTACATCAGATTTGTTAAAAATAATTTTTTTAGAATTTATAAAAAGGTTTTAATAATTAAAAATGAATTTACAAGATTAAAGGTATAATATATATATATATATATATATATATATATATATAATTGGTTTGTTTTTAAAAATGAAAATAAAAGAAAAAGGGGCGCCATGGCCGGGACTCGAACCCGGATGGCTGTGGTTATAAGCATCAGTCACAACCACTTGGCCTAGGCCAGTGGTTGTGATTACCTCTGTTTTAATTAAATTAAATACACGATGCTGAAATCAATTTATCCCCAATTCAAATGCCACGAACCCTAGTTT
Source organism: Ambrosia trifida (assembly GCA_028751855.1). Taxonomy (NCBI): domain Eukaryota; kingdom Viridiplantae; phylum Streptophyta; class Magnoliopsida; order Asterales; family Asteraceae; genus Ambrosia; species Ambrosia trifida. The sequence goes on from CM054129.1 coordinate 13,381,691, forward strand.
CTGCAATTGATTGATTCACTCATCAATAGCCCAATTAATCATGGGGCTATTGATGAGTGATCGCCGATGAACAAAACCCACTGAAAAAATCAAACTTACAAGTTTGTTTTGAACACGATTGAATGGTCAGACCACAAAGTCAAAATTGTATTCGCGAAGAACAATCAGAGTATAATAAAGAAGATTGGAGGTTGAGAAAGGATTAATGGCGAGTTGTGAAGGCTCGCAGAGGATCAATTTATAGTGTGGATCACTGGATCGATGAATTGGCAAGGTTTGACCACTAATCAATGTCATACGCGTAATAGGTTCAATTGGTTAACGATTGATTGACAATTAGCGTGTTGCTTACTCACTGATGGCCGATAATCAAGTATTGTTGCCAAAAATGGATCAATTACGAGTTAAGATGGTCGATTATAGCAACTCGCGTCCCACAGTTGACTTTTCAAGTCAACTGTGAAGGATTTAAATCAAGTATATAATTATATCACGCTGGGATTCATTCAGATGTGAAGGCCAGCCCAGCTGGTTTGATGGTTGTGTGGTTTGGGCCGGTCTTGGGCGCGGGTTCGAATCCCGGCCCAAGCAGTTTATTTTTTTGTATTTATTCAAGGTTTAACCATATAATATTAATAATATATATAGTATTAGGGTTTCAAAAAATGCGACAAAATAATTATTACACACAAGAATATCGAAACTTGACGTTTTATTAAATATGATAGTGTAACGTACAAGTTTAAAATGCGAAATGTTACAGACAAGGACAAAAGGTCGAATGGGTTGGGTATGTAGGTTTGAAAATGTGACAGTTAGGGTAGGAGGAAGGTAACCGGTGAAGGGTTAGGGGAGGCGGTATGTAACCGGTTGTGAAGGTGGAGGTAACAGGAGGAGGTTTTGGTTTGGGCTTTGATGTGTGATATACAGAACCCACAAAAGTATGGTAAGGGTTGGGTCGGGTCGGTTGATGGTTCGTGGTACCGATCGGGTTGTGGGGTTGGGTTGGATCGGTGTTGAGGTGGAGGAGTGGGCGGTGACGTTCTGATCGATGGAGGCGGAGGGTGGTGATCGTTCGGTGGTGGAAAGGAAGGGTGGGAGATAGTGGAAAGAAAGGGTTATAGGGGAAACATCGATATTATATTATTAAAATAATTTTCATTAACTAGCCCAAAATAGCTACGAGTTTGGGTCTAGACCTCTAAAACTCAACACTATTTCATACCTATTCAAGTTCGAATAATTAGGCTCTCTCTCCCAGTGGATTATAATACACACACAACCAGGACAAACCTTCTCGGGTTGCCCCTTTCACCCAAAGTCAAACCCAACCTCAAGAGGAAACCATCTCAGTAGTGTAAAACCTCCTACCTCACTCATACCCAATAGGGATCGAACCTGGGTCTTCTTGGAAAGAACCCAAGATACCCAACCACATGAGCTAGAGATCATTGGCAGAGTTAAAATTATCTACTTAAATTCGATTTCAATCAAAAGAAAAATCTACAACTTTTACTTAAATCTACCAAAACGATCTATATCTTTTTAACATCTTTTTTAATGTCCAGCAAAGGCCGGTCATTGAGGGATATGTATAGGAAAAATGTCATCCACACTCGTAATCATAGATAGTAGTGGCGAAGCTTAGAGATCGAATCGGCGGGGGCCGAACTCATTGTTTTATCGGTAGGGGCCGGAAGATCAAATAGGTGGGGGCCCGACTCAATTCATATAAATTACCTACGAAAATCGCAAATTCCACCACTGCGCCAAAAAAACGGCAAGGGCGGGGGCACATCTGGGCCTCCACTATGCTTCGCCCGTGGCAGACAGTGTTGGTGACGTTGCTCGTTTTCAATTCCAAAGGAAGTCCATTGCTTGAAGGCTCACTGTGGTAAGTGGTAACACCTCCATCTCACCCGTGATATTTTATCACGAACGAGACTTCAACCGATAATCTTGTTTAAAGAAAGTCATCTAGATACCGTTAGCTAGAGGGTCCCCCATCGGTACCACAACGATGCATATCATCCATCAAAAACCTGAGAACAAAACACGTGTCCCTCACCTGCATGCAGACAACTCACCACCACCGTCGTTCACCAGTAACAGCAGTAGCAGAAACCCTTTTGTCTTCGTCTTCCCTCACCGCTTCACTTATTCTCATCATCATATATCCACCCATCAACTCTATCTCTTCCCTCTCTCTCTACCTCATCTGTTATTGCATATTATGACGATGATGGACACAATCAACTCCGTCCTCAATTGGGTTGTACCGCCAGCAAGTCTGGTCATGCTAGCTCTTTCATGGCCCACGCTTACCTTCATCAACACTTGTGAAAAGATTTATTATTCTTACTTTGTTGATCAAGATTTTGGTAACAAAGTTGTCGTTGTTACCGGTGCTTCTTCCGGAATCGGCGAGGTTAGTGTTAGAATTGTTTGTAAACCGTTGAAACTGACCGAACCGGCTAAACCAAAGAAAATCGGCCGGTCTGGTAAATTACGGTTCGGTTTGACGGTTTGAGTGTTTACGGTCTAGGTTTGAAACTTGGAACGGGCCGTGTGAACCGAAACTAATGATTTAACATTTTTAACTTTTTTTTTTTTTTTTTATGGGAGTTTAGTGAATAATCTTTATGTTTGCTTTAGATTCAATACAAAATTACTCAAAAATAGTAAAACCATGAAAACTTGATGGTTTAGCCTGTAGAAAGAACCGCCCAAACCGAAGAAAGCCAACCGGTTTGCACGGTTTGAAAGATGTATGATCCGGTTTATGGTTTTGTTTTAACGGTTTGATTGTTTATTGTCTGAAAATTGGAACCAATTTGGACGGTTTGAAATATGTATGATCCGATCATGGTTTGGTTTTAATGGTTTGAGTGTTTATTGGTTGTGTAACTAATTAAACCGACCGGCAACCCTTTGGCATTCATCATTATTATCTTTTTTATTTTAAGTATATAAAGCTATATGTATACTATATTGATGAACAATCTTTATAACTTTTTATTACAAGGTTATTATTTTAGATATTTTTTTTTTTCAAAAACCGGTAAAATCGAACTGTCAACTGCTAAACCTACGAAAACTGGCCGGTTCGGAGGAGCAGACAACCCTGGTTAGTTCGTTTTGTATTTTTCCAAGACTGTAGTTACTAGTTCGGCTCAAAATTTCGTCAAAACCAGCTAAACCGGACCATGAACACTCTTGGTTGTTGGTTGGTGTGTGGCTATTATTGCGATTAATTGTTTGTATGATGAGCGTATGTTTATTTTGCCTTTTTTTGAATATCGTTAGCAAATTGCGTATGAATATGCAAAGAGGGGAGCAAATCTTGTGTTGGTGGCCCGGAGAGATCAAAGATTGCGTGGGATCAGTGAGAATGCTAGACGATTGGGTGCACCGAATGTGTTGAGAATGGCGGCAGATGTTGTCAAAGAAGAAGATTGTAGGAGATTCATCAACGAGACAATCAGTTTTTTTGGGAGAGGTAATTTCGTCCTCCACTAAATGAATCTCTTCATTGACATGAAACTGCTTATATATGTAATTATTACAATTTTGGGATGCAACAATCGACACAATACTCTAAGTTGTTATATTTAATTGGTTATGATTAAACGAGTTGCGTTCACGTTAATATGTTTACCTGCTCACTTGAACATGCATGTCCCTGTTAACATGTTTAATTAAATAGGTTGATATACTAACTATTTATCACTGTTTTAAGTTTTAAATCACTTATTACAACTTGCCAAACCAATCTAAGCCATTTAGATATTGCTACAACATGATTGTAACACGTTGGACTTGTTTTAATAATAGATAGGTTTGACATGAATAACATATGGTTGTGTTTGGGTTCAAGGGTTAAGTGGCCAACTCGACATGATTAATGCCATAGGTTAAATACACAGATTTTGCTTTAGAAATTAGCTTTGGATGGTCAGTTCCATATCGCCAATAATCTAAGTGATCACCCTAAGGGATAATAGTAAAATCACATGTTTACCCTTTCTTAACACGAGTTCTAACAAAAATTGTAAAACGTGTGCATGTAGTTACTCTTTATAATCTAAGGGGGTGTTTGGGATTGATTATTCAAAACAGATTATGCGTTTTGGAAAAGTAGGGGTGGAGCTGCTTATAGATTATTGCGTTTTGGTAGCCTAAAAAACTGATTATCTGCGTTTTCAAAACGCAATCCAAACACTAAAAACTGATTATCTGCGTTTTTAAAACGCAATAATCTAAAAATCAGATTTAAAACGCAATCCCAAACACCCTCTAAATATGGTTAAACACTTAAAAGTGCTTAACTTCTAAAGCACTTTTCATTTGTTGATTACATCTTTTTTTTTATCTCAACATTAGATAAAAACGTAACACTTTCTAAAGTAAAGTTTAAGCGCAAGTTCTTAAGGTCATTTGGTCTATAATATTCATTTGAATTATAATATGCATTTCGAGGGATGGTATACATAATTAGGTGAAACGGAATTGGAATAAGTTACTTTTCGACTTTGAATGTGATATGAACCTTGTATATAATCTAGGAAAACACCGATTTCTAGATTGCATTAGTGTGAAAGGTATGAACTAGGATTTTATTGAAATGGAAGAGAGATAATTGCATGTCATGTTGGCACATTATCATTTCAAATTATTAATCTAATTGTATATGTTCCATTCTTTGCAGTCGATCATCTAGTAAACACGACAAGCTTAGGGCATACCTTCTATTTTGAGGAAGCAAATGATGCATCTGTGTTCCCTATGTTAATGGTATAACTTGAACTCAAAAGGACTTTTCGACTTTTAATAGATGGATTTTGTACTATTTCTTTTGGTTACATTTCAGGATATCAATTTTTGGGGGAATGTATATCCTACGTATGTAGCTCTACCGTACCTAAGACAGAGTCGTGGTCGGATTGTAGTTAATGCTGCAGTTGAGAACTGGCTACCTCTCCCTAGGATGAGCCTATATTCCGTAAGTGCATTTGTCCAATAATGATGGTATATCAGAAGGGTTAGGGTTGGGTGATGGGTCAAATCCGTTAATTTTTTTATATAAAAATCAAAATGGCTTGATCTGAAAACACTTTTTTGTCCTACATTTACTACTATAAATAAGTAGCGTGTTAAGTATAATTACGGAAAGTGATAATCTAATTTATATACACACTTTAGATTATTCTAAACTCATTTGACAAGCTTATTATTCCATCTTGTTGGCCTATCATGATCTTATGCATTTGACCTCTTTATCTGTAAAAGTAGAAAAATATGCTTGCAAAATGTCGTGTCATCAATGTTATATTTCTCGCTCGATCCTTGTGTTTTTCCTTCTAATATATGATATATTATTGGCCAGGCAGCCAAAGCCGCTCTAGTAAACTTCTATGAGACATTGAGTTACGAATTGAACGGTGAAGTTGGAATCACAATTGCTACACACGGTTGGATTGGAACAGAGATGACCCATGGGAAATTCATGCTAGAAGAAGGCGCAGAGATGCAATGGAAGGAAGAAAGAGAAGTAAGTTTGTCGATATTCCATTTTTTTTTTACAAATGCTAGTAGATGTCACACTCGTATTACTTAACAATCTGCTTACGAATCTTCAAAGTAGAGGTGGCAATTTTGGGCCGATTACTAATTATAAGTTTATTTGGGTTTCATTTTAATTTTAACAAGTTGAATAAATAAAAAATAAAAAAAGATTGTGGGCAATGCAATCATCTTCAACACATTGATTAGTAGTAAAAACTAGAAGATCAACTTATAAGTGTTAGTTGAAACTGGTGCTTACATTGTGTTTGTTCCTTATGAATTATGATACCAAGGTACAAGCTTCGGGTAGTCCGGTGGAAGAGTTTGCAAAATTGATTGTATCAGGCGCTGTTCGAGGAAGTGCACATGTGAAATTCCCAAGCTGGTACGACGTGTTCCTTTTGTACAAGGCGTTTGCACCTGACGTGCTGACGTGGACATTCCGCTTGCTTCTATCACCCCAAGGCACAAGAGCGACGACTTCTTTCATTGGTACAGGAAGACCTCTTTTAGAAGCCCCGTCCCCACCAAATCGGAAAACCGTGGTCCAGTACACTTCTGTTCCTCGAATCCAACTTGTTGAATGAAGACAGGACATCTACAATCTACAATTTCAATTTGTTTATGTTGTTAATGTTGTTTTTTAAAGAATGGGCTTGAATACTATTTTCTGGTTAAGTTGTTTGAATAACAAAAGTATGCATATGAGTTGCTAAAAACAGACATGTAAACTTTATATATGGATTTAGTGTTACTTCTCGGTCGAACCAGTGCAGTGGCGGATTTAGAAAAATAACAAGGGATAACATTTTATCAAAAATATTTTAAGGGGTAACAAAAAATTTGTTTTAGGGGTAACATATTATAAAAATACTTTAAAAACAAATTTTTTCCACTTCGCCAGGAAAATCAAGGGGTAACGGATGTCCCCCTGCTTCTACTATAGATCCGTCACTGAACCAGTGTAGTTCAGTTAAACAGTATTAGTAAAAGATTTGTTCATGTAAAAGATTATGATAGACCCACGTCCTCCAATTCAAAAGAAATAGCCGTTGTTGATCCGAGCCAGCTTGATGGGTCGGACCCGGAGACTAAACCGACCCAAGCTATGTGGGTCACCATGATCCAGATTGCCAATTGACTGCTATGCAAAGTTCACGCCAAGTTGTTTTTTTCCCGCAAGTTTTATCTCTTTATTTTCCCGCAATTTTATTTCCTTTAGTTGTTTTTCCAGTAATGTTCCTCATTTAATGGGGAGTTAGTTGTTTTATGTTCCTTTTTATATGGCATGAACAAATGAATAAAATTTCATCAGAAAAATAATTTCAGTTTATCTTCTCTTTTGAGAAACCTTAATTCCATTGCTATTCCTACCTTGGCTAAGTGGGAAGGTGTCCTGTGGAGTCTAGATAGAAAGTGGGTGGTGATCTCTGTATCTCATTTTTCTGTTTGGAATAGCTTTTCGAGTAGGCGAGTGGTGTAATCTGTATCTCGGTTCTACCCGTTATTATCCGTTGAAAGATTCAAATTTGAAATTCTACGCCTCTGTATATCATTTGGTATCAGAGCCTAGGCTCGATTGATCAACAAAATGGATACTCGCAGTAGTGCAGAATTGAAGAAGGCTATTGAAACTCTAGAGGCGGAAAAGCTGGAGATGGTCCAACAAATGAAACTCATGCAAGAGCAGATCAAGGAACTTTCTGTGAACCGCAAGAATGATTTTTCAGATCGAGACGAAAGCGACATTGAAGAGAAGGGGGACGAACATTCAGTCCATGGAATTGAGTCTAATAAAAAATGAGGTTCTGGATCGTGGTATTCAAATGACATCAAAGTCGATATCCCTGAATACGATGGGAGACTCGACCCCGACGAATTCATCGAGTGGATCCGAACTGTTGAACGAGTCTTCGATTATCGCCAAACATCAGAAGTGAACAAGGTCAAGCTGGTTGCTTTAAAACTGAGGAAGTATGCGTCCACATGGTGGGCGAATGTTTGCACCAAAAGAGAGCGATCGGGTAAAGGAAAGGTGAAGGATTGGGCAAAAATGAAGCGGTTTATGAAAGCGAAGTTCTTACCCTCCTACTATGTTCAGGCTAGTTTCTCCCAGTTGCACAATATTAAACAAGCGAGTCGACCGGCAGAAGAATACACGCGGGAATTCGAGTACTTGATTATGAAGTGTGACCTGCCAGAAGATGAACCACAGACCCTAGTTCGATATTTAGGGGGACTCGACAACCGTATTGCTAATGTAGTTGAGTTGTATCCATATGCTACTTTAGAAGAATTATCTATGTTGGCTCATAAAATTGATCTCCAGAATAAGATCAAAGGGAAGAATGATGTTATCCGGAACAACTTTAAGTTCATGACTACCAATACCAACCCCACCCAAGCCCAAACACCAACTCTGCCCAAGCCTAATTATCCAACCGAAAACCCTTCCGGTCAACCAAAACTTCCTAGACGATGTTTTAGATGCCATGGCATGGGACACATAGCATCAGAGTGCCCTAACAAGAAAATGGTGATGTTTGTGACACCCCGCATTTTCAGGTTAAATACTTTTACTGAACTCTAGTTAACTTACATGTTCATACATGGCTAGATACTTAACTAGGGTTAGTTAAGTAGGTTTAACATATGTTAGAAGATGTTAACATATGTTATAAGTAGGAAAATCCTTGTTAAACACACACATGAGTCCTGTATCCCAAACGTTGGTGAATTATGTGACATACATAGCAATATTATATGCAATTGAATTATGGTGAAAATGAAGTACGTGCTTATGTGAATTACATGTTTTTGTGAATGATCGCCTAACTGAAAGGTAATGCGTAGATTATGCAAATTACGTGCACAACATGAGTAATATGCTATGTAATAATAAAAACAATGGTTTTTATACAATTTAGAATGGTTAATAATATTGGGTCCGGTATTGGGCTAGAACATGGTTAACGGGTCAAGTTAATGGGCTAGAAGGGCCCTAATACCAATTGCTTGGGGAACAAGCAAAGCCCTCTTATAATTAGGAGGCAAGGAAAAGATAAAAACCCTACCCCCTTGCCCCTCCTTGCGCCGTGCGAACCACCCCCACCCCCTCTCTCTTTGTTTTCAAGCAATCAAGTAATCCTTCACTAATCAAGCTAGTTCGGGTTTGATTTTAAGGCTCTAGGGAGTTTAATCTTTCGCAAGGTATACGTTCTTATGATTTTTGATGAATTATAATGATTGAAAAACTTTAAAAACCCTAAAAATAATATATGTAGAATCGCATGTATGTATGTGTAGGAGTTCTTGGATGTTCTTGATGATTTGATGATGATTGTTGTTAGTAGCCATGATTAGGGTTTTCACATGATAACATATGTATTTTGCTATGAATAATATGGTGTTTAATCAGTACTATAGATGTTATACATGTATTAGGGATGTTCATGAAAAATTAGGGTTTGTAGATTACTTGGGATGCAAGTTTAAGATTCTGGCAGATTCGTTTGAACGTGTTGTAGGGGCTGTAACGGGTTGGTAAATCGATTGTTTTGATGATTTATTTGCATGATTGTAATGTACAAGGTCTTAGCTTTTCATAATGGGCAAAACCACCGAATTTGGACATCGTTTGAGTCGTTTTTGGAATTTTAATTAATTAGGGGTCATATCAGATTTTCGGATTTGTAAATTGGGCTAACTTTAAATGGTCATAACTTGAGATTTACAAGGAGTTAGGTTATGAAATTTTTACAGTAGGTCAATACTGGAAAAATAGAGCTTTTCCAAGTGGATTCATCTCGTTTGGATGAATACACAATTTTTGAGAATTTCCCTACTAAACTGACCTGTTGAGGAAATTTTCTGGACATAGCTGTGTTGTACGAATTTTTATAATTTTTGTGTTTGGAATTAGGACAAAACAAAAATAGGTATTGTCGAGTGAATCCCAAATAAAATTCAGTAAAAATTTGGGACTCTAATTCATTCGTTAAGTATTTTAAATAAATTGTTTTTCACAGCGCACAATCTGTCCTAAAAACGCAGATTGTGTACGGGGTCTTTAAGTGACTATTTGGAGTTCTATGTGGTATGTAATTGACATGTACTTGTGTGGAAACTTGTATGAGATGTATTTGATGCATTAAACTGATAATAATTGCTATGATCACCAACGGGATACGTAGGACATACTTGAGCATGTAGAGTCATTAGGTGTCACTACACGGTTTTGAACTTTTAAAAGTCTTGGATAAACGAGTTACATGGTGTGTTGGTTACGCACGTATACTCACCTAGTGACATTTGTAATAGGGAGTCGGTAGCACGTTACTATTCGTGGAATTTGGATTTTCACTTGCGACCTAAGGTGAGTTTCACTACTCTTTTTCTCAAAAGCATGCGTCTCAGGTATGAGGCACTTTACTTAACATTTTCTAGTCCGGTTTGGGACTACTCACACATCCCGGGTTGGGATGCCATGGATCCTTATGAGGGTCGGTTACTTTGCTGGTTCGCAATTGTGTCCTTGATAAACTAAACCATTTCTATCATCTGTAAGTCCTCACGTACCGAATGAGTTGCCAGGGTTGGCAAGCGGGTTATTAGTTGATAGCGCTATTAGGTCTTACAAACCTCACACCGGCTCGGGGAGCGCGGGCGTGAACTATAACTTAACGAAACATTATCATTGTGGATAGACAATGATGTCAGGCATACGGCACACTTATGTGGCTACACGTACATAGCAGTTCGGTATATTCGGTTAGTTATCATGAATGGGTTAGCTACCCTTGGCATGCGATGAATTAGTGGTTACACGGTGCGGGGCACCAACATAACTTACTTACTTACGTGGTTTTGAAAACCCGCGCTTTTACATATCAAATTACTTTACTTTGTGAACTCACCCACTTTATGTTGACACACGATAGCATGCTTTTGCAGGTCTCTAGGTTCGGAGCACAATAGGACATGCATCATTGTGTCATGGGATTTGAACATTATTTAACTTATACTTTACTTTGCATTCAACGGTTTTATTTTGGGCGCGTTGTTTTGCGCATGAACTTAAATGGTTATGTTTGAATTACGCTTCCGCAATTTAACTGAACTTTTTGGTAAACACTAAACGTAAATTTTCATTAACGAACTAAATGGTTTGGGCATTTAGAGTCGTTCTTATGACTTATGGCTATGGGATCCTGGTATGTCACGCGTTTCGCGGTATAAACCCCGCAGTGGAAATTTGAGGGTGTGACAACGTTGGCAGACTTCGAGGCATTCGAGAACACCCCATCCCAGTACGACAACAATACACATACCCTTCAAACTGAAAACTTGGAAGAAGAGATACTTGGACCAGATGAAGGTGAAGTACTAGTAGTCCGACGTGCTCTTAGTAATACGCTACAACCAGAAGAGAATCAACAAAGGGAAGCCATTTTTCACACTAGATGCACCATAGCTGAAAAGGTTTGTACTCTAATCATTGACGGGGGCAGTTGCACCAATGTAGCATCACAAACTTTGATCTCTAAGTTGAATTTGAAAACTGAACCTCACCCAGAACCATACACTATTCAGTGGCTTAATCCTGGTAAGGGCCTCCGGGTTTCTCATCGAATTTTGTTGTCTCTTAGTATTGGTAAGAAATATGAAGATGAAATATGGTGTGATGTTATTCCTATGGACGCCTGTCATGTTTGCTAGGCCGACCCTGGTTGTTTGACAAACGAGTCATGCACGACGGGTATCTCAATACCTACTCTTTTACCCACCATAAAAAACGAATTACACTAACCCCTCTACCTACCATGAGCCCACCCAAGAAACAATTACCCTTAAGCACCCTACTCAAATCTGAGCAACGCGAGTTCACCATGGCTCGTGAGCTAATTCTACTTGGCCTAGATGATACAGAAGAAAAACCAACCAGTGAACCCCATCCTTTTCTTTCCCAGCTATTTCAAACCTATGGGGATGTGTTTCCTGCTGAGATCCCACATGGACTACCACCCCTCAGATCGATTCAGCACAAGATCGACCTGATACCTGGAGCTGTCCTCCCTAACAAGCCCGCGTATCGATCCAACCCACAAGATACTGCAGAGATTAGAAAACAAGTCGATGCCCTTTTAAGTAAAGGACTCATCCGAGAGTCTCTTAGCCCTTGTGCAGTCCCTACGTTGTTAGTACCAAAGAAAAATGGTGAATGGAGAATGTGTTGTGACAGCAGGGCTATTAATAAGATCACCATCAAGTATCGTTTCCCGATTCCAAGATTAAACGATATGCTTGATGAGCTTCATGGGTCCCGAGTTTTCTCAAAAGTTGACCTCCGTAGTGGGTACCATCAAATAAGAATCTTTGAAGGCGATGAGTGGAAGACTGCCTTCAAGACCAAGGACGGGTTGTATGAATGGCTCGTGATGCCTTTTGGTCTATCGAATGCTCCTAGTACTTTTATGTGACTCATGAACCATGTGCTTAAGCCTTTCTTGGGAAGATTTATTGTTGTGTACTTTGATGATATTCTAATTTATAGCAGAACTGAGCAGGAGCACCAAGACCATTTGCAACAATTGTTTGATGTTCTCGACCGGGAAAAATTATTTGGCAATTTAGAGAAGTGTGAATTTTTCTCTCAACAAGTGACTTTTCTGGGGTATTTGGTATCCAGTCAAGGTATTCAGGTGGATGAAAAGAAGGTACAAGCAATCCGTGACTGGCCAACACCTACTTCCATTCAACAGATTAGGAGTTTTCATGGTCTCGCTTCGTTTTATCGACGATTTGTCCAGAATTTCAGCACTATTGTCGCTCCAATGACCGAATTGACGAAACATAAGCATTTCGAATGGAATAACCAAGCCCAAGCTGCATTTGAAGAATTAAAGGAGCGACTGTCGTCAACACCCGTTTTGGCCTTACCTTGTTTTGACGAGGTTTTTGAAGTAGAATGCGACGCATCCGGAGTGGGAATCGGTGCGGTCCTTACTCAGCGTGGGCGCCCCTTAGCGTATTTTAGTGAGAAACTCAATGACGCTAAGCGACGGTATTCTACATACGATAAAGAATTTTACGCCATTGTCCGGGCACTCGATCACTGGCAGCACTATCTAATATCAAAAGAGTTTATATTGCATTCGGATCATGAAGCACTGAAGTACATTCAGGGACAACACAAATTACAGCCACGCCATGCCAAATGGGTAGAGTTTATGCAGGTTTTTACTTTCACAATCAAACATAAGGCTGGAAAACTAAACAAAGGTGCAGATGCTTTGTCTCGAAAATACTTGTTGCTACACACCTTGTGTCCTAAAGTCATTGGGTTTGAAGTTGTGAAAGATTGTTATTCTGTTGATCCAAAGTTTGGAGAATTGTTTTCTCGATGCCAAGTAAGAGCTGTGAGAGATTTCCATATCGTGGAGGGTTTTTTGTTCAAAGGTACCCGACTTTGCATCCCTAAGATCAGTTTGCGAGAGTCCTTGATAAGAGAGATTCATGAAGGCGGGTTAGCTGGACATTTTGGGACTGACAAAACCACCCTAATGATCCAGCAACATTTCTTTTGGTCAAAATTGGCCCGTGATGTCGACCACGTGATCCATCGATGTGCTACTTGTCATCGTGCGAAGAGTCGTTCAGCCCCAAACGGAAAGTACATGCCGCTACCAGTGCCTAAAGCCCTGTGGGAAGACGTCAATTTAGATTTTATAACCGGATTACCCCGTACCAAACACCATAAGGATTCTATACTCGTTGTAGTCGACCGGTTCTCAAAGATGGCGCATTTCCTTGCTTGCCATACCACTTATGATGCAGTCCAAGTTGCCAATTTATATTTTCAGGAAGTGGTACGTTTGCATGGGATACCCAAGTCGATAGTTAGTGATCGAGATGTTAAGTTTTTAAGTCACTTTTGGATTACCCTTTGGAAGAAGTTTGGAACGAAGCTTAAGTATAGCACCACTAGTCATCCTCAGACCGACGGCCAAACCGAAGTCACCAACCGAACCTTGGGTAGTTTACTACGGTCCTTGATCACGAAGAGTATCAAACAGTGGGATGAACTCTTAGCACAAGCTGAATTTGCTTATAATCGGGCGCCCCATAAAACCACTGGTTTCAGCCCTTTTAAGATCGTCTATGGTCATAATCCTTGTGCTCCCATTGATCTCGCGGTATTAGATATCACTGATCGTTACAGCCCTGAAGCTAGTCAGCTCGCCACTGACATTCAAGCCATACACAACCGAGTTCATGAACGCATAATTCAGATGAATGATAGAATTAAACAGCGGGTTGACAAAGGTCGTCGCAGCCTTGTATTTCGTCCGGAGATCTTGTTTGGGTTCATTTTCGCAAGGAGCGATTTCCGTCAAAACGACGATCTAAGCTCAATTCTAGGTCTGATGGTCCTTTTGAGGTTGTCTCCAAGGTTAACGACAATGCCTACAAAGTGGCTTTACCAGGTGAATTCGGTGTTTCAAGTACCTTCAATGTGGCCGATTTGCAGCCGTATTATGATCCGGATGATCCTATTCCGAGTTTGAGGGCAAACTCTTTTCAAGGTGGAGAGGATGATAGACCCACGTCCTCCAATTCAAAAGAAATAGCCGTTGTTGATCCGAACCAGCTTGATGGGTCGGACCCGGAGACTAAACCGACCCAAGCTATGTGGGTCACCATGATCCAGATTGCCAATTGACTGCTATGCAAAGTTCACGCCAAGTTGTTTTTTTCCCGCAAGTTTTATCTCTTTATTTTCCCGCAATTTTATTTCCTTTAGTTGTTTTTCCAGTAATGTTCCTCATTTAATGGGGAGTTAGTTGTTTTATGTTCCTTTTTATATGGCGTGAACAAATGAATAAAATTTCATCAGAAAAATAATTTCAGTTTATCTTCTCTTTTGAGAAACCTTGATTCCATTGCTATTCCTACCTTGGCTAAGTGGGAAGGTGTCCTGTGGAGTCTAGATAGAAAGTGGGTGGTGATCTCTGTATCTCATTTTTCTGTTTGGAATAGCTTTTCGAGTAGGCGAGTGGTGTAATCTGTATCTCGGTTCTACCCGTTATTATCCGTTGAAAGATTCAAATTTGAAATTCTACGCCTCTGTATATCAGATTATTTTATTTTTATTTGCATTTTTTAGGTTTTAAACTTGTAATTTTAGAGTTCTAAGATTTAAAAGATAAAAAATAACGCGTGCGGTCTTGTTCAAATTGATCTGGTGGTTTTTAAATCCATGTCGTGTTCAGGTTCATGTCAAAATTTCGCGTTCTCATCAATGCGCGAATACGGCCTAATTAATAACATAAACTGGAATTTTACACCGACTTGTACATAAACTGAATGAAGTCGGTGTAACTTTTCTAGAAATAACAAACATAATCGTAAAAGGCGCAAATTTATAACATATACAATCATGGGTTACATATATGATTTTTGAAACCAACATAACTCAATCAGAAACTTGGTAAACTGTATGAAAAAAAAAGTGACTAGTAAAGGGTCACTTGAAACAAAGAATGTACATCTAGTTTAAGGCATTGGTAGCAGCATAAAGAAAATCCAAGAAGCCTGTCCCCTTTAGGATCCCTTTACCAGTCAAGAGTTCAAAATCTAACAGCAACAAGAACCCGATTATCGCCGCTTTTCCGTTAATTATTTCGTTGTTTCTTGTAAACCCGAATCCTCCTGATCCCACCTCATCAACCACCATTCTTACCTAACATAAGAAAAACGAGAAATTATTAAACGTACTCGATTGAAATGGAAACGGGTCAAGTAGGTTGAAACTTGGAAGTCTCCCAATACATTCAAAACGCCTAGATCATCATAGCCGTTTTCATTCAAGTATCAGAGTATCGTTGTTGGGATAGTTCATAGTTGTTAAAAGATTAATCGTCTATAAATAAAGAAAATCAACTACGAAAAAGTGTATTATCTATTGACCCGACTGGTTTATGACCCAAATTGGCAAACGACCCATTTTGACCCATTACCCAATCCTTCAAATCCGGTTTATATAAATATGTCCTTATTTATATAAACATAACCTAAACTATCTTTAACTTTAAAGCGCTTATTACCTCGTCAACGTTGACATCAGTAGCAGTTATACCAGGTCTAGACATTCCACTAAAGACGATTTCTGCAGACGCATCTGATGGCGCAGATCCACCAAGACTTATGTAGATATTTTCACCATCAATTTTCACAGGATAAACAAACAAATTCCTCAAAGCAGGAGTCAGCGCTCTTAGAACCGGATTCTTTGGAAACCACTCTTTGATCGACCCGTTTCGCAACTCAAATGTGCTATCAGTTGAGGGACACACTATACAGCCATCCTGCACAAGATTCTTAAAATCAGTAGTAGTTACGCATATGCTGATGGCTGCAAAGTAAAGTGGAAGCAAGAAAAAAGATAATAAACTTCAAATAAATGGTACATTATTGCATAAGCTTAAGCCTTAGTATAGGGAAATTCCAAATTTGGTAGGTATCGTCAAATCTCAAAAATTAAAATCGCCAGACCAGAAACGAAACTAAAAGTCTAAGTAAACGCTTAAATTATGGAAATCCAAGATTCACATGTTTTGACATTCAAAATGGGATATATTAAAATTTCCAAATTTGGGGTAAACCCGTCAACCCCAAATTTGCGCTTTTGAATGATAAAATTTGGGTCTGCGAGCCTTAAAGGCCGACTATGGCCGTTTGACCAAGCGTCCATCTTGCTGAGACGTACATTTATTTTTAAGCCTCATAAAGGGAAAATTATTCCCGATTTAAGTTATGCCGTTTTCTAAAACAGTTGGTTTTGTTTCTAAAACTTGTTTTTGAAACTTAGAGTGTTATAACTTATAAATGTGTTGGCGCGCGAATTTGAAACTTGTTTTTGGAGCTTTTGGAAATTTTCGCTTATGTTTGTGTACACACTTGTAATCTCTTGTCATTGATAATCACTTTTGACCTTTTGAGTGTTTGGAATGTTTGGATGCAGTCAATCTGATTCTAGTTGTAGGGTTATTGTATGGTCAAATAACCTGTTATGTATAATCAGTTACAGGGAATGTTTGGGATCAAGTTTGATGCACATACTAACACCCTTTGAGAACCAATTGGAGATGGTAAATCACTAAATCATGGTACAATAATTAGGAGTGGCCATGTAAAACACAAGCTGAAACATGATAAGAAATTAATCAGATTTTGGGCTGTCATATCTAAACTGTTTAGAAAACGGGTCATGTTCCGGTTGACCAATTTAATGAAACAGGTCGTGTTTGGATTGATATGTTTAACCCGTTTAGTCAAACAACTCGACCCACTAACCTGTGTATGACCTTTTAAACCCATTTTTTATGGCCGACCAACCCAATTAACATGTTTACAACTTAATTATTACCCCAACCCGCTGAATAGACACATTTAGATAAATGGGTTAAACGAATAGCGTTGGGTAAAACTATTTAACCTGTTTAGACAAACAAATCGACCCGCCAATCCATCAACTTGTTTAATTAAACGAGTCGACCCACTAACCCATTTTTATACAACCCACACCCACCAACTGAATAACACGTTTACAACTTAATTTTTACCCCAACCCACCAACCCATTTGACACATTTAAATAAATGAATTAAACCGATCGTCTTTTTGGTAGACCATTTAAACTCGTTTAGTCAAACAAATCGACATGCCAACCTATTTAATTAAACATGTCAACCCAACAGCCCATTTGACTCTTTTATGTAAATATGTTAAACGGGTTGTTTTAAATGTGGTTGTGTTGGTGATACACAATATTAAATGTGTGCGGGTTTAGGTGCACTTTTCACACGAATAAAAAAATTGGTCGTTGTGAGGTTTGTTGGCGAGGACAATCAGATCAAACACAAACAAAGGATATTTGAGGGGACAAAACTGCGACACTTTCTATACAATCAAACCAACTTAAAAACTGACAAACAAATGGACAAATGAAAACATTAACCTAACCCCAATTTATAATAAAATACTTCAACCAACTATAATTTAACACTAACTCACATCATTATCTCTATTAATTAAATAAAACATTAATACTTTGTTTACGCTTCTGCACTACTTTAAACTTTTTGGTTAAACTTTAAACTTGATTTTTGAAAACGAACTAAATGGTTTGGGCATTTAGAGTCGTTCTTGTAACTAATGGCTATGGGGATCCTAGTGTGTCACTCGCCTCGCGGTATAAAACCTGGAATTTGAGGGCGTGACACAAACAAATGGACAAATAAAAACATTAACCAAGACCCCAATTTATACTAAAATAACCATATCAATCCTACTAAAATACTTCAATCAATTATAATCTATCACCAACTCATATCATTATCTCTATTAATTAAATAAAACTTCCACTATCGTCCTTCAACTTTCAACTCATACGAGCATTAGAAGTAACTTCCAACAGGGTTGAACAATTCAACCCGACACAATTCACACCCTTAAATTAACAATCTATCACCGCATTAAACACAACTAAAATTATAAAAACCAAACCTGAGTAAGCTTAGCATTAATCAAGCCTTCACTATACGCACCCTCAGCAGGCGACCTATTCTCAATAGCAAACACTTCATCTTTATACCACAAAAGCAAAATAGTCTCACCATCTTGAATAATAACTCTCCGTTCACCTTTCGGCAGTGCAGACAACGGAACAACCGGCACCCAGTTAAGCCGGTCGTCCGACACACTGGAAGAAGACACCTCAGTTGCTTTGCACACAATATTATTCTTGGTTGTTCGTTGTAATGCTAAGGTTGTTGTGGGCTTTGGGTTGTGGACCTGTTGGTGGGTTGTTGTGAGGTGGATACGGTGGTGGTGGTGGGGGAGGTAAGGGGCGGAGAGGAGGCCGGAGGTGAGCTTGGTGGCGGACATGGTTGGTGGTGGTTATGGAGATTGAATGAGTGATTGTGTAGTGGCATGTTATCCAAAAGGAAGAAAGATTGTGATAGTAGATGGTGGTATACGTATAGAGTTCATGACCACATAAAATGGATAATATTTTTTTATTATTATTTTGGGTAGATTGCAACCTTAATAATTGTTAGGGGAAAATCGGTGGCCTAGCTTATAGGAAAAAATTTCCATATTATGGGGGTATTCTACTGCCCCACGCTCATAGAAAAAAAAAAAAGTTGAGGTTTTAAGAGGATTAAGATCATTTTCACCGTTTTTAATCTGGTAATTTAACTAAAAATTATAATCTATATCTATATCTATATCTATATCTATATCTATATATATCTATACATATAATAAACCAAAGCCATTTTAATGACATGTCATAATATTATGCAATCTCTCTTTTGAGAGATGCCACATAGGATGTGATGTGGCAACTCTAGACCAATTGAAAAAAAAGAAATAATATGGTTTAACCTAATCTATTAAATACCTAATCTACTAAATGTAAATATTAAACCTTTATTATTTTTCTCCATCATGTTTTCTCCCATAACTTTTAAACGTTAATATCTTTTATATACGAGATTTTTTAAAGAAAAAAATTACACCAAATTAACGAGCGTTTTATTGTCTTTCCAACGAGTATCATAGTGCTATATAAAAAAACAGAGAAAAAAAAACGACTATTTTTTGTAACCCGACAGGTATTGTATCAGGTTTGGGATTAGTTTAAAAAAATTGTGGATTTGGGTCGGGCCTAGGATTAGGTGATACCCATGAATTTTTTAAAATAATAATATGATAACTTATGGCAGATATTTGTTTAAAATAAATAATAATAATAATAATAATAATAATAATAATAATAATAATAATAATAATAATAATAATAATAATATATTGGCAAGTCATTAATTATGTTGTCATATTAGATTTTTTATTATGTCATATTACATATTTTAACCCGGGACGCTCCCGGGATAAAAACTAGTTCTTTATATTTATATGTGAAAATGGATTTTAATACTCCCAACTATCGCCTGTTGGCGGATAATACTCCCAACTATCACTTTGGCCATTAGCACTCCAAACTTTCAACTTGTTTGCTTTTATTACTCCCAAACTAACTGAGGTCTAACCCGGTTAGTGTTCGTGGCCAAAATGTAAAAACCAAAACTTAAGGGACCCTTTAAATTTTTTTTATTTTTATTATTATGGCCAGATCTATCTATTGAGAGAGAGAGAGAGAGAGAGAGAGAGAGAGAGAGAGAGAGAGAAGCTAGAGAGAAGCTTCTCGATCGAAGCATTTTTCAGCGTCTATCTGGTGCAGGGTTTCCGGTGAAGGTGGTGGTGGTTTCCGGTGAAGGTGGTGGTGGTTTCCGGTTGTGGTGATTTCCGGTGAAGGTGGTGGTGGTTTAGAGAGAGAGAGAGAAGAGGGGGGGGGGGATTTATAAGTTAAAGGTTTAATGTCAAAATTGCCCCTTAAGTTTTGTTTTTTTATATTTTGGCCACATATAAGTTTAGATTTTTACATTTTGGCCATAAACACTAACCAGGTTAGACCTCAGTTAGTTTGGAGTGATAAAAGCAAACAAGTCGAAAGTTTGGAGTGCTAATGGCCAAAGTGATAGTTAGGAGTATTATCCGCCAACAGACGATAGTTGAAAGTATTAAAATCCATTTTCCCTATTTATATCTTACTTTAAAAACATTCCTCATCAGTTCCCCATATATATTTTTCTCACATTCTTTTTGGTTATTTAATTCTCTTTTTTATATGTATGTGTGTGAATGGATGAATGGGTGGAGCTTACGTATGATTAGGGGTGTTTGACCACTTCTTTTTTTTTTCTTTTCTATTAGTGTAGCATTTTCGTCTGAAAATTTTATATATATTGAATCTACCTCCCTAATTTAAAAGTCTCGTGACTTTCAGTATCCTCTGTACATGTGTTTAAGCAATACCGCTATAGGTGTGTACGTGAGACAAATGATATAGGGGGAGCAATGGCTTTTTTATATATTTGAAGGCGAGTGTGGTTTTTTCTAAAAGAAAAAAAAATTAGGGGTGGAGATAGAGATAGGGAGTATGATGTATTGATGTTTTGTAAGATTTTCTTTTCAATTACAAAGATGGAGTGAAGAATGACGGAGGGGATGTGAATGCTCTAAGAATTTATTTTGTGAACATGTTCTATTCGGATGGCTCCCTAGTTATGCTTACTGTTGATTTCTTCAATGCTTTTAACGTAGTTGACCGTACGACACTTCTCAGGGAAGTTAATTGTCGATGCCCATCCATTTACCCGTGGGTGCAGTTCTTGTATGCCCGGCATGCTAGGTTATACGTGGGTGATAGTCACATTGGTGCTACTACTGGGGTTCAGCAAGGGGACCCCCTCGGCGCCCTCCCTTTCCATGCTTGGTATCTAGATGATGGCATTATTATAGGTAAAACCGAAGACGTAGCGAGGGCACTCGATATTATTCGATCTGAATGGTCGTCTCTAGGGCTTATGCTTAATGTGCGAAAGACTGAGATTTTTTGGCCGACGTGCAATGGGTCAGCATCAACGCCGGGTTTATTTCCTAATGAGATAGGTAGGCCCGACCGAGGGGTTAAACTCCTTGGGGGAGCTGTTAGCCGGGATGCAGGTTATATACGCTCTTTGGCAACAAAAAGGGCTTTGCGCGCGGTTGAACTCATGGAACACCTACCGAAATTAAGAGACCCTCAAAGTGAGATTCTCTTACTGCGCTCATGCATGGGGGTTGCTAAATTAGTGTTCGGGCTCCAGACATGTCAGCCAGAGCATGTCAAAGAGGCGGTGTCCATTTTTGATGCAGGCCTTCGGGAGGCGGTTGAAAGCATTGTTGTCTGTGGAGGGGCACATTTTGGGGACCTCCAATGGAGGCTAGCATCCTTGCCTATGCGGCATGGGGGCTTAGGGATTTTCACGGCAGGGGATGTGTCAACATGCGCCTTTGTAGCGTCGAGGGCTCAGTCGTGGGGATTGCAGGACCACATCCTGCGGAGTGCTGGTGTGATGGGGTGGATTCCGACTACACCCTCGCACTTGGTAATATTAAAACAGTTCTTTCGAAAATTGATCTAGGCGGTTATACCGATAAGGAGACCGCCCCCAAGAAACCTCAACAAACCTTGGCGAGTGCTCTTTATGGTAAACACGTGCAGACTATGGAGGGGCAGTTTGATATGACTCCGCAACAAAAGGCAGTGTTTGCATGCCTTCAAGAGGCTCATGCTCAAGATTTTCTGACTATCGTGCCCATTGAAGGGCTTGGGTAGCGGATGTCGGCGATCGAATACAGGGCTATTCTCAAATACCGGCTCATGATCCCTCTGTTCCCCTCGGATGAACCATGCCCTATTTGCAAAAAAGCATGTCTGGATAAATTTGGCGAGCATGCGCTCCACTGCAAGGAATTGCCGGGGTTCAAGTACCGCTATGATTTGGTCAGAGATGTTCTATGGGACGTGTTTCGAAGTGCGGGGGTCTCAGCCAAGAAATAAGCACCGGTCAATTTTCTGACTGATCCGCGGGAGGGGAGATCTACCTTGCGTCCTGCGGATGTTCTTGTGTTTGGATGGGCTGGGGGCAAACATGCTTGTGTAGTTGTGTTGACCTGACAGGGTTTCCCCCTTGGTAGGCTTGCGAGACAGCGGCTTTGTACCGGGGCAGGCGGTTTTGAGGGCAGAAGCTAAGAATGTCGCTAAGCACGAAGCAACCTGTTTAGAGAATCAACATGTGTTCCTGCCGTTCGCTTTTGACACATTTGGATCTCTGGCCCCTGAGGCAGTACGGTTTCTGAAACGAGTGCAGAAGGTGGTCCACAATGACTCGCAGAGCCCTAAAAACCAATGGTTTGTGCTTATCATGATAGGTTTTGCGATTCAAAAGAAGATAGCGGCGCAGCTTGTTACCCGCTTACCCACCATCTAAATGTAACTTGTTTTTTCATTTGTAATCGAATACATCACTATAAA
This sequence comes from Ambrosia trifida, assembly GCA_028751855.1. NCBI lineage: Eukaryota > Viridiplantae > Streptophyta > Magnoliopsida > Asterales > Asteraceae > Ambrosia > Ambrosia trifida. The sequence goes on from CM054129.1 coordinate 13,404,242, forward strand.
AAAAAATAAAAAAAATAAAAGAACAATGGTTCATTTGTAGATTATACAGATTTGAAAATTTTGATGAATGGCAATCATTAATTTCACTTTCGTTGCCATCATAGGCGGAAATATCTCTAGGGAGTGAGCCCATCCGTTATGGTGTGGTGTGGTGGTAAAGGTGTTGGATTTTAAAAAGAAGGTTGGGAGTTCAAGCCTCATAAGAAGTAAAAAAAAATTGTGAAATCAGCCGTTAAAAAATCTCTAGGGGAGTGGTGACCTGGGTTACCCCTCAACTTATACGGAAAAGTGGAAAAAAATATTTTTTTATGTTTTATTTAAAACGTTACATCCCAAATAAATTTTACATTACCCCTGGATTTATTTTAGGTTACCTCTCCGGCCTCAATAACTTTCCTAAACTCTAAAAGCCCAACCAAAATTTTACTAAACTCTAACTCTAACTCTCTAAATCCAATGTCCTAATCCAGCAAAAACTCAAAGCCTTGGACCAATAATCCAACCCAAGTCACAAGCCCAACTCCCACCCACAAGTCCATAACCTAATGACCAATTTAGTTTATTACTTATAACATTGAAGCCCATAACTCTGAAGCCCAATTAGTTTAGTTAAAGTTTGAATGGGAAAAATTAGAGGTGCAAACGAGCCAAGTCCGAGCTCGTTTAACTTATGAAAGCTTGAGCTCAAGCTTGGCTCGATTTGAGCTTCGTTCCTAAACCTTGAGCTCAGCTCGTAGGTAGCTTTTTCAAGCTCAGGTTCGGCTTAGCTCGTTTATTATCTATTAGTTAAATTATATTACTTATAATAATTATTTTATATATAATTTAGATATTTTTCATAATTTTAAAAATATTTATTATATATATATATATATATATATTTAATATATTAATTAAAATTTATATAAACAGTGGGCTCGCTTAGTCTCATAAGCCGGCTCGAGCTCGATAAGCAAAGCACAAGCTCTAGCTCGTGTGACAATTGACAAAAATCCCGATACTATCCGTACAGTATAATAGCTAATGACAAGGTAATAGATATTTTGAATCAGATTTAATATGGTGATAATTAGAAAGATATTATCTGGAAATATGTGTTGTTTGAGATTTATTGGGAATTTTGATAGTCCCGTATCACTTAATGGTAAATTATCATATTAAAACATTGGTGATGACCCGACCAACGTTAGAAAGTTTAGTTTTGACTCGTGATGCTTGATTTGGTAGGAAATATTATTAGAACTAGTAGAAATTATAATTGAAGGTTTTTAAATCGTCTAGGTCCATTGGTTGCGCGTTTTGAGTTATGACGCGAAACTGAGACCCGGTATGGTAGGGAAACCTCCGGTATAACTAAACTAGCTCGAAATGGATAATTTTTATTGGGGAATATTATTAGTCGCAAAAGGGGTAAAAACCTTAAGTATTTAATATTTATGGATTTTATAAATTGCAAGATGGTGTATGTTATGTAATATGTTTTTATAAAAAAATAATATACCCCCCGTATGGTCCGCCCCACCCCCATATATAATTTTATTATTATTATTATTATTATTATTATTATTTATGAATTATGATTGCTTATTAATACCCAAGACACAATCCCAACACACACACACACACACGCTCAATCTTTACTTACACCATACACTACACACACTTAAAAACCATTCACATTCCTTCTTCTCCTCTTTCTCTCAACCGAAACCCCCCCCCTTTACCCTTATTCATCCCTTTTGTTCATATTATTATCACAATGGGCTTGAGAACTTGAAGATTATAACATCTTTGGTGATTAGAAAGCTAAAAGATTCAAGAAAATTAGAAACTTTCAGAAGGAAAAACCCTTGTTTCAAGAGTTCATCCAAGGTAACTTCTTTAACAAAAATCCTACTAAAAATCTTCATAGTTTTCTGTTTTGATTTAATATTCACCAAATAACTAAAGATTTTATACAGGGTTTTCTAAACTAAATCAAACGGGGAAAAGAATGGAGGATGTGTGAATGTATGTGCATGTGTGCGTGAGTGTGTACGTGTGTGTTTATAGAGTATTTGTTTTGTTGTTTTGATGGTTTATATGCTTAAATCCTTTGATTTTTGTTTTATGCAAGAAGGGTTTTCAAAATGATTATAAATCTGAAAAATTATCTTGTTTTGATGTTGTTAATGGGCTAAATAAGTGGAATAATAATAATATTAGTGAAACATGGATGGTTGATGTATAAGAATGTGTTTAGGTATGAGTTAATGATGAGTTTTGGATGATTTTTTGATACAAACTCAGGCCTGATTATAATGAAGTTTTAATGGATTTCATAAGCTTAAAATGAGGCATAACAAGTTTTAGTAGGATCTACACGCTTGAGAGACTTTGCATGTATGATCAGAACCCGTTTTTCGGCATAAAACGCCAAAATATAAGCTTTAGAAGTTAGTATTCTAAAACTGACTTGAAACATATTTTTATAACTTATTTTGATGAAAAATAATGTGTAATAAAGGAAATATAAAAGACCTAAGCCGAACGCCTAAGTATGCTTACTAAGACGCTGGAAATGCATGTTTTGGACAAATTTCGTGCACCTAGGATTCATATATTTAGGTCTGATGTAAAACAGCTCTATAAGTGTCAAATGTGACATAAAAATCACTAATTAAGGTACATTAGATATTTACCTTATTAATAGACACTTACAGTGCGAAACTATGTCGTGAAAGTCGTCCGAAATACGATTTTTAGGCATACTATTGTTAAATGTTGTAGCTAATGTAGAGCAGCAAAAATGGTCTTATATCATGGATTATGTGCATGTTCTATGATTAAAATTGACTTTATAGGAGAATTATAGGTTAACATGAAGTATTAGAAGTCGCTTAATGTGGAAATGGGCGTAAATGTGCCTTAAAGTGCTTCCGGTACTTAAGATCGAATTGCATGTATGATAGATTGTTAAGTGATTGAATGCTAAATGAATCATACGATGTCTAAACTTTACCGTTCGTCGAAATCATCAATGGTAGGGCTGCAAACGAACTGAACTTTCAGCGAACAGTTCATGAACCGTTCGGCGGGAAGTTCGTTCGTGTTCGTTCGTTTAATAAATGAACGAACACGAACAAAAAATTCCGTTCGTTTAGTTAAATGAACGAACATGAACAGAGGTCGCGTTCGTTTGTTTATGTTCGTGAACGTTCGGTAACGTGTTCTTTTATGATCGTTTGTGTTCTATAGTTTAGTAAGGTTTTTAATTTTTATACTTTTTTATATTCTTTTATTTTTATTTATCTTAATGTATGTCAATTCGATGTTATTCAAAAGTTAATATATGTCCGTTTGTGTTTGTTTCTATTCATGAACAGTTCTTTGTGTTCATGAACACTTATTTGTGTTCATTAATGTCTGTTTATGTTCGTGTGCGTTCATGAACAAAATTAACAAACGAACACGAACATGAGTGTTTTCTTAACAAACGATCACGAACAGAAAATCTCGTTCGGTAAGTGTTCATGAATTGTTCGTGAACACATAATTTTCTTAGCAAACGAACACGAACAAGGCCTTGTTCGTGTTCGTTCGGTTCGTTTGCAGCCCTAATCAATGGGTTAATAAGGTAAGGGATAATGGAAACTTCAACATTTTTGGGTTAACTAAGTCGAGGTAGTTTGGTGAATAACTTGATTAGACTTAGTGTGGTTGCTAAATTGGCCCTATGGATTTGGGATGTAGATAAGTGAACGATTGTATTGGGACTTGGATATTTCACAAGTTGTTGCATTGAGATGAGTTTCACGGCCCATTTTATTTTTAAATGTTTTTGAACGTTTTTTCAAATCGGGGGATTAACATGCTTGTATGATGAGTTAGACTAGAAATGTAGATCACTTGATGGCCTTAGGTCGGTGCGCCGGTGGGTATGTGTTACATGACACCAGTGTCCCTTCGGGTTGACACACTCCCTGCACTTCTTAATCATTAGCTCTTGGTTAGAGCCGTAGTTTATGTTGTAGATCTATTGGGTTGACGCCCCTTTTTTCTGACTAGAGGCGATGTCTTATGGGGAAAGAACGTAATCTTCAAAAAGTCTCTCTTGGACTAGAGGTCACCCCAGGAACAAAGTCATGGTTTGATTAGGAGCCTTAGGACACATCATACTTGTTAGATTTTCGCGAGTCTACTCGGTTCTCTTTTAGTATTAATTGATCATACACTTCCGTTAAACTTGAAAGTTTATTTATTACCTTTAAACCTGTGAACTCGCCAACATGATGTTGATGTTTTTAAGCATGTTTTTCATGCACTGATGCTTAGGTTGTTAGAGAGTAGTTTAGCAGGGCACTACGTTGGACATGATGTTAGGACCGCTTAAAATATCTAAAACTATGTTTTTATTTGTTTTGTAAAACAATATTAACTCTAAATTTTCGCTTCATCTTGGTGGAACATGTTTTTCTTGTTTTAACAACTTTCATTAGCCACAAAATTAAATAATGTTTAACTAGAGGGTGTTAGCAAGATGTCCATACGTAATTACACAACCGCTAAACTTATTGGTAACAACTTCCGTTACCTCAGGACTTGCTTTCCGTTGTGCGCTGTCGGGGTGTGACAGCTCGTTCAAGCTCGGCTCATTTTGAGTTTTTTTTCAAGCCGAGCTAGAGTAGCTCGTGAGTAGCCTGACTGGTTTGCACCTCTAGAAAAAAACAAACAAAAAGAAGCAACAACGAACATAACAGTTGTGACATTCCTCGTCCTTACACTTTGAAACTTTGGCAAGTTTAGTCCTCGTAATTTATTATGTTTCGCATATTGGTTCTTGTATTTCTTTGAAACTTGATTATTAATGAAATCACATTTTTTGCTTACGCTTAAGTCCGAACACGTATATAAGCAAAAAAAAAAAAAAAAGACCTACATGGCAGTGCGGATCGATTGCATGGCAGTGCAGATCGATTGCACGGTAGTGCTGATCGACTACATGGCAGTGCAGAATGAGCAGATAAGATTTTAGTCTTTGTTGACTTTAAAACATCCTTATCCTTTTAATTTACAAAGATTTCGGCTCAGATTTTGCATGCACTTTGATAGCTACATGCCTAGTCATACCATGTAGTCAATTTGAGTTTGATAACAATCAAGTGGCTCAATCAATCCAAAGTATTATAAAAACCCACTTGAAACTTAAACATAATCACAAACATATTATCCAACACTTTTAGCTCAATTAAACACACACACATACACATTTATATCATCTGGTCTATCATTTCTGTGTTTGAATCTCGGCTTAACATCTCGTATTTTGGACGAATTTGAAGCTTATTATTTCGTGTTATATTCGGGTTTTTTTTTTTTTTTTTTTTTTTTTTTATCTTTTTGGGCTATCAAAATCGTGAGTTTTTCCAATTCCGTTTGCACATAATTTCATTTATGTTAGTAGATCAAAAGCCCTCTGTTTAATTTATCAAATAAAATCACTAAGGGCTCCAATTGAAGATCTAGGGTTTAGGGTGTTCTAAGTTATTTGGGAATTTTGATTTAAAAGTTTTCAAAGCTTTAAAAATCGATAACTCATTCGTTACAGATCTAAAAACTATGAAACATTGTGGACATATTCATATTATTGAATAGAAGTTTTATAAATTATTTCATGATTTTTAAAAATTGTTTAGTATTTTTATTCATTTTATGTAACTTTAATCATGTTTAATTCTTATAAAATCATATATAACGTATTTTAGCATGAAAATTGATGGATATATAACTCAATATATTAGAATAATTTTCGTTTGATTATCCCTCTGTTTCAAGATGCTTTCATATGTTAAATAATTTTTATTTGTTATTATAGTATTAAACAAATAATATTCATAATAAATTCATTCTTGTTCCAAAAATTATGAAACTTTAGGTGCATTATCTTGACATCATATAGAAGATTATAATATTTTCATCTTTGGGAAAATAATTTATTTTTGCATAGTTATCGATTTTAACCTTTTTTATTATAATAAATTGATTAAAAATTCATTTTAAAGGATTTAAATCCCAAACTTTTTGTGAAGTTATTTCTAACCATCAAAAACTTAAAGAAAATTTATTAGTTCAGAAAATAAAATAATACGTTTTATGTATTTTCCTATTTTTAATCATTTAAGCATGATTTAAACTCAATAAATCATTTTTAAATAAAAGTAAATTGAGAAAAATGGTGGAAATTTTTTTTATATTATTTTTCATCAGAAGGTAACTATTTTTCATCAAAATAACCTTTTTAAAGTTTATCTTGTATTTTAGTCTTATTTATGCTTAATAAGACATAAATAAATCATCTAATTATATATCATATATATAATATCTTCTATGAATATTTTTCTATAAAAATATTTCAGAGATGAATATCATAAGTGTAAATCTTAGACTCATTTGTATAATTAGTATGTATTCATTATAATTATTATCGTTATATATTTAGTTAAAATGATTAACTAAAATCTTTATATAAATTAATTAGGATATTTTTATTCAAAATATTGAAATGATAATACTTAGTTTACTTAGTCATTTTATGAAACTTATAGCATAATATACCTTCGCGATACATATCTATCGTTAAATACATATTTCATAAAAATATTATTTCCCCAAATAATTTAGCGAATCCTAACGCCTTAGATTCTGGATACCTTAGATTTTTAAGACATATCCCTTATTCGTTTTCTTATACGTAAAGGTTGAGTTCTTCAGAATTCGTAGACTTAACCCGTGACATGTTTATTTGGATTTATCGTGCTTAGCAAAAAAGTGAGTATACTTATCTCCTTTTTATCTTTTCTTATACTTTTGGGGTGATTCATGTACTCCTATGAAACTTACACTTACACATATTCATAAACGTTTTTACATACAATTCATACACTTGTTATGCTTTGAATTTTGTGCTTGATGATTAGACATAAACGTAGTATACTTGCAATCGTTACATAATCATTATCTTTGCTAGCCGACTTTAAGAATGAATAGCGCTATTTGTATTTACAACCCGCCTAATGGAAAGTACCTATGCGTTAGGGAAGTCTTGGATCATTATTAATTCTTTAGTCTTTGTCAATCATAAATGTTTGATTGTGACCCGCATCGTGTGCTTATGTGTTTATCATATTGCCTTGAGTAAATCATAACACTTGAATTGTAAAACCTTTTTATACCTATACCATACGTACACTAACTAAGTGTACTCACCAACATCATGTGTGTTGACATATACTATTTTGTACATGTTTTAGGAGATGCTTGAAGTTTATCACATAAGGTTTGGATGTAGACATCATGAATAAAACTTATGCTTTGTTTCTAGATGTAACGTTTTGAAATGTAATGTTTGACACTTAATCGTGATTAAATAAATATTTAAATTTTAGTACCTCGAGCTTATGAACAATCGTTACCTCGTGACACCTCGATGTTTCTGCCATCGGTTGGGGTGTTACAGATTGGTATCAGAGCCATGGTTATAGGGAATTAGGTTATTAGTAAATGACCTAGACTATAACTAAGAACCTATACATGACCTTACTTGTGTTTATCTGTTTATTTGCTTCACTAACCTTTCTCCTTTGTCACCTCTCATTCTTTCCTCTATTTCTCTCAATTTCTTTCTTTATTTCTTCATCATGGGTTTTGAGAAGTGACTTCATTTAGAGTAAACATCTATACTTTGGAGCATTCTGGATATTCTTGTCTTAATTGCCTACCCTAGTTTTTCATTCCTTCAAAGTGTTAAACTCTAAGTGAGAGAAAACGTGCAATCTGAAAGGGTGGATGCCTGTACAATGGGTTTTCTAGAATAGGCAAGCATAGCACATAAATCCGAAAGCGAACCTGTTATGCTTACCTGGGGATTTCTGGAGTGAGTGTCCACTTATAGGCTAAAGCACGTCTTCGTTAATCTCCAACTGAGTTTGATTCTTTGAACAGTCAAAGTTTTTGTCAGGTCTTATGACTATATAAGAATACTCTAATGTTTTATTATTGATTTTTTTTTGAAATCATAATGATTTACTATATGCTTAAAACTTTCATATATTGGTGATACATTTTCATACTTGGTTGTTTCGTACACATATTGTGCAAACCCGTCATGCGTATAAGGATTTTATTATTTTAATCTCATAAAATTCTTTATTCTTAGATGGCTGATCATCGTGTTGCTTATCGTAACTCTCGTCATCTAGCTAATCGTCGAATTGCGACACGTGATAGAACATATTGCTGTTGTGATTCCTAACCTAGTTGCTGAGTTGAACCATAGCAACATCTCTGGAAACTCTGGGACTACCGGAGGTTGTAACACTCGTTGCACCTTCAAACATTTCAACTCTTGCAACCCAACTAAATTCTCTGGGGAAGAGGGAGCTACTGGCCTCCTCCAGTGGTTTGAAAGCATGGAAAACACTTTTATAAATAGCGAGTGTCCTAATGAACTCCGCGTTCGCCATGCCACCAGTGTTCTTCACAAGAGAGCATTAACTTGGTGGAACGACGAAAAGCATAGTCGGGGTATTGATGTTGCAGTAGCTTTGACTTGGGCCGAGGTGAAGGAACTCATTTAGCCAAATTCTGCCCTAGAAATGAAATTAAGAAGTATGAAGATGAATTTTATGTTTTGAAACAAGACAGTGGGGAGAATCTTTCCTATAACACACGTTATTATGAGCTTAGTATTTTGATTCCACACATGGTCACCCCAGTTTCTCGAGCAATCGAGAAATATATCGAGGGATTGCCTGATCTTATTCAAGATGTCGTCATTGGTAGCAAACCCATTTTGGTGGAAGAAGCTATCCAGCTTGCAGCTTCTTTGACTGATAAACACGTGAGAAAGGGAACCCTTGTTTGGAAGAGGTCAAAGAAAGCTGCTGAGAAAACTGCTACGAATGCTGAACCTTCCAAAGCTGTTTCAGCTAAGACTGTTTCAACCTCCTCCAACAACAACAAGCGTAAGCGTCAAAACAGGAATGGTTGTCGTCACCCCTACCCTTATTCGCCTAGTTCCTATGACTCAAAATGCAGCTGCTAATCAACCAACTACTACTCGAAACTACACTGGTATTCATCCTTTGTGCAATACTTGCAAGTATCATCACCCGACCCATACCCCATATCGTCAATGCACTAGGTGGGGAAAGTGGGGGCATTTAGCTGCCACTTGCAGGGTGGTACTCGCACCTCAAGGAAATCCTCCACCAGGAACTCATCCAGCCATTGAACAAACAGCTCGGAACCCATTACCCATTGCACCTGCTTGTTCTTGTTATTTTTGTGGGGACATACAGAAAATGCATTAGTCAGGGACATACAGAAAATGCATTAGCACTCTTTATGATTTTTACTTCCGTGTTTTATGATTGTGAAAATTTTGTCGATTTTGATTATCTACACTAAACAATCCATACGACCACAATATATATACATATATATATATATATATATATATATATACATAAAGTAAATTGAGCCACTGGTGGCATATTTTTTGGTTTCTTTCGAGCTAGTGAACGAGAAGCTAAACCGGTATAAGAGACACAAAATAACCATTATCTTGAAATCCAGTTAGTCCCATAAGAGAATGATCAACCACATTTTTATTCATAACACATACAAGATATATGTACAACGGAAAAAGACATAACCTACAAATAATAAAAACCAATAACAACTTTGATTATGACCTTATTAAGACTTTGACCATGATTAAACTAATAATTAGGGCTGTTCATTTTTATCCGTAACCCGAAACCCAACGAGGCCACCCAAACCCGAAATAGAGAATACCCGAAAAACCCGAACCTGAATAACTCAAACTCGACCAACCTGAACCTTAAATGGTCGGTTATCTGGTCAATTTTTTCCAGCAAAAAACACAAACAACCGGACCCGAAAAATCCAAATATTGAACCCGAAAAAAAATCTGAATATCTAATGTCTTTTTTGTATATGCATTTAGGTTTATAGTCTTTGGTATCGGCAACATACAGTTTACGACTTTTGAATAATATATTACTAGTCAAGTGCCCGCGCGTTGCGGCGGAAAACCACATTTAGTTAACAATTTAAGAGAGGTCAATAAGAAATGTATTATAATATAGTTTAGATGATTTTGGTTCATTTTCGTTTGTTTTCGTTTCCGTTATTACCTAACCATAACATATCATTTTTAAATTAAAAAAACTAAAGCAATGCTATACTCAAATTAAAGAGAATAAATGTTCGTTTATACGGTGTAATAATATTAGGAAAATATTAACTTATAACAAAATTATGGACGTTTAAAAATCATGGGGTAGTTGGTTAAAATAAGGGTGAAAAGTGTAATTTGTTATTTAAATAAAAGAAAGTTGAGGGGGAAAATGTGTAAGTATTGTATAAAAGATATATTTGCCTTCAAAAAGTAGTTAACATATGCATTGTGTGTTGTATTTTAAAAATTATGCTTGTAAAACTTAAATTTTAAGATGTTATTGTGAAATGTATTATAAGATAGTATAGATAAAAAGTAAAGATTGCAATTTCCATGTGTGTAATGTTTAGATTTTGAATTTGATTTTAAACTATTAGTCGCTATTTTAAGATTTCTCACAGTTTTGATACTTAATGTGGATGTTTGTTTGTTTTTACCATAAATCCTTTCTTATTTATTAGTGGGTTTACCCGCGCGTTGCAGTGGGATTCACAAATGGGTTGCAATACAACATTATGGTACTTAGGTTTTCTGTCGCAAGTTACGCAAAAAGAATAGAAATGTGCACACTATGTTTTAAAAAGTATTCGTAGAAAGAAAAGAAAAGAAATGTGCACCACCACTTACAACTGATTGCAGTTTATCAAAAAAAACCATGTACTCATTATTGAACAAATCTTAATAAACCAAAGGTATGTTACTATAACAGACCAATATGAACATAAACATCACTCTTGTGTAAGTTGCCCGGTCATTGCATAACTACATAACCGTGCCATTGAAGACACCTTGCTAAATGCTAAAGTTCATTTACATGACAAAAACATGTAGTAATAATATGATATTGTATACACTATCATATGAAGGTCACTGTCCATTTAGAAATTAAAAGTTGTGATTTGTAAGTTTGTAATAGACTTGCCCAACTTGACCCAGCAGCTAAAAAATTGCCCAATGTAGCCAGTGAGCCGAACCATCCGTCCACTTTGCCGCTGGGTAGACGCATATATATGAAGAGGGTTTATAATATAATTATTATTATGGCACATGATAGACAAAAATTCCTAAAACACGAGTAGAATGCAAGTGCGCAGTCATATCGGGGTGAGTTTTTGATTGGTTGAAAATCGGACCTTGTCATGCAAATAATCCAGTCCATTTGCTGCATCAACAAAAATCTTTACCTGCTGCACCCAATCAAGCACGGGCCCCGGTTGTGCTCCTTACAGACCCTTCCTACCTGCATGTATATTATATAGATTTTAAACCCAACATCAATTATATTTCAACTTATATATTTGTTTTCTTAGCGAGATTGTATGAACTGGAGATAAGACTTTGGGAGACTTTATGCGCGTTAGAATTCTCCAGTTAAATAGAACACATCGATCTTGTATGAATATAATCAATACTTTTAGTGACAACAATATATGTGTTAACAAACCATTAGAAGCTAAATGATTTATTAATTTCCTCTTTGCGCAACCTTATAAGGGAATAGAATATTTCATCCTAATTACAAGCCTCCAATATCTCTGTAGTCAAGACTCAGTCACTATCAATTATGATTTAAATCTCAGCCAAACCATTTACTAATAGATGACTCAAGAATCACTCACCATTTGACCAAATCATTATTATGATTATTGTATATATGGTTAATTGTTTTGTATTTATGTCTCTTCCCAAATATAAGGGAACATTACTTGTATATATTGTGAGCCATATGGAATGAAGTGATCACTTTTGAACCTTTCCTTTCTACATGGTATTAAAGCCTTAACCCTAGTTTTTTTCTTCCCAACCTGCCCTCACCTTGCTTCTATTCTTCACAGAGTCTTTTGTTTGCTTCAATTCTCCATATAATTGTTTTGTTCGACATACTGAACCATTCCTTTAACACTATTTTGTCTTACTCGTGCCTCTATTTTACTTCTCAATCATGTCCTCCCCTATTCATCCCGTAATAACCGTGTCTAATATCAAGAACTTCATACCCATCATTCTTGATCGCAAAACCGAGCACTACAACACATGGGCTGAGTTGTTCACAATTCACTGCAAAGCCTATGATGTCTATGACCATCTTCAACCCCGCACCCTTGTTGCCGCCACTTCCTCATCCGAACCCGATAAACAAACCACTCCACCGGACTCTTGGGCACGCATAGAGGCCATTGTTTTACAATAGATCTATGGTACCATTACCCAAGATCTTGTCCACACCCTCATGATACCAAACACCACCGCCTATGACGCGTGGTCTCGTCTCAAAAACATATTCCTTGATAACCAATCCGCTAGAACCATCACACTGCAAAACAAATTCATTAACACCCGCCTAGAACAATTCTCCAATATCTCCGATTATTGCCAAACCATGAAATTACTTTTTGACCAACTCACGAGCTCGATGCTCCCGTCACTGAAAACCAACTCGTTCTCCAACTCCTTGTCGGCTTGACTGAACAATATGAGAGTATCTTTCTCATTCTCCAAAACGTTCAACCTCTCCCTGATTTTTATAGCACTAGATCCCGGTTATGCCAAGTCGAGGATACCAAAAATACCCAAGCCAAACTATCGGCACAAACTGCCGGTACCGCCCTCAACACCACCATTGACCAATCCTACCATACTGAAACCCGCAATAATTCCAGGTCGGATAATAGTAACAGAGGATGCGGACGCGGGAGAGGTCAGGGACGTGGTCGCAATTCCTATGGTCGTGGGAGATATCAACAACCATATTACCAAAACAATTCCTACTGGAATAACCCCTCGTGGACCCAATCACAGCCAAACAATGGCCCGCCTTCTTTCCCTTATCCGCCCAATCATCAGGCCCAAACACCAAACTCACCTTGGGCCTCGTGGTCATATCCACCCTGCCCTTATCCATCTGCTCCCAGTCCAGGCCCACAACCACAGCATCCGACCCGTCCCCAGTCCAATAACCAAAGCGGCATTTTGGGCCCAAAATCAAACAGTTCTACTTTGGCCCAATCTTACAACACCGGGTACTCCCCAACCGACATAGCTCAGGCGCTATACAACTTGGCTCTACATCATAATGATTCCTCCTATACCATGGACACCGACGCATCAGGTACTATGTCTCCTCAATCTGATAAGTTTCAGTCTATTTTTAATTCTGGCATTATTCGTAACATAATAGTTGGCAATGGCAAAACCATTCCGGTTCTAGAACAAGGCAACATAACCTTACCACGCCATTCCCACCATTTAAACTAAATAATGTCCTTCATGCCCCTAACCTTGTTAAAAACCTAATATCTGTCCGTCGCTTTACAACCGATAACCAATTATCTGTTGAATTTGACCCTTATGGTTTTACTGTGAAGGACCTACAGACCAAGAAACCTATCCTACGATGCAATAGTTCGGGGGATCTCTACACTCTCAGCCCATCCAACATCACCAACCTCAACAGTGCTTCCACTTTTGCTGCTATATCCAAGGACATTTGGCATCAATGGCTCGGTCACCCAGGCCCAGCTATTTTGAATAATTTAAAAACTACTAGTTCTATTTCTTGTGGTTCTTTAAATAATAAAACTTGTCCATCTTGTATTTTTGGGAAACATACTAGACTCCCGTTTATTTCTTCTAATACAAGCACGTTTATGCCATTTGTTGGGTCTGCTGACCTGGAGAAGAACAGATGATTGAAAAGCCAAAATATACTACTCAGTTGATCCATATTAATAAACAGCATTTACAACATACTTCTCCCAAAAGACTGTTGACCCTAACAATTGTTCTACCCAAACAACTTCTGTGACAACTGCTGCTACTAAAGGACTGTTGGATAACAGCTGATAGAGAACAACTGTTGATTAAAGGTCTGATGAAGAACAACTGCTAATCAAGTGCTGAAGACTAAAGGTCTGTTGGAGCCAACAACACTTAGGCTCCAACAGATGATACAAGACCATCAGAGTTTTCCTCAACAGTAGTTTACCTTACAGTGTTTCACAATGTAACAGTAGTTTCTATATAGCAGATGTTTTATGTTGTTATTCTGTTAGAGGTCACTGTCTTAGGTGACGTCAGCTTAGATCATCAGTGGTTTAGATTTGTCTATAAATAGAACAGTGCTTGTACTGTTCTATTCATCACTCACAACATTCTCTCAGACAAACAATCACAGAGTGATCAGGCTGAGGGGGAGTACTTGTACAATTGATTGTAATCATTCAATATTATGAAAGCATTCGATTAGAAAACATTTACTCTCTTGTTTTGATTATAGTTTATTATTCCGCTGCACTTTCCATTTATATTCACTTCATTCTTCTTATCTTTACTTAAACAAATCAAAACAATTAAACTCAGATCCTAACACCATTTGACATTATTCATAGTGACGTTTGGACGTCCCCTATTATTTCTAATAGTGGACATCGTTATTATGTTTTATTCTTGGATGATTATACCAATTTTTTGTGGACTTACCCTATAGCCCGTAAATCTGATGTGTTTGCCATGTTTACCCAATTTACCACTTTTGTCCAAACACAATTTAACACCAAAATTAAACAATTCCAATGCGACAACGGACGTGAATATGCCAACAATGAATTTAATAATTTTTGTAAACAAAATGGCATGCACTTCCGCTTCTCGTGCCCCCACACCTCATCCCAAAATGGTAAAGCGGAACGCAAAATCCGCACCATTAACAACCTTATGCGCACCATCTTAGCCCATTCCTCCACCCCTACCACCTACTGGCACCACGCCCTTCAAACCGCCACCTACCTTTTAAATATCATCCCAACCAAAATACATAACTTCCAAACACCCACCCAACGACTATACAATTGTATACCCACATATGAACACCTTCGTGTGTTCGAGTGCATTTGTTACCCACTCATCCCCCACACCACTATTCATAAACTTGCCTACCCCTCCTATCCTTGTGTATTCCTTAGTTACCCCTACAACCACCATGGATACAAATGCCTTGATCTTAACACTCGTACCATCACCATAAACCGTCATGTCCTTTTCGATGAAACCATTTTTCCTTTCTCCAAATCTCACAAACCTACACCGAACACATATAACTTCCTTGATGACACATCCCACCCATTCACCTACTACCCGCCTTGTCACACCCTCAAATTTCCACTGCGGGGTTTATACCGCGAGGTGCATGACATTCCAGGATCCCATAGCCATAAGTCATATGAACGAACTCTAAATGCCCAAACCATTTAGTTCATTTTCAAAAATAAAGTTTAGTTAAGCTGCAGAAGCGTAAACCAAATTTAAACCTTTTAGAAACCATGCGCAAAACAACGCACCCAGATTAAAACCATATGAAAGAAAATGTAAAAGCATAATATGTAATTTAGGTGTATGCCCAAGACCCCAAATGCAGTGAAGTGTGTAGTGCTTTATAATCCTGGCACCAGAAGCTAACTGCCTGCACAAGCATGTAAATCGTGGTCAACAAACAATGCTGGTGAGTTCACTAAGTAAAGTAAATGAGTATGTAACTGCGCTGGTTTCCAAAACCATGTAAACAAGTAATTGAGTTGGTTCCAAGAATCGTGTAAACACTAGTCATCGCATGTCAAGGGTAGCTAACCCATTCATGATAACTAACACCGATATACCGAACTGCTGATGTACGTGTAGCCACAATTGTGAGCCGCATGCATTACATCATTGCCTATCAACAATGATAAAATCTGTTAAGTTATAGTTCACTCCCGCACTCCCCGAGCCGGTGTGAGGTTTGTCAGACCTAATAGCGCTATCAACTAATAACCTGCTTGCCATAACCCGGCAACTCATTCGGTATGTGAAGGACTTATAGATGATAGAGTTGGTTTAGTTCATCAAGGACACAGTTTGCGAACTAGCAAAAACCGACCAACACAAGGATCCATAGCATCCCAACCCAGGATGTGTAAGTAGTCCCAAACCGGACTAGAAAGTAGTAGTCCCAACCCGGACTAGAAAATAGTAGTCCCAACCCGGACTAGAAAAAGTTAATTACGTTGTCTAAACCCGAGACGCATGCTTTTGAGAAAAGAGTAGTGAAACTCACCTTAGGTTGCACGTGAATGATCCAAATCCCTCAAACAGTAACGAGCTACCAACTCCCTATTACAAGTGTCACTAGGTGAGTATACGTGCATACCAACACATCATGCAATTTGTTTGTCCAAAACATCTAAAGTTCAAACCGTGTAGTGACACCTAATGACTCTACATGCACAAGTAAGTCCTACGTATCCCGTTGGTGATCATATTGATTATTATCAGTTTAATACCTCATACACATCTCATATTAGTATTCATGCAAGTTCATGTCAAATACATACCATATAAGACTCCAAATAGTCACGTAAACATCCCTTACACAATCTGCGTTTTCAGGGCAGATTGTACGCTGTGAAAAACGAATTATTTAAAATACTTAACGAATGAATTAAACTCCCAAATATTTACTGAATATTAATTGGGATTCATTTGATAACTCATATTTTTGTTTTGTCTCACAACCAAACACAAAAATTATTAAAATTCGTACAACACAGCTATGTCCAGAAAATTTCCACAGCAGGTCAGTTTAGTAAAAAAATTCCCAAAAATTGTGTTTTCACTCAAACGAGGTGAATCCAATTGGAAAAGCCAAGTTTTTCTAGTGTTGACCTACTGTCAAAATTTCATAACTTAAACCTTTGTAAATCTCGAGTTATGACCGTGTAAAGTTGACCCGATTTATAATTCCGAAAATCTGATATGACCTTTAAACTTATAAAATCATGAATACATATCAAAACAAGTCCAAAACGCATGATTTTGGACTTTTTGAAAAGCTAACACCATAAGTTATGTTTTAGGATTAGAAAACAATTAGATTACACCTTTTAATCACTATATAACAGCCCTACAATTCGTCACAATGAATCTGTCAGCAAATCAGAATTTTATCAACATGACTCTTATAAACCCTAATCATTCTCAATACCTTATAATCATGCAATAATTTCATATTAACACAATAACATTCATATTATCACGTTTAATCTCAGGTTTTTACGTACCATATACTCTAGATATGATTTCTATCAACAATATTCATCAACACTTTCAACAAACATCATAAACATTTAACATACATTGATTTGCGATTCTAGCATGTATATTTCCTAAAGTTTTTATAATTTTTCCAGCCTAAAATCACATCATTTAACATGTAAAACGCATACCTTGAATTGCTAGAGTCCCTAGAATCACAAGATAGCACCCGAAATTGCTTGAACTAGTGCAAAATTGATGAAGATTGAGATTGAAAGGTGATTGTGGGGGGTGCTCTTATTCACGGCGCAAGGAGAACGGGTTTAGGGTTTGTTTTTTTTTTATTTTTTTTATTTTTTATAAACAATACACTAAGGTTAGGATTATGGGCCAAGGTTTCGGGCTCTAGTGATTTTTATCTGATAAGCGAGCCCAATAGCCCTATCTAACTCTCGAGATTAATCCCGACAATAATAATCCTACCAACTCATATAAAACTATTGTTTTATCAATTCATATTATTTTTTTTACCCTAAATGCACATATCTCATAACGTTTACGTACAAGTTGACTAACACGCAGTAGTTCACATAAGCATGCAATTCACGTACACGTGTTATTCCACATTCATCAACATCCAATCATTCATATAATCATGCATGCCTAACAAATCACCAACGTTCGGGATACAGGATTCGTGTGTGCGTCAAGACAATTATTTTTCCTAATTATAACGTACGTTAATGTCGCCTAACATGTGTTATTGTTACATAACATCCTGAAGGACCTGTTTAACTAACCCTAGCTAAGTGTTTAACCACGTATGATTATGGAAATTAACTAGAGTGCAGTAAAAGAGTTAACATGAAAATGTGGGGTGTCACATCATCCCCAAGTTGAAAAGAATTTCATCCCTAAATTCAGCAAGTAGACAGTAAAGTCAGCTAAAAAAATGTGTGCTTGTTTCCCGGATGTCACATCATCCCCAAGTTGAAAGGAATTTCGCCCCGAAATTCACTTTGAGATAGTTGCTTTACGTTTAGTGTTTGGTTTATGCATAGTTTCTGGTTCAGTAAAGAGATGTGGGTATTTAAGCCGCATTTGATCCATGCGTTCCCACGTGTATTCCGGTCCTAGACGGGAATTCCATAGTACCTTAATAATAGGTATAGTGTTTTGTCTGAGTTTCTTGACGCCCCGCTCAAGAATCTCCGCTGGTTCTTCCACGAACCGTGGCTGATCGTCCACCTGGATCTCTTCCCATGGCACTACCAGTATTATATCAGATAAGCATTTCTTTAGATTAGGTACGTGGATACATTGTGCACCCCACTGAGTTCATCAGGCAGGATTTACCTGTAAGCTACTGGAACAATCTTTTCGACAATCTCGAATGGTCCTACATATCGCGGGTTCACTTTCCCCGTTTTCCAAAGCGTATCACCCCCTTCCAAGGTGACACCTTCAATAGAACCTTGTCCCCAACCTGGAACTCCAAACGTTTCCTACGCTTATCAGCGTAACTTTTCTGTCGATCACGAGCAACAGCCATCCGATTTCTGATTTGCACTATCTCCTCAGAAGTTTCGTGCACAAGTCCGGGACCTGTTAGCTGGCTACCCCCAACTTCAGTCCAGCAGATGGGAGACCTACACTTGCGTCCATAAAGTGCCTCTAAAGGCGCACACTGTATTGAAGTGGGGTAACTGTTGTTATACGAGAATTCAATCAAAGGCAAGTGCTTATCCCAACTGTTGCCAAAACCCGCCACGCACGCTCGTAGCAGATCTTCCAATGTTTGGATGGTTCGTTCACTCTGTCCATCCGTCTGTGGGTAATAGGTTGTGCTCATATCTAAGCGAGTTCCCAAAGCGTTTTTGGAGAGTAGTCCAAAAATGAGAAGTGAATCGCACATCGCGATTAGATATAATAGAAGTAGGCACCCCCATGCCTAGAGACTACCTCCTTGACATAGAGATTTGCTGGTTTCTCCAGCGAGTCCGTTTCATTTATTGCAAGAAAGTGTGCCGATTTGGTTAAACGATCCACGATAACCCAAATCATGTTATGGCCCATTGGCGTTTTAGGAAATTTTGTGATAAAATCCATAGAAATTCCGTCCCATTTCCACGTAGGGATTTCTAGTTGCCGGAGTAGGCCTGAAGGTTTCTGATATTCAATCTTAACCTTCGCACAAGTCAAGCACTTACTAACATAAGTGGCTATTTCAGCTTCATGTTTGGCCACCAGTAAAGAGTTTTAGGATCTTGGTACCTCTTGTCCGAAACAGGATGTACCGAATATCGAGAGGTGTGAGCTTCATCGAGCATCAGTTGTCTGAGATCCCCAAAACGTGGTATCGAGACTCGATTCATAAAGTATTGAAGACCATCCGTCTTCCGTTCCAAGTGCTTATCCGCACCGTGTAAAGTTTCAAACCTGATGTTTTCTTCTTTCAAAGCCTCGCCCTGGGCTTCACGTATCTTATCAGGAAGAGTAGAATGTACGGTAAGTTGTAAAGATCGCACTCGTTTGGGTTTCGTTTCCTTACGACTGAGGGCATCAGCTACTACGTTAGCTTTCCCTGGATGATACTTGATGGCACAGTCATAATCATTCAGAAGCTTGACCCATCGATGCTGTCGCATGTTCAGCTCCTTTTGATCGAATATGAGTTGGAGGCTCTTGTGATCAGTGAATATCGTACACTTCTTCCCATAGAGATAATGCCTCCAGATCTTTAGAGCAAAAACCATTGCTCCTAGTTCCAAGTCATGGGTGGTGTAATTCTTCTCATGAACCTTTAATTGACGTGAGGCATACGCGATCACCTTATCACGCTGCATCAGCACACACCCTAACCCTTGTATAGACGCATCACAGTACACCACGAGGTCCTCTGTACCCTCAGGTAGTGATAGTATAGGTGCACTGCAAGGTTTCGACTTTAATTATTGAAAAGCAGATTCTTGGGCATCTCCCCACTTGTAAGTAATACCCTTCTGTGTCAAAGCAGTGAGGGGTTAAGTGATCTTAGAGAATCCCTCAATGAATCTGCGATAATATCCTGCAAGACCAAGAACTGGTGCACCTCTGTTGGAGTCTTAGGAGCCTCCCACTTTTAATATCATCAATCTTGGCGGAATCGACATGTATACCTGCCTCGTTAACCACGTGTCCTAGAAATTGGACTTCTTGAATCCAGAAGTCGCATTTAGAGAATTTTGCATACAACTGCTCATTTCTCAAGAGTTCCAAGATCAGCTGCAGATGTTGCTCGTGCTCTTCCCTGCTCTTGGAATAAATCAGTATGTCATCTATGAACACTATGACGAATTTGTCCAAATAAGGCTTGCATACGCGGTTCATTAGATCCATGAACACAGCCGGTGCATTGATTAGCCCAAATGGCATCACCAAAAACTCATAATGTCCATAACGAGTTCGAAAGGCTGTCTTCGCCACATCCTTCTCTCGGACTCTCAGTTGACGGTATCCTGACCTCAAGTCAATCTTAGAATAGAAACTCGACCCTTGAAGCTGGTCGAACAAGTCATCAATACGAGGCAAGGGTAGCGGTTTTTAACCGTTACTTTGTTCAACTTCCGATAATCAATACACATGCGGAAACTCCCATATTTCTTCTTAACAAACAGAACTAGAGCTTCTCATGGCAAAGACTAGGTCTAATAAAGCCCCTATCCAATAGCTCTTGGAGTTGGGTAAACAGTCCTTGAAGTTCGCCTAGTGCTAGGTGGTATGGTGCGTGTGCAATTGGAGCTGCCCCAGGTACAAGATCAATTTGAAACTCCACTTGACAAACAGGCGGAAGTCTAGGTAGTTCCTCTGGAAAGACATCTGGGAAATCTCGGACTACTGGGATGTCCTCAATCTTAGTTTCAGTTTCAGCTCGAGTGTCAGATATGTTAGCCAAAATGGCTGGATAGCCCTTACGAATACACTTCTGGGCTCTCAAGAGAAGATGATGCCCACCATGGCACCACCATGATCACCCTGTATAGATAAAAGTTCTCCACCTGGGAGAGGGACACGAACAATCTTCTCCCGACAGAGAATTTCAGCGGGATGCTTGGACAACCAGTCCATGCCAACCACGAGATCAAAGCTTCCAAGGGTGATATGTAAAATGTCGATGGCAAACGATTGCCCATCCAACTCGAGCTTACAGTCACAATGGGTGTGGGTTACCTCAACAGGCTTCCCATAAGCTAGCTCTATGGTGTACGGGGTATCAAGAAGAGTAGGAACCATCCCTAGTTGTTTGCTAAGTTTCGATGACACAACACTATAGTCCCCACCAGTACCATATAAAATAGAAGCAAGAGTGTCGTACCCGACACGTCATTGTTATCAGTCCTAGCTTCCCCAGAGCCATTCACAATTTGTTAGGACAAAAAGGATTGGTGAAACCACTTTTGCAAACCTTAGTCTAATTCACTTATGTCAAAATACTCTAAGTATAGAACTGCTGAAGAAGAAGGATCAAACTGCTGAAGAAGAGATTCAGAAGTGCTGAAGAAGAAAAGTCATCAGAAGTTCTGAAGTTCAAACCAGACACTTCTACTGAAGAACTACTGAAGACAAACTACTCATCAGTAGTTTGTCATTCATCAGTACTTACATGAAGATCTTTTCCACCGCCTTTGTATTTCAGTAGTTTATTACTTTAGTATTTCTTTTTGCTTTATGTACAAGTTCCAAGACTGCAACTTGTTGCAACTTGTTTCTGAACTTGCTTTTTGGCAAGGTTCATGTATTTGTAAAGTCTATAAATAGAAGGGTTCATCCCTCTGTTTTAGACATTGATTTTAATACAAGAAATCCTTCAACACTTATTATTGTTATTTCCATTTCGTGTTTATTGAGAATCTGTCAAAGTGTTTCATTCTCATTCAATACTTAGATTCTCAATAAATACTTATCATTTATTAGTTCTTGAATCCAGGGGGAGTAATAACTCCTGTTGATAAGTGTAGCTTTAAACTTATAACATTCCGCTGTGCTATCACTGATCAAGAACTTGCTAAACACTTAAGTGTTCACTAGCAAGTTCATACAAAAGAGCAATATACTGATCCAACAATTGGTATCAGAGCACTGGTTTATCTGATCACATATCAATCTAACACATTGAGAATCAGACACAGGCTCTTATTGATATTCAATAAAGGATTATAAGCTCACTTTTATCAACATCCATCACTTTAAGAGATATTTGACAAATCAATACTCTTTAAAATGGATCCTCATAATACAGGTTCTGCCACTAAACCTGCCATGCTTGTAAGAAATGAATATAACATATGGCAAAAGAGAATGGCACATACCTTATCACAGACCAACACAAGTTGTTGGAGATCTGTGATATATGGTCCTCATAAACCAGTAAATATAAATCTTGAAACTAAAGAAGAGATTCCAAAAGAACCAAAAGACTATACTGATGATGATTTCCTAAAACTTGAGCTTGATGCAAAAGCTTTTTCTATGTTGGCAATGGCACTCCCAAATGAAATCAACTCTGGCCTATTACATTGTGATAGTGCCAAAGAGCTTTGGGACTGCCTAAAAGAACAGTTTGGAGGAACTGAAGAGGTGATTGCCAACACCAGAGAAATCTTGGCTCAACAATATGAAACTTTTGCTCACATTAATGGGGAAACTTTAACACAACAATTTGAAAGATTTTCCTCATTAATATCTGAGCTAAAACTAAATGGTCAGACCTACACAACTGTATCTATGCTTCATAGATTTTTAAGGTCTTTACCTGATAAATGGGAAACATACTCAATAGTCTTAAGATCTTCACCAGACTTTAGCTCCCTCACTCTTACAAAACTTCATGGGAGATTACTTACTTTTGAGAGAGAAATTGATCAAAAGAAAAAGTTACAAAATTCTGGCAAAACTGCTGATGACTATCTACCAGGTAGTACAACACTATTGGGACAAGACTCACCAACTTGTTCAAATAGTTTTGGATCTTTTGACCACATTGACATAACCGCTGGGATCTCATCTGAAAGATCATTCCCAGGTTATGACAATAATGACTTTGGTTAAACTGCTGATAACATGTGTTTTATCATGGATGATTTAAATAGTTTCAGCAGTGATGACCTAGAAGAAATGGATATTTTGCACCAACTGGCCATGTTAAGTTTAAAAACAAATAAATTTTACAAAAGGTCAGGAAGGAAGTTTCCAGGACTTAACAGTTCTACAAAAATTGGTTTTGACAAATCTAAACTTAGATGTCACAAGTGTCAAAAGTTGGGACACTTTGCTAGAGAGTGTAGAAGCTCTGGCTTTAACCAATCCCAGTCTGGAAACAATTTTAACCCCAATTATAACAGGAATAATGGAACACAAGGGAGTGCACATTTTGTACAGGCACAAGCTCCACAACACCAATATGTGCCACAAGTACAATATGTACAGATGCCTGCTCAACAGATGCAGAGCCAACAATCAATCCCTCCCTTTCCAGCTGCTCAACAACCTCCACAGCAACAACAACCCTCTCAACAAAGTTTATTTACTTTAGGGTATGTTGACTGGAGCAGTCTTCCTTTTGACACCACAGAGTGCAATCCTGATGCAGACAACAAAATGTTTGACATCAACTGGGGAGAGCCTGACAATGGCAGAAAGAACTTTGCCTTAATGGCATTTGAGGGATGCTCCTCAAAATCTGCCTTGTCACAGGTATCAAAAGAATCTTTGACAAAATTATGTTCAAATTCATGCAAAGAATCTTTTGCTCTCATAAGAGAGACAAATGTGCACTTACAAGGAAAAGCAAATGACTCTGAGAGAAAATTCACTCAGATGAAATGTGATTTAGAAAGAAAACTTTCTGCAAAAACAAAAGAAGTTTCTAAATTAACTAACTCTGCTATTGAAACCCAAGAACAAATTAAAATAATGATAAATGACCTAGGGAATGTCAGACAAGAGCTTGCTGACACCAAGGTCACATGTGAAAAATGGGTGGAATCTTGTAAGGGGTACCAACTATTGCTAAACAAACAAAGTGCTTCAAATGTTAGGTTTGGCATAGGGTACAATCACACTGAAACACCAACAGATTTCTCTCCCAAAACTACTGAAGATGGGAGAAAAATTGTTTCAGGTGAAACTTCTGAAGAGGAAGAATGCGCATCTTTCCATGAAAACTTTCTAAAGTCACACAAAGAAAGTTCTTCAGAAGTACTGATTAAATCTGACTTTAAGCCATCAGTAGTTTCAACTACATCAGGAGTTGAGAACCTGAAAACTACTGATGACCTAAAACCAATCAAAACAGTCAGAAACTTGTCTTTGAAAGAAAAGACAAAAGAATGTGAAATTTGTGGTCTGTTCAACAACAAAACAGAATTTTGCAGATATAGAAAAGGTATTCAGTTCAACAAGAAAAATCAACAACTGGTTGTGGGAAAACAAATAAAAAATGATTATGTAAAAACTTTTTCTCCCAAGAAACAACAACCAGCAAAAACCTTTTCTCAGAAAAAGACAAAATCTCAACAAAAGTCTTTTTCTCAAAATTCTCTTTCAGTAGTTAGACCTGAATCATCAGCAGTTTCACAAACTGTTGAGATTAAAGATCTTATGAACTTGGTACAACTACTGATGACCAAAGTTGATGGTGGTCCTCAAAAGGATACCACCATTGTTCTTAATGCAAAATCCATTGCCAAAAAGACATGGATTTCTAAACTTGGTCAAGAACAAACTGTAAATGTTCTCAAGAGCAAACCCAAAGCCAAACTGGCTTGGGTTCCTAAATCTAACTGATTTGCTATCTTGTGCAGAGAGTTTCCAGAGGCTTAAATAGCATTTGGTATGTAGACAGTGGAGGCTCAATGCACATGACAGGATGCAGATACCTGATAAACAATTTTATCATTCAAAGAGATGGATCTGTATCCTTTGGGAACAATGCTAAGGGATATGTGCTAGGACATGGCAATGTCTCCTCTGGCAAAATACAGTTTGACAAGGTCAATCTGGTTGAAAACCTTGAGTACAACTTGCTAAGTGTGTCACAAATGTGTGATAAAGGATATTCTTCCTTTTTCACAAAGACAACATGCAAGATCATATAACCAGAAGGCCAGAAGTTGATAGAGAAGATCATTGAAGATCATACTTTGTTAATAGCCAAAAGATGTGGCAATGTCTATGCAGTGGACATTGAAAAAGACAAAGTACTGAACAACACTGCCTGTTTCTTCTCAAGGGCATCAACTTCAGAAACTGATCTCTGGCACAGGAGACTTGGCCATGTGAACTTTAAAACCATAAATAAAGTCACAAAAATGGGCTTGGTCAGAGGTCTACCCTTAAAAGTATACCAGTGTCAAGAACACTGTGTATCCTGTTTAAAGGGAAAAAAGCATAAGTCCTCCTATAAGTCTATTGAAGAATAAATAATAACTGCATGTCTTCAACTACTCCATATGGACTTATTTGGGCCTGTAAAAATCATGAGCCTTGGTAAGAAGAAGTACTGCTTAGTCATCATTGATGACTACTCAAGATTTACATGGGTATTCTTCTTATTTTCCAAGGATGAGGCTGCTGAAATCATCAAGTTCTTCATTCTACAAGTAGAGAAGCAATATTCTCTACCTGTCAAAACCATTAGAAGTGATAATGGGACAGAGTTCAGGAACAAAACTCTGGATGAATTATGTTTGTCTAAAGGGATTATTAGACAATTCAGTGTTGCCAGAACTCCTGATCAAAATGGTGTGGTAGAAAGGAAGAACAGAACATTAATAGAAGGAGCAAGAACAATGTTAGCTGATTCTGGCCTACCTTTATACTTTTGGGCAGAAGCAGTTAACACATCATGTTATGTTCAAAATAGAGTTCTTGTTGTCAAGAGACATTCAAAGACTGCCTATGAAGTTCTTCATGGCATGAAGCCCCTTATCTCCTTTTTCAGGGCTTTTGGGTGTCAATGTTTCATCTTGAACATCAAGGAATCTATTTCAAAGTTTGCTGCCAAAGTTGACTCAGGTTACTTTCTTGGTTATTCCTCAACTAGAAAAGCCTACAAGGTTTTTAACTCAAGAACCAGGATAGTAGAAGAAACACTGAATGTCAAGTTCAATGAGTCAAAACACACTCTCATTCCAGCACATCCTGCTGAACTTTTTGACCCTGACAACTTCCATTTTGAACCTGAAAAGACTGTCACTTCATCCAAACCTACTTATTATGGTGATCAAAGGTTTGATGATGAGGATCCAGCACCATGGACTCCTCAAACAGTCATTAAGTCAACTTTAAAACCATCAGAAGTTTCACAAACTTCTGATTCAACAAATACTGAAGGACAAACTCAAACATCTGCTTCAGCACCTGCAACTACTGAAGACACTAAAACTGCTGAACCAGATATAATAGACCTCAGTAGTTTGTTTGAAGAACATGAGCCACCAACACCTGTCAGTGGTTTACAACAATTGATCGAACACAAAGACCATCCACTTGATCAAATCATGGGTGATATTGCATCAGGTGTTCTTACAAGAAACCAGCTTTCCAACTTTTGTCTATTCTCAGCATTTATTTCACAGTAGGAACCAAAGAAGTACCAGGAAGCCCTCAAAGACAACAATTGGGTGCAGGCAATGCAAGATGAATTGCTTCAATTCAACAAGCAACAGGTTTGGGAAATTTGTCCCTTACCACCAAACAAGCAACCAATTGGCACAAGATGGGTTTTCAGGAACAAACAAGATGAAGCTGGTATTATAATCAAGAATAAGGCAAGACTGGTAGTACAAGGTTACTCACAAGAAGAAGGAATTGACTATGATAAAACCTTTGCTCCAGTTGCAAGGCTTGAAGCCATCAGGTTATTTATGGCCTATGCCATTTCCAACAAAATAAAAGTTTATCAAATGGATGTCAAAAGTGCATTTTTGTATGGAAAGATAAAAGAGGAAGTGTATGTTTGTCAGCCACCTGGGTTTGAGGATCCTTCTCATCCTGAGTGGGCGTACAAACTAGACAAATCTCTTTATGGGCTCAAACAGGCTCCAAGAGCCTGGTACGATACACTTTCAACCTTTTTACTCAAAAATAACTTCACAAGAGGTGCCATTGATAAAACTCTTTTCATAAAACATGTTGGAAATCATGTCTTACTTGTTCAAATATATGTTGATGATATCATTTTTGGTTCAACAAACACAAAATTGTGTGATGAATTTAAGAAACTCATGCAATCAAAATTTGAGATGAGTACAATGGGAGAACTGCAGTACTTTCTGGGACTGCAGATTAAACAACAAACAAATGGAACTTTTATACATCAATCAAAATATGTTAAAGAATTATTAAACAAATTTTCTTTACAAGACTGTAAATCATGTTCCACTCCCATGACACCAACCACACAAGTTGAACCAGATGATCAAGGAAAACAGGTTGATCAAACCATGTATAGATGTATGATAGGTTCCCTTTTATATCTAACTGCTTCTAGACCAGATATTATGTTTTCAACATGTGTCTGTGCTAGATATCAATCAGCACCTAGGGAATCACACCTTATTGCAGTCAAAAGAATCTTCAGATATCTGAAAGGAACTCCCACACTTGGAATTTGGTATCCTGCTTCAAGCAATACCAAGTTATCAGCTTTTTCAGATAGTGACTATGCAGGGTGTAAAATGTCAAGAAAATCAACATCTGGTGGTTGTCAATTCTTGGGAAACTGTCTAGTGTCCTGGCAATCAAAGAAACAAACATCTGTTGCAACTTCAACTGCTGAAGCTGAATACATTGCAGCTGCAAGTTGTACATCACAGATACAATGGCTCCAATATCAACTTCTTGATTATGGAATCAAAGAGACCAAGACACCATTGCTTGTAGACAGCAAATCTGCCATTAGCATCATTCAAAATCCTGTTCAGTTTTCAAAAACTAAACACATTGAAATCAGGTATCATTTCATAAGAGATTGCTATGAAAAAGGCAAGATTGAAGTGAAACATGTAGCAACAGCTAATCAAATAGCTGACATATTCACTAAACCCCTTGACACATCAACATTTCAGAAGTTAGTATCCATGCTAGGGATGCTAAATTTGTAAGTGTTTCTCTTTATTTTCTCTGCACAACTCTTTTTATTTTTCACTTACATCTGTTTTCAAAAACTTGAAAAACTTCTGAAAAGAGAGAAACTACTGATGAATAAAACATCAGTATGGGGATATTATCTAAAAAGTGATTAACTTCTGATAAAACAACCTTCAGAAGTTATGAATAAAGTATTTATAAAGTATTTCTCATCAGCTGTTCAAAACTGCTGAAGAGAAAATGGGAACTACTGATGAAGACAATTCTTCATCAGCAGTTTAGTCAAAAAGGGCAAATCAGACTTTTCCCATCATCAGAAGTTTAACCTAGTCGGTTTAAAAATTCTGATAAAGAGGTTTTTAACCTAGGCGGTTTAAAACTTCTAATAAAGAAGTTCCAAGCGGTTAAAAACTTCTGATAAATATCTTTTTTCAACACTTATCCATTCAAAACAAAAATTCCCCCTTCTCTCTCAAGAAAGCTCTCAAACCCCTGAACCTGCAACATAAACACTGTTCGATTCATACACACACACAAAACCACATGGCTTTAGTTCTTAAACAGGGACACAATCTCAGAGCCTACTTAGAAAAACAAGAAGGCTGGTCCCAATATGATGAGATCATTGATCTCGTCGTCAAATCCCAATATTTCACCGCTCTCACAATAGACCCACCAATACATCCTGAAACTCTCAATGAGTTCTGGGCTAATGCTGAGACAATGATGGTGGATGATGAATTTATCTCTCTCAACTCAACAATTAAAGGGAGACAAATGGCCATCACACCGGCCATACTTGCAAACAGACTGGGGTTGAATGATGTGAATGCCCCTGAAAAGTTTGACAACTCTGCAATCCACCTAACCATGACTGAGAGTAGTTATCAAGGTACTCTCTCACAAGCTACTATCTTTAAAAAGTATTTTGAACCAAAATATAAACTTTTGTTTCATTATATAATTATGTGCTTGAGTCCTAAAACAGGGTCTTATGACCAGATGCCCTCAACCCTTCAACCAATTTTTCATTCCATTGTGAATGAAACAAATTTCAGGGCATCAAAACTTTTCTTTAATGAGTTGGGGTTACATCACAATAACACTAAGAAAAAGTTTTTGTTATATCCAAGGTTCATTATGCAATGCATAATAAATGAACTGGGTAATGAGGTGCTTGTGGGTAAAACTGAAATTTTAAAACCCCTAACCTCACAAAGCATACCCAAGGCACAACAAACAGGCTGCCTGGCCAGAAGATGACCAAGGGGAACCAGAACCAGTCCCCATGGAACCCTCATCTTCCAAACCTACTCCACCAAAGGCCAAGAAACCCAAGGTACAAAAACAAAAACCCACCAAACCTAAAACAAAAGCTGTTCAGGAGGTTGAGATGCCTGAACAAACTATTGTGCAATCTGCACTTCTTAAAGATGTGACTGAAACATCCTCTCAGTCTCATCCATCTCAAACCCCACCAAGAGCACCAATCACAATCCTTTTCAAAAGAAAAAGGACTTAAGAAAACTATTCCAATTGATTCTTCTTTTGAAACTGCTGAACCCACTGCCCAAACTACTGAACAAGCACCCCAAATTTCTGAACCAGACATTGAAATAGCCAAACTTCTCTCTGGGCTAAAAGAGAAAGTCCCATCTACACATGTCAGTCCCCATCAACCACATAAAACAGGGGACATAGCCTCAGAAATTGACATGGATGTGGACACTCAAAGCCCTAACCAAAGAGATGAGGATGAACCAGAGTCTCTAAGCCCAAACTTAGAAACTTTTGGTACTTTTGAGGCTGCTACTACTCATTTACCACCTAGTGGTGGACCTGAGGACAGAAGTAACATACCTAAAACCTCAACTGTGGCAACTACTGATGAAGGCTTAATGCTTGAGGTAGGAAATCCTCTGAACCAAGAAAAAGAGGTACATGAGACAACTGAGTTGGGCTCAGCTCATGATGTAACTGATACAGTCCTCATTAAGGATGTAATCAGGGATTCAGATGATTCCATTGATTTGGATGATGTTTCAAAACACCAAACTACTGAATTGACGGCTACAAGTGAAGGTCCTGCACCTGGTGTATCTAAGCTCAAGAAGCTAGTCACACCAGCTCAGGTTAAAGCCCACTCAATCCATGATTCCCCTAGAGTGACATCTTCTGTACAACAAGAAGATCACCCAAAAACACACCCCTCACTACAAATGCCTACCCAATTCCCTGGGCAAACAAGCATAGACATGAACCAGCTATGCAGCCTAGATGGTCCCTTATACCACATGATGAGCACCCTCATCAAGAATCACTTCCAAACATACACAGCTAACTTGGAGCTGTCAATGAAGAACCAATTTGGAGTGATACAGACGAAAATGAATGATCTGTCCAACAAGATTGACTACAACAGCAAACAGATTGCTCATCTTACAGGTCAGTTCTCCCAAGCTTCAACTTCAAAAGCTGATGAAGCCAAAAAGGGGGAGAAAATCAAGGTACCTATGGATACACTTGAAGCCAGAAGAAAGGCAAGAGTGGCTATCCTAGCAAGAGATCAAAAAGATCAAGCCAGAAAAGAGAAACTGGCCCAACAATTTGGTGTCTCTATTCAAGAAGTAGAAGATGCTGAAAAGACTGATGAATCCCAAGGGCACAATGAAGAAACCTCTGATGGCCAAACTTCTGATGAAGAATCAGAAAGTACTGAAGACAATCCTTTAGTAGTTGACAAACCTTCAGTTGTTGTCAACCCATCAAAGGTTAACACTTCCAAAACTAAAACTGCTGACCCTTCTAGATCAACTACTCCTATTCAACCAACTTCTGTTCCTACTAGGCCTATTACAACAGTTACCACAATGACTGTGCTAAACCCTTCTCCAATCTCTCAATCAGCAGAACTACTTGAGAAGAGTTTAGTGGCAGCCCAAAAAAAGGCCAGAGAAGATCAGATCTGGAAAACACTGGAAGAAAGGGATGACATGGATCTAAGCCATGAAGAAAAACTTCAGGCTTATGAAGCTGAACTCCAAAGGCAGGCTAGCCTAGACCAGATTGCTGAAGAAGATAAAAGACATCAACTGATGTCTTACATTACAAAGAACAGCAAAATCAAAGCCCACACATTGAAGAGACTCTCTATGGAAGAGCTGACAAGAAGAGCTCAACTTATTGCAGATAAACTTGCAACAAGTAAAGACACAAAAGCTAAGAGAGCTCAGATGATAGAAGAATTGGTAGCTAATGGTTATGGTTCAAAAGCCTCAGTGTCCAAATGGAAAGAAGAAAGATTGGTGGACACATATAGAAAATATAAGGCTGCAAGGGCTGCAAATCCAGAGAAGTTTCAAACTGCTGAAGTTTCAACTTCAGTAGTTAGAACTTCTGGTGTTCAAAGAAGACCAGCTACTCAGAGAAAGAAATCAGAGGAGAATGTGAAGACTGATTTCAGAATGGTACTACTAGAAGGTAGTACAGTAGTCCATTCTGATTTTGACATAGAAGAAAAGCCTCTGATCACACAATTCAGGGATCCTTCCACCTTTGCATATCAAATCCAGAAGACCATCACAGACAAACTGCACACTAAGGTAGTAACTGAACATCATTTGCCAACATTTCAGATACCTAATGTGATGGAACAACAGCAGGGAAGTGAATCCCACCTGAGAGTCATTGAAGTTGAAAACATTCAACACTCAGGAGAAACCCAGGGTACCACCATGGTTCCCTACACTTTAGACTTTGACAAGTCTAAAGAACCAATCATCAGATGGTCCTTTACTGATAGAAACTCAGTACTTGTGACAAGAAGAGATCACACAAGCAGGGCCTATAGGTCGATGAATGATCTGAAGAAACTATCAACCAAAGACCTGCTTACAATCCAACACTTAGAACCACAAAAAAGGGTCTCTTACTGATGAACAACTGAACCAGCTCAAGAATTCCATGTTCAAAGGAATATGGAAAATTGTGAAGGACAGAAAAGAACAATAAGGAATTAGTAAGGTTTTGGCTTCATCAATCCAGGGGGAGATTGTTAGGACAAAAAGGATTAGTGAAACCACTTTTGCAAACCTTAGTCTAATTCACTTCTGTCAAAATACTCTAAGTATAGAACTGCTGAAGAAGAAGGATCAAACTGCTGAAGAAGAGATTCAGAAGTGCTGAAGAAGAAAAGTCATCAGAAGTTCTGAAGTTCAAACCAGACACTTCTACTAAAGAACTACTGAAGACAAACTACTCATCAGTAGTTTGTCATTCATCAGTACTTAGATGAAGATCTTTTCCACCGCCTTTGTATTTCAGTAGTTTATTACTTTAGTATTTCTTTTTTGCTTTATGTACAAGTTCCAAGACTGCAACTTGTTTCTGAACTTGCTTTTTGGCAAGGTTCATGTATTTGTAAAGTCTATAATTAGAAGGGTTCATCCCTCTATTTTAGACATTGATTTTAATACAAGAAATCCTTCAACACTTATTATTGTTATTTCCATTTCGTGTTTATTGAGAATCTGTCAAAGTGTTTCATTCTCATTCAATACTTAGATTCTCAATAAATACTTATCATTTATTAGTTCTTGAATCCAGGGGGAGTAATAACTCCTGTTGATAAGTGTAGCTTTAAACTTATAACATTCCGCTGTGCTATCACTGATCAAGAACTTGCTAAACACTTAAGTGTTCACTAGCAAGTTCATACAAAAGAGCAATATACTGATCCAACACAATTGCTATTCCACGAGCCCCATTGTTGTTGTTGCCGTTGTTGTTGTTGAAGGACCTATACCTCACACTATCCACGTTCTCTTGCTATCACAAAAAGTAGAAGGTGAAACACCATGCTTCGGAAAAGTACCATGCTCAACAGCCTAGTCAGTGTGTTTGCGAGCCAATTGAAAGATTTGTTAGATTCTGGGTAGGTGAGCTGTAGTAGCCAAGCCACGAATCTTTTGGGACCCACCCTTTTGGTATGAAATTCGGTCCGCTTGTAAAGTAGGTTAAATAGATTTGAGCACAAAGTATCTAACTCCCCTAGCTTGGTAGTGTAGGCGTCGATCTCAGATCCATCCGTCAAATTTCTAGATTTCATCATAGGGTGCAACGTTCTCCATCCAAGTATCTGTAACTCATCGAGTGTGCATGTAGCATACATTACCCCATCCTGCCCGGGGCAAATGCGCATGGAAATGACTTATACTATCAAAGCAATCAGACGGTCTCCTTCAGTTCCGTTAGAGTTATCGAGGTTCACGACCAATAAAAGGCTTGAAAATATGATGGTAGCTTGTTGTTGTGGCATGTGCGTTCAAGGAATAAGAAAGTTCAAATGTAGAAGTCAGGGAAACGAATGATTTAGCAAGATGGATCTTTACTAGCTTGGAAAGATGTGAGGGTTTCAACCACCCTATCGTTGATCATAAGAACTCAGTCTTATCTAAGATAGTAAAGGAAAAAGAAAGAAAAGATAGGTAAGAAAAGGTAAGAGCCAATCGTCGCCACGCTCTGTCTTAGATAGTAGATCATTCATCCTCACTTTCCATGTGCTCGTCCTGCTCAGGTTCCCCTTCCATCCCTTATCCTTCCTCTTTCGCGATGTCAATGTTATATGGTTCTCATCACGTACAGTCTCCTTCTCCGTTCCTGTGTAAGTCAGCTCAATGGTCAACAACACCATTCGTTCCTCCAATCGTGACTGTCAGTCACTAGTAGATTTTGTCTTCCTTTGAGATGTTGCACTGCATCGCAGACCTTCGTAACTCCCCAAGAGTGTGTGTAACAAGCCCCAATCTAACGTGTTCCCATGAATCTACCATATACTTATGAGTAACAGGGATATGCAGTCATACGTCCGCCCGTTCATACTAGGTGTAAGGTACTAAAGTAAGAAATAAGTTCTATATGTGTAACCCAGTTCCGTTTGAATTTCAAGTGGAAATAAGAAAGATCAAGTAACAAGGAACAAAAACTAATTGTCTCCTTGCTCAGTGTAAAAGGATAAGTCTTGGTATTTGAATTTCTTCACAGTTGATTTGGTTTGATGGTATCACGTCATGCGCATCGTGCAGCTTTCCTGTGTACGTGTGCCACAACGCTCGCAAGGGCTTTCTCCCCTGTACAATTGTTGTTTCCTCATCCACGAGGTTTGTTAGGATACTAGTCCTAGTAATACGCCACCTGGTGTAACCCTGGGTTCCCACCATTGACGTGTTCAGAATTAGGTCTAGAACTAGAAGATAACATATCTCCCGAAATCATATGTCGTAGATATATGTTGCTAAAAGCTAGTTGTGCACTTACGTTGTGAGTGTACTTATGCTATGATGATTATAGACTAGACTCAACATGCAGTCCTAGTTCACTATAACCAATGGCTCTGATACCAATCTGTCACACCCTCAAATTTCCACTGCGGGGTTTATACCGCGAGCGCATGACATACCAGGATCCCATAGCCATAAGTCATATGAACGAACTCTAAATGCCCAAACCATTTAGTTCGTTTTCAAAAATCAAGTTTAGTTAAGCTGCGGAAGCGTAAACCAAATTTAAACCTTTTAGAAACCATGCGCAAAACAACGCGCCCAGATTAAAACCATATGAAAGAAAATGTAAAAGCATAATATGTAATTTAGGTGTATGCCCAAGACCCCAAATGCAGTGAAGTGTGCAGTGCTTTCTAATCCTGGCACCGGAAGCTAACTACCTGCAAAAGCATGTAAATCGTGGTCAACAAACAATGCTGGTGAGTTCACTAAGTAAAGTAAATGAGTATGTAACTGCGCTGGTTTCCAAAACCATGTAAACAAGTAATTGAGTTGGTTCCAAGAACCGTGTAAACACTAGTTCATCGCATGTCAAGGGTAGCTAACCCATTCATGATAACTAACACCGATATACCGAACTGTTGATGTACGTGTAGCCACAAATGTGAGCCGCATGCCTTACATCATTGCCTATCAACAATGATAAAAATCTGTTCAGTTATAGTTCACTCCTGCACTCCCCGAGCCGGTGTGAGGTTTGTCAGACCTAATAGCGCTATCAACTAATAACCCGCTTGCCATAACCTGGCAACTCATTCGGTATGTGAAGGACTTACAAATGATAGAGTTGGTTTAGTTCATCAAGGACACAGTTTGCGAACTAGCAAAAACCGACCCACACAAGGATCCATAGCATCCTAACCCGGGATGTGTTAGTTGTCCTAAACCGGACTAGAAAGTAGTAGTCCCAACCCGGACTAGAAAGTAGTAGTCCCAACCCGTTGTCTCAACCCGAGATGCATGCTTTTGAGAAAAGAGTAGTGATACTCACCTTAGGTTGCACGTGAATGATCCAAATCCCTCAAACAGTAACGAGCTACCAACTCCCTATTACAAGTGTCACTAGGTGAGTATACGTGCATACCAACACATCATGCAATTTGTTTGTCAAAAACTTCTAAAGTTCAAACCGTGTAGTGACACCTAATGACTCTACATGCACAAGTAAGTCCTACGTATCCCGTTGGTGATCATATTGATTATTATCAGTTTAATATCTCATACACATCTCATATAAGTATTCATGCAAGTTCATGTCAAATACATACCATATAAGACTCCAAATAGTCACGTAAACATCCCTTACACAGTCTGCGTTTTCAGGGCAGATTGTACGCTGTGAAAAATGAATTATTTAAAATACTTAACGAACGAATTAAACTCCCAAAGTTTTACTGAATATTTATTGGGATTCATTTGATAACTCATATTTTTGTTTTGTCTCACAACCAAACACAAAAATTATTAAAATTTGTACAACACAGCTATGTCCAGAAAATTTCCACAGCAGGTCAGTTTAGTAGAAAAATTCCCAAAAATTGTGTATTCACCCAAACGAGGTGAATCCAATTGAAAAAGCCAAGTTTTTCTAATTTTGACCTAGTGTCCAAATTTCAGAACTTAACCCTTTGTAAATCTCGAGTTATGACCGTGTAAAGTTGACCCGATTTATAATTCCGAAAGTCTGATATGACCTTTAAACTTGTAAAATCATGAATACATATCAAAACAAGTCCAAAACGCATGATTTTGGACTTTTTGAAAAGCTAACACCATAAGTTATGTTTTAGGATTAGAAAACAATAGATTACACCTTTTAATCACTCTAGAACATCCCTACAATTTGTCACAATGAATCTGTCAGCAAATCAGAATTTTATCAACATGACTCTTATAAACCCTAATCATTCTCAATACCTTATAATCATGCAATAACTTCATATTAACACAATAACATTCATATTATCACCTTTAATCTCAGGTTTTTACGTACCATATACTCTAGATATGATTTCTATCACCAATATTCATCAACACTTTCAACAAACATCATAAACATTCAACATACATTGATTTGCGATTCTAGCATGTATATTTCCTAAAGTTTTTATAATTTTTCCAGCCTAAAATCACATCATTTAACATGTAAAACGCATACCTTGAATTGCTAGAGTCCCTAGAATCACAAGATAGCACCCGGAATTGCTTGAACTAGTGCAAAATTGATGAAGATTGAGATTGAAAGGTGATTGTGGGGGGGGGGGGGGGGGTGCTCTTATTCACAGCGCAAGGGGTAGGGTTTAGTTTTTTTTTTTTTTTTTTTTTTTTTTTTTTTTTTTTTTTTTTTTTTTATAAACAAAACACTAAGGTTAGGATTATGGGCCAAGGTTTCGGGCTCTAGTGATTTTTATCTGATAAGCGAGCCCAATAGCCCTATCTAACTCTCGAGATTAATCCCGACAATAATAATCCTACCAACTCATATAAAACTATTGTTTTATCAATTCATATTATTTTTTTTACCCTAAATGCACATATCTCGTAACGTTTACGTACAGGTTAACTAACACGCAGTAGTTCATATAAGCATGCAATTCACGTACACGTGTTATTCCACATTCATCAACATCCAATCATTCATATAATCATGCATGCCTAACAAATCACCAACGTTCGGGATACAGGATTCGTGTGTGCGTCAAGACAATTATTTTTCCTAATTATAACGTACGTTAATGTCGCCTAACATGTGTTATTGTTACATAACATCCTGAAGGACCTGTTTAACTAGCCCTAGCTTAGTGTTTAACCACGTATGATTATGGAAATTAACTAGAGTTCAGTAAAAGAGTTAACATGAAAATGCGGGGTGTCACACGCCTCACCCAACCTCACATGTCGCACCCACTGCTACCACCCCTACCTCCCCACCGGCCCACACTAACCCACCTGACCATCCTACGTCCCCTCCTCCACTGATCCAACAAACCTCTCCAAATACCACGGCCCACCCTAACCCCCAAAGCCCACATATACACACTCCTCCCTCGGCCCCACACTATTCACCTCATAATACCCAGACCAGCCCAAACCCCATGCTACATGCCCCTTCTCCTGCTGGCCCAACTCCACCACCTCCCCCACCACCAACCCGAACCATGACTACCCGTGCCATGTCCTTCATTTCTAAACCTAAAGAAATTTTTAACCTCTCCACCACTACCATCACACCCATCCCTAAAAATCCCAAAGACGCCTTGTCAGAACCAGATTGGCATAACGCCATGCAAACCGAATTTAATGCCTTAATTAAAAACAAGACTTGGGAACTTGTCTCGAGACGACCTGACATGCGCATTATCCGTAGCATGTGGCTTTTTCGCCACAAATTTAAATCTAATGGCACTCTTGAAAGATACAAAGCTCGGTTGGTTTGTGATGGCAGTACTCAGGAAGTAGGTATTGATTGCGGGGAAACGTTCAGCCCGGTTGTTAAGCCGGCCACCATTCGCACTGTGTTGACACTAGCATTATCTCAGTCTTGGTCCATCCACCAGTTGAATGTCACCAATGCCTTTTTACATGGGACTCTCCATGACACAGTGTATATGTACAAACCTATGGGGTTTAGACACCGGGATTATCCCAATCATGTGTGCCTACTCAAAATATCCCTTTATGGTCTTAAACAAGCACCACGTGCTTGGTACCAAAGATTTACCGATTTTGTCACATCTATTGGTTTTTTGCAGAGCAGGTGCGATAATTCTCTATTCACCTATCATCACGGGGGTGAAATTGCATACTTGTTGATTTATGTTGACGACATCATCCTCACTACATCATCCGACAGTCTACAGATGAAACTCTTGGGCAGCCTTGCGGCTGAATTTGCTATGAAAGATCTTGGACCTCTCAATCATTTTTTGGGTATCTCTGTCACCCGAACAGGCTCCAACATATTCCTATCTCAGCAGTCTTATGCTCTTGACATTGTCAATCGAGCCGGTATGGAAAATTGTAACCCCGTAGCAACACCAGTGGACACTAAATCAAAGCTCAGCTCCTCCTCTAGTGCTCCTTTTGAGAACCCCACCCTCTACCGTAGTCTTGCTGGGGCTCTTCAATATTTGACATTCACCAGACCGGATATCACTTATGCCGTACAACAAATTTTCATGCATATGCATAACCCCACTACTGAGCATTGGAACGCCTTGAAGCGTATTATAAGATACATCCGTGGTACATCGACGTTTGGTCTCACTTTATCTTCCTGCTCGACACTTTCTTTGCGAGCATACACTGATGCCGATTGGGCAGGATGCCCTGATACTCGTCGTTCCACATCTGGTTATTGTGTTTACATGGGCCCAAATCTGATTTCATGGTCTTCCAAACGACAGACTACCATTTCCCGCTCAAGTGCCGAAGCTGAATATCGACCTGTTGCCAACGTCGTTGCTGAAATCTGCTGGATTCGCAATCTTTTGCTTGAATTACGTCGCCCTCTCTCCACTGCAACGCTTGTGTATTGTGACAATATTAGTGCCATATACCTATCTCACAATCTGGTGCAACATCAACGCACTAAACATATTGAGCTCGACATTCACTTTGTTCGTGAACATGTGCAACGGGGTAACATTCGCGTTCTTCACACGCCTACCCGTCTTCAGATTGCTGACATCTTCACCAAAGGCCTTCCAAGAGTACTTTTTGACGACTTCCGCTCCAGTCTCAACATCCGGAAACCTCCTGCTGCGACTGCGGGGGTGTAATAGATGACTCAAGAATGACTCACCATTTGACCAAATCATTATTATGATTATTGTATATATGGTTAATTGTTTTGTATTTATGTCTCTTCCCAAATATAAGGGAACATTACTTGTATATATTGTGAGCCATATGGAATGAAGTGATCACTTTTGAACCTTTCCTTTCTACATTTACTTGTATTTAACTCAATGATAGGCACAATTACCTCCTTTGTATTTAACTCTCTTTATATGTAATTGCCTATATAAAAGGCATATGTTGTAGTTGAAATTTTGTACAGAAAGATAACAAACCATTATTATATTGCAAGCATTATTATATTATATGGTAATAAGAGCATCCATTCTCCTATGAGAATTTTTTTTCGATCCTCTACCATCCTTGCAATCTCAAACTTGCAACAATGTCTACCTCCACGACCAATATTGTCGAATTGTCCACACACGCTCACTTTCCAATCAAGCTGACCACGAACAATTTCTCTTCCTGGCGCAAACAGGTCCTATCCACTCTACGCTGATTCTCGTTCGAGCAGTTTGTTGATGGCTTAACCGAGCCACCACCAAATGTCCTCGATTGAAAACCCAATGCGGAATATCGTTGCTGGTATCGTCCAGACCAGATTCTGCTCAGAGCAATTCTTGGAAGCTGCTCCGACACTATCCAGCCACTCATATCCTCCGCCGAAACTGCAAGACAACTCTTTCAACGTTTATCTGAAAGCTATGCTAGCGTCTCGCGTTCTCGCATTATATCACTGGGCACCAAACTCTCCACCACCAACAAAGGCTCCAGACATGTAGCCGAATATCTCAATGAGAAGAAATCCATTGTTGACGAATTAGCTTTAGCTCAAAAACCCATTGATGATGACGATCTAACATCTCACATTCTAGCCCATCTTGGTGAAGACTACAAGGAAATCGCTGCAGCCCTCAAGACGATACATACTTCCATTACTTTTTCGGATCTCTATGAGAAACTCATTGACCATCGTGATCTCTCTTAGAGTTCAAACCTGCCCCAGTTCTTACTACTGTTAACACAGCCTAAAGATAAGGCCCGCACAACCAATACCGACCCAACACTGCTGCCCGGTTTTCCAATCAGCCAACTGCCTCTGGGTAGCAACAACACAACATCCAATCACAATGGCTCGACCAATAACTATCGCACTAACCGTAACAACTTATTTTGTCCGTTTTGCAGCATTCCAGGGCATGATACAAAGGACTGTCGCAAGTTTGCTAGGTTTCTACAAAACAACAACCTTGCCTTGGCTACTCCAGCAACAAACTCCACAGTCAACTCTACCATGGCGACCTTGTCCTCTTCTCTAATGTTTGACAGCGGTGCATCCGACCACGCCACATTTGACCAGACCTTTGTGCACCATCTCTCCGAATATGGAGGGCCTGATGAGATCATTTTAGGCAATGGTAATACTCTCACATGCGGTACGGTATGGTATCGGTTCAGTATCGGTACGGTACCGGTATGATATCGGTATTTTACCTTATAATACCGATACCATACCGATCCCGTACCGATACCGATAATACCGAAACCGAAAATCCATAAATATGGGTACCGATACCGATCCTGAAACCCCTCAGTTCGGTATCGGTTCGGTACGGTATCGGGATCGGGACGGGACGGGATCGGTATTCGGCCTTGTATGCTCATCCCTAGTCACGACTCTATTTATGATCCCACTCGGTCTCTTAAATTACCTAATATTTTACATGTTCCAAAGTTGCGTAATCATCTTATTTCCGTAGCAAAACTTTGCAAAACTAATCGAGTTTCCGTTGAATTTTTTCTGTTTCATTTCTTTATAAAGGATCTTCGCACGGGGGCGCGAGTCATGCGGGGAGTTAACATTAACGAAGTC
Source organism: Ambrosia trifida (assembly GCA_028751855.1). Taxonomy (NCBI): domain Eukaryota; kingdom Viridiplantae; phylum Streptophyta; class Magnoliopsida; order Asterales; family Asteraceae; genus Ambrosia; species Ambrosia trifida. Next base: position 13,445,697 of record CM054129.1, read on the forward strand.
TACTATGCGACACCAAACTCTTGTGATCCGTTGCAATTCAATTCAACCACCAAGTCCTCTAGTTCTCTACTTTCATGGCATCACAAGCTCGGACATCCATCTATCAAAGTTCTAAAGAATTTACTAAATAAGTTAAGCTTTGAATATAATAACTTGTCCAACGATTTATTTCATTGTGATGCTTGCAAAATTAATAAAAGCTATAAACAACCATTTGGTGAAAATTCCTTTCGTGCAACTAAACCCCTTGAACTTGTCTATTCGGATGTTTGGGTTCCCGTACAAATATCAAATGATGGTTACAAATACTATGTTATTTTTGTTGATTTCTACACCAAATATACCTGGCTATATCCTATAAAAAGAAAATCATACGTCTCCATCTTATTTCCGCAATTTAAAGTTCTTGTTGAATTTTTTTTCATACTCCTTTAGTGTCCCTTTTCTCAGACAATGGGGAAGAATACCTTGGTCTCCTTCCCTTCCTTCAAAAGCATGGAATTTCGCATTTTACAACTTCGCCACATACTCCGGAACAACATGGAGTGGCCGAACGACGCCATCGACACATAGTCAAAACCGGGTTATCCCTATTGCACCATGCTAATCTTCCCCTAGCTTTTTGGTCTCACGCGTTTCAAATTGTCGTGTATCTAATTAATCGTCTTCCAACACCAATTCTTGACTACTTGTCACCATTTTAAAAGTTGAATAAAACAACCCCATCCTACAATAAACTTAAACCGTTTGGTTGCCTGTGCTTCCCATGGCTTCGTCCATATGCCAAATCTAAACTACATCCTCGGTCCGCCAAGTGTATTTTCCTTGGTTACTCATCTTTAAAATCCGCTTATTAATGTTATGATCCTACCACTCATCGCCTGCCACTCTCGTCACGTAGAGTTCATCGATCACATATTCCCATTCACCACAGGTGGACCCAACCCAATTCCCTTACCCACTGTTGCATCCTTCATGCCTCAAATTACAACTCATAAACCTTGCACTTTATCTCCCTCAAATCCTCATGACCATTCTACTCATTCGCCTTACTCTCCATCCACATCCACTTCCCCTGATCCTTTATCATCAAATTATCTTCCACCTACTCAAGCCCCAACGCCATACCATCATCATACACCAGCTAACACCGAACCCAACCAAACCACCAAATCCACGCCTAGCCCTATCTCTACAACCGAATCCACTCAATCCACCCAACCCACTACATCACCATCCCATCCTTCACCTTCATAGGGCTCCCAAACTGATCCATCTCCAACCACATCTACCACTAACGAGCACAACTCTCCACCTCCTACCCATGAACCAGTAACAACCTCCTCAAACCATCCCTCGACTGCACCCAACTCCACTTCCGCTCTTGAACATCCTCGTCCATCTTGAACCCAAAAACCAAACCCCAAATACTACAATCCCAATCATCTTAACCATACCACTCTACATCCCCTACCACCCACCATTGAACCCACTACTCATACTTAAGCGTCTAAGGATCCACAATGGAGACGTGCTATGGATTCTGAATTCAACGCTCTCCTGCAAAATCAAACATGGGAATTAGTTCCACCTACTTCCCACGTACCAATTGGTTGCAAATTGATCTTTAGAATAAAACGCAACCCTAATGTGTAACACCCCAAACATCTTCTTCGTCATAATACTTAGTTAGTCGAATTTAAAATAAGTGTTGTTATTCGGATTAAATGCTGATGGACTAAATGCCTTGCTAAATTGCCTAGTGTAGACATTAATAGCGTATTATATTAAAAAATTAAACTTGAGGGGCCAAACTTGGCCTAAGGCCAAACTAATAACCTTATGTTGGACAAAATGAAGAAAAGAGGAAATCCTCTTCCTCTCTTCTCTGCATATCGACACACACACACTACACCTCAAGTTTCACACACAAGATGAATCTTGCTAAAATCTGAAGAATTATTACATGCAATAGAGGAAATCCATCATCCGGAATCTTACAAGCTCTAAGTTAACCTTTGATTTCACTTATATGATGATTTAGAGGTTTATGGAAAAGATGAATTTGGTGGATTTTTGTTAATGGTCAAGATTTTGCAAGTCTAGTGGGTTATCTTTGTTATAGAGGATAACTTAATCATGTGTAATTAAGCATAACCTAAATTGAATCATAAAAATGAAATGTCAATAATGAGAGGTAGTGGGTTCATAGGAAATTGATGAAACTCATTATCTCAATCAATTGGAAAATATTGTGTGTAATTCTTGAAAGAAACCTGCTATGTGATAGATGTCATAGTTGGATTAGTTGATAATTTTGATCATAGAAGAGGGTTATGATGCTTAGGATTGGGTTTGGTCTTATTGTTGAAGATAACGCCTATAAGGTGTTTGATGAAATGCCACAATAAACTCGATCAAATATTGATATTGGTAGATTCGGTGAAACAATTGTGTGGATATGTAAATCATACCTAAGAACAAGTTTTGATCACCTAAGTGGATTACACGTATTAGGTGCAAATAAGGGTGGCTTTGGATAGGAATGGAGCCATGGATGTTATGCTAAGGAAGCTTGCTCGAGGTAAGTCACTCGATGACTCTAATCTCCTTTATATATATCGTTAGTATGTTTATGGTTGTAGTCACTGGTTATACAAAATTTGTGTTGAATACTTGCAATGTTATTGTGAACAAATGAGTTGAGAGATTTTGATATCATAACAAGTTAGACAAATATGGATTTACCAAGAACTAGGTAGTCCGAAAGAACTCCCAGGATCACGTTTGCTTAGGAAATGAAGCCATGTTCGCGATTTGTATGAATGCGAATGAGTCTAAGCGACTGTAATGATATGCTAACCTTTAGAGACTCAAGTGGGTCAAATAGGAAAGAAATGAGTCTAGAAAAGTAAACCAGAGAATAGGACCAAGGCACAAGAGATCCCGTGCGAATTTGTAGAGCCCGAGGCATCCCTACATGTTTATAAACCAAGGTAATGGCAACCCGGAGATATCGTAGGGGCCGAGGTAGTGAAATTGCAGCCTTAACCAAGAGTTAGGCAGTGAAAAAAGCAGTAAAATAGCATCAGGGACCAGCGCGCGGCCGCGCGCTCCTTTTGCGCGGCCGAGCAAACTTTCTGTAAGCATTCGGGTATTGCCCGCGCGAAATGGAGCGGCCGCGCGCCCGCTTGCGCGAAACACCCAGTACAGGTTTTTCGATCGTTTTTCCGATTTTAACGCTTTTTAATTCTAATTAACCCTATTCGATGTGTGTGTGACAGGTTGGGGATATGATGGACATCCGGATGGAAGACCAAGCAATCAAAACAAACCGAACGCATACTACGGATCTTCTTTTGTAGGAACTAGCCATAACATAGCTTAGTTCAACGAAATCACTTTGTTTCCGTTGTGTCTAACTAATATTAACTATTTGGTTGCTGTAAAACTTAACCTCATCCGGTAATTTGGGCATGAAGCATGTTTTGTTCTTATTTGATAATTGGTAACTAGTGCTCCAATCATGTTTACACCCACTTAAATCCATTAATTAAATCAATTTAGGGGCGGGGTCTTACAAGTGGTATTCAGAGCCAAAGGTTGTCGTTCGTTTTGAAGCTTGGTCAAGAAATCCGGGAAGAAATACCTCAACTTAGTAAGCAATAGCATGGTGAGATACTTGATCACCAATTCGGTAAGAAATCTATCTCCAAGGTTATCTTAGCCTAGTCGTAATGTTATGCATCATCTATGAATACAAAAACACCAATTTAAAACAAATCATGAGAAATGTGTTTTGAGTAATTCAAAAACTTGGAAACGCACCAATTACACGGTCATGGTGGGCCAGGGCTGATCGGATCCAGAAATTGGAAAACATGATTGCATTTGCAAAAAAAAAAAAAAAAAGCAATCCGATATAAAAAAACGAAATCAGCATAATAAAGCAACTAACAAAAGAGATTTCATTAAATCAAACAGGCGACTGGGGAATTGTCTACCTGGGAAGTATCATGACGAACGCGACAAGATCACCAGTGTCATGTGCGAATTGCTTACCCTGGCCAGGTAAGTGTTAAACACATGATACGGTGGGCTTTTTGTGAACTTTATGCATACATCCCATGTAGCAAGGACTAGGTCAGGAGAAAAGGGCATGTGAAACTTCCGACTATATGACTTGCGGGATCATAGAACGCAGGAGTAATGCCTAACCACTAAAGGTCCGGTAGACCGGGTATGTAAAACCGATGCATAAACGACCCGCGGGGTCGTGGAGCTAGAGGTATTACCGCAACGGTTACACGGATTAGGAATTAGACTTGAACCTTAATCCAGGTTGAGTCATAAACAGATTCAGTTCGGAATTAGACTTGAACCTTAGTCAAGGTTGAGTCATAGACAGGTTTAGTTCGGAATCAGACTTGAACCTTAATCAAGGTTGAGTCATAAATAGATTCAGTTCGGAATTAGACTTGAACCTTAATCAAGGTTGAGTCATAAATAGATTCAGTTCGGAATTAGACTTGAACCTTAATAAAGGTTGAGTCATAAACAGAGTCAGTTCGGAACTAGACTTGAACCTTAATTCAAGGTTAAGTCACAAGTGCGTCAGAATCATGATCGAAGGTAAATCCCTAATGAATTTGAACCACAATCAAGGGTTGTATCATAATCACCTATGACAATTAATCGAGAAATTACTCGTAAGTGGAATTGAACCTTAATCAAAGGATTTAATCATAAACGCATTTGAACCTCGAGCAGAGGATAAACCGTAAACGAACTTACACCTCAATTAAGGGTTAGGTCATTATCAACTCGAACCTTAAGTGAATATTATCCCGTAATTAGACTCAAACTTTAATCAGAAGTTAAGGTATAAGCAAGTTGAACCAAAACCAAAGGTAGACTTGTAACTAAACACAAGCCTCGGCTAGAGGTTAAATTCCAGAATTCAATTGGACCTTAACCGAAGGTCAAACCATAACAATTCTAAGTCTTAAATGACAAGTTAAACCGTAAGTCAAATTAGACCCCAGTCGAGGGTTAATTAGACAGTAAAAGTCAAATCTAAAGGGAAGGTAAAAATCATAGACCAACCTAACCTTTATCTAAAAGTAAGCACTGAATATATATATCTGAATCATACTCAGAAGGTTAACTTGTATACTACATGAACCTCCTAACGAGGTATAACAAGGGTAATATTCAAACCTTGTTTAAAGGTTGAACTATAAGTAAACTTGAACTTTATTCAAAGGTTTCATTATACTTAGACTCAGATTCTATTCGGAAGTTGAATCAGGCACCAACTAGAACCTCAGTCCGAATTAACGAGAAAAGATTATGAAGAACAATATTGGCTTACCGTAGGATAGCCATGAGAAATCCAAAACGAAAATCATAACAGAATCCGTGAAAGCCTTCGGGTGAATGTTAACTACATGTCACACTAAACGAAAGAACTAACGAAAATAGAAGCCGACAAGGCAAGCGTGAACTATGATTCACAGCTGACTAAACTAAGAATGTTGTTGTAAACCGCAAAACAAGGAATTAGATAAATAAAGAGAAGGAGCAAACGCTAAATCAAGAGCAGCTCATGGGAGACCCCAGAAGTCGTAGGTGGACCCTCACCAAGTCGCGATCGGATAAAAACAATGATAAGTAATAAGGCCTAATCGAGGCACGTTAAAGTAAATAGAGTGGAGTTAACCTCATGGGCCTTAGCACATGATGGATAAACTGACAAGCAAAAGGCTAATATGTAGATGGTTGCGAATCGTAACAGTGGAGGCAATGCTTTCATAAGAAACCAAACGAGGTCTATAGGACCAATATGCACATAAAATTCTAGGTAAAGAAAACATAAGTAAGTGAACTCGCTTGAGCAAACACAAGAGTGAAAATCTACGAAACAATTGGGTAAGGACCCTTTTGTAAGATGTGAAGGTGATCTGAGAATCAATAAGCTCTATATGACACAAGTATAGAGAAATTGGTCATAATACCAGGAATAAACACTGAACGGGTCAGTACTTGACGAAAAAGTCATTAAGATCAAGTGTTTTGAACAAATAAATAAAATAACCCATCGGGGAAGTGAAAATGGATGTTACCGACCAAGTAAAGTCTAAGTAAGTAGAAGAGCCGGAAGACTCGAATCAAGACGCATAGAAAAGATCTAAAAGGGAATCAAATATAAATTCGAAAGGCTCGATAAGAAAGGGGTCACGAGCCCTAGTTTCAAAACAGTCCACACGGAGTGGTTACGTTGAAACTCGCATCGAGCAGAATAATACTAATGCACTTCAAATACACAAGGCATGGGCTAAATGCCATTTAGAAAATTTAAATGGAGGAATCCATGAATCATACTAACCACGAACGGGTAATTTATATATACAAGGTGATCCGCGAGCATTTAAATCAAGGCGTTACCATGGTTCATATAGTATTATCGCAGCAAAACTACAGTGTGCGGTAAAATAACAGTATAAAACCGAAGTTAAAACCTTCATATTAGATAGTAACTCCGGAATGATAGTAGCATGAATCGGAGATGCCACGATCTTGGCCTTAGAAATGAGAATGCTAGGCTAGACACGCTCTACATTGAATTAGCAGCCTAAAAATTTATCAGTGAATCAATTGTGAACCTTAAACGACATGTATCATTAGAATGCGAAACATTAGCCCATGATAGGGTCATTATCTAAGTTAGCACAAGAAGTAGCAAACCGAAACCCAAAATATTGGGGAATGGTGTGCAGTAACTCATCGGAAGTCATAGTCGTTGGGTTTAATGATTAACCATAACATGTGACTTAAGGAACTTAAGTTAAACAAAAAAAAAAAAAAAAAAAAAAAAAAAACTGGGGAATGATGTGTAGAAACTCATCAGAAGTCGTAGTCATTGGGGTAAATGACTAACTATAGCACGTGACTTAAGAAGCTTAAGTCTACTTTCAACCGAAAACTCTTATGAATGAGCTATTCGCGAGATTAACAATCAGATAGCGATAAAGTGAACACAAACCTGTAACTAGTCTAGTGATGGCTAGGCAAACAATAAAAGTTCAAACGGGTCAAGTGGCAAAGTCATTGTCACATAGACCCAAAGAAACACGTAAATCTAACTAAACCTGTTAATACGTGAAAACACTATAAAAGGGGACACTCGATGCCTAGAATAAGGAAAGGTAGAGTACGAAATGGACTCGATGCTTCTCGATGAAACTTTAGGGTCATGGGAAGCTTTGAGCCGAAATCAAATATAAACTAAACCCACGTTAGACGTGGGAGATGGCTTTCGGGGAAGTCATAATAATAACCAAATCCAATATGCACCACGGTGCATAAAATTGATTCTAAACAAAGTAAGCAATTGAAATGTATACATCAAGGTCGTAGGGACCTAAAGGTTCCAATCACACTAAGGAGTCAAATATATGACTTTTTGTAAACCCTTAGCACTTGCGAGTCTCTAAGCTAGAACAGTCGACAGTGAGAGCATATTTAGAATGATTAGCCCAATGTCAAATAGATAACACCTCTTGACATAGGGGATAAAACACAAGACTCAAATTAGGGTCATGATATAGTTGGATTTTAATCCATGAGTTATGCCCCTTAGAGCCGAGGGGATAGAACAATTCGCCTATTTGGTAGATATAACCAGTTTCGAGGACGAAACCCTCTTTAAGGGGGGGTGAAGTTGTAACACCCCAAACATCTTCTTCGTCATGATACTTAGTTAGTCGAATTTAAAATAAGTGTTGTTATTCGGATTAAATCCTGATGGACTAAATGCCTTGCTAAATTGCCTAGTGTAGACATTAATAGCGTATTATATTAACAAATCAAACTTGAGGGGCCAAACCTGGCCTAAGGCCAAACTAATAACCTTATGTTGGACAAAATGAAGAAAAGAGGAAATCCTCTTCCTCTCTTCTCTGCATATCGACACACACACACACACTACACCTCAAGTTTCACACACAAGATGAATCTTGCTAAAATCTGAAGAATTATTACATGCAATAGAGGAAATCCATCATCCGGAATCTTACAAGCTCTAGGTAACCTTTGATTTCACTTATATGATGATTTAGAGATTTATGGAAAAGATGAATTTGGTGGGTTTTTGTTAATGATCAAGATTTTGCAAGTCTAGTAGGTTATCTTTGTTATAGAGGATAACTTAATCATGTGTAATTAAGCATAACCTGAATTGAATCATAAAAATAAAATGTCAATAATGAGAGGTAGTGGGTTCATAGGAAATTGATGAAACTCATTATCTCAATCAATTGGAAAATATTGTGTGTAATTCTTGAAAGAAACATGCTATGTGATAGATGTCATAGTTGGATAAGTTGATAATTTTGATCATAGAAGAGGGTTATGATGCTTAGGATTGGGTTTGGTCTTATTGTTGAAGATAACGCCTATAAGGTGTTTGATGAAATGCCACAATAAACTCGATCAAATATTGATATTGGTAGATTCGGTGAAACAATTGTGTGGTTATGTAAATCATACCTAAGAACAAGTTTTGATCACCTAAGTGGATTACACGTATTAGGTGCAAATAAGGGTGGCTTTGGATAGGCATGGAGCCACGGATGTGAGGCTAAGGAAGCTTGCTCGAGGTAAGTCACTCGATGACTCTAATCTCTTTTATATATATTCCGGATATATATATATATCGTTAGTATGTTTATGGTTGTAGTCACTGGTTATACAAAATTTGTGTTGAATACTTGCAATGTTATTGTGAACAAATGAGTTGAGAGATTTTGATATCATAACAAGTTAGACAAATATGGATTTACCAATAACTAGGTAGTCCGAAAGAACTCCCAGGATCACGTTTGCTTAGGAAATGAAGCCATGTTCGCGATTTGTATGAATGCGAATGAGTCTAAGCGACTGTAATGATATGCTAACCTTTAGAGACTCAAGTGGGTCAAATAGGAAAGAAATGAGTCTAGAAAAGTGAACCAGAGAATAGGACCAAGGCACAAGAGATCCCGTGCGAATTTGTAGAGCCCGAGGCATCCCTACATGTTTATAAACCAAGGTAATGGCAACCCGGAGATATCGTAGGGGCCGAGGTAGTGAAATTGCAGCCTTAACCAAGAGTTAGGCAGTGAAAAAAGCAGGAAAATAACATCAGGGACCAGCGCGCGGCCGCACGCTCCTTTTGCGCGGCCGAGCAAACTTTCTGTAAGCATTGAGGTGTTGCCCGCGCAAAATAGAGCGGCCGCGCCCCCGCCCGCGCGAAACACCCAGTTCGGGTTTTTCGATCGTTTTTCCGATTTTAACGCTTTTTAATTCTAATTAACCCTATTCCATGTGTGTGTGACAGGTTGGGGATATGATGGACATCCGGATGGAAGACCAAGCAATCAAAACAAACCGAACGCGTACTACGGATCTTCATTTGTAGGAACTAGCCATAACATAGCTTAGTTCAACGAAATCACTTTGTTTCCGCTGTGTCTAACTAATATTAACTATTTGGTTGCTGTAAAACTTAACCCCGTCCGGTAATTTGGGCATGAAGCATGTTTTGTTCTTATTTGATAATTGGTAACTAGTGCTCAAATCATGTTTACACCCACTTAAATCCATTAATTAAATCAATTTAGGGGCGGGGTCTTACATAATGGCTCCATTGCCAAATACAAAGCTCGTCTAGTCACAAAGGTCTTCCTTCAACAACACGGGAAGGACTATTTTGACACCTTCAGTCCGGTTACAAAACCAATCACTATCCGTACAATCCTCTCCATAGCCCTTTCTAAAAATTGGCCTTTGCGTCAACTTGATGTTAACAATGCATTTCTTCATGGCACGCTTGATGAAGACGTATTTATGACTCAACCATTAGGCTATGAGGATCCTCGTTACCCGCACCACGTATGCAAACTTAAAAACTCTCTATATGGATTAAAACAAGCTCCTCGTGCTTGGTACAATGAGCTAACTCAATTTCTCACTCGCTTTGGATTTCGAAAATCCCAAGTCGATGCATCACTTTTCATCTACTAACGTCAAAATATCACGTGTTATTTTATGGTTTATGTTGACGATTTTGTTCTCACAGGAAATGAATCCAACTTTCTTAATCACTTAATTCAAGCCTTAGGTACCAAGTTCTCAATTAAGGACCTTGGCATGCTACATCACTTCCTTGGTGTAGAAGTTATTCATCCACCAAACGGACTCTTTCTGTCCCAACACCGTTACATTCAAGAAACTTTAGAACAATTTCATATGGACGGTGCAAAAGATGTCACTACTCCCCTAAGTGATACCGAACCATTAACTGCTTCTGATTCCTCTCCTTCGGTGGACGCCACACCGTATAGGAAACTCGTGGGAACCTTACAATATCTATCTTTCATTCGCCCAGATATCTCTTTTGCTATCAACAAGCTATCTCAATTCATGCATAACCCATGCCAAACACATTGGCAAGCTCTTAAACGTGTTCTCCGTTACCTAAAAGGAACCATTCATCATGGCCTCTTTCTAAATCACAACTCTTCTCTAGATCTCTCGGCCTTCTCTGATTCAGATTGGGGTGGTGTATATGATTCTGGTCGCCAAAAGTCTTCTACTAAAGCATATATTCTCTATTTAGGGACAAACATTATTTCATGGAAATCCACTCGCCAAAAGTCGGTATGTCAGTCGTCCACTGAAGCAGAATATAAGGCACTAGCAAATGCATCCGCCGAACTTATACATGGACTAAACATTTATTGCAAGATCTTGGAATCTCTTCAACAGTTACACCGACTCAATATTGTGATAATACATGCGCTACATACCTATGTGCAAATCCAGTCTACCATTCTCGCATGAAGCATGTGGCACTTGACTATCACTTTGTGAGAGAACAAGTCTCGACCGGAAAGCTACGTGTTCGTCACATTAACTCTCAGGATCAACTAGCGGATATGCTTACTAAACCTTTGACGCGAGCCCCATTCTTACGCAATCGGTTCAAGATTGATGTATCCGACGGATCCTCTATTTTGGGGGGGATTTCATTTTAATCTAACTTGAATACTTTTTGAATCATATAGAGCAAAAAGCTTTAGTCTTTTTTGTGTATTAATCTATGAAATTTTTTGGATTGGGCTTAGACTTCAATGATGGTGTCTTTCATGGATTATTTTATAGAAATCTCTAGATAATCATGTAAATGTGTAGGTTCTTTAAAAGCGTTTTCTATGGTAGGAATGTTCTAGATTGGCTAGGACTATTTGCTTGCTAGTATAAATAGATGGGGGTACCGTTTGTGCAGACCATCTCCCAAATTAAATTTATTGCCTTGTAAAGACTTATAAGTTCTCTTGCTGTTCATATTGTTATTTTATCAACAATGTCCTTTGTGTTGACCAACCATTATTATTGTAATTATTACTCATTATTAGTGTTAAATGTATTACCATGTATTATATTCTATAGAATAGGAAACCTTTCCAAATAGATAGGAGGTTGGTTCTATATATTGTAATGTTTTCATTGAGCAATACACGACAATATTACACTGACAATTAGCATATTATTATGGTATCACAGCCCTCGGTCCTCTAAACCTCTACTGCCGCACATATTTTTTTTTTTCTTCTTCCCTGTGTTTTTCGAAACACTTCCATGGCAGACCAACCTTCTTCAGCCGATGTACCCACCAAATCACTACACCCCGTTTACACAGTTACGAACATCCAAAATAAGGTCCGAGTTCTTGACGGTGACAAGGTCACGTATTCCGATTGGGTTAAACTTTTTCGACTCCATGCAGTCGCCTACGATGTACTGTCCCACATCGACGGGTCTGAACCCCCAGAAAGATCGGAACCGACTTACGAGTCTTGGTCAAAAATTGACGCCATTGTCCTCCAATGGATCTTAGGCACTCTATCCGATTCTTACGTCAAACGGGTTCTTGACAATGTCGGCACTACTCAACAAATCGGCACTGCTCAACAAGCGTGGGATCGGCTTCATACTGTTTTCCTTAATAATAGGAACGCACGTGCCGCCACCCTCGAACATGCTTTCACCACAACCACTATGGCAGCCTGCTCATCTCTTAATGACTACTTTCAGCGGATGAAGGATTTAGCGGATCAACTCAATGACGTTGGTCACCCGGTAAGTGAATCTCGATTAGTCCTTCAAATGGTTACCGGTTTACCACAAGAGTATGATACGGTTGCTTCATTTATTGTTCAAGCCGAAAAATCTTGGGATGATGCTCGCGACATGATTGAACGCGAGCAACGTCGCCAAGAGGCTAGGCAATCCATTCATGCGGCCCTTACTGCATCCGGTTCTAATGCACCAAATAATACCACCACTCCCAACCAAGTGTCCAACCCAAACCAAAACCCCCCACAGTCCTACCACCCGGCCCAAACCTATGACTACCGTACCCAAAACCAACCTCGAGGCAGAGGCCGTGGCCGAAACTCCTATCGGGGTCGAGGTCGTAGCCGCCAATCATACTACCAATCCTCCCAGCCCACTTCCAACCAGCCCCAAAACAACCCTTATGGCCCAAATCCCACTGCTCCCTACGGCCCAAACCAGACTGCCTCATATGGCCCGCCCCAATCACCTCAAAACTGGTGGGCTTTTCTACCCCCTTGTCCTCACCCGGCCCAAGCACCTTGGTACCCAAACTGGAACCGGCCCACACAAAACCAACAAACCCAACAGCCTGCTTCGAACCAAACCACCCCTCCTGGCTATGGCCTGACCACCCCGTACCCTAACCCATCCACCTACACCTCACCATCAGCCTTTACCACACCACCCGGTTTCCCACCACAACCCAACATAGACCCACTCCAGCCCACTGAACTAGGCACTGCCTTATCAGCCATCACTCTCAACCAACCAATGCCGCAATGGAACATGGACACCGGGGCTTCATCCCACATCACATCGGACCAAGGTAAAATCGAAACCCTTTTATCTAATTCAAATAATGCTAATATTCTTGTTGGTAACGGCCAATATTTGCCAATTGTGGGCTCGGGTAAGGGTTATCACACCACCCCCAACCACACATACCACTTAAACAACATACTTTATGCACCTACCGTAGTTAAAGACCTTATATCTGTTCGTAAATTTACCCGTGATAATCTTGTCTCTGTTGAATTTGACCCATATGGATTTACCTTGAAGGATCTCAAGACTGGACAACCTCTTTCGCGCCATGATAGCACCGGTGATCTTTACCCCTTCACACCACCCCGTCAAGTCCTTTTAGCAGCTGAACCAAATAAGTGGCATGATCGTCTTGGACATCCTGGCACACAAGTTTTAAAATTTCTTTCTAGTAATTTCAATATTCCATGTAATGAACAATCTTTTGCCTTTTGTGACTCTTGCCATTTATCTAACAGTAAACGGCTTTCATTTGTTGCTTCAAATTCATTTACTTATGCTCCATTTGACATAGTTCACTGCGACCTATGGACCTCACCCGTCCTTAGTAACGCAGCTTATAAGTATTATATGGTTTTAGTTGATAATTTCTCTAATTATGTTTGGGTGTATCCGTTAAAGTTTAAATCCGAAACCTTTCCAACATTTGTCAAGTTTCATAAACTAATTCAAACCCAATTTCACAAAAACATTAAAGCTTTCCAATGTGACTTAGGGGGAGAATTTGACAACCATGCCTTCCATAATTTTGCTTCCTCAAACGGCTTTACTTTCCGTTTTTCGTGCCCACAAACCTCTCAACAAAATGGCCGTTCGGAACGTATGATACGCCGTCTAAACGATATCATACGTGCCCTCCTCACCCATGCTCACATTCCTCCCACTTTTTGGGTTGAGGCACTTCACACGGCGGCTTACCTTCACAACATTCTCCCCACCACCCGCCTCAATTACAACACCCCCACTTTTGCTTTATACCTATGTCACCCCCTGTATGACCACCTTCGAGTCTTTGGTTGTGCCTGCTACCCTAATTTCTCCGCCACTGAACCAAACAAACTTAACCCTCGCTCCACCCGGTGCATCTTCTTAGGCTATCCACCGAATTTCCGAGGTTACCGATGTCTAGATCCTTCAACCGGTAAAGTCCACATTTCCCGTCATGTCGACTTCGACGAGTCCACCTTTCCCTTCCCCTCGCCATCCCAGCCTAGCCCTTACACCTTCTTGGATGATGAAACCCCACCCAACACCTCCTTTCAGTTTCCCACCACTACAACCGTACCTCCCAACCACTCTCCAACACACGGCCCACAACCCTTAAGCCCAACCGTTTCTGGCCCGACTCCCTCACCCACTGTTACGACCCAGCCCATCCTACACCACCCAACCATGCCTGCCCCACTACCCACCTCAACCTCCGCACAGTCACAGCCCACCTCATCATCCACCTCTGCCCCCTCTACATCCATCCCCCAACCGACTCCTTCTATAAATAATGAACATACCATGACGACAAGAGGGAAAGATGGAATCTACAAACCCAATCCAAAATATACCCTCGCCGCATCCGCCACTCACATTTCACCTGTTCCCACTTCTCACCTTAAAGCCTTAACTGACCCACATTGGCAAAAGGCAATGCTAACTGAATATAAAGCATTAATTGATAATGATACTTGGGAATTGGTTCCTCGGCCAAATAACCAACCCATTATTCGGTGCATGTGGCTATTCCGCCACAAATTTAAACAGGATGGCAGCCTTGACAGGTACAAAGCAAGATTGGTTGTTAATGGAAAATCACAGACTATCGGCATCGACTGTCACGATACATTCAGTCCAGTTGTCAAGCCCGCAACTATACGCACAGTCTTATCTGTTGCCCTAAATAACAACTGGCCTATTAACCAACTGGATGTCAAAAATGCCTTTTTACATGGGAATTTAGAGGAGACTGTTTACATGTTTCAACCCCCGGGTTTTACGGATTCATCGAAGCCTAATCATGTTTGTCGGCTACGAAAATCTCTCTATGGACTCAAGCAAGCCCCCCGGGCATGGTTCCATCGCTTCTCCTCCTTCATTACTTCCCACGGCTTCAAAGGCAGTATGTGTGACAGTTCATTATTTATTTTTCGACAGGGCGCGCACATGGCATACTTATTATTATATGTTGACGACATCATATTGACAGCCTCCTCTACCACTTTACTGAATAATATTATTGGCTTACTTTCTCGAGAGTTTGCCATGACAGATTTAGGCACGTTGCATCATTTCTTGGGGATTTCAGTCACTCGTGACTCCAAAGGTTTATTTTTATCTCAGTCCCAGTATGCTCGTGACATCCTACATCGTGCCAACATGACTGACTGTAAGCCATGCTCAACACCAGTCGACACGGCATCTAAGATCAGTTGCACGGACGGCGTTCTATTAGAGGATGGGTCATATTATCGAAGTTTAGCCGGAGCACTTCAGTATCTTACTTTCACACGACCCGATATTTCATATGCCGTTCAACAAATATGTCTCTTTATGCATGCCCCTCGAGATACGCATTTCAATTTCTTGAAACGGATACTTCGTTATGTTAAAGGGACCATTGATTACGGCTTACATATCACGGCCTCTCCGACATCATCATTGGTTGCTTACTCCGATGCGGACTGGGCCGGCTGTCCTGACTCACGCCGCTCCACATCAGGATATTGCGTTTTCCTTGGTAACAACCTTATTTCATGGTCCTCCAAGCGCCAACCGACGGTTTCAAGATCCAGTGCCGAAGCTGAATATAGGGGTGTAGCAAACGCCGTCGCCGAAACAAGCTGGCTTCGCAATCTATTGTTGGAGTTACATATTCCCATTCTGCGAGCCACGATCGTCTATTGTGATAACATCTCTGCTGTGTATTTATCAGACAACCCGGTTCAACACCAACGCACTAAACATGTTGAACTTGACATACATTTTGTCCGAGAAAAAGTTCGTTTGGGACATGTTCGTGTTTTGCATGTTCCCGCCTCCTACCAATATGCTGACATCTTCACGAAAGGTCTTTCGAGACAATTGTTTGAAGGCTTTCGTAGTAGCTTGACCGTCAGTCACCCCTCCCGCTCAAGCTAAGGGGGAGTGTTGACCAACCATTATTATTGTAATTATTACTCATTATTAGTGTTAAATGTATTACCATGTATTATATTCTATAGAATAGGAAACCTTTCCAAATAGATAGGAGGTTGGTTCTATATATTGTAATGTTTTCATTGAGCAATACACGACAATATTACACTGACAATTAGCATATTATTACTTTGGTGGTGCAACTTTATAAGACCACATCCCAAAGAAGATTAGAAAAAACTCGTTTTTGTTCCACAAGATAATCGACATGATTCACGTGCACTAACGATACAAAAGAGAATGAAACTAAACAAGTCGGAGTATGATTAACATGTTTTCATAACCGGATCGGTCCTGTAGCATCTACTATCCCCACAACTGGTCCAACCGCCAACTGGGCGGTCCAATTTAATTTATCAAAACCATGATAATAAGTTACTTTATGAGATTACCACTTCTCATATAAAATACATCACTGTATGTGGTGGGCTGTATATACTGAAAATAGAAGCTGGTTCAACCACTCAAGTGCTAGTTGTTTAGCGTATGTCAGGCCGAATGTATGTATCAACATGTTAAGCGCCTGAATTTGAGCTAGTGGATGGTATCAAACTATCAAAGTTTCACGGGTAGGCCAATGGTTTCATGTGAATAATGTGGAGTCTACATATTCATTTACAACTTATTTATCTATTTAGTAAAATAACACGCATATAATATGATCATATTTGGATATAATAAAAAAAACTATATAAACATATTTAACATAATAACTATGTTTAAATATTAGAACACTCGGATCAACTCAATTCATTATTTATTAGGTATTTAATTATTTTATTTATATAATTTTCAAATTATGTGCACGCATATAATATGATCATATTTGGATATAATAAAAAAGATTATATAAGCATATTTAACATGATAAATAAAAGTTATTTACACCTCTACCGCCCATGTCCGCCTTCGATCCGCGTAGTAATTTGGTTTTAACAAACCAAATATACTGAAACCAAATACAAAATTTGTTGTTCGGTTTGGTTGTTTGGTTGCGGTATCGGTTCGGTTTATTTGACACATTTAATATTTAAAAGTTTGAAATTCATAAACTTGCACATGATAATAAGTTACCAAATACTCGCAAATGGTCTCAGACTCAGGATACCACTCACTCTAGGTACCACTCACGATGGGTACCGAGTGGATGAGATGCTAAAGTGGAAGTGGATGTGGGTGTGGGTGTGAGTGTGGGTGTGGGAGTGGATGTGGACGTGGATTGGGAGGTAGGTTGAGCTGTCGTGGTAGTAGAGGCAAGATAAACTGGAGTAATAACTATCAATTGCACCAGTACGAAACGTTAATGAAAAGTATAACATTTTTCCAAGGCTCTGTCATGGACTCCTGTGAATAGGAAGCAAACATAGCTATAAGCATGGCTACAATCCCCATGTCACAACAAAGGATGGTCATGAGACAAATGAAGAAGTAGCCCCACGAGTCCTCTAATGCATATAGGTAAACCCAAATCAAGTTGAAACAAATGAGTACTGAAAAGCATGCCAATGCTGAAAGGAACTGAATCATATAAGGAAGAAGAACAACACAAGGATGTTGCTCAAGTCTGCATATGATCAGATGCCCCAGATGATAAATTGTGGTTGTGTACACAAACCGCATGATCCCGAAGATTTGCTTAAACCTTTTATCAATCTTATTACACAAACAAAACAAAATTGAACTAAATTAGTCAATACTTGTCATTATTCTACAAATATAATAGCTTTTGTGTTACATGTCATTATTTTAGAACTTCAAATATTTAACATATTTCAATTACATATCTTAATTTTTTTAAACTCCTTAACTAATTAAAAATTATTTAAACGTTTTCATATTTCTTATGATTTAAAAATTCATTATTTATAACTAGATTTAACTAATTCATAATAATCCATAAGATTTAAAAGTGTCGATTTTTTTTTTTTTTGGAATATTATGAATCTCTCTCTCTCTCTCTCTCTCTATATATATATATATATATATATATATATATATATATAGGATTAGGTTCAAATGAAAAGTAGCTCGAGTTGGAAGAACCGTGAGAACACAAACGTAAAATGTGAATTTTAATTTTTTTTACACACCGATGTAAAAATGGGTAACTCCATCATAAAAAAAATGAAAAAAAAAATTATGATGGTTTTACACTGGTGTAAAAGTTACAGCACACCAATATTGACTTTTAAAAAAAAAAAGAAATATTCTATTCAATATTCTATTAACTTTAATTTACAACCACACATTCTATTTTGAATAAATTAAATGTGGTTATAAAGTGAGTTCCCGCTGTTCTTGCAACTCAATCATGTTCTTATTTTATCATTTATATATATATATATATATGTATATATATAACTAGTTTATTTATACTCCGGGAGGTTCCCGGGATAGACAAATTTAATATGAAGTGACAAAATGTGTGTACCGTAAAATGAATAAGTTGTTTTTTCAGAAAAAAAAATGTATATGATCAACACTCGATAACTCATAAAACCTACTTCTAATATTTATTTGATTTAATGGGTTAAATGCAAATTTAAATTTTTTGTGACTGTGTTTATTATTTGTATGTTTAGATCCTTGAATAAGAGTATTCTAAATATCCGTTGTCGATCAAATTACATGGGAATGAATTTGAATGTAAGACTATTGTGAATTGAGATGATTGTATTCATGAGATGAATAACTCAAGGATTTGAGAATCATAATTCACAGATATCATTAGGGAATGATATTGGATGTAACTCGCTTCAAAACGATCTCCATGGATCTGTGTCATGAGATGTTTTGATATTGATATGTTCAATCTGTCATTTTTCCTAAGGCACATATTAAACTACATTGATCAAGGACTATCCTTGATGTTATCTAACACTGTCCTGAAACATGGGTGGCAATAAGGGTAGCGTTGGGAGAAATCCAAGATTAAGAGGGTGTTTGGGATTGAGTTTCAAAACAACTTATTGACTTATTGGCTTTTTCAAGAAGCCAAGCACGGGATCGTAGAGTAGCTTATGCAATAAACATCGAGGGTCGTTAAGATGATACTAGATACATAGCACTAGGAGATGGAAGGCTTGTCTATGAGCAGCCATGTTCATGTGTTGATCATTCTTATGGGAGTATCTTTCTATTATTCCCAAACCCGTTTCGATTTGTAGACTTTTATTATTATCATTAGTAGTTTATTTTTAGTCATTTGTTGTGTTATCTTCTTTCTAATTCTTGTTTATTTATCTTGTTACAGGTTTAGATGATGATTAACTTAATAACTTAAAATCAACCCGAACTTAATTAATAAACTAACTAGAGGTTTAATCAGCTTCTAGTAGTCCCGAGCTAGATCCAAGGCGAGGAAACCGGTAGTGAGATAGATCCTTCGGGCTCCTGATATCCAAACCGGGTTCTAAGCAATAGTTTCTGAAGTGGACCATATCTGAGTGACACATTTCTAGTACTTACCAGATGATTGAATTATCTTCTTGGTAAAGGGCGGATTCCCTACGGGTGCACCAGTGATCTTCGAATTGCACACCTTTAGGATTATGTTCCACCTTTGTTAAGGGTTTCATTCAGCTCGGGAGGTTATGGGTTGGGTTTATTAAGTCATCAATCATTAAACCAACTTTATATTTAATTGATCACTAAATATTAAAGTGTCACTTTTTAAAGATAAATAAAACAAGAGTTCTATATCTAGGTCTCGCTAGTATGAATTCGTTAACCATTGGGATACATGTCGCCTGGGCTGACTGTAAGCGGGATCCTTCGGTCTTCATGATCGTTAACCTACTTAGGGGATACGATGTCGCCAGGACTAGCTAAAAGAAGAGATCTTTCGGCAAGGAAAGCAAGAACTAAGGGAGGTGTACGGTGTTCCGGGTCGGAAATGAAGCCTCCACTACAATATGAAAATAAGACTGAGGACCAGAGACTTGACCGCAGTTTGGGAAGCCTGCTACATGCAAGGCTTAGTCGGAGCACTTTCGTGCGGATGCGCATTGGGAGGTTTAGCATACTACTCAGTAGTAGCCCCGTTTCTCTATCAAGGAGTCAACACTTTAAGATCACTATTGTCCTCCTCACAAATAATTAATCTTAATTATTAGTTTTAATAGTAAACTTAGCTACTTATACGGAGGGCCCCGAGATGTCCATATCCACTTTCTCTACTATTTTTCTCTTTTAATTTATCAAACCCAAAACCTTTTTAAAACCATTTTTTTCTTAAAACCCCTCCGTTTTATTTTCTCTTTTAAAGCCCGATCAGTTATCTGATAAAAGGTTATGTAGGGGAAAGTGTGTTATCTAAAATATGATACTCAGTATTTGCCCTAGCAAGCTATACTATACACGTCAGGTTCTCCGCCTAGGTGTTGGTTTTAGTTTCTGAGTGAATACCGTTTACTTTATAAATTTAAAACTTGTAAAAAGGTTTAGTAAAAATCAGTCGTTTTTCCCAAACTAATGCTTTGGAGTTGACACACCAAGTTTTTGACACCGGGAAAACTGACATCTTTATAAATTACTAAAACCCAAACGCTATCATGTAACTGGGGTATGTTTGGTGACGCGAATTCAAAAATTTTGCATGGCCTTATTAATAAAAGAAAAGCGAGAAACAATATCTCGGGTATTCTTCTTAATGGGATGTGGGAATCTAAACCGAAGGTTGTTAAAAGGGAAGTGCTTTGGTTTTTCAAGAAAAAGTTTAAGGAAGATTCTAGGACTCGGCCCAGACTTCGCTGCCATGGTCTGAAGACTCTATCGGTCATGGAAGTAGAGTTGATGATTGCTTAGTTCTCAGAAGAGTAGATCAAGGAGGTTGTGTTCCGGTGTGGGGATGACAAGCCCCTCGCCCGATGGTTTTAATTTTAAATTTATAAAACGTTTCTGGAGTCTTTTTTCAGGTAACTTTATGGAGATAATGAAGCATTTTCATGAGCATGGAACGATAAGTCAAGGAGTGGGGCCATCATTTATTACTCTCGTTCCAAATAACCATAACCCAACATGTTTGGGAGATTATCGGCCAATCAATTTAATCGGTGTAATTAGCAAGGTGATCTCGAAAATACTTGCTAATAGAATGAAGGTGATTATGGGAAACGTCACGGCGGAAACACAATCGACATTTCTTGGTGGAAGATTTATCTTAGATGGGCCTCTAATTATTAACGAGGTGACGAACTGGGCTAGGTGAATAGGGAAGGAGATTTTCTTGTTGCAAATTGATTTCGAGAAAGCTTATGATAATGTACATTGGGAATTTCTCCTTGACATTCTTAGACAAATGGGCTTTCCGACGAGGTGGTGTACTTGGATTCAAGGTATACTTTTATCAGCTAGATCGTCTATTTTGGTTAATGGTTCACCAACTAATGAGTTCGCTTGTGAGAAAGGCATACGGCAAGGTGACCCTCCGTTTTTTATTTTTATGTATCATGGAGGCTTTCACGAGTTTATTTAGAAAAGCAAGTGACATAGGGGTTTTTGATGGGGTCTAACTCCCGAATAGGGGTCCCAAAATTAACCACCTTTTATATGTGGATGATGCAACGATCTTGGGTGAATGGTCTTTGGTTTATTTTATCAAGGTTAAACGTATTCTAAGAATCTTCTACTTGTGCTCTCGGTTGAAGATCAATATTAATAAATCCACTCTCTATGGGGTTGGGGTTGACGAAGAAGAGATTCATAGGATGACTTTGATTTTGGGATGCAAAGGTGGTAAATTACCATTTGGTTATTTAGGTGTTAAAGTTGGAGCAAACATGAATAGAATTGTGAATTTAGGTCCAGTATTGGATATGGTATCTAGATGGAAAGCTCTTACGTTGTCCATCGGGGGGCGGGTTATACTTATGAATTCGGTTCTTGAACGCTTACCGAATTATTATTTTTCTATATACAAAGCTCCGAAGAAAATTATTGGTATGTTAGAAGCGATGATCAAGAGGTTTTTATGGGGAGGTACTAATAAGGTAAAGAAGGTACATTGGGTTGCTTGGGAGAAAGTGGCATCTTCGAGAAACAAATGGGTTTTGGGTTTGAATAAATTAGAGGTTTGTAATTATGCTCTAGTGCTAAAATGTCTGTGGAGATTCAGGACAGAAAACAATAGTTTTTGGACCAAAGTAATAAGCTCTCTTCATGTGACTCGTTGTAATTGGTAGGTTTATCCGGTTAACTGGAGTAAAGGTGGAGTATGGGCGAATATTGTAAAGTTAGGAAAGAGATTGAAGGTCGAAGACTTAGTGTTTAACCATATGATACGTGGGAACATAGGTGACGGTAATGTAATACGCTTTTGGTTAGATCCGTGGATGTGTGAACAACCTTTAAAGGTTAGACAACCTAACCTCTTTAGGTTGGAAAAGGAAAAATTATGTTTGGTGAAAGATCGTGTTCTGCACAATGGTGGTCTAAGTGTTTTTGCATGGAAATGGAAGAGGAACCCAGATTCTGCTAATGAAATGATGGAGCTGAATTATTTATTTAACAACTTAGTGAGTGAATTTGTTAGGGGGTCAAGATTCGTGGAAATGGACGGGTTCGTAGAAAAATTTCTCGGTTGCAGAAGTGAAAAATTTGGTTATCGACCGGTAGTTATCATAATAGCAATTTCGTTTCTTCATGGTGTAGATGGGCCCATCTGAAGTGTAATGTATTTGTTTGGAGGGCGTTAAGCGAACGGATTCTTACTCGAATAGCATTGGCTCAGCGACAGATCACTGTGGAAGACAAAGTCTACGTGATGTGCGGTAGAGAAGACGAATCAGCAGCCTATTTACTCACGGCGTGTGGCTTTGCGTTTGGGGTTTGGCAGGCGATTACTAAATGGTGTGGTATACCGGATATAGTGGCGTTTGATACTAAAGATTTGTTTGAGGTTGCAAAGTTTTGTGGCCGGACTCCGGTGTATAAGGATGTGATTCATGAGATAATAATGATAACTACTTGGTGCATCTGGAAGGCTAAAAACGAACTTATTTTTATGGGTAAAAGAAGCTCGGTGGCTGAGGTTTTGTCGAAAGTTAAGTCATATGGTTTTTTTGTTATAAGTATAGGCTTAAGGTTAGATCATGTGATTGGGAATCGTGGTGTAAATTTACTCTGATGTAATGTTGTTTTGGGGGCTGCTCGTACTCCTCCTCAGAGTCGAGTGAGTCTGGTTTTTGAATGAAGTCCACTTTAAAAAAAATATCCAATAATTAGTTATTTTTAATTAACCTTTAATTAAAAAAAGCCTTTTGACTTTTATAATTAACTAATTATTGCTTAAACTCTTTAAACAATAAGTTAACCATCTCTCTAGTTTTTTATGTAATAACTAGCAGAATGCCCGCACGATGCGGCGGGGAACACAAACATTTCCTAAAGATGTGTATAGTTCGGTTCAATTTAATTATTAGTCTTAACAAAAACCACAGTCATCGGCTAAATGATCTTATTGACCAATTGGCTAACTGGTTCAGTTTATTTTGTAAAATTATTGTTTATTTAATTCCGTTCGGTTAATTTTTTTTAATAACCAAAAGCAAACTTTGCCTAAAATTTTGGCTTAGAGGTACATGAAATGAGGGTATAAAACTACAAATAATAACCAACTGATTTGGGTTAGTTACGTCTGTTTTTGGTTATTGCTCACCCCTAGATATTGTTAGTCACGTAACACATCAATCTTTTTAAAACTAAAAATAATAGTAATATTACAAACCGTACTCCACAGAGATGAATAGATTGTAAACAACAAGTTTAATATCACCTCTATGTAAAGCTACCCTGGTCACCAATTGTTGGATCAGTATTGCTCTTTTGTATGAACTTGCTAGTGAACACTTAGGTGTTTAGCAAGTTCTTGATCAGTGATAGCACAGCGGAATGTTATGAGTTTAAAGCTGACACTTCTACTGAAGAACTACTGAAGACAAACTACTCATCAGTAGTTTGTCATTCATCAGTACTTATGTGAAGATCTTTTCCACCGCCTTTTTGTATCAGTAGTTTATTACTTTAGTATTACTTTTGCTTTATGTACAAGTTCCAAGACTGCAACTTGTTGCAACTTGTTTCTGAACTTGCTTTTTGGCAAGGTTCATGTATTTGAAAAGTCTATAAATAGAAGGGTTCATCCCTCTGTTTTAGACATTGATTTTAATACAGAAATCCTTCAACACATATTATTGTTATTTCCATTTCATATTTATTGAGAATCTGTCGAAGTGTTTCATTCTCATTCAATACTTAGATTCTCAATAAATACTTATCATTTATTAGTTTTTCAATCCAGGGGGAGTTATAACTCCTGTTGATAAGTGTAGCTTTAAACTCATAACATTCCGCTGTGCTATCACTGATCAAGAACTTGCTAAACACCTAAGTGTTCACTAGCAAGTTCATACAAAAGAGCAATACTGATCCAACAATTGGTATCAGAGCACTGGTTTATCTGATCACATATCAATCTAACACATTGAGAATCAGACACAGGCTCTTATTGATATTCAATAAAGGATTATAAGCTCACTTTTATCAACATCCATCACTTTAAGAGATATTTGACAAATCAATACTCTTTAAAATGGATCCTCATAATACTGGTTCTGCCAATAAACCTGCTATGCAGTAAGAAATGAATATAACATCTGGCAAAGGAGAATGGCACTTACATTATCACAGACCAACACAGGTTGCTGGAAATCTGTGATATATGGTCCTCATAAACCAGTAAACATTAATCTTGAAACTAAAGAAGAGATTCCAAAAGACTATACAGATGATGATTTCCTAAAACTTGAGCTTGATGCTAAAGCTTTCTCTTTGTTGGCAATGGCACTCCCAAATGAAATCTACTCTGGCCTATTACATTGTGATAGTGCCAAAGAGCTTTGGGACTGCCTCAAAGAACACTTTGGAGGAACTGAAGAGGTGATTGCCACCACCAGAGAAATCCTGGCTCAACAATATGAAACTTTTGCTCACATTAATGGGGAAACTTTAACACAACAATTTGAAAGATTCTCCTCATTAATATCTGAGCTAAAACTAAATGGTCAGACCTACACAACTATATCTATGCTTCATAGATTTTTAAGGTCTTTACCTGAAAAATGGGAAACATACTCTATAGTCTTAAGATCTTCACCAGACTTTAGCTCCCTCACTCTTACAAAACTTCATGAGAGATTACTTACTTTTGAAAGAGAAATTGATCAAAAGAAAAAGTTACAAAGTTCTGGCAAAACTGCTGATGACTATCTACCAGGCAGTACAGCACTATTGGGACAAGACTCACCAACTTGTTCAAATAGTTTTGGATCTTTTGACCATATTGACATAAATGCTGGGATCTCATCTGAAAGATCATTCCCAGGTTATGACAATAATGATTTTGGTCAAACTGCTGATAACATGTGTTTTATCATGGATGATTTAAATAGTTTCAGCAGTGATGACCTAGAAGAAATGGATATTTTGCACCAACTGGCCATGTTAAGTTTAAAAACAAATAAATTTTACAAAAGGTCAGGAATGAGGTTTCCAGGACTCAACAGTTCAACAAAAATTGGTTTTGACAAATCTAAACTTAGATGTCACAAGTGTCAGAAGTTGGGACACTTTGCTAGAGAGTGTAGAAGCTCTGGCTTTAACCAATCTCAGTCTGGAAACAATTTTAACCCCAATTATAATAGGAATAATGGAACACAAGGGAGTGCACATTTTGTACAGGCACAAGCTCCACAACACCAATATGTGCCACAAGTACAATATGTACAGATGCCTGCTCAACAGATGCAGAGTCAACAATCAATCCCTCCCTTTCCAGCTGCTCAACAACCTCCACAGCCTCAGCAACCCTCTCAACAAAGTTTATTTACTTTAGGGTATGTTGACTGGAGCAGTCTTCCTTTTGACACCACGGAGTGCAATCCTGATGCAGACAACAAAAAGTTTGACATCAACTGGGGAGAGCCTGACAATGGCAGAAAGAACTTTGCCTTAATGGCATTTGAGGGATGCACCTCAAAATCTGCCTTGTCACAGGTATCAAAAGAATCTTTGACAAAACTGTGTTCAAATTCTTGCAAATAATCTTTTGCTCTCATAAGAGAGACAAATGTGCACTTACAAGGAAAAGAAAATGACTCTGAGAGAAAATTCACTCAGATGAAATGTGATTTAGAAAGAAAACTTTCTGCAAAAACAAAAGAAGTTTCTAAATTAACTAACACTGCTATTGAAACCCAAGCACAAATTAAAATTATGATAAATGACCTAGTGCTTCAAATTATTGCTAAACAAACAAAGTGCTTCAAATGTTAGGTTTGGCATAGGGTACAATCACACTGAAACACCAACAGATTTTTCCTCCAAAACTACTGAAGATGGGAGAAAAATTGTTTCAGGTGAAACTTCTGAAGAGGAAGAATGCACATCTTTCCATGAGAACTTTCTAAAAACTCACAAAGAAAGTTCTTCAGAAGTACTGATTAATTCTGACTTTAAGCCATCAGTAGTTTCAACTACATCAGGAGTTGAGAACCTGAAAACTACTGATGACCTAAAACCAATCAACACTGTCAGAAACTTGTCTTTGAAAGAAAAGACAAAAGAATGTGAAATCTGTGGTCTGTTCAACCACAAGACAGAATTTTGCAGATATAGAAAAGGTTTTCAGTTCAACAAGAAAAATCAACAACTGGTTGTGGGAAAACAAATCAAAAATGATTTTGTAAAAACTTTTTCTCCTAAGAAACAACAACAAGCAAACACCTTTTCTCAGAAAAAGACAAAATCTCAACAAAAGTCTTTTTCTCAAAATTCTCTTTTAGTAGTTAGACCTGAATCATCAGCAGTTTCACAAACTGCTGAGATTAAAGATCTTATAAACTTGGTACAACTACTGATGACCAAATTTGATGGTGGTCCACAAAAGGATACCACCATTGTTCTTAATGAAAAATCCATTGCCAAAAAGACATGGATTTCTCAACTTGGTCAAGAACAAACTGTAAATGTTCTCAAGAGCAAACCCAAAGCCAAACTGGCTTGGGTTCCTAAATCTAACTTATTTGCTATCTTGTGCAGAGAGTTTCCAGAGGCTTAAATAGCATTTGGTATGTAGACAGTGGAGGCTCAATGCACATGACAGGATGCAGATACCTGATAAACAATTTTATCAGTCAAAGAGATGGATCTGTATCCTTTGGGAACAATGCTAAGGGATATGTGCTAGGACATGGCAATGTCTCCTCTGGCAAAATACAGTTTGACAAGGTCAATCTGGTTGAAAACCTTGAGTACAACTTGTTGAGTGTGTCACAAATGTGTGATAAACTATATTCTTCCTTTTTCACAAAGACAGCATGCAAGATCATATCACCAGAAGGCCAGAAGTTGATAGAGAAGATTATTGAAGATCATACTTTGTTAATAGCCAAAAGATGTGGCAATGTCTATGCAGTGGACATTGAAAAAGACAAAGTACTGAACAACACTGCCTGTTTCTTCTCAAGGGCATCAACTTCAGAAACTGATCTCTGGCACAGGAGACTTGGCCATGTGAACTTTAAAACCATAAATAAAGTCACAAAAATGGGCTTGGTCAGAGGTCTACCCTTAAAAGTATACCAGTGTCAAGAACACTGTGTATCCTGTCAAAACCATTAGAAGTGATAATGGGACAGAGTTCAGAAACAAAACTCTGGATGAATTCTGTTTTTCTAAAGGGATTATTAGACAATTCAGTGTTCCCAGAACTCCTGAACAAAATGGTGTGGTAGAAAGGAAGAACAAAACTTTAATAGAAGGAGCAAGAACAATGTTAGCTGATTCTGGCCTACCATTATACTTTTGGGCAGAAGCAGTTAACACATCATGCTATGTTCAAAATAGAGTTCTTATTGTCAAGAAACATTCAAAGACTGCCTATGAAGTTCTTTATGGCATGAAGCCCCTTATCTCCTTTTTCAGGGCTTTTGGGTGTCAATGTTTCATCTTGAACATCAAGGAATCTATTTCAAAGTTTGCTGCCAAAGTTGACTCAGGTTACTTTCTTGGTTATTCTTCAACTAGAAAAGCCTACAAGGAATTTAACTCAAGAACCAGGATAGTAGAAGAAACACTGAATGTCAAGTTCAATGAGTCAAAACACACTCTCATTCCAGCACATCCTGCTGAACTTTTTGACCTTGACAGCTTCCATTTTGGACCTGAAAAGACTGTCACTTCATCTAAACCTACTTATTATGGTGATCAAAGGTTTGATGATGAGGATCCAGCACCATGGACTCCTCAAATAGTCATTAAGTCAACTTCAAAACCATCAGAAGTTTCACAAACTTCTGATTCAACAAATACTGAGGAACAAACTCAAACATCTGCTTCAGCACCTGCAACTACTGAAGACACTGAAACTGCTGAACCAGATATAATAGACCTCAGTAGTTTGTTTGAAGAACATGAGCCACCAACACCTGTCAGTGGTTTACAACAACTGATCGAACACAAAGACCATCCACTTGATCAAATCATGGGTGATATTGCATCAGGTGTTCTTACAAGAAACCAGCTCTCCAACTTTTGTCTCTTCTCAGCATTTATTTCACAGTTGGAACCAAAGAAGTACCAGGAAGCCCTCAAAGACAACAATTGGGTGCAGGCAATGCAAGATGAATTGCTTCAATTCAACAAGCAACAGGTTTGGGAAATTTGTCCCTTACCACCAAACAAGCAACCAATTGGCACAAGATGGGTTTTCAGGAACAAACAAGATGAAGTTGGTATTATAATAAAGAACAAGGCAAGACTGGTAGTACAAGGTTACTCTCAAGAAGAAGGAATTGACTATGATGAAACCTTTTCTCCAGTTGCAAGGCTTGAAGCCATCAGGTTATTTCTGGCCTATGCCATTTCCAACAAAATAAAAGTTTATCAAATGGATGTTAAGAGTGCATTTTTGTATGGAAAGATAAAAGAGGAAGTGTATGTTTGTCAGCCAGATGGGTTTGAGGATCCTTCTCATCCTGAGTGGGTGTACAAACTAGACAAATCTCTTTATGGGCTCAAACAGAATCCAAGAGCCTGGTATGACACACTTTCAACCTTTTTACTCAAAAATAACTTCACAAGAGGTGCCATTGATAAAACTCTTTTCATAAAACATGTTGGAAATCATGTCTTACTTGTTCAAATATATGTTGATGATATCATTTTTGGTTCAACAAACACAAAATTGTGTGATGAATTTAAGAAACTCATGCAATCAAAATTTGAGATGAGTACAATGGGAGAACTGCAGTACTTTCTGGGACTGCAGATTAAACAACAATCAAATGGACCTTTTATACATCAATCAAAATATGTTAAAGAATTATTAAACAAATTTTCTTTACAAGACTGTAAATCATGTTCCACTCCCATGACACCAACCACACAAGTTGAACCAGATGATCAAGGAAAACAGGTTGATCAAACCATGTATAGATGTATGATAGGTTCCCTTTTATATCTAACTGCTTCTAGACCAGATATTATGTTTTCAACATGTGTCTGTGCTAGATATCAATCAGCTCCTAGGGAATCACACCTTATTGCAGTCAAAAGAATCTTCAGATATCTGAAAGGAACTCCAACACTTGGAATTTGGTATCCTGCTTCAAGCAATACCAAGTTATCAGCTTTTTCAGATAGTGACTATGCAGGGTGTAAGATGTCAAGAAAATCAACATCTGGTGGTTGTCAATTCTTGGGAAACTGTCTAGTGTCCTGGCAATCAAAGAAACAAACATCTGTTGCAACTTCAACTGCTGAAGCTGAATACATTGCAGCTGCAAGTTGTACATCACAGATACAATGGCTCCAATATCAACTTCTTGATTATGGAATCAAAGAGACCAAGACACCATTGCTTGTAGACAGCAAATCTGCCATTAGCATCATTCAAAATCCTGTTCAGTTTTCAAAGACTAAACACATTGAAATCAGGTATCATTTCATAAGAGATTGCTATGAAAAAGGCAAAATTGAAGTGAAACATGTAGCAACAGCTAATCAAATAGCTGACATCTTCACTAAACCCCTTGACACATCAACATTTCAGAAGTTAGTATCCATGCTAGGGATGCTAAATTTGTAAGTGTTTCTCTTTACTTTTCTGCAAAATTTTTTTTATTTTTCACTTACATCTATTTTCAAAAAATTGAAAAACTTCTGAAAAACAAACAAGAGAGAAACTACTGATGAACAAAACATCAGTATGGGGATATTTTCTGAAAAGTGATTAACTTCTGATAAAACAACCTTCAGAAGTTATGAATAAAGTATTTATAAAATATTTCTCATCAGCTGTTCAAAACTACTGAAGAGAAAGTGGGAACTACTGATGAAAATAATTCTTCATCAGCAGTTTAGTCAAAAAGGGCAAATCAGACTTTTCCCACATCAGAAGTGTGACCTAGACGGTTTAAAACTTCTGATAAAGAGGTTTTGACCTAGGCGGTTTAAAAACTTCTGATAAAGAAGTTCTAGGCGGTTTAAAACTTCTGATAAAATACCTTTTTCAACACTTATCCATTCAGAAACAAAAATTCTCTCCTTCTCTCTCAAGAAAGCTCTCAAACCCTGAACCTGCAAAAACACTGTTCGATTCCTACACACACAAACCACATGGCTTTAGTTCTTAAACAGGGACACAATCTCAGAGCCTACTTAGAAAAACAAGAAGGCTGGTCCCAATACGATGAGATCATTGATCTCGTCGTCAAATCCCAATATTTCACCGCTCTCACTATAGACCCACCAATACATCCTGAAACTCTCAATGAGTTCTGGGCAAACGCTGAGACAGTGATGGTGGATGATGAAGTTATCTCTCTCAACTCAACAATTAAAGGGAGACAAATGGCCATCACACCGGCCATACTTGCAGACAGATTGGGGTTGAATGATGTAAATGCCCCTGAAAAGTTTGACAACTCTGCAATCCACCTAACCATGACTGAATGTGGTTATCAAGGTACTCTCTCACAAGCTACCATCTTTAAAAAGTATTTTGAACCAAAATATAAACTTTTGTTTCATTTTATAATTATGTGCTTGAGTCCTAAAACAGGGTCTTATGACCAGATGCCCTCAACTTTTCAACCAATTTTTCATTCCATTGTGAATGAAACAAATTTCAGGGCATCAAAACTTTTCTTTAATGAGTTGGTGTTACATCATAATAACACTAAAAAGAAGTTTTTGTTATATCCAAGGTTCATTATGCAATGCATAATAAAAGAACTGGGTGATGAGGTGCTTGTGGGTAAAACTGAAATTTTAAAACCCTTAACCTCACAAGCATACTCTAGGCACAACAAACAGGCTGCCTGGCCAGAAGATGACCAAGGGGAACCAGAACCAGTCCCCATGGAACCCTCATCTTCCAAACCTACACCCCCAAAGGCCAAGAAACCCAAGGTACAAAAACAAAAACCCACCAAACCTAAAACAAAAGCTGTTCAGGAGGTTGAGATGTCTGAACAACCTATTGTGCAATCTGCACTTCTTAAAGATGTGACTGAAACATCCTCTCAGTCTCATCCATCTCAAACCCCACCAAGAGCACCAATCACAATTCTTTTCAAAAGAAAAGGACTTAAGAAAACCATTCCCATTGATGCTTCTTTTGAAACTGCTGAACCCACTGCCCAAACTACTGAACCAGCACCCCAACTTTCTGAACCAGATTTTGAAATAGCCAAACTTCTCTCTGGACTAAAAGAGAAAGTCCCATCCACACATGTCAGTCCCCAACAACCACATAAAACAGGGGACATAGCCTCGGAATTTGACATGGATGTGGACACTCAAAGCCCTAACCAAAGAGATGAGGATGAACCAGGGTCTCTAAGCCCAAACTTAGAAACTCTTGGTACTTTTGAGGCTGCTACTACTCATTTACCACACAGTGGTGGACCTGAGGATAGAAGTAACATAGCTAAGACCTCAACTGTGGCAACTACTGATGAAGGCTTAATGCCTGAGGTAGGAAATCCTCTGAACCAAGAAAAAGAGGTACATGAGACAACTGAGTTGGGCTCAGCTCATGATGTAACTGATACAGTCCTCATTGAGGATGTAATCAGGGATTCAGATGATTCCATTGACTTGGATGATGTTTCAAAACACCAAACTACTGAATTGACGGCTACAAGTGAAGGTCCTGCACCTGGTGTATCTATGCTCAAGAAGCTAGTCACACCAGATCAGGTTAAAGCCCACTCAATCCCAAATTCCCCTAGAGTGGCATCTTCTGTACAACAAGAAGATCAACCAAAAACACACCCCTCACTACAAATGCCTACACAATTCCCTGGGCAATCAAGCATAGACATGAACCAGCTATGCAGCCCAGATGGTCCCTTATACCACATGATGAACACCCTCATCAAGAATCACTTCCAAACATACACAGCTAACTTGGAGTTGTCCATGAAGAACCAATTTGGGGTGATACAGAAAAAGATGAATGATCTGTCCAACAAGATTGACTTCAACAGCAAACAGATTACTAATCTTACAGGTCAGTTCTCCCAAGCTTCAACTTCAAAAACTGATGAAGCCAAAAAGGGGGAGAAAATTAAGGAACCTATGGATACACTTGAAGCCAGGAGAAAGGCAAGAGTGGCTATCCTAGAAAGAGATCAAAAAGATCAAGCCAGAAAAGAAAAACTGGCCCAACAATTTGGTGTCTCTATTCAAGAAATAGAAGATGCTGAAAAGTCTGATGAATCCCAAGGGCACAATGAAGAAACCTCTGATGGACAAACTTCTGATGAAGAATCAGAAAGTACTGAAGACAATCCTTCAGTAGTTGACAAACCTTCAGTTGTTGTCAACCCATCAGAAGTTAACACTTCCAAAACTCAAACTGCTGAACTAGAGCCTTCAAGATCAACTACACCTATTCAACCAACTCCTGTTCCTCCTAGGCCTATTACAACTATGACTGTACTAAACCCTTCTCCAATCTCTCAATCAGCAGAACTTCTTGAGAAGAGTTTAGTGGCAGCCCAAAAGAAGGCCAGAGAAGATCAGATTTGGAAAACACTGGAAGAAAGGGATGACTTAGACTTAAGCCTGGATGAAAAGCTACAGGCTTATGAAGCAGAACTTCAAAGGCAGGCTAGCCTAGACAAGATTGCTGAGGAAGATAAAAGACATCAACAGATGTCTTACATTACAAAGAACAGCAAGATCAAAGCCCACACATTTTAGAGACTCTCCATGGAAGAGCTAACAAGAAGAGCTCAACTTATTGCAGACTAACTTGCAACAAGTAAAGATACAAAAGCCAAGAGAGCTCAGATGATAGAGGAGTTAGTAGCAAATGGTTATGGTTAAAAAGCCTCTATGTCCAAATGGAAAGAAGAAAGATTAGTGGACACTTATAGAAAATATAAGGCTGCAAGGGCTGCAAATCCAGAGAAGTTTCAAACTGCTGAAGTATCAACTTCAGTAGTTAGAACTTCTGGTTTTCAAAGAAGACCAGCTACTCTGAAGAAGAAATCAGAGGAGAATGTGAAGACTGATTTCAGAATGGTACTACTAGAAGGTAGTACAGTAGTCCATTCTGACTTTGACATAGAAGAAAAACCTCTGATCACACAATTCAGGGATCCTTCCACCTTTGCCTATCAAATTCAGAAAACCATCAAAGATAAACTGCACACTAAGGTAGTTACTGAACATCATTTACCAACCTTTCAACTACCTAATGTGATGCAACAACAACAAGGAAGTGAATCCCACCTGAGAGTCACTGAAGTTGAAAATATCCAACACTCAGGAGAAACCCAGG
Organism: Ambrosia trifida; assembly: GCA_028751855.1. Taxonomy (NCBI): domain Eukaryota; kingdom Viridiplantae; phylum Streptophyta; class Magnoliopsida; order Asterales; family Asteraceae; genus Ambrosia; species Ambrosia trifida. The sequence continues at coordinate 13,479,724 of CM054129.1, forward strand.
GTACCACCATGGTTCCCTACACTTTAGACTTTGACAAGTCTAAAGTACCAATCATCAGATGGTCCTTTACTGATAGAAACTCAGTACTTGTGACAAGAAGAGATCACACAAGCAGGGCCTATAGGTCGATGAATGATCTGAAGAAGCTATCAACTAAAGACCTGCTTACAAATCAACATCTAGAACCACAGAAAGGGTCTCTCACTGATGAACAGCTGAACTAGCTCAAGAATTCCATGTTCAAAGGAATATGGAAAATTGTGAAGGACAGAAAAGAACAATAAGGAATTAGTAAGGTTTTGGCTTCATCAATCCAGGGGGAGATTGTTAGGACAAAAAGGATTGGTGAAACCACTTTTGCAAACCTTAGTCTAATTCACTTCTGTCAAAATATTCTAAGTATAGAACTGCTGAAGAAGAAGGATCAAACTGCTGAAGAAGAGATTCCACAAGTGCTGAAGAAGAGAAGTCATCAGAAGTTCTGAAGTTCAAACCAGACACTTCTACTGAAGAACTACTGAAGACAAACTACTCATCAGTAGTTTGTCATTCATCAGTACTTATGTGAAGATCTTTTCCACCGCCTTTTTGTATCAGTGGTTTATTACTTTAGTATTACTTTTGCTTTATGTACAAGTCCCAAGACTGCAACTTGTTGCAACTTGTTTCTGAACTTGCTTTTTGGCAAGGTTCATGTATTTGTAAAGTCTATAAATAGAAGGGTTCATCCCTCTGTTTTAGACATTGATTTTAATACAGAAATCCTTCAACACATATTATTGTTATTTCCATTTCATATTTATTGAGAATCTGTCGAAGTGTTTCATTCTCATTCAATACTTAGATTCTCAATAAATACTTATCATTTATTAGTTTTTCAATCCAGGGGGAGTTATAACTCCTGTTGATAAGTGTAGCTTTAAACTCATAACATTCCGCTGTGCTATCACTGATCAAGAACTTGCTAAACACCTAAGTGTTCACTAGCAAGTTCATACAAAAGAGCAATACTGATCCAACACCAATCGATCGATTCTTCTAAACCTTGTATAGTTCAAATTAAACCACAACAGTTCATTCCAGACGAACAACAGTAAAAATTAAAGTATATAAAAGCGTAAAGCATGTTAGATCTAATACCATTGATTTTTATCTTAATCTTGTCTAAACAACAATAAAAAAACTTCGATAACTAAATATTGCATGTTAGATCATAATTAATGTATTAAAAAAGAACATGGACTGAAAGATTAGTGAACTTAGTGTAGCATTGACGAAGAGAAAATGTGTAGGCGATAAAAAGTGTGTTGGGGAAATGGAGGTTGACGAAGGGTTGAGTTTTTTGTTTGGTTTAATTAGGTGAGAAATTAATAATCGGGAAAGCCCATAGGTTTTGAATTTTAAAAATAAAAAGGCCATGTGATGTTATCGTCTCCATAGTTTCTATTAATTTGTTATACATGCTCCTAGAGTTCTAAAACTCTAAATTTTAAAAGCCTTTTCTTTAAATTACCATAAATATCTGTAAAGCTCTAGTTTTTTAGAATGATGTATTAACAATACGGCAAATAACACATGCACTTCTAAAGGTGGGCATGAATTAGTTTAGTTCGATTATTAATCTCAATCGAAACCGAAGCCTTCGGCTGATTTATCCTATTAACCAATCTGTTAATTGGCTTGGTTTTTTGGTTAGATTGTTGGTTTTTAGTTCGGTTAATTTAATTTTGGTTCATAACCAAACATTGGTTAAAATATTAACTTATAAGTACATGAAATGGCGGTATAAATACATAAAATGATAGTATGAAAGCTAAAAATATACGAATACATTAAATATTCGTTTTGATTTAGTTAATTTTGGTTTGGTTTCTTCTGTTTTTTGTTTAGTTTTAGTTAACGATTCAATTATTGTTCACGCCTAAACATTGTTAATTACTTAACACATCAATTTTTTAATTAAAAACTAATAGAAATACTATATTCAAATTAAAGAGAATAATGCTCGTTTTTATGGTGTATTATTTAGATAATATTAACGTACGAAAAAGTTATGGTCAATTAAAACGTCAACAAAAATGAGTAGGTCATCACGCTATTTTCAAAAGGTTTTTAAAACATAATAGTTTAAAAGTTATGATAGATTAAATAAAAGTATTATAATTTTGTAGGGGGTGGGAGAAAATATAGCTAATAAATAAAAATGAGGGAATTGAAGTGTAACTAAAATGAGGCACTAAAGTGTAAATGCGTTTCAATGACTATTTTATCCTCATTTTAAGGTTATAAATGAAAATAAAGTTTTTAACTTTTGGATATATTAAACTATCATTCCCTCATGCATTATAATATAGTATAGATAAATCAATGAACACTCTTATTTATTATCCGAAAATAAACAATCCTCGTTTAACTCTTTTAACGAACAAATAACTTTAATTATTTCTCGAATAATTATTTAAATAAAGGTTTCACTAAACACCTATAACCGCAAACTAGATACCACGTTTTGTGATATTATCCTTTGTTCATTGTTCAAAATGCCAACTCATTGGATCGTATCTTGATAGCAACATTAAACAACCGTTGTTCGGACATCTAAATTGAATAGAACGGACTGTATGGCCAATAAAAGTTTGTTGTGTAATAGACTACTATTTAAGTGTTTATACAAAGTTGTCACTACCTAGGCCTCACTTGCTTCGTTATTTGTATAATATTTCAATACATAACATTTTAATATGTGAGTTATATTACAAGTATTCTAATGCATGAAATTTTCAAAGATGTTAAAAATATTGAGACGCAATTATGACAAATATTCTCATTCTCATACAACGAATGTAGCCAAATGATGTCCTCTGTCCCTTTATCCATTGTATAGCAATAGCTTCCCATTCTAGAAACTTAATAGTATATAAAGATCAAATTACATTACAGCACCATTTTGGTTCAAATCGAAGCAATTGGTTACTCTCGGATCTTTAATATCATATCTACGAGAATAGAAAGGAAAATCAAATGGTGATCATTTAACCAAATAATTCTTAAGTATTATCTACAAAAATCAATTATCATATTTTGATAGACGGTTGAGATCTATGTTTCTTAATTATACACTATGTGTCTTTTACTTGTAGGTGGTAATCGTTCCCTCTGGGCTCTATGTCGATCGTTAGATGATGAAAGCCTAATTTAGTTTCTTGTCTTATATTTTATATGATGTAATTACAACTTACAATGATCTTATTATTGGATAAAAACTATGAATCCTTACGTTGGTAAGGTATTTTTTTTTTTAAATTTGTAAGTGATTACATTAATTAACTTCTAGTGCATTGGCAGCCCCATAACCTTTCCAATATGGAAATCATGAGTTGATGTCTCACTTGGAGAAAAAAATATTATAAGTTGAATCAAAGGTTTTACCATAGTAAACCATTAGACGGTAGGTTTCCTCTGGAATGGTGACAATTAAGTCAGGTCAATGACACTATCTGCGACCATTGATGGCCTTCTGCCTTTGAATTTACTCGAATGATCATACTTCTATTAATCGTTAAAAAAATAAAGTGAGTGCTAATTTTGTGTGATTGAGTATATATATTTTGCATAAAAATATATTGTAATTAACTTTATTATATAAAATTATTATTTGAATTATCATATTCATTTCTAGTATTTTTACAATTTATTTAGTTGTTTTCCTTTTTTTACCTAAATATGAGTTTCTAGGTAAAGGATGGTACGCTTAGTTTGAAGAAGAGTTTGAGAAAAAAAATTAGTTACTTCTGTTCCAAACCGGAATATCGTGCCACTAATACCATGGGTACTGGTTAATGTTCTTTAAGGGGCATTTTTCATCACATCATCGTTATAATGCCCCTTCAAAGAATGTGTAATGGTTAATCTCTTTTTTAATGTCTCTTTAATAATTACTTCCCTTATTTTTGTCCTCTTTGGGCATTATAGTAGAAATGTCCCTCCTTCTTCATGCCCCTATAATGGCCAAAGGGATGGTGTTAAGGGCGTTATCAAACATGCCCACATAATGCACATTACACATGCTCTAGGAAATTAGATAAAAGTGACAAGCAAAAAGTTTATAAGTTTTATATAGTAAACAAAAACAAAAACAAAAAGAACTAGAATTTATTATTATCTCTTGTAAGAATCATATTAGTCATAATTATTTATTTAATTGTATGGTTTCTACATGTTCAAAATGTCATCATATATAGAAAGAAAAAGTAACATAAGGAAACAAATTTAGTTGTAACAACTAACCACACCCCATGTTCTAAAGTTTGGATACACGAACATGTGCAAGTACAGTGCAAAAGTGTGTAGTGATCTCCCGAACAACGTAAACAATATCAATAATTGGATACATGTTTCATAATCAAAATCCTTATTGATTCATCTATTCATTATCCGACTTCTAGCAGTTTTAGAAATACGATAAGCGTTTGTAACCGGGTTTTTAAACGTGTTTTGGTTTCCAGTGAGTTCCACTACAACAGTCTGGAGCTTTAGGGGCGACGCCTGTCGCCCCTAATATTAGGGGCAACAAGACCTTTAGGGGCTACTAACAAACGGGTCGCCCCTAAAGCCCGAAAATATTGTAGCGAATTCGCTACCTAGAACAGTGTGTTCTAAAAAGGGACACTAGGACATACGAACTCCTTGAATACACTGACATTGCAAAACTCAAATAAACGAGTTTACTCCTCCTTTGACTAGCGGACTCCCAAATAACCAAAATAAGTTTAAAATACTCTTGGAAACGCTTATGATTTTTCTAAACCATCAAGAAATAAATAAAAAAAAAAAAATACTCTCAATAGCTTGTTGCTAATGATGGAACCGAACATCCACCATTGTTATCGCTACCATTTCGATCCACACTCAACCTAATCGGCTGAATCTCTAGCGATTTCATGTCAATCCCTCGTCTCTTCCATAAATTCACATTCACTTCTTGATCTTTTCGGACACATTTCACTACAGGTAATGGAGGGTCTAGCTCTTCAGCCACCCTAACTCTCACAATATCATGATCATCCCTACTAGTCATATAACATTTATCCGATCTAACCGGTGTTCTTCTTCTACCATTACAGCTCTTGCTTCTGTTGGTAGCACATTTATTGTTGGAAGTTATGATTAAAGCTTTTTCAAATGCAGGAGAGGTTAAATTTTTACTAGAGAACAGTTTGTAGCGGTTCGAGTGGACCGAGGATTTGGAGTTGCTGGTTCGACCAGAAGCCGATAAGCTGCATGGGAGGAAGCGGTTGTTGTTGCTGACTGCTGATTTCTTTTTCATTTGGCCTATGCAGCTGAGTTTTGGTGAGGAAGGATCTGTGAATGAGGAACCCGGGAGTTTCGACGGTGGGACGGTGTCGGTTTTGGAGAATCGGCATAACAATGGCATGAAGGGTTTATGAGATTTGTTTGCCATTGTTGTTGTAGGGAGATGGAGAAGGAGGAAAGGTGAAGAAGAAGAAGAAGGGAAGGGAAGGGTATGGTTTGTGTTTGTCTACAAGTAGTTGGGTGCATGCCACTTTGTATAGTTTGTTAAGGTACTCGGTCAAAAGACTTTGAAATGATCATGTTGTTATAAAGTTTACTAAAAATAATTCAATCGTGAAATAATATGTTGTAAGTTAGAGTACATTTATTTTGGAACCAATAAAAAACGTAAAAACCGTATAATACATTTCTACAAATTGCTTTGAATGTGATGCACTATCATGTAACTTAAACGTCACATTTTTTATCATGTAATTTTTATGCACTATGTACAAGTGAATTATATATGCGGTCCTTTAAATATTTTAGCACACTATTGATTTTGAAATGAACGGGCCTGTCTAAGTTATGGTAAATAGAAGTTATGTTTTTTTTTTAAATCAATAAATTTAATAATTAAAGCTTTAAGTTTTGAATATAAATTTGAATTAGCATACTATTTTCATTTATGTTAAAAAAAGATAAATTATCACATAAATTAAATAAACAACTAATATTATTAATATTATATATTTACTAACTTGGGTATGTAAGAGTACCTAAACTATTGCAAATAGTACAAGTCTTTGAAGCTTGGTTCTATCGAGTACAATACCTTGTTGCATAGTGACCGCCTGCTGAGCAGGTCACCGGTTATCTCTATCTGATCTCTCTTTCTCTCTCACAAATCAGACCTCCCCCCTCTCTCTAATCTCTCTTTCTATCTTATAGATCAAACCTTCTCTCTCTCTCTCTCTCTCTCTCTCTCTATATATATATATATATATATATATATATATATATATATATATCACAAATGAAGCCCTTATCTTTCTACTTCTCTCTAATTTTCCTCATTTATCTCTGAAACTCGCTTTCTCTCTTCTTTCCGACCTTTTTCCGAAAAACGCTTGGTTTTTGTTTTTCATCTTGCCGGCGCGTTGGCTATGTGGTTGTAAGAAGGTATAATTTCTAGAGAGAGAGAGAAATGAATGAAATCGATTTTAGAGAGAGAACCTAGGAAAAAATGTGGGCTTCCGCCCTACTGTTGTCGGCAGTATTGTCTTTAGGTCGCCCTGTCATCATTATTTGGGTAATCAGAAAGACAGACCGGTGGTCCGCCGCCTACACTGCCTCCGGCGCATGGTTTTTCCACATGGGATGGTGGTGTCGTTTTAGGTGTGTTGTGTGCAGTGTTGATGGTGGCGGTCGTCGTCTCTTACACCGTTTCCAGGACCACCTTCTAAGTAGAATGCACTTCTCTCTGGTTTGGTATGTTATATTTTTTTTCCTCATTGGTACCTGTGACTTGGTTATGATGACAGTTTGGTATGTTGCATTTTTTTTCTTTATTAGTAATATGTGACTTTGTTATATAGTTGAACGTTTTTGCCGACATTTGTAGATACTAGCGTGGCGAGGACAATGGAAGGCGGATTTTAACCAGCAACCCTCCTCACAGCTAAAGTACAAAAAACATCGTATTCATATAAAAAACACATAGATGAAAATTAAAAAAACACAATGAACGGGACAAAAAAAGTATAATGAACATACGAAAATAACACAATGGACAGACGAAATAATACATTGTATTTTTTCTGCTTCCGATTTGTATTTTTTACCATACTGTGCATTGTGTATTTTTAGCATGAACAAAAACTCACTAAAAAGTCTTTTTTTCTCGTTTTGTTATAGCACTATAGTACTCGTTGGGAAAATAACAAAACGCTCGTTAGTTTGGTGTATTTTTTTTAAAAACAATGTCGCATAAAAAAGTTATTAAAATTTAAAAATCTTAGAGGAAAGTGCATGTACCATGTATATGAGAGATAAAAAAGACAATTTTAATAGTTTTGGATGAAACGGTTTTAGATAAAATTCAATGGTAGGGATGACATCATTAAATGCTATGTGTCCCCATACCAATTGCTTTGTTATATACAGAGACTATGTATAAGTGTGTATAAATTTTTTTCTGATGCGTGCTTGCCTAATAGTCCCAGTCACATCGGGTCGGCTAAACACGGGGTTGAGTCAACCAACTTTTAGTCTGGGCCTGACACAGGACATGCCGACTGCTGAAGAGCCAAACGTGACTAGATAGGAGAACAAAAGCTTGAGTCAGCCAAGTTTTAGCCTTGGTCTCACACAGGAGACGCCGATCGATTATGCTGCTAAGGATCCTAGGCGGGATGAAGGTTAGGCAATGGAAAAAAAAATATCCACGGGTTTGTTGATTTTTTTCACGTTGACCGATATTTAGTGTATGATTTTGTGTAGAGTCAACAGGGTGTGTGGCTGGTTTGAGTCAACCTAATTTTATCTTGGGGCTAACTCAAGAACCAAGGGAGTTAGCGAATACGGGTGGGGACGTTTTAGAACCAGGGGTTGGGGTTGGTGTCTTGGACTATTTAAAGAAAAAAACTAATCAGAACCAACGGCTAAGGAGACTAAAGAGGGTCAGTGTACGGAACGTTGGTTCATATAAAACAATGTTTTTATAATTATTTTACACTGTTGTAAAATTAACAAAAATATTTTTGTTACCCCGCCCATGTTTCATCTGTTTCAAACATACCATTAGTTTTCTTGTTTTACACTGGTGTAAAATGTTGAGCTGTTTTTGGCTTGTGTAGTAACAGATCCCAAGCACAACGTTACGTTGAAGGCAATTGTACCGCGGGGCGCATCAAGGAGTATGGTAGCTAGGTTACCCGTTGTGTTGAACAGTGATGCCGAAATTGTGACACCCGGCAAATTCTGGTTAACAACGTTGTCTAGATGAAAGTCTACCTTAGCGAGTCACGCGTGTATTGTACTTAACTGGGTTAGTTAAGTCGGGTTATGGTTCGGGAACTATCGGTTTAGTATAGAAGATCATTGGATGTTGGTCTAGAGGTTCATTAGATGTCAGTCCTTAACCAAGTGTACAAACGGTGACGATTTGTAGGATCGTCAGGGCATACGGAACATACAAGTCTCGAGTCCCGGGAATTGGTGAACGAGTGTGAATATGTGTATTTACATGTGTTATGTGTTTACAATCATTATGTGACTTGTCGGTATGTGAATATGTGTTAACATATGTTAAAACGGGGTTTAACGCGCAAAACACACGAAACCAGCCCCTATAGGCGATTAGGGAGGCCTAATCGCCTATAAGGGAGGCGAGTAGGCAACTATAGGGGCGAGTAGGGGCTAATCGTGTGCCCTAGGGGGCGATTAGGCCCCAATTGCCTGAACTTACATGCGATTAGGATTCCTAATCGCGTGTAAAGGCTGCATAATCGCTAGTTACGGGCTGGACGACTAAAAACGACTATAAATACCATACTTGACCTCCTAAACTTCATTATACATACCCTAGTCGTCCCATAACCCGCCCCAACACACACACAACCTCTGGAACGCGATTTTTGATCAAAACACAAGGTTTCAAGCTTAATCCATCATTCTTTTACAAATCTAAGGTTTGGTTTCCATCCATGCAATCTTATAAACGTTTTTATTCAATCCCTAATAGTCCAGACCTGTTCTTAAACGAAAAAGCTTTCTGAAAATCGTTAATAAGTGTTGTTAATCGGATTTTATCTAGTATACATGTGTTATGTGTGTTTATGATTAGAAAGCTAGGGTTTTTATGATTCAAGATGAATGAATGACATGTTATTATGTTAGATCAGAATAATATTGATGTTATGTTAATGAAATCTGAGTGATTGATTATTAGGGTTATAGTTACGCATGTTAGCGTGATGTTGCATGCTATGTGAATGGTGTTTGGATTACGTGATTGCATGCAGGGCTGATAATACAAGGCAAAACGAAGGGTTTTAGTTGAAACATGTTTAGGATAGTGTTTGGGATGATATTGGATGGTTACACACGTTCTGGATCTGCTTTAGAGCGTTAAACGCGCGAAAAACTGGAACAGCAAGGTTACAGGCGAGTAGCAGTCCTAATCGCCTATGTTAGGGGCGATTAGGAGGCTAAATGCCCATGTTATAGGCGAGTAGGGCCTAAATGCTATTAGATACATGCGAGTAGGGCCTAAATGCTAGTAGTTACATGTGGTATAGCCTAAATGCTAGTAGTTACATGTGGTATAGCCTAAATGCTAGTAGTTATATGTGGTATAGCCCTAATCGCCTATATTATAGGCGATTAGCTTTCCTAAATGCTAGTTGACCAACCTAAATGCTAGTTGACTTTTCCTAATCGCGTGTACTGCTGCTGTAAGTGTAAATTAGCATTCCGAGACCCGATTTGACCTGTAGGAACATGCTAGGAACCCCGTAACATATCTAATAACTTGGTAACATGTGTTTGGATGTAATCCGGTGATACGTGAACTAAGTGCTATAACTTGTTGTGCGTTAACGTATGTTAAGTGTGATTGCATGATTGCATGTTTGAGAGCGTAAACATAACACGGGGAGTCTCGGGTCACCAATGGGATGTCGAGTCTTGTACTTTGGGTCAGTTAAACAGTCACGGTGTTTTCAAACGAACTTGGTTATGGTCTGGACATCTAGGGACTAATTAACCTGCGGGTTATTAGTCTAAGTACTTGTAACTGTCATATGTTAGGTCGCCGCTTTACGGGACTAGCATAGCAGCTGAGTTTACTCGTGTTAAGGAGTAACGCAACTTAAGGTGAGTTTACGGCCCCTCTTTTAAATTGGTTTCACATTTTTGGGGGAGAAAACATGTGTTAAAACGATTATTTGGTAACTACTGTCATACTATGGGTTTCTATTGTGTACTACACGATCTTTGGAAGTCCCGGGGGGAACCATGAATGTGCGGGTTTGCAAACGGGGAAATGTGAATAGCGCTATTGGGAGTGACCAACCCCGCTCGTCGGCTTGGAGGGTCGGGCGAGTGCATATTGTCTCAAACTGGAACAACAGGAACAACAGGGTTACTACATCGGGCATACATTTGGTTTACGAGTTAGTAATGGTTTTCCAATCGTGGTAGTAACAAAACATACGCCTAGCTAGCGTACACTGGTTTTCGATTTGTTATAGTATGGACAGGTTGACATGGTACTTGGATTACAAAACCTGTAAACTCACCAGCATTTTTGTGCTGACGTAAACTTTTACATGTTTTCTCAGGTCGCTAAGGTAGCACAATGGGACTAGGGCGCACGCGTCTGCACGGCGTCTAGTTAGGATTGCATGGTTTTACAAACGTTGAACATTGGTTTATTATTGAATACTGGTTTGAATAAGCTTCCGCTGTAAACGGGGATTTTAAACTATGTTTTGAAATTGCATTATATTCATTTAGACTTGTTTATTGTGATCGTTGGTTTGGATCCTGGTTTGTCATGCGCCTCGCGGTAAAACTCCGCAAGTGGATTTTGAGGGTGTGACAGATTGGTATCAGAGCCAATGGTTATAGTGAACTAGGACTGCATGTAGAGTCTAGTCTATAGCCGAGTCGCACACACTAGACGATCACATGGTACTAAACATTATGGTGGTTTACGTATGGTCTTGTCGGGGTGTCTCTAAATCATTTGGTCTTTCTACGTTACATCATCCGTTCTATCTTAGGTCGGGTTACTTACTTTCTTGGCAGTGTAGTATATTGGAGTGAATCGTGTATTCTTGAGATTTGTCCAAGGCTCGGACTTCTCCCTTTCGTACTCCAATAGAAACACTTGCCATAAACTACCGTAGTATTACGGTGTATAGCTAAGGGTCTATGTTCGGTGATTTGAACTTTGAACTAGGAGAACACTTGGAGGACCATGTAGAGCGGTTTATCATTTTGGGTGCACACAAAATCATAAACCGAAATGCATGGAAGCCCTAGTGAGCTCTGGGTTTGAAGGGATAGTCCTGGATTGGATCTAGCTTTGATCTTGTGAACATTAGTGGTTATCTTTACCTGCGAAACTAAATTTTCTCGTTCTTTCTGCCAGAATCATGTCTGGAGTTAGAGGAGGACGTGGAGGTGGTCGCAATGGTGGACGTGGTGGTGGTCGCGGTGGTGCTGGTGGTCGTGGAGGTATTAACCTATCGCAGGCTGATCTGAACAACTTGCTCCAAGCTGCCTTCCAGTTAGGGCACAACGGTGGTGGTAAGTTGATTTATCCATTTTCTTTGCCTCATTGGTGAACCTTGTTTACATTCGCCGTGATTCCTCACGCATTTCATTTCAGGTGGTCCTGTTAACCCACCCCCACCCATGTGTACCTACAAGATGTTTCGGGACTGTAAGCCCCAAGAATTCTCTGGCACTGAGGGTGCGGTGAGTTTGCTTAGGTGGCTGGAGAAAGTGGAGTCAGTGTTTCTGATGTGTAACTGTCTCCCAGAAGATCGGGTTAAGTATGCTGCTGCGTTATTCCAGGATGTTGCATTGACTTGGTGGAATAACATCACCCAGAATATGGGTATTGGGGAGGCGTATGCTATGCCTTGGGAGAATTTTGTGCAGCTGCTGAAGCGTGAGTACTGTCCGAGGGAAGAGGTGCAGAAGCTAGAGCACGAGGTGTGGAACCTCAAGATGTCTGGGTCTGAAATTGAGAAGTATACTGTGAGGCGTAACGAGTTGGCAGTGCTGTGTCCTGATCTGCATGTGCCAGAGTACAGGAGGATTGAACACTATTTCTCGGGGTTAGTACCGGAAATCGCAGGGTTAGTGGCTGCGGGAAATCATCCTACATACGCAGAGGTGGTCCGATCGGCTCATAGGATGACCAACTTAAAGGTGAATGAGGGTATTCTGCCGGCTAAGGGTTCGACTGTCAAGGCCCCAGAGAACAACAAGCGCAAGTGGGATAATGAAGGGAAAGGGTCTGGGCCACCACAACAGGGTAAGAGGTTTGATAATGGGGGTTCTTCTTCTTCGGGTAACAAGCAGGGTGGTTATGCGGGGAAACTGCCTAAATGTAACAAGTGTGGACGTCATCATCAAGGGAACTGCGACAGTAACCGTTGTCATCGCTGCCAGCGAACTGGGCATTTTGCTAAAGATTGTCGGGCTACACTTCCATCGACCTAGGCCCCGACTACTAACTCAGCTCCTACTACTCAAGGGACTACAGGAAGACAAGGATGTTACAACTGTGGTGAGACTGGGCATTACAAGAAGGATTGCCCAAAACTGAAGCAGGGTAGAAACAACGGAAATGGGAACAACGGGGGCGGTGGCAGGAATGCACGCGCCTTCGTCATTGGAGCCGCTGAGGCTAGACAGGATCCTGACACAGTTACCGGTACGTTCCTTCTCAATAATCGTTCTGTTAGTGTGTTATTTGATTCTGGTGCCGACAAGAGTTTTGTATCCATGGAAGTTAGTCGACTGCTAGATGTAGTACCCGTACCATTAGAGACTAAGTATATTATTGAGTTGGCTGACGGTAAAGAGATTGAAGCTACTAGTGTCCTTCGGGAGTGTCAACTAGAGTTGTCGGGTTTGTCGTTCCCCATCGATCTTATGCCGGTACCTTTGGGTAGTTTTGACGTTGTGGTAGGCATGGGTTGGTTGTCTTTGTATCGCGCGGAGATTGTCTGTTACGACAAGATTATTCGGATTCCTCTCCCTGATGGAGAATTTCTTTCTGTGTACGGTATCAAGGGTGGTGTTTCGCTAAACATCATCTCTAGCATGAAAGCCATTAAGTGTCTTCGAAAGGGTTATCCAGCCGTTTTGGCACTTTTATCTGTTTCCTCTGGTGATGAGAAGAAGATCGACGATATTCCAGTTGTACGCGAGTTTCCTGATGTTTTTCCCGATGATTTATCTGGTCTTCCTCCCCATCGTCAAGTTGAGTTCGGCATTGATCTTGTACCAGGGTCTGCTCCTATTGCTCGGGCCCCCTACCGTCTTGCACCTCCCGAGATGCAGGAATTGTCTAGTCAGTTACAGGAACTCTTGGACAAGGGTTTCATCAGACCAAGTTCTTCCCCTTGGGGAGCCCCGATTCTATTCGTTAAGAAGAAGGATGGAAGTTTCCGATTGTGTGTGGACTACAGAGAACTGAACAAATTGACCGTCAAGAACCGTTATCCTCTTCCACGTATTGATGATCTATTCGACCAACTCCAGGGTTCTAGTTACTACTCCAAGATTGATTTGAGGTCCGGTTATCACCAATTGCGCGTAAGGGAAGCTGACGTCGCAAAGACTGCCTTTCGTACACGTTATGGCCATTTCGAATTCTTGGTCATGCCTTTTGGTCTCACAAACGCACCAGCGGTTTTCATGGACTTGATGAACCGCGTTTGCAAACCATATCTGGACAAGTTCGTCATTGTGTTTATTGATGACATTCTGATCTACTCCAAGAACAAGACCGAACACGAGGAACACCTGCGGTTAGTTTTGGAACTCTTGCGACGGGAACAACTTTACGCCAAGTTCTCAAAGTGTGACTTTTGGTTACGCGAAGTTCAGTTCCTAGGACATGTGGTTAATGAACTAGGAATTCATGTCGATCCAGCTAAGATCGAAGCGATCAAGGACTGGGGAGCACCAAAGACGCCAACTGAGGTGCGGCAATTCCTAGGCCTTGCGGGCTACTATCGTCGTTTCATTCAGGGGTTCTCGAAGATCGCTCAACCCCTCACCACTCTTACTCAGAAGGATAGAAAATTCGACTGGGGTGAACCACAAGAGTCAGCGTTTGAGGAACTAAAGTCTAAACTGTGTTCTGCTCCTATTTTGTCTTTACCTGAAGGCCCTGATGATTTCGTTGTTTACTGTGATGCTTCTATTCATGGTCTCGGTTGCGTGTTGATGCAGCGCGAGAAAGTGATTGCGTATGCTTCTCGTCAACTCAAGGTGCACGAGAAGAACTACACCACTCATGACTTGGAGTTGGGTGCAGTGGTTTTCGCGTTGAAAATTTGGAGACATTACTTGTACGGTACCAAATGCACCATCTACACCGATCACAAGAGTCTCCAACATATTTTCGACCAACAACACTTGAACATACGGCAGCGTCGTTGGATTGAACTCCTGAACGACTATGATTGTGCCATTAAGTACCATCCTGGCAAGGCGAATGTTGTAGCAGACGCCTTGAGCAGGAAGGAATCGACTATACCTCGCCGCGTTCGGGCGTTGCAGCTCACCATTCATTCATCCCTACCTGATCAACTCCGTTCTGCCCAGTTATAAGCTTTGAAGGAGGAGAACCTTAAAGCTGAAACTATGCACGGTGCCGACAAGCACCTCGAGCGAAGGCCTGATGGCCTGCACTACTTTGCAGAACGTATATGGGTTCCTTTATTCGGGGGACTACGGGAGCTTGTCCTTGATGAGGCTCATAAGTCCCGGTATTCTATTCATCCTGGTTCGGAAAAGATGTACCAAGATTTGAAAGTGCTGTACTGGTGGCCAAACATGAGGTCAGATATAGCCTCATACGTGAGCAAATGCTTGACCTGTGCTAAGGTCAAGGTGGAATACCAGAAACCGTCGGGTCTCTTGCAACAACCCGAAATTCTGGAATGGAAATGGGAATGGATTACCATGGATTTTGTCACGCAACTTCCTAAATCACCAAGTGGTAATGACAAGATATGGGTGATTGTCGATCGGTTGACGAAATCAGCCCATTTTCTTGCTATTAAGGAGACCGACACCATGGATCGTTTGGCTCGTCTTTATTTGAAGGAAGTTGTTTCTAAGCACGGGGTGCCAGTTTCTATTATCTCGGATCGTGACTCCCATTTTACTTCTCACTTCTGGAAGTCTTTGCACAAGGCTTTGGGTACCCAACTAGACATGAGTACGGCTTATCACCCACAGACTGACGGTCAGAGTGCGCGCACGATTCAAACTTTGGAAGACATGCTGCGGGCATGTGTAATCGATTTTGGCAAGGGTTGGGAAGCTCATCTACCGTTAGTAGAATTCTCATACAACAACAGTTATCACACGAGCATCAAGGCGGCTCCGTTCGAGGCACTGTACGGACGGAAATGCCGTTCTCCTCTTTGTTGGGCTGAAGTGGGTGAGAGTCAACTCACTGGGCCTGAACTAGTGTACGAAACTTCGGAAAAGATCGTACAGATTCGTAACCGGTTGGCAGCGGCACGGGATCGGCAAAAGAGTTATGCGTATCAGCGTCGCAAACCATTGGAATTCCAAGTTAATGACAAAGTACTTCTAAAAGTTTCACCATGGAAGGGCGTCATACGCTTTGGGAAGCGTGGCAAACTCAATCCGCGGTATGTCGGCCCATTTACGATCCTGGAACGGATTGGACCGGTGGCGTATCGTCTTGATTTACCGACGGAGCTCGGTAACGTACATAACGTCTTCCATGTGTCCAACTTGAAGAAGTGTCTGGCTGACGAGTCTCTCATCGTTCCACTGGAAGAGATCAAGGTTGATGATCGTCTTCGGATTGTGGAAGAACCTGTGGAGATTCTGGATTACAAGATTCGTAGCCTACGTCATAGCAAGATTCGCATTGTGAAGGTTCGGTGGAACTCAAACCGGGGACCAGAGTACACTTGGGAACGGGAGGATCAGATGAAGTCTAAATATCCTCATCTCTTTCCTAAGGAAGCGTTCAAGTCGAGATATGTCTCTTCTGCAGCTGAATGAATCTCGGGGCGAGATTCCTTTTTAACGTGGGGATGATGTGACAACTCGGGTAAATCTCTCTTTTGGTTTCTATCTTTTGTTTGTTCCCTTCGTTATTTCTTTTGTTCTTTTGGTACTTGTGCAAATTTCGGGACGAAAATTCTTTTAACGTGGGGATGATGTGACACCCGGCAAATTCTGGCTAACAATGTTGTCTAGATGAAAGTCTACCTTAGCGAGTCACGCGTGTATTGTACTTAACTGGGTTAGTTAAGTCGGGTTATGGTTCGGGAACTATCGGTTTAGTATAGAAGATCATTGGATGTTGGTCTAGAGGTTCATTAGATGTCAGTCCTTAACCAAGTGTACAAACGGTGACGATTTGTATGATCGTCAGGGCATACGGAACATACAAGTCTCGAGTCCCGGGAATTGGTGAACGAGTGTGAATATGTGTATTTACATGTGTTATGTGTTTATAATCATTATGTGACTTGTCGGTATGTGAATATGTGTTAACATATGTTAAAACGGGGTTTAACGCGCAAAACACACGAAACCAGCCCCTATAGGCGATTAGGAAGGCCTAATCGCCTATAAGGGAGGCGAGTAGGCAACTATAGGGGCGAGTAGGGGCTAATCGTGTGCCCTAGGGGGCGATTAGGCCCCAATTGCCTGAACTTACATGCGATTAGGATTCCTAATCGCGTGTAAAGGCTGCATAATCGCTAGTTACGGGCTGGACGACTAAAAACGACTATAAATACCATACTTGACCTCCTAAACTTCATTATACAAACCCTAGTCGTCCCATAACCCGCCCCAACACACACACAACCTCTGGAACGCGATTTTTGATCAAAACACAAGGTTTCAAGCTTAATCCATCATTCTTTTACAAATCTAAGGTTTGGTTTCCATCCATGCAATCTTATAAACGTTTTTATTCAATCCCTAATAGTCCAGACCTGTTCTTAAACGAAAAAGCTTTCTGAAAATCGTTAATAAGTGTTGTTAATCGGATTTTATCTAGTATACATGTGTTATGTGTGTTTATGATTAGAAAGCTAGGGTTTTTATGATTCAAGATGAATGAATGACATGTTATTATGTTAGATCAGAATAATATTGATGTTATGTTAATGAAATCTGAGTGATTGATTATTAGGGTTATAGTTACGCATGTTAGCGTGATGTTGCATGCTATGTGAATGGTGTTTGGATTACGTGATTGCATGCAGGGCTGATAATACGAGGCAAAACGAAGGGTTTTAGTTGAAACATGTTTAGGATAGTGTTTGGGATGATATTGGATGGTTACACACGTTCTGGATCTGATTTGGAGCGTTAAACGCGCGAAAAACTGGAACAGCAAGGTTACAGGCGAGTAGCAGTCCTAATCGCCTATGTTAGGGGCGATTAGGAGGCTAAATGCCCATGTTATAGGCGAGTAGGGCCTAAATGCTATTAGATACATGCGAGTAGGGCCTAAATGCTAGTAGTTACATGTGGTATAGCCTAAATGCTAGTAGTTACATGTGGTATAGCCTAAATGCTAGTAGTTATATGTGGTATAGCCCTAATCGCCTATATTATAGGCGATTAGCTTTCCTAAATGCTAGTTGACCAACCTAAATGCTAGTTGACTTTTCCTAATCGCGTGTACTGCTGCTGTAAGTGTAAATTAGCATTCCGAGACCCGATTTGACCTGTAGGAACATGCTAGGAACCCCGTAACATATCTAATAACTTGGTAACATGTGTTTGGATGTAATCCGGTGATACGTGAACTAAGTGCTATAACTTGTTGTGCGTTAACGTATGTTAAGTGTGATTGCATGATTGCATGTTTGAGAGCGTAAACATAACACGGGGAGTCTCGGGTCACCAATGGGATGTCGAGTCTTGTACTTTGGGTCAGTTAAACAGTCACGGTGTTTTCAAACGAACTTGGTTATGGTCTGGACATCTAGGGACTAATTAACCTGAAAGGTTATTAGTCTAAGTACTTGTAACTGTCATATGTTAGGTCGCCGCTTTACGGGACTAGCATAGCAGCTGAGTTTACTCGTGTTAAGGAGTAACGCAACTTAAGGTGAGTTTACGGCCCCTCTTTTAAACTGGTTTCACATTTTCGGGGGAGAAAACATGTGTTAAAACGATTATTTGGTAACTACTGTCATACTATGGGTTTCTATTGTGTACTACACGATCTTTGGAAGTCCCGGGGGGAACCATGAATGTGCGGGTTTGCACAACGGGGAAATGTGAATAGCGCTATTGGGAGTGACCAACCCCGCTCGTCGGCTTGGAGGGCCGGGCGAGTGCATATTGTCTCAAACTGGAACAACAGGAACAACAGGGTTACTACATCGGGCATACATTTGGTTTACGAGTTAGTAATGGTTTTCCAATCGTGGTAGTAACAAAACATACGCCTAGCTAGCATACACTGGTTTTCGATTTGTTATAGTATGGACAGGTTGACATGGTACTTGGATTACAAAACCTGTAAACTCACCAGCATTTTTGTGCTGACGTAAACTTTTACATGTTTTCTCAGGTCGCTAAGGTAGCACAATGGGACTAGGGCGCACGCGTCTGCACGGCGTCTAGTTAGGATTGCATGGTTTTACAAACGTTGAACATTGGTTTATTATTGAATACTGGTTTGAATAAGCTTCCGCTGTAAACGGGGATTTTAAACTATGTTTTGAAATTGCATTATATTCATTTAGACTTGTTTATTGTGATCGTTGGTTTGGATCCTGGTTTGTCATGCGCCTCGCGGTAAAACTCCGCAAGTGGATTTTGAGG
Organism: Ambrosia trifida; assembly: GCA_028751855.1. NCBI lineage: Eukaryota > Viridiplantae > Streptophyta > Magnoliopsida > Asterales > Asteraceae > Ambrosia > Ambrosia trifida. The sequence continues at coordinate 13,498,615 of CM054129.1, forward strand.
GTGTGACAGAAATAGACTCGAAGATTACAAGAAGGGAGCTGATGGAACAGGCAACCCTTGAGGCTAAGAAACAGTAAGACCGAAATTTGGATACAGAAGGGTTCTCATTTTTTTTGTTACTTGGTTTTTTTACGATTCATTTTTTTGTTTATTCTTTTGTGTTGTAGAAAAAAGGCTGTTAGAGGTTGTGTATATGAATCAAAAATTGACCCCACCGAGCATTACCCGTAAGTGTTACTAGTATACACCTTATGCTTACACTTGTGTAAAAACACACTACCCGTAAGTGTTAATTTAAAATGGCAGGTACATACTGTTTGAGGACCGTTACGGATTGCAAGCTGAAGCCCCGCTGCTGCAGTCTTTGGCAATAGGCAGGAGGTTGTACAGTTCGGTGGTGGATGCCTGGGTGAATGTCCTTAACAATGACCCGATCTACCGGTTTGCGGGGGCTACGTCGCTTATTTGTTGCAAGTACCACCATTGTGAGTAATCATGGCTGCCAGTTGCTGGTTTATTATTTTGTTTTTATGTCTAATTTGTCGAATTGAGCATCACTGTTGGTGCGAAAATTTGGCCAGGTTGAGTGGATGTTGAAGTTAGATGATGACAAAGACGGTAGCCGTGTGTCGGCTTTTAAGAGTGATCTTTCGTTCGCACTATGTGGCGATGAGAAGCAACTCGATCTGCGGTCATTCGACATGGTTTTTGGCCCTGTGCTGGAATGGGAACACTATTATGTTGTTGTGTTTGACTTCAAGCATGAAGACATCTGCATAATAGATAACATTGCGCCAAAAAGGTCACCCGTGGTGCTATCGGATATCAACTTATACGTGATTAAAAGCATGCCATACAAAGTGGTAAAAAAGTCGTGATTTTGTGTTTTTTTTCTTTTAGCCTCGTTTTGAAAATATTTATATAGCTATACTCCTAATGCTAAAATGTAAAATGGCGCGCAGAAACATATCTTCATTGACTACCTTGTTATGATCAATCACCCAAAGGCGGTTGCGATGAGTAGGTGCCACATAAGGCGGGTTTCTTTGCCATGGGCTACCTACAAGAACACGGTGGACTATGGGGTTTTCGTGATGCACCACATGGAGAATTACTGTGGGGTTTCGGCTCCTTTCAAGTGTGGCTTTAACATGAATGGTAAAAGAAAGCAAGCACAGTTGGACGCTTTGAGGAAGAGGTATGCGGCGAATATCCTGCTGTCGGGGGCAAACATCTACAAGGATCGGGTTTGGCGTGGCGCTCTCACACTGTGTAACAGAGATTCATTAAAGGAAAGAAGAGAAAGGAAAGGAAATTAGGAGAGAAAGGAAAGGAAGAGGTGTGATTTTACTTCGTGTTCCCGAGTTTCGTTAAAGGAAAGGAAAGGAAAAGAAATTAAACATTTTAAGTGTTCCCGAGTTTCATTAAAGAAAAGGAAAAGAAAAGAAAATAAGCAGTCTTACTGTTATATCCTTTTACATTTTGTTTCTCAACTTGAATACACTTTCCTCCTCAACAAAAATAAAACATACAAGGCAATTATCAATAATAAAGTGTGTAAAACTGCATTGTTTTGACAGCATTTGGAGAACATAAAACTTCACTATGTTACCCGTAATATAATGTATATACTGCGCTGTTTTGGAAACATTCAAGGTGTATAAAACAACACTATTTTGACAGCTTTTGGAGTGTAAAAACTGCACTATTCTGATAGCATTTGGAGTACATAAAACTGCACTATGTGTAACACCCCAACCGATGGCGGAAACATTGGGATGTCACGTAGTGACGATTACTCAATAGCTCATGGTGACTAATAAATGTTTCGGTAGATTTATAAATTAAATTACAAACATTTACATACAACTCAAATAAGTCCAAACAACAATAACAAGTTTAGTTAAATTGAATCTAAGGCTTCAACTCCTATGTGATCCACGCGCAAATGCTAAAACTTCCAAGCAACTGAATACCTGAAATATGTTAAGTTTGGAAAATAGAGGGGGTCAACTATAAATAGTTGGTAAGAATACATAAGTTTTAAATAAAATAGTGATAAAAAATTCATGTAGCAATTACTGTGACAACAATTAAATAAAGATGGTATGTGAACATGACCTACTGGTAGCTCAAGTCATTGTTTTGTACAATCAACCCTTATGTCGACTGAGACCTAACTCGCAAGTTAGTTAAATGTTGTTACTGTTTCGATCATCTCTGTATTTATGCGGGGGATGGGCTTGTCAGACCTATAGCGCTATAATTTACACATGCGGCTTGATCAAAGTTAATGAATGTACTGAGGCGGACTATATATGCCACAACCAGTTCACAAGTATATGAGTTTATTGTATGATGCATAAATGTAATTGCACAAGTTTAAAACATGTTTCACCCCAAAAACATTGAAAACAGTAAAAAGTGGTGATATGTAAACTCACCTTAGCAAACAATCAAGCAAAATCCCAAGTATGCAATAGGAGGTAAGTTCATTCCCAATTGTATCAACCTAGATTTGGCATTATAAAGTCTAAGTGTCACAAGTCTAGTAAGTCTAAGGTTTCTAGGTCGATCGATTAGGATTCTCTACTTTTGGGGAAAGACGCTTAAATGTTAATGGTTTCATTCAAATATAACAATAATATTTCAAATATTATTATTTTTACATAGACTAAGAGATATAGCTCTTGAAAGTATGGAAAATATATTTTTTTATAATTTTTTTTTCTATTTATTTTGAATAAAACAATGTAATTATACAAAAAGATTTAAATAAAATAATAGGATAAAATAAAAAACAAAATTCTCAAAAATTTTATATCTTTGATCAATTAGATTAGAAATAATTTTAGAAAAAATTTGGTTGTTGAATCGTTAAAACGGAATTGTTGTGAATTAGTTATGAATAAAACAAGATTTATATTATTATTATTATTATTATTATTTTATATTAAATAACAAATAATATATATAAAATAATTGAGTTTAAAAAAATATTGTGACTAAGTCAGTCCCTAACAGGACTCGAACCCGAGACCTTCAATTTGAAAAGCAACTCAACAACCATCTGGTCTACATATTAGTTGGTTATTAATCCTGTTAGAAGCATTATAAACTAATTATCTGCAGATTCAGTTTCATTCTAAACATGAAAAAAATAAAAACCCGGTTATTACAAGGGTCGAACCCGGGTCTTTGGATTGTTAGACGCGCAAACTAACCAGCTGGGCTAAGCAACTAGTTGGTTTTAATTCCGATCAGAATATTAATAATATATCTTGTGCAGGTCATCTTCCCCAAACCAAACCCTAACCCTCGATACTGATCGATTCACCCAAACACGGACTCTATAACTGAAAAACGATTAGGGCTTTTGTTTATTGATCAAAGTCGACTAAGAAGGAAGAATTAATTGGATTAACAACGTATCAGGCGCGCGAACAAAAAAAGAACAACAGACGAAGAAAAAATCTGATTCTGGTTGAGCAGGCGACGAGCAAAGGGAATTAATTTAAGCAGGTGGTGATTGATTCAATTTACAGGGTGATAGCAGATAATGCTCTAATTTGAATTTTGTAAAAGATTGGGTTAGAGTCGGTTAACAATTTAACAAATTAACCGAGATTTACAACATATCAACTCGATTAAACCGAGATATAGGTCGGTTTGGAAGAAATTTCCATGGATTTGAAAATGATTTTGCTAATTATTGCATACCTTGAACGGATTTAAAGATTTTGTATAATAATAATAATAATAATAATAATAATAATAATAATAATGATAATAATAATAAAAATAATAATAATAATATTAATAATAAATAAAATGGGTCGGGAATTATCTCATATGGAAAAATGATTAGAAACTACGAGAGGTTACACTATGTTACCGACACAAGAATGTATACACGACGCTGTTTTGGAAACATTCAAGGTGTATAAAACTGCATTGTTTTTATTGTATTTGGAGTGTAGAAAACTGCACAGTTTTACTACATTTGGAGTGCAGGAAAATGCACTTTTTTTCTTGCCTTTGTAGTGCAGAAAACTGCACTTTTTTACTGCATTTGGAGTGCAGAAAACTGCACTTTTTTTACTGCCTTTTGAATGAATAAATGTATTATAATTGGTGAATAAATGTAATTTTATATGCCAAGTAATAAAAAAAAGTTGTACTAAAAAAAGCATGTTATTGTATGCGCAAGATAAACACATGTCTTACATGAGTTGAATACATGTAATGTAATCGGTTAACACATATAACCGTCAACATGTGTAGGATCGTCTCGGACAATCCGAATATCACGGGTATGACACGTCAGGAGTGCGGAATCCTTGGGACATGGTTTAGATAACAATATCAACAACACACACAAAGACGAGTTGCCAAAAACATACAAGATGGTTTCAAAGTCGAATCTTTATTGAAAACAGAGTGTGGGTGTAACAATACAAGAATCAGACCCGAAAACCTATACAAAACTGTTGTGGAATGTGTAACATGACAACCTTTAAGTTAGGGCAATAATTGATGCTATTTTAGGCCAAACTAGTTAACCCAGGCCCATGGGGTGAGTACCTACTCGACTCACGAGTATGAACCATACTCGATCGCCTCGAAAACCACACGACTAGGAAAGGTAGTCGTGTATGTATAATATTCACTCATGTGCATGCTTACAAAAATGCCCTTTATCACACAAATGCGTACAAACATAAACAAAACAGCTATTAAACTCCTATACTAGGCTAAGGACATCTATATAATATGTATTAACATGTGTCTTTTAAAAAATAAACTTTGATGTATCGTTTTACTAATTTTATCATTTTACTTTATTTTTTATTTATTGATAGGTTAAAAACTTGTGTACTATTCGAGGTTGAATTAAATTAAATTGCTACCAATAAACTAAAAGTAGATTATATAGTTGAGAAAAAAAATTAAATAAATAAGAGAGAAAGGGAAAGTTATGATTTAATATTTTTTTTTTGTTGAAAGGTGAACTTCATTAAAAAACGAGTAAAGTCCTCAAAGCGAGTACCGCCACGCAACAACTACAACATATACAAAGGATAGTTAACCCAGTCTTTCCAAACTATATTCTTAAATCTAGACCGAGACCTAAGACAAAGAAATGCCAAAGATTTGATAGACTCCACCACATTCGCCACTTTTGCCTCTTTCCTCGAAAAAACTTTATCATTTCTTTCCTTCCATATAGCCCATAAGGAAATCATAGCAATCCCCGGAACGATTTTGTTAGCCCATGAGCTCCAATTACTGTCATTTTGCAGCAGCAACAGGTCTTTTATGTCAAAAGCGAAGATCGATTCAATTTTACACCAAGAACCAATACAGGACCAAACACCAAAGACGAAACCACAACTAGTGAACATGCGCAGAGTAGCCTCGTCATTTAATATGGGAGAAACAAAAAAAGTGATTATTACTTAAGATAGGAAACAAACATAAAAATTATGTTATAATACCATTATTTAAGAAGGGAGAGAATATAAAATAAAAGTGATTAGAATTATTTATTATCTAAATCTAAATAAATAAATAAAAATATAAAAAAAGATAAGCATAAATATTAATAAACATATTTAAAAACTTAAAATAATAGTTAATGATATAATAATTATCTTATTTAAAAAAAATATATCCAAAGTAGGAGAGAATTATGAGAAAACTAAAAATTAAAAAGCTTCAATATGTCCCAGTTTAGTTGACGTGTGCGGATATACACATAATTTTACAATGAATAAACACACATTTGGTTTTAATATTTATAAAAATGGTTTAGACCTTAACATTAAAACACACACAAAAAGGTAAGTGTACCTTGTCATATATGTAGTAAGTACATATAAGAACCAGATATCGATCCATGGGCGCGAGCGAACGCGTCCAAATACAAAGTATAAATATAAAGACAATAATATACCAATCCTAGCATGTCATCTACATATCGTATGATAAAAAAGGCGTGAGATCAACATTCCCATTTTCAGACAATTAGTATCCCTTTCGGGAATCCTAACATGACAACTATACGGAAAGCTAACACAAATACACACGTTAACCACCTCAAATTGTTCATTAGCGAGCAACTGATATAATCTCATGCAGATCTTCTAAAGATAAGTTAGTCATCTGTTAAGAGTTTTCTAACCTCACTAATCAAGGAAAGCAATACCGAATACACAATACAACCACTGAGACTAGCATAAAGTAGAGCATACCACAACTTATTCCATTTTACCAAATTTGAACTCAAATCTACTATGATCGCCATTTTAACCAAAATAACTAGCAAAGAACATTAACCGTGTCAAAGATTAGTAACAATACCATTAAGCCTTTTAAACCCTTTTTACGTGCCGATAAGCATTTCTAATCATTATTCGACTGACTTTAACCAAACCAATGCCCGGTTACAGTTTCATGGTGCAAACTTATTAACAAGCTAACTAGTATATTACCGATCGATTAAATGGACGGTTTTTCAACATGTATCCGACTAACACAAACGATAATTATCAAAGTCATTCAAACATAACTACAAATCCAACAACAATGAAACAAGGTTGCACTATGATCATCAAGATGAAACATGGAAAACACCAATACCATAAAAGACATTATTAAACATACAAACGATTGTTCTACAAACTAAAGATTACTTGTTTTTACCCGTAGGTTACAATCTAATACATAAACATCACATTTGAGCATACAAAATCAAATTTGAACAAGAATTAAGTTTATAGATCAAACCATAAAAATGCAAATGTGATGGATTGGATGATGATAGATGAATCAGATGACTTCCCGAGCTTGATCCTCGCCTTTAGAGCAGTTCTTCAGCCCCAGAAATTACCCAAAATCTCCCAGAGAAATACCCAATACCTGTTCAGTAACTTCTGCTCTGTTTTTATACAAGTTACGAAGACCCGCACGGTCGTGCACATAAAGTGCACGGCCGTGTACTTTATCTTTGATGTGACAAGCAAGTGGGCAAGTGGCTACTTGGTCTCTGAAAATATTTTGGGGGTCGCACGGTCGTGCAGCATTCTTGCACGGTAGTGCTGATCAGAGTACCCGAGAACAATGGTTGCACTGCCTTGTGCACTGGCAGTGCAGCCGAGAAAACAGGTCGCACGGGCTGCTGCACCGTAGTGCTAATTAGTGTTCCCGAGAACTTTGAGTCGCACTGCCTGTTGCACTGGCAGTGCACCTTGTGTTGCCGAGTCAAGGTTGCCCTGCACGGTCGTGCACAAACCTTGCACAACCGTGCAGCTGTGTCAGTTTTTTCTGATTGTGCAGCAACTATCCGTTCATACAAAGCGATTAAGTACCGAATTCGTGCAATTATGGTCAAAAACGAGTAATTTGGTAGTGTAATCGGGGATTTATATATGTATAATTTAACGTATATCATTAGTTTCATTTATTATTAGTATATATAGATAGATTAACCCCAAACTAAAAATTACGAAAATAATATCAAGTTTTACACATTCATAACCAATTTGATTTTATCAAATAATCATTTTGCATTAATTTTGGTTAAAAAAAAAACTATATATTGGAATTTAACCTTGGAAAATCTTAACTTATCATAATCGAAATTATCTACTAAACCACGAAAATAATAATTTACTCCTGATTTTATATAAGTTGTATAATAATCGAATTGCAAGTCGGTTAAATTGCTTGCGGGGCACGCACTTTTTGTTAAATAGTATTTTAAAAGGAATCTCTCTATATATATAAACTCGGAACCCCTTCTCAAGACCTAATTATAATTTGATCATCTGTGCGTTTCATTAGTTTTTTGCGATTATTATCCTAGCTTTTTGCGACGGTTTCCAACAGTTTGATCCACAAGTACGAAAAGGTGATCAACAAGTATTATCCACCAGATTTTGATCCATCCAAGGTTGCAAGAAACCCTATGCCGAAAAATAAACAAATTCACATTCGTATGATGCTAGCCATGACCATTTGTTGCGGCACGTGTGACAATTACATTTACAAGGGCACGAAATTTAATTCGCGCAAAGAAGAAGTTATAGGTGAGACGTACCATGAGATCCCCATATTCAGATTTTATCTCAAATGCACCATGTGTAAGTCCGAGATAACAATCAAGACGGACCCACAAAACGATGCTTATGTTATCGAGGCTGGAGCCACAGCCGCGAGGAATATTGAGCCTCGGCATGCTGAAGGAATAAATGGTCCAATGGAATTGTTGGAGAGGCGGGCTGTTGATGCAAATTGAGAATGACATATCCTTCATGCACTTGATGAACTCAAGTGCATGAACTCGAGGCGTGCACATGTAAGTTTGGATGCAAAGCTTGAAGCGTTGAGGAGATCAGCCGTGGTACAACACAAGAAACCTAATCAAATCATATCTTCTAGTTATTGTAAGGACTATTAAATATTATATACAATTTCCAGTATTTTTTTGTGTTTGCTTGGCTTAGACTTTAGATCAATGTGTCTTGTGGGAATAAAGTGATTGGTTTATATATATTATGCGGATTAATTAGATGAATAGTCTTGACCTCTTTGTAATATTGTACAAGTTTAAATGAATTCTGCAAGCTAAACAAATCACTATTGGGCAGAAGTTGACACTCAAATATGAGGAAATTGGAAAGTGTGAAGATTTAAATAACTGAATAACATTTTATACAATGCTAGATAAGTATATAAAACTGACACATTCATTGTAGTGAATAGCATAAAACTTCAAAACAAGTCAAAAGATAATAATTAAATCCTAGCTTGCAAGTATTTAACCCCTAAGGTCACTTGGTATGCATGTGGGAGGAACACGCACGTAATGAGGTGGCAATGAGGTAATCGTGGGAACACTACTCCACGACCTTTGGGAGGGGCAATCAGGAGGTGAATTGGGGAACTACTCACCGAGTTGGAGAAAAGTTTGGGAATGTCGAGAGAGGCTCTAGAGCGCAAACACACCACCCCATTGTTTCATTACCGGAGGCGGGATTAAGCTTCCAGTGCAGGGCTCTGGAAGGATACAATGTGCCTTAATGTTCATGTTATTGAAAATACTCCCCTTTTTGGTAAAAGTGATGGTAAGATATATGCTATTCAATACATTAATACAATGAATGTATAAACATATGTTTATATGTACAAATTTTCCAATAATAGACTAGCCCCATAAGAATTTTTCTATCTTTGGGCCTGACAGGTGTGTCTCACAAACCCGGCCCAAAGAATATTTACCTGGGCTAAAAAAAGTCCATAACCATTTAACAAAAAGGTGTTAACATAAAGTCATAAACTTCCTTATAATTTAACTTAAAAAGAACATTAATTAAACAAAAATTAAAGATAAAGCAAGACATAGTTATGTGAAGAAACAATAAGTATACCGGAGATTAGGACTAATCTCCGGGGGGTTAATACTTACGTAACTACAGGTTTGATCCTTTACCCAAACCGTTATGACAACCCGAGAGTTTGTTAAGGTGAGCGTGATAAGTATTATGTGTGATATGAACAAGAGATTTAAGTGGTTCGGTCGTTAATGACCTACGTCCACTGTAAGGGTACCGGAATGTTATTACTAATAGGAGAGAATTACAAGTGATGAGTACAGTAATGATGGTTGTGTATGTGAATGAATACATGAATTGCATCTGATGCTATTTATAGGCTTAATAGTGGACCGCATGGAGAGGCCCACGAGTGACACCATTGGCTTGGGCCCAACCGGGGCCCAAGCCCATGGTCTTTCTGGAAATGGCGGGAAAGGACGAGGCACTGTGGATGACGTCAGCCCACAGTGCGGTCGTTGTTGTAGTTGGACACGTGTCCGCCTCCTGGTGGTGCACAGTAGCGTCGTACTTGCTACAGTGTCCAGGCAATCTCTGCTGACTGATTTGACACCTGACAGTGGAGGAAGTAATGCCTGCTGGTCACTGTTCATGACAGCGTGTACAGTGCAGCCGTTCCTCTTTTGTACTATCTGCCACATGTCCTTCTTCTGTTGGTCTGTGCTCTGACGCGGATCCTATGAATCTTCCTTTTGTCGTCCCTTGTACCTCCTTTGATGTGTCAAGGGAATCTTCCGCGTGTGATGGCACGCGCGTATCATGTATCAGTTGCTTATCACCTGTGCCGGTCGCGCGGGGATCTTGATTAGCTGTCCTCGCGCGAGTACGATCCTGCGCCATGACGTGGCGCGGGTATGTTAGTGGGGATAGGGGCGCCTTTCAGATTAGGCTCCCTATCCCTTCAAGTCCCCCTAGTCTAGGGCTTCTCCTGCTCGCTGATGAGGAGGTGGAGTGCTAGACTCGAAGTGTAGAAGTCGCGGATGAAAGCTCATCTGCTTGTGTTGTAGCTTTTGGGGGTATTACTCTGATTTGAGAAAATATAGGCGGGAGACGTATTTCTCCGTTTTTCGTCAAATTTGCGCCGTGAAGGACGTTCTCCGCCTCAACGTTTCAGTGGTTGAGCGGGGAACGTTTTTTGAAAATTTACGTCAACTTTCCGCTGAGGATGGCGTTCTCCGCCCCAACGTTGCAGTGGTTGGGCGGGGAACGTCTTTTGAAAGTTTACGTCAACTTTCCGCTGAGGATGGCGTTCTCCGCCCCAACGTTGCAGTGGTTGGGCGGGGAACGTCTTTTGAAAGTTTACGTCAACTTTCCGCTGAGGATGGCGTTCTCCGCCCCAACGTTGCAGTGGTTGGGCGGGGAACGTCTTTTGAAAGTTTACGTCAACTTTCCGCTGAGGATGGCGTTCTCCGCCCCAACGTTGCAGTGGTTGGGCGGGGAACGTCTTTTGAAAGTTTACGTCAACTTTCCGCTTAGACATTTATTGCTGCTGGAGTAATTTAATGCGGGTCTGGAGTTATGATAAATTCCAAATCATTAGTATTGAATTTGTCTCTCATAAATTGGAATAAATGCGCCTGGAATTCGAATGATCAGTTACTTCTGAGGGAAGTTTAGTGGTTGCTGATGTGTCAGCTACTTTCTGGTTGTGCAGACTGATACATGTCCCATCGTGGTTGCAATTATCAATATTTCGTCTGTGTCAGGAGCGTGGGGTTTCACGCGTCTGACATTTTTTCTTCATGGTTGAGATTGTGCCACGTGTCGAAGGGCACGTGTTGTCTGTCAGGCGCGTGGGTTTCCACGCGCTTGAATGGTTGATGTTGTGAGATCTGTTGACACGTGTCGATCATCGAGCGCCTGGGTAGTGTACAACTGTCATACACTTTCATCCGGGCCACTCGTTTTCATTGCGGACACGTGTCATCATCTTGTGATCGGAATTTGAAAAGTTGTGACGGTTTACACTCCTCCAGTGGGTCCCCCTGCCATAAATGCGATGAGTATATAAGGCCTGTTGTGGCTCATTTGAACGGTTATGCTCTCTAATCTTCTTCCACTTTTCTTTTCTCTCTTCATTCTCCGATCAATCTCCGTTTGAAGTTTCCGGTGAATCTTTGAAGATCTTGATCTTGAAGATTTATTTGAAACTTCATATTTCTTCTACGTTAGTGTCTTCCATTCATCTTTGAGTTTTTTCTGGTCGGTTAACTTCTTATTTCCCACTTTCGTTGAAGATTTCGTTTGATCTTCAAACTTTCCGGTGAGTTTTCCAGATTTTTCATCATCATGTCTGAAAGTGCTAGTGTTTCTGAGGAGGTTGTGGGCGAGCAGCCGGAGGAGGTGGTGCAAGAGACCACCGTGGAGGGTGGAAAAATCAAAGAAAGGAAACTGATGTCCAACACCTGCTGTGTTTGGAGTCAAGAAGCCTTCAACCGGTTTCTTGTTATGTATGGGATTCCGCCGGAGTGGGAGCCCACCCTTCCAACTCCGACCAGCACTGTCCTCTCGGCCGGTGCCGGCCGGTTGGCGTTGTACGAGGCCCACTTTGCTAAGTGTGGGTTCCGCCTGCCGTGTACTCGGTTTCAGATCGACACCATGGTGGCTTATGGTGTTGGTCCTACGCAACTAACCGCTTTTGGGATGCTGCGGTTAGTTCATTTCGAAGCCTCTTGCCGCGCCCTGGACATTGAGCCCACTGTCGAACGGTTCAATGTTTTTTACTTTATGGCGCGGGATGAGATGTGGTTCTCCTTCAAGCCGCGTCCTAAGGTGCCGCCCATGGCCACCCATACTCCTAAGTCCTTGCATTGGGCTAAGGAGAAGTTTTTCTTCGTGAAGCGGGGTGTGATACCCATTAGTCTCCCCTGGAAGGTGATAGGGGATGGGCAGCGGGTGGCGGACATGCCTGTGGCCAAGGACTTCAAGAAACAGGCGTGGTTTCTTGCCCTTACCGCCAATGCCACTAAATTGGAATTCCAGAACCTAACGGAGGGTATTTTCTTTCTTCTGGGGATGAGTCGGAATGGCATCCGGGCGGGTAAAGAGCCATATATTGCGCAGGAGGGTAAGTATAATGTTATTATTATTATCATTATTGGTGTTTCCTGCGCTCCTTTCCTTATTGTTTGTTAATATTGCAGGTGTAAGTAAATTTGAGTTTTATGCCGCCCGCCAGGATAAAGGTATCAAGTGGAGGCCTTTGGCGGAGGGTCAAACTTCGTGTTTGGACGCGCTTGCTGACCGGTTCTACTACCCGGATTTAACCTCTGCGCCCAAACCTTATTACACAACTGGTGAGTCTCCCAGCCCTTTATTTGATAGTATTTTTGGGGACGATACTGTGGGGGAGACTCCGCCCGTAGGCTCGTCCGCGAGGCGTGGTCGTTGGAAGCACGCTCCGCGGAGGCACAGGTACCGAGCCATGATTACCCTTTCTGACTCGGGTTCTTCCGTTTCAGCAGGAGAAGCTGTAAAAGGGCGTCGACGGAGGAAGGATGGGCCCCCCTCTGAGGATGACGAGGAAGCGGAATCTTCTCAGCTGGAGAAGAGGAAAAGGTCGCGGACCGCTGGGCCGGTGAAGGAAACTCCAGTCGCGTCTGGCGCTGGAGGTGGTGAGGGGTCGGTGCCTGGCCCGGACCCAGTTAATATTTCCAAGGGTCCTGTTGGAAGTGGTGGCGATGGCGGGCCCGTTTTCAGTATGGGCATTGGTGCCGCCCCTGCGCGCCAGCCACTCTTCCAAAAGTTATTGAGGAAGAAGACTCCTGGTAAGTTCTGTTTTCCTCCCTTCTCTTCTTTTCTATTTTCATTGATTTATTACTAATGTTGTTGTTTACTTGCAGTGGCGCCGAAGATTGTGCCCTCTGCACCTTTGTCTTCTTCCGCCGAAGCGGGTGGAGGGGGGGAGGATGCTTTGTGGAGGGAGCAGGAGCTTGCACAGGAGCAGGCGCGAGCCGATGAAGCCTTGCAAAAGGCTGAGGCTGAAAAGGCCGCTGCTGCCAAGCAAGCGGCAGCCGATGAAGCCCGCCGCCGGGCTGAGGCGGAGAAGAAAGCTGCTGCCGATGAAGCCGCAAGAAAGGCTGAGGCAGACAAGAAGGCTGAGGCGGACCGCCTTCGCCTCCAAGAGCAAAAGTTCTTGGAGGAAAAAGCTAAGGTTGCTGAGGAGCGCGCTGCAAAGGAGCGCGCCGACGTTGAGAGCCAGGAAATGGCTCCTGATGAAGGGGATGCCTTTGAAAGGGCTTTGCTCCAGCAGGGCGCCACTGGAGCTGGTGGGAGCGGCTCGCGCCGGGATCGGCGCGAGGCCTCCAGGGTTGGGGGGTCAGCAGGAGTCTATGACGGCTCTTGCTGGTCTGGTGGTGACGCCATCTGGCGCCCTCGCTGGGCGATAAGGGAAAACACATTGTTTTCCAACTCCTTGGCTGCCGAGGAGTTTGTCAGCGAGGTGGTGCCTCCCTATGAGCGCACTCACCAGGATACGTTGAGTCGTGAAGACCTGATAGCCGCCTTGTGCGTCAACCAGGCGACTCAACTATCCATGATGGACTCGTTACGGCGCCGTGACTCGGCGTTGTGGCGAGACATGGAGCAGGTGGAGGCGGAGAAGGCCAGTCTTGCTGAGAAAGAGGCTGCCTTCAAAGCCGAGATTGCCAAATACCGCCGCCGTGCCCATGACGCGGAGGCTAAGGTTGGCAAACTTGAAGAAGACGCGGTTGTTGAAAGGCGCCGTTGGTCTGAATCTTGGAAGAAAGCCAACACTGACATTTCTGACTTGAAAGAGCTTTTGTCAGTGGCGCGTGAGGAACGGCGGACGGCGGTGAAGAGCCTTGAGGAGAAGAGCAGGGCCCTCACGGAGAGGACGGCGAAATTTGTAGAGATGCGCAAGGAGCTCGAATCTAAGGACGAGGCTCTTGTTGCGGCTACTGAGCGCGTCTCTTCTTTGGAGCGGGAGAGGGCCCAGGTCCTTAGTGCGAAGGAGGACCTTGAGCGGGACCTGGATTCTTGTGACCAGGCTCGCCTTGCTGCTGTGAAGGAGGGGGAGGCGCCCAAGTTATTGCTGGATGAAGCTGTCACCGCCCAGTCTCAGATGCAAGACTCCATCAACTGGCTGATGACAGACGGGATGGCTGGGGTAAGTCTTCGCGCTTTCTTTGCTTTTGAGACTTGTCTTTTCCATATGCTAACTTTGTTTCGATGCGCAGGTTTTCAAGAGATTCTGGCAGGAGCCTTTGCTCGGAGACCAGATTGCCGCCATTGCTGCTAGTGCCCAAGCTTATGGTTATGGCGAGGGCTATGAAGACGGTTTCTTGCATGCGCAGAATGATGGGCGCATTGTGGACGCGGAACATTATGGCAAGCCATTGAAGGATGAATATAAGGCGGAACTCCAAAAGTTCGAGAAGATAGAGTTCCCCATCCTCCAAGTGCTTGCGGACTGCAACAAGAACGCGGATCCACCTGCGGCCCTTAAATATTTCATTGAAACGTCTGATGCGCTGGCGAAAGCTTCTGGCGAGGGGCCTTCCGGCGCAGCTGACCAGTGATTAGGCTTTTTAATACTTGTAATTTTTCTTTTCCTTGTAAATACAGAAGGGTTTTTAATTCCCTTTGTTAATGAAACTTTTGTTTGTTATATCGTGTTGTCTCGTCTCTAATTTACTTATTTAACCAAGTCGTCACCCGGTGTGTAAGTAAGAGTTAGAGCGCGCGCTCGGCTAGACAATCCGACGTCCAAGTGTTCAACACTTCCTCGCCTTGAAGATTGTAGCGGAGGCGACTTGTGCCATTGAGTCCGACTTAGGCGCGTGATCGCCTCGCCTTGAAGACCCGTTTACCGCGTTTATGTGGCGCGCTACTCTGTCCGAGTTGCAATGACTCTAGAAGACAAGAGTGGAGGCGCGTGTTGCAGTGTTGTAGGTCCGGCGAGTAAATCCGTCTTGAAGACTACGCTGCTTGGGTAGGCGCCTGACGTGCTCGTGGCGCGTCTTGAAGGCATGCCTTGCTAGCGTGTCCGACGTGATTTTGCCTAAGTCTTGAAGACCACGGATGGCGCCAATGAAGAAACAATAAGTATACCGGAGATTAGGACTAATCTCCGGGGGGTTAATACTTACGTAACTACAGGTTTGATCCTTTACCCAAACCGTTATGACAACCCGAGAGTTTGTTAAGGTGAGCGTGATAAGTATTATGTGTGATATGAACAAGAGATTTAAGTGGTTCGGTCGTTAATGACCTACGTCCACTGTAAGGGTACCGGAATGTTATTACTAATAGGAGAGAATTACAAGTGATGAGTACAGTAATGATGGTTGTGTATGTGAATGAATACATGAATTGCATCTGATGCTATTTATAGGCTTAATAGTGGACCGCATGGAGAGGCCCACGAGTGACACCATTGGCTTGGGCCCAACCGGGGCCCAAGCCCATGGTCTTTCTGGAAATGGCGGGAAAGGACGAGGCACTGTGGATGACGTCAGCCCACAGTGCGGTCGTTGTTGTAGTTGGACACGTGTCCGCCTCCTGGTGGTGCACAGTAGCGTCGTACTTGCTACAGTGTCCAGGCAATCTCTGCTGACTGATTTGACACCTGACAGTGGAGGAAGTAATGCCTGCTGGTCACTGTTCATGACAGCGTGTACAGTGCAGCCGTTCCTCTTTTGTACTATCTGCCACATGTCCTTCTTCTGTTGGTCTGTGCTCTGACGCGGATCCTATGAATCTTCCTTTTGTCGTCCCTTGTACCTCCTTTGATGTGTCAAGGGAATCTTCCGCGTGTGATGGCACGCGCGTATCATGTATCAGTTGCTTATCACCTGTGCCGGTCGCGCGGGGATCTTGATTAGCTGTCCTCGCGTGAGTACGATCCTGCGCCATGACGTGGCGCGGGTATGTTAGTGGGGATAGGGGCGCCTTTCAGATTAGGCTCCCTATCCCTTCATTATGGTATTGGCTTCCTTGTTGAGAAAGAAAAGGATGATCATAACCTTGAAGATAATAAAAGTTTTAAACTCCATGAATACCCACATCTCAAGCAAACCTATTGGAATATATAAATTTCAAGCACATTTAACCTCATTTTCAATTAACTTGTCATGAACAAATCCATAGATAAAACTTATGTTTAATTCACTTGTTACCAACATAATTACTGTTCAAAGAACTTATGGTCTTCTAGTAGATATAGGAAGATCTAAAGGTCGATTACAACGTGCGTGAAAATGACAAAGGGACCGAGAGTTGATGGAGCAAATTCTAACCGCCCACATCAAGCCATTGCTGGTCGTGTTTATGAAAAATTTAAGCCTATTTATGAATGGATACAAGAAGATGATCATGACAGTCTTCTTCTTTATCTACCTGGTAAATGTTCTTGTTTTACTTAAATCAAAATTGTTAATATTGTCCCTTTTTTTACTTTAGTCATTGAATTGTAAAAATTGTTACCAAAATATTACTTTATAATATCTCTAGTTACCAAATGTATATATTTTGGAAAATACATTGATTTTATAATGATTTTTAGAGTAAAAAACCCAAACTAAATATAAAGTTGCTAGGTATATAGCTCATGAGATAATTTCTAACCATTTACATTAAATCCCTTACTTGTGTGGCTGAGATTTTTTTTTTTCTTTTTTTTTTTTCATTTTTAATATTTTTTAAAGGGATTGACCTGGCAAATTTTATAAAAAAGAATAAAGAAAACAAAATTGTGGGTGATAGCCGAACCCCAAAAGCGGTAAAAATCTAACATTAGGCCTAATAATTGGGCTTTAAACGCCCAATCCAATGTAACATCGGGTTGAGATAGAATATCTGTACCCACTACCTCGGTTAGCCACATTTGGTAGGTTTTTTTTCCCTCTTTTTAACTGTGCGCACGCGTGCGCGTACACACACCCCCACTATACTTACACGACTTGTCTCCATTGAGATTTGAATCCGCACGGCTTCAAATCACACCGATACTACACCTTGGTTCTATTAGGCTACATGCCCTCTGGTAGCGCACATTTGATACCTCTAGACCAAACTTTTCCGTCATTAAGTTGCTTCCATTTCTGTTTGTAGGATTCCCCAAGGAGTTTCTTAAGGTTACAACAGAAAATCCAAACATCATTCAAGTTCGCGGCGAACGTCTTATTCCTGGAAACAAATGGCATTGGTTTCATGAAGATTTTAAAGTTCCTAATACTTGCAAAATGAACGGAATTCGTGCCAAATTCGATGGTGGAATCCTCACCATAAAGATGTTCCACAAGATCATCAATCCACCCACCATCCAAGAACCCATGACAAAAGAAAAACAAGATACAAAATCAACAAAGCCCATTTCTTCAACTTTAGATGCCACTATTCCATCACAACCACCCTTAAACAACCCTAAAAAGCCTAGCAATGAAAGAAAAAACGGTCACATGTCATTAGATCAAGCCATAGGAGTGATGAAAGAGGAAAGAAAGGCGATGGTGAAGATGGGAGTGGTGGCGGTGGTGGCGGCGCTAGTGGCAGTTGGGGTTTATGCATCCAACTTCGTTCGAAATTCAAGTATAGAGAATTAAGTAAAAAATTGTGAAATTTACAAATGGTTCATATTATAGATTTTTAATGGTGCTTTTGGGTTGTAAGTTCTTTGATTAAAACTGGAGTTTCAAGGAATGGCTAAAAGAATTAAACCAGAAGAAATTACCTATCGGTATGCTTGGACTAGGTCCACTAGGATATACTTGTTGCTTCTAATAATATACTAGTAGGAATGGTGCATCTGTTTTGCCCCTCGTGCATCGTGTTTGTTATGCGGAATAGAGTATTATGGTAAAAATGATTCTTGTATATTATGAGCATAATTACAAACATATATATAGAACAAAATACAACAGGAAACTAGCAAATGTAGAAGAGAGAATTAAGCTAAGTAAATATGGAAAAGGTTGAATAGTCTAAATGCAATAATCAATAGCATGAATTATTCCTTGAGATTAGTTGTAGTGTCTTGTTTCCTAATACGCCCCCGCAAGATTGAGGATCCGTCGGAGACTCCAATCTTGGAGCGAAAGGTGTGAAATGATCGGCGAGGTAGCGACTTTGTGAGAACATCCGCAAGTTGATCGGAGGAGTTAATGTGAAGAACTTTCAGGCGACCGTTTGAGACTCGTTCACGAACAAAGTGATAATCCAACGCCACATGTTTCATTTTGGAGTGATAGATAGGATTGGCACATAAGTAAGTCGCCCCCGTGTTGTCACAAAATAATGTGGGTGTGTGCGTGGGTTTGATGCCAAGTTCCTGAAGAAGATGTTGTACCCAGATTAGTTCAGCTGAAGCATTGGCAAGCGCCTTGTATTCAGCCTCGGTTGAGGACCGAGAGACTGATTTTTGCCGACAAGACCGCCACGAAATAATGTTAGATCCCAAGTAGATAAGATATGCAGTAGTTGAGCGTCCCCCATCCTGTATTCCACCCCAGTCCGAGTCTGAAAAGGCTGAAAGGTCAAGCGAAGAATTGCGTTTAAGGAAGAGACCATGGTGAATGGTACCTTTGAGATAGCGTAAAACGCGTTTGAGGGCTTGCCAGTGGGTTTGAGTTGGCATATGCATGAATTGGGACAATTTGTTCACAGCAAAGGAAATATCAGGCCGGGTGAAAGCCAAATATTGAAGTGAACCAACAAGCTTTCGGTAGGGAGTTGGATCGATTTTAGGAGATGAGTCATGAGGAGAGAGTGTGTCCGTGGTTTTAAGAGGTGTGTGAACCTCTTTGGCACCATCCATGCGGTAAGTGGTGAGAAGGTCTTGAATGTGACGATGTTGGGAAAGAAAGAGACCATCCGTGATTTGGATAGCTTCAATACCAAGGAAGTGATGAAGAGAGCCAAGGTCTTTGATGGAAAACCGATTAGCGAGAGAGGTGGTGAAAAAGTCAAGAAAGTCATTGTTGTTGCCAGTTAGGACTAGATCATCAACGTAGACAAGAAGGTATGACGTGACGGAGCCTTTGTTGTAGATGAACAAAGACGGATCAGCAAGAGATTTTTGAAAGCCAAACTTGAGTAAGAATGAGGTAAGTTCGTTGTACCATGCCCGAGGGGCTTGTTTCAAGCCGTACAAGGATTTGCGTAGCTTACAAACATGGTGAGGATGCTGAGGATTCACATAACCTAGAGGTTGTATCATGTAAACCTCTTCCGTGAGAGTGCCATGAAGGAATGCATTGTTGACATCAAGTTGTTTCAAGGACCAATTTTTGGAGAGCGCAATGGATAGAATGAGACGAATGGTGACCGGCTTGGAAACGGGACTAAAGGTTTCGAAATAATCCTTCCCGTACTGTTGATGGAATCCTTTGGCAACCAAGCGTGCCTTGTATTTCTCAATTGAGCCATCAGGAGCTCGTTTAATCCGAAATACCCATTTGCATCCAATGGGAGTATGAGAGGTGGGAGGAACAAGTTCCCATGTGCCGTTTTGCAAAAGGGCATTAAATTCATTATCCATTGCGTGCCGCCATTCGGGGTCTTTTAGAGCTTGAGTATGAGATGTAGGCTCCAGGGTAGCGGGTATAGGATGAATGGTGGTGGTGTTGACAACATTGGGATTGAAGTATTTGGTATTGGGTTTACGATCCCTTTGTGGTCGAGGGGGGACGGGGTTAGGTTGGGAAGGCGAAGTGGAGGATGTGGAGGCGGTTTGGGATGGTGAAAGCGTAGGTGATGGTGAAACCGTGGGTGATGAGGGAGTAGTGGAAGAGGTCGAAGTTTCGGTGGTGGTAGGTGATGAAGTTGGAGTGGGTTGAGCCGTGGGAGGCGGTGAATAGGTTGGTGCGGTGGAAGGGTTAGTGTGGGTAGTGGAGAGTGATGGGATAGGCATCTCAGGAGTGAAGTGTGGTCGATGGGTGTGTGTGGTGAATGTTTCGGATGAGGGAAGTTTAGGGATGGTGATTTGGGAAAAGGGAAATTGATGCTCAACAAACTCGACATGTCGAGAATGGTAGAGATGATGAGAGACAGGGTCAAAGCATTTGTAGGCGGATTTGGAGGAAGAGTAGCCAAGGAAGATGCATTTAATGGAACGTGGGTGAAGTTTAGAAGGTGCGTAGGGCCGTAACCAAGGGAAGCACAAACAGCCAAATGGTTTAAGTTTGGTGTAGGTTGGAGGAGTATTGTAGAGACGGTGGAATGGAGAATGGTTGTCAAGGATTGGTGTTGGAAGGCGATTGATGAGATAAACCGCGGTTTGAAAGGCATGTGACCAAAAGGATAGCGGTAGATTGGCATGATGAAGAAGGGATAAACCAGTTTCAACGATGTGACGATGTCGGCGTTCAGCGACACCGTTGTGTTCCGGAGTGTGTGGAGGTGTGGTGAAGTGGGATATCCCGTTTTCTTTAAGATAGGGGAGGAGTCCAATGTATTCACCTCCATTATCCGAAAAAAGTGAGACGAGAGGTGTGTGAAAGAACTTTTCCACTAGAGTTTTAAATTGTGGGAAAAGAAGTTTGACATCGGATTTTCGTTTCATTGGATATAACCACGTATATTTTGAGTAATAATCAACAAATATGACATAGTATGCATAATCATCGATTGATTTTTGAACAGGACCCCAAACATCGGAATATACAAGTTGTAATGGTTTAGACACTTTGAACGAGTTTGCACCAAATGGCATTTTATGACTTTTATTTAAAGAACAAGCATCACAATGAAATGGAGTTTTGGACATTTTATTATAGTTGAGTCCTAAATTATTTAGTAAGGCTTTTAGAACTTTGATTGAGGGATGTCCGAACGTGTGATGCCATGAAAGAAGTGACCCTGATGAAGTGGTGCTTGAATTGATTTGCTTCAGACTATGGGGAATGAAGCTAGGTGCATAGTAGACATCATTTATGTTCACTCCCCGTAGCAGGCGCGCCCCCGTGCGAAGATCCTTAACAAAGAAATCAAGAGGAAAAAATTCAACCGAAACTTTGTTAGTTTTGCAAAGTTTAGCAATAGAAACAAGATTATGACGTAAGCTCGGAACAAGTAACACATCGTTTAGTTTTAATGGACGGGAATTAGTAGGAATAGATGAGTGACCGGTGTGAGATATGGGAAGAGTGTTACCATTTCCTAGCACAATCTCATCGGGTCCGCCATAGTCGGAGAGACTGTGTAAGAAAGCTGGATCATAGGACGCGTGATTGGATGTTCCGCTATCAAACATGCCAAGCGGACTATGAGAAGAGCTGGCAAGGGAAGAGTTGATTGTTGGACTTGGGGATGTGGAAGTCGGATGGGAGATATGATGTTCCTGGAGGAACCGCACAAGTTTTCTACAATCCATCGTCTCGTGACCTGTGATGTTACAAAAATAACAAAAATAATTATTTCGGTTAGTACGGTAATTGGAGCCAGCTTGCGGGCGGCCAGTCCGTTGTCCAGAATTGGTGAAGCGGTTGCTGCGAGAGTCAGATAAACGACTGTCAGATGGTGGCCGGGATGGTTGCCTTTGGGTGCTGTTGATGGTTGTGAGACCAGGGGTGGTTTGGGTTTCAAGGAGTTCCCTTTCATGATCTACCAGCTTCTCAAAGAGATCTGAAAAGGTGATGGATGTGTCACGCATTTTTACAGCAACAGTGACTGGCTTATAGTCTTCTCCTAGATGAGTGATGATGTGCACAATGAGGTCGTCTTCATCAACTGGTTTCTGGGCAAGGGCCAATTCGTCAGCAATTGACTTCATTTCACGGAGATATTCCGCAACACGCCGGTTTCCTTTGGCAGTTGTGGCGAGCTTGGAGCGAAGGGAAATGATACGGGATCGAGAGACACCCGCATAGGTTTCATTTAGGCGCTGAAAAAGTTCAAGAGAGGTTTCTGCGGAAGCAACGATGGGTAAAACTGTAGCGGAGCAGCTGCCAAGGAGGGCTCCGAGTAGGATTTGGTCTTGGCGAAACCATAGGCGATAGGCTGGGTTTGGTTTGCCTTCGAGGATTTTAGGAGGTGGTTCGGTTTTGCCATCAACAAATTGTTCGAGTTCAAGTCCGGTGAGAGTGGACATAACTTGTTTTCTCCATGAGGTAAAATTATCCGGGATTAGTTGGATTGGGAAGTGAGCATGGGTGGAGAGGGGAATGATGGTAGTGGCCATGTCAGGTGCAAAAAGAGGAGTTGGGTTGGCTGCTGTATTTCTGGTTCAATCGTACAGGTGCAGAACAGGGGCTGTGTTTCTGAGTCTGGAGAAACTGCAGAAAAATGGAAAGAAAGGTTTGGCTGCTGTGGTGTTTCTGGGTCAGAAAAAAAAATTGCAGGATCGGAGAAGGGCTCGGTGGAGCTTTGTTATTGCTCTGATACCATATGCGGTATAGAGTATTATGGTAAAAATGATTCTTGTATATTATGAGCATAATTACAAACATATATATAGAACAAAATACAACAGGAAACTAGCAAATGTAGAGGAGAGAATTAAGCTAAGTAAATATGGAAAAGGTTGAATAGTCTAAATGCAATAATCAATAGCATGAATTATTCCTTGAGATTAGTTGTAGTGTCTTGTTTCCTAATATTTGTTGGTTATTTGTTATGATGAAGTAGAAAACAACGATGTATAAAATATATGTTATTAAAAACTGAAACTCATAAGTATATCTTCTAAAAATTTTAATGGGTACAAAACAATAGGGCGTACTATTCCTTGCAACACCCTTAGATTAGCCCACGTCCTTCGGTGGGACCCTTTTATGTATCTCAAAGACAGATAAGTATGCCATCGTAGAGCGGTGCTTAGCGTAGTGAAGTGGCGTTGTATCTCTTAATGACCATAAGATTGTAGTGGAAGTGATGTAATTACTAAAATGCAGTTTGTAGTGTGCAACATATTTCTGTTATTTTAGGGCACCCGCGAGATGTGGCGGAGTCAATGATTTGCATAGATACTCTCGTTTTATGTTAGTTTGAGAAGCGCCGTAACAAATATATTGGACCAAACAAATTAGTAATCGATATAGTTAAAACTACCAAATCGACTTATAAGAACTTGTCTTCTTTTGGATATGTAAATAATTGGTGACTTCGTGAGATCAGAAACTTAAATTCTATTCCTAGAAGCTTATAGTAGCAGAGAAAACAAAAAAACCATCGAGGAAGACGATGACGTTGCTCATGAAGTATCTCTACCATATTTGCTTGTATAAACGTCAAGCCTACATATATCGCTCACTTTAATGGGTTGAAGCGTGTCATGGGTTGGGTGTGTTGGCAAACTTCAAGCCTACATATTCATTTGTGTGCAGAAGTGTCACATCATATCATCCTCAACCACATAAATTTAAAAGGAAGATATAAATACATATAAATACATAAATTTACTATAAACATTGAAAGATATGTAAGTTATGTATGTGAAGAGTCACCACATTACTTATATACCAAATACATGACCACTATTTATAAGACTATAACATTGATACAAAAATAATAAAGACATGGAGGTTATGAATGTAAAGAGTCACCACATTATTGTTAATTTCCTCATCAATTTTATAATTATGTTTAAATTAATTTCTTTAACAATTTAATATTTAAGTACAAAGACAAATTTACCCCGTAAATGACTTCAATAAGCATTGTACTATAAGCAATAAAGGTTGTATTTACTTAAATTTTACGGGTATCCTTCACTGATGCTTTATAATATAGTATAGAAGATAAAGATTCGGGTTGATTCATTAGCGTGAGCATGAATTTATGGCTTTTCGATTTCTTATTTTTTAACACAAATAACATAGGTAATTAAAACATAGTTAAGTTTTTGTTTTTTCTTTATTCTAGTGTTTAATTTATTGTATTAATTAGAATTAGAACTTAAACAATATACAATTGCTGAAAGCAAAATAATATTGTGAACCACACTTCATACAACGTTTAACAAGAACATTAAACAGATCAACAAATACCTTAAAAGTCGTAGAACAAATATAGTTTACGTATAGATTGAGTTAACTATTTCATGGCATTCAAGGAGACCATGTTGATTGAAATTGAGGAAAGTCTCCAAACCCTTCTCCAACCATCCTCTCCATCATTTGTCCTTCATGTCCATTTGTTCACCGCAACATCAGTTAACAATATATATGATTCAAGATACACAACTTCTTAACAAGGATAGTTAAGAAAGCCATCTGCCACCTTCATAGGGGCCATATCATCCAATTGATCAGTAGAGTTGAGGTCAATAGGTCATAGAACATGCTGGCTTCTGAAAGCTTCATGGAGAGAAACTAAAAATGCACAAAGAAGAGAAAAAAATGTACTAATTAATTTTGAAAAATATTTTCTTATCAATAATTCTGAATATTGTTTGTTTATTGTTTTAATTGTTAAGTTGCACAATTAAATTACCTTAATTTTATTCTGCAACGATCCAGCATAGTTGATTATTACATCCAACACAGGGACGGCTCAAGGGGGAGTGAAATAAAGCAAGCGCTTTAGGCCCCCACTTCCTTAAGGCCCAAAATTCTAAAAATGAATATATTATATGTAGATTATTTTAGCTTTAATATTGTTGACATTGAGATTTATTATCTATAATTATGCATACATAAAGAGATTATATGAATCATACATAAAGTTTTGTAACTGTCAAAGAACATATGAACAAGTAGAAAAAAATGTATATATATGTATATAAAGATTAACTCATATCTTTATACCTTGTAGCATCTGGGAACCATATCTTGCCAGCGTCTTAACTTCTCATTGATTTTTTTTCTCTTCTCATCTAATGAAGACATAAATTTTTTGGACAAAACAATGTTGCAAAGCCTGAAATTAGCTCTAAGATTTTGTTTGGGATTATGAAAACACTATTAGCATTCAAGAAATTGATTATAATGAAGTATATATAATAATATAGATGAGGGGTTGAAAGGTCTCACATTTAAGATGCATCATAGGTTAGGTTGTATTTTGTGTTTTAAAAGTTGGACATAAGGGCATAATTGGGATAAGATTTTAGGATGTGAGGTATTGGATTATGTTAAATTTACTAATCTACCCTCCTAAGTGTCTTAATAGTCACAAGTATGTCAATAATACCCTTAATTTTTTTGCTTAAATATGTTGTACATCTTGTTTGTTAAGTTGTACGGAAATGAAAATGACTATCTTAGTCATCACTCCTCCTTAATAAGATAATATAAGTATGCTACTTTAGTTAAAAGTTTTTGTGTTGCAAGTTGAATGAATAAATGTTGTACGTAGGGGAAAGGAAAACTGTAGGAATAGAAAGCCTAATTTTTAGTTTAAGAGTGATTGGGCCTTGATTGGTAATAAGCCATGGATCACACTTTTTTTATTGGGCTCTAACAAATCAAAATCTAAGTAATCATATAGTTTTATTGGGCTAAGTAGATCACAATAATAAGTTCCTCTTTTGGGATCGGCAAGTTAGTTTTAGGGATAAATGCTCTTAGCTTTCAT
Organism: Ambrosia trifida; assembly: GCA_028751855.1. NCBI lineage: Eukaryota > Viridiplantae > Streptophyta > Magnoliopsida > Asterales > Asteraceae > Ambrosia > Ambrosia trifida. The sequence goes on from CM054129.1 coordinate 13,524,483, forward strand.
GCATGTTACGAATATTAACCATAACTTTATATAGGTATGATAGCTAATTTTTTCCTGTAGTTATTAGATTTGTTATGATAGTTGGTTTTTTCAGGTACTTTAAGAGTGGACGGGGCGCTACTAGAATTGTGCACGGGTACCCCACTACCAGCACGTTAATACCGCCGCCACCCTTGCTGGTAGGGGTCCTGTGAATCGTTTTCTGGTTCTAGTTAACGGGCTGGTAACCATTAATAATAATTGCAACGTCGATTTTTAGTACTTATTTTATTACTTTTTTTGACCGTTTGAATGAATTTAATATAAAACGGTAACAATTTTTTGACCGTTAATTTAATATAAAACCAAATCCAAATCCAATCCCCCCCCCTCCCCCACACTAAACCGTTGATCAAAATATTATCAATTTTTCATCTTCAAGTTGATCACAAATGGCAAACCAAAACCCAAATCCAAATCCAATCCCGCCCCGCTAAACCGTGTGCGACAACCAATCTGGAACTTGGAGGATGAACTCATCTTGGTAAATAGCTATATTGCTATTCAAGAGCAAGGACCCGAGCGAACGCAAAGTTTTTGGAAAGCGGTTGTCACAAGATTCAATGAACAAATGGGTGAAAACAATCGTTCAACGGACGCGATATATGAAAAGTTTGTATCTTTAAAGTTGAAGTGCGCAGTATTTCAACAATTATTCGTTAATGCGATGGACGACAATCCGGGTTTAAACGAAGATGAATTGATTGAAGAAGCCCGTAACCAATACCGAAACATACACAATGATAACTACCCGAGGGTCGAGGTTTGGAGAGCTATGAGAGGACGTTTCATAATATAATTGTCATCATCATCATCATCATCATCATCATACTCAGTTAATCCCACCTATAGCAAAGCTAAGGTAGGGTCTGAGGAGGGTAAGATGTAGACAGCCTTACCTCTACCCCTAAGAATAGAGAGGCTGCTTCCAGTGAGACCCCCGGCTCGATGTGGTTTGGTATCAAGCCTTGAACATAAGGCACAAAACACTTAGCAATCGGGACAAACCCGATCAGTGCATGTACACCTTTGTCTATTGCCTATCCACGCCACCACATGATGCATGATTAACAGTCCATCGTTTTTAACGGTATTTTCACGAAGTTAGTAAAATAACGTTAAAACTAATGCAACTTTACTTTTGCCCCCCAAGGGCCACACATGTAACATCCGGCCCCTCTCACCACCAATATTGTCTACTTTGCCCCGATGGGTTGCCCATCCAGAGCTCACGGATTTGTTTTTGGACGCCCCAATGGAGACTTCCCAGGAGGTCACCCATCCTGATACTACTCCCACCTGAGCACGCTTAACTGTGGAGTTCTCCTCTCATCCACTAGCATTAAGCCCAAAACGCGTTGGTGATTTAAGAGGCTTTGGATTACATATGAACCAAGGATCTCTCCTGGCCACGACCGATGTGGGATTTGCCTAGGGTGTCATACAAAGGTCCATGTTAATCTTCTCAGAAATCAGTACTGTAACAATCACCCCCCTTAGGGACTCATCGTCCTCGATGAGGTTTGCCCCACCATCCCGAACGGCACAGGAGTGACTCTGATACCATTTGTAACATCCGGCCCCTCTCACCACCAATATTGTCCGCTTTGCCCCGATGGGTTGCCCATCCAGAGCTCACAGATTTGTTTTTGGTCGCCCCGGTGGAGACTTACCAGGAGGTCACCCATCCTGATACTACTCCCACCTGAGCACGCTTAACTGTGGAGTTCTCCTCTCATCCACTAGCATTAAGCCCAAAACGCGTTGGTGATTTAAGAGGCTTTGGATTACATATGAACCAAGGATCTCTCCTGGCCACGGCCGATGTGGGATTTGCCTAGGGTGTCATACAAAGGTCCATGTTAATCTTCTCAGAAATCAGTACTGTTACAACACATATATACATTAGATGCGCACACCGTAAGTGGGGCATATATAATCATGTTTCTACTATTTATTTATGTTTTTAAATAATGCTTTGATATCATGGATTGATGTTATTTTATGCTTTTTAAGTAAGTTTATTTTTTTTAATTTAATACTATGTTTAATTAATGTTTCTTTAAAAAAGTTTAATAAAATAAGATTTCAGTGAAGTAAATCAGTTAAGTGATGCCTTCAAAAAAGTGTTTCAGTGAAGTAAATCATTTAAGTGATGTGGCAGTGCATAATTGGTTAAAATCAGTTAAGTGAAAACTTCATTCTAGGAGCACCCCTTGAGCCCTAACATATCTATAAAAGACGTGTATGTCTTTTATATCAACTAAAAAAGAAAAGAGTAAACCACGGTTTTCATCCCTCACTAGTACAAAAGTGATTAGTTGGTGCAGTGTGTTTGATTTGGAAATGCGGTGGAACAACACCATCAAAAGATAAGGCATCATTAAATCCTAAATTGGATGATGCGGCTCTATTGATGACCCCCATTAAATTCAGACAACAACACCAACAAAGGATTCCCTCTACAACAATAGGGGTGACACCTGGATTTTAACAACAACATCATGTCACACCTTCAAATTCCACATGCGAGGTTTTACCACGAGGCGCGTGACAAACCAGTATTCAAGTCAACGGTCACAATAAATGACAACTATATGATATGAAAATGACGTAAAGCATTCATTAAGTTCCCAAAATATAATCACAACATGGGAAGCATATACCATCATTACAACTCGAAAAATAAAAGTTACGAGTCTGGTAATGTTCAACCATGCAAGTGTGATCCTAGACGTCGTGAGACCCTGTGCGCCTATCAATGACTGCTACCTTAGCGACCTGAGAAAACATGCTAAAAACGTCAGCACAAAATGCTGGTGAGTTCACAGGTTTTTAAGAAAAACGTTTCCAAAAGTTTCCAAAAGTTTCCGTTATGTTAAAAGAATGCCAACCTAGGCATATGAAACCATCATGTTACTGCTATGCTATAAGTATGCCAAACCCGGCACATGAAAACGCTAATACGATACTAGGTGTAAAACACCCGTGTGTAACCGAACTGCCAACCCAAGCATAACTGAACTGCCGATCTATGGCGAACTGAACGGCCGAGCCCAGCCAACTGAACTGCCGAACGACGGCTAACTGAACTGCCGAACGACGGCTAACTGAACTGCCATCCAACGGCAAAACTGAACTATCGTATAGTAAGAATGTAAAGTAACACTAGCATAACATGATCAATATGAAAGCAAGTACGTAGCATGTTTCCTCCCCCGAAAACGTAAACACAGAAAGAGGGGCCGTGAAACTCACCTTTGGTTGCTTTCTTCTAAAGCAAGTAAACCAGCTCAAATAGATAGTCCCAACTACCGGTGACCTATCATGACGAGTGTATAAGATGTTAGACTAATAACCCGTAGGTTAATTAGTCCCCAATAGTCCAAACCATAACCGTGTACGTTTGAAAAGATGTTTAAACGTTTAACCGACCACACCAGACAAGACCCGACATCCCATTGGTGACCTGACATTCCACGTGTTATCCAAATACATGATATCATGTATTCATATGCAATTATACACTTAACATGCACAAAAGTTCACTAAGTCTAGCATACAGTTCAATTAACGCATATACAAGTCCAACCACGTGTTACCAGGTTACTAAACATGTCACGGGGTTCCTATCATGTTCCTAGGTATCCAACCATGTTTCGGGATGTCAAAATACGCTTACAGTAGCAAAAAACACGATTAGGAATCAAACATGCAATTAGAAAAGTCAACTAGTGATTAGGATGGTCAACAGGCAATTAGGATTGTAATCACATGAAGTGTATGTGGATAGAAAAGTCAACTAGTGATTAGGATGGTCAAACAGGCAATTAGGATTGTAATCACTAGTTCTAACTGGTGAGTAGGGTGTAATCACTAGTTCCAACTGGCAAGTAGGCTTCCTACTCGCCCCCTGCAGACTTAAGCCACTTTTTCGCTTATTTAACCCTCTAAATCAGATTCGAAACATGTAGAAACACCCAATATCAAAACCAAATCATTTAACAACCCATCCCAAGTGAAAAACCCCCAATTTATCATTAATCTAATAGCCCTAATTGCAAACATTTTCCAAAATGGCAATATTATCATGAAAACATCACATCAACATGCAAAACTTACCCTAAACGATCCAGATTTCATCACATAACAACGTTATACAACAACATCCTACTGTTCCTACATGCTCCTAAAACAAACCCTAACCTCATACAATCAATAAAGCACATCATATCATCCTTAATCCTTCATAATCATTCAAACGGGTCAAAACGCCTATTATCTATAATACACAAATATGAACCTTCAAACTCATCAACAATCATGCTAACAACCTATTTATCTCATAAACATATCAAATACCCAAGAACCCACATGTTTAATTCATAAAAATACTATCTTGCATGAATACACCACATAAAACACATAATGAAAGACTAGACTTGTTTAACAACTGATTTCAAAGGTTTTCAAAGACACAAACATATAAAATCCTGGTCTGGACCTTTAGGGATTATTATATTAGCATAACAAAGGTTTAGGAAGGATGAAACACCTTGGGTTTTGCTAAAGAATGATGTGTAAGGCTTGAAAGGATGGATTTCTATGCATATATGGGTTCCAGAGGTTGGTTATGATGTAGGATAGCTTTGGGGCGAGTTAGGGTTTCACAAATGAGGTTTGGGAGCATAAGGGTGGTATTTATAGGCGTTTCTAGTCGTCACACATGCTATAGGCGAGTAGGATTCTGCAACTGGCGATTAGGATTCCTACTCGCATGTAAAACTAGCGAGTAGGCCTAATTGCTAGTTCTAATCGCATGTAAACTAGTTAGTGAGTAGGTGTAATTGCATGTTGTAATTGCCTATAAACTAGTGAGTAGGAAACTAGTGAGTAGGGCGTAATTGCATGTTGTAATCACCTATAAACTAGTGAGTATGCGTAATTGCTAGTTGTAATTACCTATAAACTAGTGAGTAGGCGTAATTGCTAGTTGTAATCACCTATAAACTAGTGAGTAGGTGTAATGGCTAGTTGTAATCACTAGTATGTGATTTCGGGTTTTTGGCGCGTTAAACACTATTTTAACACATATAAGCACGTATTCACATACCGACAAGTCATATAATGATTATAAACACATAAATCATGATAAATAACACGTTCACATTCGTTCACCAATTCCTGGGACTTGAGACTTGCGTGTGTGCATTAAACCCGATGAATCTACAAATCACCAAATCCTTATACACATGTTATGGACCGACTCCCAATGATCCCGTGGATCATTGTAATGACTCCCGATGATTCACCGAACCATCATAACGACTCAACTGGCCCAGTTACGTATGTAACATGCATGACTCGCTAAGGTAGACTTACTAGTTTGACGAAAGTTATTAACCGGAGTTTGCCGGGTGTCACACATCACCAAAAGTTTCACATTTTGTTTTTGTTTTTATAGTTAAACATTTCCAGCAACACACATATGACCTTTCCGGTTTACTACCTTTACTACCTGTACAATTTTTAATCAATACACAAATAAATATTATACGACAAAAATTAGAATTAACATACCAAAAAAATACAGCTAATGTTAAACCTGTGTTACAAAATACGTACGTGTTTTCCAAATGAAACACAAACCAAAAACGTACACGTTTTCCGAACAAAACACAAACAAAAAATGCACGTGTTTTCCGAATGAAACATAAACTTTACAATACATGTATTCCAAATGAAACCCAAAAAAGTTTGCAGCCCAAAAGTTGTTGACTCATCCACTTCATACACTTAATAGCCAAGTCCATTAGTTTAGTCCACGGTTAAGTCATGATAAAAAGACTATAAAGTCCTTGATGTTTACATATATTTTTTCCTTTTTAATAATATATATACACATATTTATATATCTATACTCTCTCTCTCTCTCTCTCTCTCTCGCCTCCTTCTCTTCGAAACCCTAACCCCATCAAGTCATTCACCATCTCTAACGTGAGGTTTTGCGGCATGAACACCGCCACACCATTACCATAACCTGAAACCGCTGCCACCATCACTATAACCTGCATCACTCGAACTTAGTAGAGCCCTTATATTTTCCCGATCCACCACCAGCCGGGTAGGGTTAGGGTTTTGAAGTAGTAGCCGACGGTTGTGGAGGTAGGGTTTCAGATGTTGCTGACGGTGAGGAGTGGTAGGGTTTTGAGTTTATGTGGGTGGTGGAATGGTGGTGGGCGGTGTTGGTTAATCCGGCTCGCATTTTCAAGTGTGTGTAAATGGGATGGTTCAGTTGATCCAATTTGTGGTGAGTGTAGGTAGTTGTGAAGAATGGTGGTGGTGCCGGATCTAGAGATGGATCGACAAAGATGGGAGGTTGTAGTGGTGAACGTGGTGATAGAGGTGGTGAGCAACTTAGTGGGGTTAGGATTTCGAAGAGAATGAGGCAAGGGAGAGGGGGGGAGAGGGGGAGAGAGAGAGAGAGAGAGAGAGAGAGAGAGAGAGAGTATTATTAAAAGAAAAAATAAATGTAAATATCAAGGGCATTATACTCTTTTTATTATGACTTAACGGAACTACCTACTAACGGTGTTAGTGGTATGGACTGAAACTGAAATGAATCAACAAACTAATGGACTATAAATGCAATTTTTAAACTATCGGACTAGGAGTGTTAAAATCAGCAAACCATAGGGACGAAAATTGAGGTTTACTCAAAAAAAAAGAAAGCCTTCACATTTCACAAATCCTTCTTGTAGCATTGATTATTCTATGCTAGTTACATTTCTCTCAAATTTATATTCTATTTTGATCTCTCTTACACCTTAAATACTTGAATTAATCCTATAATTGTCTTAGTGACGCAAGACAAAAAGAGAAAGCTACTAAATACGTTTTAGCAAATGTTTAGATAAGACCCATATATGGGAGAAAGTTTGTTATAACATCAAGAGTTCATTCAAGCACTACATGTGATATACGTTAATTTATACATATAAAAGCCCCCGTTTAACTCCCGTTTATATACGTTTTTGGCCTTATATACGATGAATTGGTACTTATTTGAGTATCTTTATGATTACAGGTCTTAAACGGTGTCCAGGAAGCAAACCGGATCAAAAAAGAAGGTTTCTGCGCAAGAATAGGAGTCTGGACAATCCGAACAGGCCGCTCACTGAGGGTGAACGGCCTTTCACCCTTCCAGATATTATGGGAAACCTTCTAGAAGGCCTACGTCACTGCACGAACACTTTTTGAGCCACTTGCACATGTGAACGGGCTGCTCACTGAGGGTGAGCGGCCGTTCGCTTTTCCCAGCTTCTATAAAACAGAGTTTCAGCCTCTGTTTCATTTATTGGTTGGTTTCAAGACTTTTTGGGAGCTTCTCTGGCAATTTTTGGAGCCTTGATCAGGTGCTGATCACGTCTGTTCATAGCCTGGAATCCCTAAGATTGATCCGATCATCCGATCCATATTAACCTTGCTTAATTTCTTGAGTCATTTCATAAGTTTTTGGTACTTTAAAGTGTTGGTTATCTATCTATTTTCGTTTATGTATTTAGTATGAATCAGTAAGCACTTTGTGCAAAAATAATACTTAGCTTGTTCATGTTAAACATTTGTATGTTATTTTGTTTCAATGAATCATTAAGCTTTATGTTCATGTTGAATCTTCATGATTTGTATGTAAACAATCCTGTTGTTGTAGTCTCGTTTGATATTGCTGTACGTTGGATGATTAGCAAAGTATGGATTAGATATGGTTAAAAACTCCTAGTTTATGCTTTTTTAACAAAGTTAATAACTTTTTAGTAACTTTGTGCCATGAAACTGTAACCGGGTATTGGTTTAGTAAAAGTTAGTTTCAATAATAACCGAGAGTATTGACTTACACGTAAAATAGCTTTAATCGGCTAAATGGTGTTATTGCACATCTTTGACATGATTAATGATCTTTGTATAGAGATTTTGGTTGAAATCGCTTTCCTAGTAGATTTATGTTCAAAGTGTGCAAGATGAGATTGATTGTGTATGAATCTAATTTATGCTCGTTCTTGTGGCTATATTGTGTTAATCGGTGTAGCTTTCTTGATTGAGTGCGGTTGAGGATTCCCGAAAGGTGATACTAACCTATCTTTAAAGGTTTACATGAGTGCATATCAATTGCTCGCTAATAAACAATTTTAGGTGGTTAGCATGTGTTTATCGTGTTAGCTTTCCGAAGAGTTGTCATGTTAGGATGCCCGAAAGGGATACTAATTGTCTAAAAATGGGAATATTGATTAAAGTGTTTGGTTTGGGTTCAAACTTAGTTAACATGCTTAAGTTGTGTAAAAACAAGTCTTTATATATCTATATTTTTATTTGGAGTCTTACATATATATATATATATATATTTTCTATGCTTTAGTTTAAATTAGATTAAATTAGTTACAACAAACATTCACTATCTTTCTTATCGGTAAATCAGTGACAACGGTTCAGTACAATCGCTCCGCGCACGTCCATGGATCTGTTGGGTGTGAAGTCCTTGGGCTAGTTATTGCTATTGGGCTTGTTTTATTAGATGTTTAGGAACCCCATTTAGGTTTTCTTGTTCACCAAGCCTAAACCCTAGATTAGTCTCTATATACTAGTAGGATGGCCCGCGCGATGCAGCGGGTGCCAAAGAGATGTGTGTACTTACATTTAAAACGTGCGTTTGTACATGTATTGCACATACCAAATCGAAATTGAAAAAAATTCCAGTTTCGCGTTGCCGCGGACACTTAAATTTTTTTTGGTGCACGTTACGTGACTCATTTCTTGTAATTTATTTTTAATACTAATTTGCTAAATAGCGTAAACCAATAAGTGACACAAAAACAACTAGGTTTTGCATGAAGGGTAGAAAGGAAACAAATTACATAACATTTGAGTTTTAATCATGAGACTTTTCCTAATGTCGATTTTCCTATGGTTCCTATGGTTTTTAATAGCACATATGTATAATAGGAAAGGATTGTAAAAGTCAATGTATATCTTTCCATGATTCTAGATGTTTCTGTTCTGTACTATATATTTGACATATGTGAATGAGAAAATCAAGCATTCAATTATAATTCCTATCATGGTATCACCCTTCTCCTAAAGATCCTGCCCTAGTTTCTGCAGCCTTCTTTCTGCCGCCGCAGACAACCCCACCACATCTATCTTCTTTTCTGCCTCATCTGTCCTCTGTTTCACCCTTCTTCCTCATGGATCCTAAGCTTCATCCTGCCCTAACTGTCTCAAACATTAAGACTCACATCCCTATCACCCTAGAAAAAGACTCCACATACTACTCCACATGGTCGACACTCTTCAAGGTCCATTGCCAGGCCTTTGAGGTTCTCGATCATCTCTCTCCCAGACCCGCTGCTTCCGCCTCCTCCACTTCTGACACTGCCACGGCTGTTACTGCATCCACCGCTGAGGCTCTATGGAATCGTCTTGATGCCATAGTTCTTCAGTGGATTTATGCCACTATCAGCCCGGCTCTCCTAAACATAATCATCGAACCCGGCCAGTCTGCATATCATGCCTGGTCGGCTGTTCTGCACGAGTTTAACGACAACAAAACGACCCGTGCGATATTCCTTGGGCAGGAATTTGCTGATCTCAGCCTTCATAACTTTGCCTCTATGGCCGAGTATTGTCAACACGCCAAAAATCTGGCCGAACAACTCGAAAGCGTTGGTTCCCCTGTCACCAACCATGTCCTTGTTACCAAGCTTCTCACCGGACTTACCGAACAATACGACGGGATTTCTACGGTTCTGCAGAATCGCGACCCGTTACCGGACTTCAAAGAAGTCCGTTCCCGTCTGACCATGGAAGAAGACAAGAAAAAGCGTCAAGCGGCGAGGGCAGCCCACTCGTCTGCCACTGCTCTGGCTGCCACGGCTTCTACTCAGCAGCCCTCCAACTCCTCACTGTCCTCATTTTTCACTCCAGCAGATCGCTCCCGTGGTCGCACCAGAGGACGGGCTCGTGGCAGGGGTCGTGGCTCTTCATCTCGTGGCCGAGGATACTCCAACCAGCCCAACAACACCTCGCATCCTTACATTGTATTTCCCAGTAGTTGGGCGGCCTCTCAGTGGGCCGGCCTGCTGAACAACAACTCCGCAACCCACACCAAAAGCCCACAGCAAAACCTAACCCAACCCCCCTGCCCGTATCCATCCAAACCAAATAACACCAACTCCTCGGGTATCCTCGGTCCACGTCCAGATCAGGCAAACTATACGGGTTACACTCCCACAGACATTGAGCAAGCTCTTTATACAATGGCGCTAAACCCTCCAGACCACGGCTATATGGACACTGGCGCATCCTCACACTCGGCCAACGAGCAAGGTATATATTCCCCGTCTACTTTTAATAAATGCACTAATAAGTCTATTATTGTTGGTAATGGCATGACTATCCCTGTGGTAGCACAAGGCAATCAAACCTTACCCCCACCCTTCCCCCCTTTAAAACTAAACAATGTCCTTTTTGCACCCAATATTATCAAAACTCTAATTTCAGTCCGTCGCCTTACCACTGATAACTTAGTGTCTATTGAATTTGACCCATTTGGTTTTCTTGTGAAGGATCTCAAAACCAAGGCTCCTATCCTACGATGCAATAGTACTGGCGATCTCTACCCGCTCACACAGCCACTGCCACTCAAAATAAATCAACCTTCTACCTTCATTGCTGTTTCTCAAGATCGCTGGCACCAACGCTTGGGGCATCCCGACAACACTTTATTGCATTCGTTAAAACATTCTTCTTTTATTGATTGTGGGAAAATTAATAAAACTCATTGTGAACCTTGCATTTTTGGTAAAAGCATTAAGTTGCCATTTTATGATTCACCTAATGTTACTCATTTACCTTTTGATATCATTCATAGTGATCTATGGACTTCTCCAGTCCTTAGCACCGCAGGCCACCGTTATTACATCCTCTTTTTGGATGACTTTACCAATTTTTTATGGACTTTTCCGCTATCCCACAAATCCCAAGTATTTGATGTGTTTGCAAAGTTCCATAATCTTATTCACACACAATTTGAACGTAAAATAAAACAATTTCAGTGTGATAATGGTAAAGAATATGCCAATCAACATTTCTTTAATTTTTGCCATCACAATGGCATGCAGTTTCGGTTTTCGTGCCCCTACACGTCCTCACAAAACGGTAAAGCCGAAAGGAAAATTCGAACCATAAACAACATGCTCCGAACCCTTTTAGCCCAAGCCTCTCTCCCCCCTAACTTTTGGCACCATGCCCTTGAAACTGTCACATACCTACTCAATATCCTACCCAGCAAAAATCACAAGTTTAAATCTCCCACTTCCATGCTCTACAATTGTATACCCGAGTATGATCACCTTCGCGTACTCGGTTGCCTATGTTACCCACTCACACCACCAAACACCATCAACCGCCTCACCTTCCGATCTAAACCATGTGTGTTTCTTGGCTACCCACCCAACCACCGTGGCTACAAGTGCCTCGATCTTTCCACTCACCAAATAATTATCTCCCGCCATGTCCATTTTGAGGAATCAATATTCCCCTACAAAATCCAAACACCCACTCAACCTCCCTCGTACGACTTCCTCACCAACTCCCTACACCCACTCCTTTGGGACCAGACTACCACCTCTCAAAATACCACAAATTCACCCACACCCTCATCGCCCCCGTCTCCCAACCCACCCCACCCTTCCACTACATCCACACCCACTGGCCCAAATATCACTACTACCTCCCCCACTTCCAGCAGCCCAATTCCGGCCCCTCTACCCTTTTCGGCCCAGCCCATTACTCCTCCCTCCAGCCCAACTAACTCCGGCCCCACACCTGCTACGGCCCAATCCTCTAGCCGTACCAGCCCACACCACTTTTCCCCATCTCAGCCCACATTCTCATCTCCCACACCGGCTACCACTACGGTTCCGACTCCACCACCACCTCCTCCCCCACCCCCACCGCCACCGCCACCGCCCCGTACCATTCATACGAGGTCCATGAGTGGCATAGCCAAACCGAAACCTGTCTTTAACCTTCACACTTCCACCGTTGTCCCCGTACCCAAAAACCCTCAGGTTGCCTTGGCCACTCCAGAGTGGTATAATGCCATGACTAACGAATTTAGTGCACTTATTAAAAACAAGACCTGGGAACTTGTACCTAGGCAACCTAACATGAATATTATTCGTAGCATGTGGCTTTTCAAACATAAATACAGGTCCGATGGCAGTCTGGAGCGATATAAGGCTCGGTTAGTGTGTGATGGTCGAAACCAACAGACAGGTATTGATTGTGGTGAGACTTTCAGCCCGGTTGTCAAACCGGCTACTATTCGGTTGGTTCTATCTCTTGCCCTCGCCAAATCATGGCAAATTAATCAACTTGATGTCACCAACGCCTTCTTACACGGTAACCTGGAGGAGACCGTTTACATGTACCAACCCATGGGCTTCCGTCACAAAGACTTTCCAAACCATGTTTGTCGACTTAAGAAATCATTATATGGTCTCAAGCAAGCCCCAAGGGCCTGGTACCAACGTTTCACCGATTTTGTTACCTTACAGGGCTTTCATCAAAGCAAATCAGACAACTCTTTGTTTGTCTACAGGCGTGGTCATGATGTCGCATATCTACTTATCTACGTTGATGATATTATTCTCACCACCTCCTCAGACTCACTTCGTCAGCATCTCATGTCTACTTTATCTGCAGAGTTTGCCATGAAGGACTTGGGTCCTCTTTCTTATTTTCTGGGCATACAGGTTACACGCACCGGCAACACCATGTTTCTCTCTCAGCAGGCCTATGCTCGTGATATTATACATCGTGCCTCCATGGACTCTTGTAAACCAACTGCCACTCCTGTCGACACACAACAAAAACTTTCGGCTGATTCAAGTCCATTACATGATTACCCCTCTACTTACAGGAGCTTAGCCGGGGCCTTACAGTACTTGACCTTTACTCGCCCCGACATCTCATATGCGGTTCAACAGGTTTGCATGCACATGCACGCCCCTCGGGTTAATCACTGGAATGCCTTAAAACGAATCATCCGATACATCCAGGGAACGTCCGAATTTGGTTTACATCTCGGACCTGCTCAGAGTATCTCCCTCGTTGCTTACACAGATGCAGATTGGGCTGGTTGCCCTGAGACCCGACGTTCCACCTCAGGCTATTGCGTGTACTTAGGAGACAATCTAATCTCATGGTCCTCCAAACGCCAGTCCACTATCTCCCGCTCAAGTGCCGAAGCTGAGTACCGGGGTGTAGCTAACGTCGTTGCTGATATTTGCTGGCTCAAAAACCTTCTGCTTGAACTGCACCACCCGTTGTCTCGCGCCACCATCGTATACTGCGACAATGTGAGTGCCATTTATCTTTCAGGTAATCCAGTTCAACATCAATGCACGAAGCACATCGAACTAGACATCCACTTCGTTCGTGAACAAGTCCAACGAGGTCACATTCGTGTGCTCCACGTGCCCTCTCGTCACCAGATCGCAGATATTTTCACCAAAGGTCTCCCTCGCGTCCTATTCGATGACTTCAGATCCAGTCTCAGCATTGGGCCTCCCAACGCTACAACTGCGGGGGTGTAATAGCACATATGTATAATAGGAAAGGATTGTAAAAGTCAATGTATATCTTTCCATGATTCTAGATGTTTCTGTTCTGTACTATATATTTGACATATGTGAATGAGAAAATCAAGCATTCAATTATAATTCCTATCAGTTTTGTTTTAGCTACTTTTATTAAATCTTTTACATACGTTAACATTTCTAGTTATTTTTAGATGAAAAGAATGAATATGAATCATGTATCAGCAAATCTTCAAATAGAACTATTAATGCTAGATATAAAATTATAAATACTAACTTTACCATAAAATTTTGAATATTTAACAAAAGTTCCTTTATTCTATTTACACAAATTCAGTATTCCAACATCTTAACATTTTTAACTTTGCTACAACTCCAAGCTCTCATATATAACAAACAAATACATTTAGATACAAAGACTTTCATGTTCATATACCTTATGCGATAAGAAACTCTTACTTTGGAACCAACTTTGGGGGTAGAAAACCTCCACTATACGCAAAAAGGCTGTCATTACTATAAGGATGGCTGAAGTCTTTGCCAGTGCCTTCATAACTTGCGGAAGTTGATGGTTCACTACCTGGGTTAAGACCTATGAATGTCATAATACTCTCTAGCTCTTTCACGATTTCACTCATTCCTGGTCTTTGAGTTCCCTTCTCATCAACACACCTCAGTGATAAATCCACAAACTTCTCTAAACCTTTAAGTTGGTTGCTCAAACCAATGGTCGGGTCAAGGACTTCGTGTAGATTGTAGAGTTCTTTATTCTTGTCCATCGCTTGTTTCACTTCCCTCACTATATACCTTCCTTTCTCAATTGGGTTTCTTGCGGTTATTAGCTCCAACAATACAACTCCAAAGCTGTAAACGTCACTCTTTTCTGTCAGTTGTTGAGTCATGTAATACTCGGGGTCCATGTATCCCTGCATTAATAAAAAGTTGTCACAAATCACTATGGTAACAATTTCTACAAATTTACTTGTGAACAAACATATTGGATTGTTATTAGCTTTTTTGAGTCAAGTATGTACATCAGGCCCGATTTGGCTCGACACACCCTGGACCCCTTTGAGTCAAACATGCACAATAAAAATCTCAAAGTTAGAAAGAAAAAATCTGAAAAAAGTTACTAACCATGGTCCCTTTGACTTGAGTGGTAATATGAGTTATATTAGAATCAGTTAGTGGCTTGGATAGGCCAAAATCGGCAACTTTTGCAACTAATCTTTGGTCTAGTAAGATATTATTGGTTTTAATATCCCTATGTATGATAGGAGGATCAGCAAGATCATGTAAATATTGCAACCCTCTAGCTGCTCCGAGTGCTATCTTCAGCCTTCGCATCCAATCCAACCGAATGCCTGATCTCCCTGTACATATAAAACTTCTTGAAACCCATACATCATAAATGTTCAAGTGGTGGAAACAGAGTTGGGGTTTATCATGAGGTTCTCTTCTCTATTGGTTACAACTAGGGGTAAACTCAAAAAAAAAAAAAAAAAAAAAAAAAAGATTTAAATATAAAAATCCAACAAGTTCCTTAACTAAGGGGTTAACAGACCCCTTGCTTGTACCAAAACAATATAAAGGCTATGGTGATATTATTGACACAATTTGAGCATCACTAGGTCATTCGAGTACCTGAAAGACTATCCTTGAGGGTCCCGTTGACAATATACTCATAAACCAGCATCTGTTCACCCTGATCGAAACAGAAACCAATGAGCCCCACAACGTTCTTGTGATGAACTCGTGAAAGAAGCTCGAGCTCAGCCTTGAACTCAAGCCCGCCTTGTGTTGATCCTTGTCGAGCTCTTTTGATGGCAATTAGCTGACCATTTGGCAGACTTCCTTTATACACCTATACAATATTCTCCAGTCTTTTAACCACATGAAAATCAATTTAATCTTACATTTGCAAATGACACACGTACTATATATATATTACAATACTAACATTTCCGTATCCGCCTGCTCCTAGCAAGCTATCTTCAGAAAAATTGTTTGTGCATTTCTTAAGTTCCTCAAAGGTAAAGGATCTTGCTCCTTTCAACTGAGGAACACCACCACTTGCACCAGTTGAATCCCATTGTGCTGCAAGTATTTCACCATAGCCATCAGACAACAGGATTACAAAAAGGACATGTTTGGGTAGCGGATTAAAAATTGAATGCTACACAAGTCGTGTCCGTGGGTTGGCGGGTCAAACCTGATATGAACCCGCAAATTTTACATGAACCCAAAATTCACGTCACACATTGATTCTAAGATGACATGTGTTCTCGAGTTGACAAGAACACGCCCCATTTAACCCCACCAAAAAACTATATGTTTTTCTTTAATACTAATACTTTAAAATTCCAAACTCGCAGATTATTTTCAACTATTTGAAGCATATGTATGAAATCTATGCCAATTTATTTAGACTTTTAAATTTAAGTGAATAAAATATTAAAGTTTATACCGACTTAAAAGTTAATAATTTAAGTTTAAGTTATTAATAAAACACATCTGAAAAAGAACAAAAAAAATAAATAAATGGGTTAAAGGGGGCCACCCACGAACCTGCCGGGTTGACATGAATACAACTTGTTTAGTTACTACTCGTGTTCGCAGATTCGGCCCGAGACTGACCCGTATTAACAACATTAATCAAGTCAAGTCAAGTCAAGTCTCCTAGTCAACCATTGACTCCATTATTTTAGCCATTGTATTTATATTGTACATTATACTTAGTCAACTATTGTCTCCATAATCTTAGCTAGAGTTAGTCATATGTAAGCCTATATAAAGGCCTTGATGTATTGTTGATAGACACAACTTTCATAATACAAAAACACACAACATTGTTCATTATTTTATATGGTATCAAGAGCCTAAAAGCTCCCTTGAGCCATCTTCGATCCCAACCTACTCGACAGACACCTTCTGTCCGCATTTTGCCTTTTTTTTCTTTCGATTCATTATGGCCAAACAAATCACCCACATTACCGCTGCCACAACCCGAAACCAAGGGCCACCACAAACTACCAATACCAACACTCGCCCGACTCGCAACAATAACACCTATTGCTACTATTGTAACATTCCCGGACATGACACTAAAGATTGTCGCAAACTTAGTCGCTTCCTAAGAGAACACAATGTCTCGCCTCAAAATACCAACACCCCTGTGGTTAACTACACCACCCCTCACCCAATGGCTACAACCTCATCTTGGATGTGGGACACCGGTGCGTCCAACAACACCGCGAACAACAACCAACAATTTTCCGTTCTTTCCGAATACGGAGGACCCGATAAGATCGTGCTAGGTGATGGTAAAACTCTTCCTATAACTCATATTGCTCAAACAACTATTCCAACAAATTCTCGCCCACTTCTTTTAAATAACATTTTAATTGCTCCTAATCTTCGAAATAATCTTATTTCCGTTGCCAAAGTTTGTCGTACTAATCGTGTTTCCGTTGAATTTTTTCCTTATCATTTTTTTGTAAAGGATCTACGCACGGGGGCGCGCCTCATGCGGGGAGTGAACGTAAATGATGTCTACTATGGACCAATCTCATTGTCTCCTCAAGTCAACAACACCCAAACAAACTCTCTTCTCATGTGGCACCACATACTTGGACATCCATCGCTTCAAGTGTTCAAGTCTTTAATTTCTAGATTGGGACTTCGTTTTAATAAGGTGACCCATGAGTCTTTTCATTGTACTTCATGTTCCCTAAATAAAAGCCACAAACTACCTTTTGGCAAAAACTCTTTTGTTGCCAATCAACCTCTACAACTTCTCTACTCCGACGTATGGGGTCCCGTAAAAACGTCAATCGATGGCTTTAAATACTATGTCATTTTTCTTGGGTACTCATCCTCGAAATCGGCATTCAAATGCTATGACCCTACTAGTCACAAACTATACCACTCTCGCCACGTTGAATTTATCCCACATATTTTTCCATCTCAAACCACCAACCCCCAACCCAAAAACATGTCATTTGACTCCTTCCTATCCACATACCAATCGGCCCAATCAACCTCCTCTTCTAACCAACCCACTCCAAACCCAAACATCTTGCATCATCCAACCTCTACTCCACAGCCCACATCACCCGAAGCCCAAACCCCTACTCCACAAACCCACGGCCCACCTCCTCTACCTCCTGCACACAACCCACCCTCCCACACAACAGGCCCTACACCCCAGCCCACTGAGACACCCTTACCATCCGGCCCACCGACTCCACCCGATAGCACCACCCCTACCCCTACCCCAACCGCTTCCCACTCCACTGACCCCAGTTCACCAATGTCTTCATCCAACACATCCGATGAAACCACGAACTCACCTCCACATAACCCTCAACCACCTCGTCGACAACCAAAACCCAACTCAAAGTATTACAACCCCAACTTTGTCAACTCTACTACCATTCACCCTTTACCCGTTTCTCTTGAACCATCCACTTATACTCAAGCCTTGAAAGATCCGGATTGGCGCCATGCCATGGATCTTGAGTATAATGCTCTCCTTCATAACAACACTTGGGAACTTGTCCCTCACACAACCCAAACTCCCATTGGTTGCAAATGGGTATTCCGAATCAAACGTAAACCCGATGGCACGATTGACAAGTACAAAGCCCGTCTAGTTGCCAAAGGGTTTCACCAACAATATGGAAAAGACTATCATGAAACATTTAGTCCCGTTGCTAAACCCGTTACCATTCGCACCGTTCTCTCTATTGCTCTTTCAAAAGGATGGTCTTTACGTCAACTAGACGTTAATAATGCGTTTCTTCATGGGACTCTTCACGAAGATGTCTTTATGGTGCAACCTCCCGGGTTCACCAATACGGAATTCCCACGTCACATTTGCAAACTTAAAAAATCCCTCTATGGGCTTAAGCAAGCACCGCGTGCTTGGTATATCGAACTAACCAACTTTCTCACTCGTTTTGGCTTTAAAAAATGCATTTCTGACCCCTCTCTCTTTGTATACAACCTCAACAACATCACTTGCTACCTCCTTGTGTACGTTGACGACATTGTCCTCACCGGCAATCATAATCCATTTATGGATTCCTTTGTTCAAGCCCTAAGCAATCAATTCTCTATCAAAGACTTAGGCCCTCTCCATCATTTTCTAGGAATTGAAGTCATTCCTACGCCTGATGGTCTATTTCTTTCCCAACATCGCCACATTCAAGATATTCTTACCACCTTTAAAATGGATGGTGCAAAAGAGGTTCTCACTCCTTTAAGCACTTCTGACTCTCTTTCTCCCTTTGACTCCACACCCCCAGTCGATCCCACTCCCTACCGCCAACTTGTAGGCACTTTGCAGTATCTTGCCTTCACACGTCCCGATATCTCCTTTGCCGTCAATAAATTATCTCAATTCATGCACTCACCTAAACAATCACACTGGCAAGCTCTCAAACGGGTACTCCGCTATTTGAAAGGAACGGTCCATCATGGGTTGTTCTTGAACCGCAATACTAACCTAAACTTGCAGGCTTTTTCGGACTCGGACTGGGGCGGCATTAATGATGGGGGACGGTCCACTACGGCATATCTCATATATCTTGGGTCCAATATCATCTCTTGGAAATCTGCTAGACAAAAAACTGTCTCTAGATCATCTACCGAAGCTGAGTACAAAGCACTCGCTAATGCTGCGGCTGAACTCTCATGGGTTAAAAATTTACTTGGTGAACTCGGGCTCCCAATTAAAAGCACCCCATCACTTTACTGTGACAACACCGGAGCTACTTATGTATGTGCAAATCCTGTTTACCATTCCCGCATGAAACACATCGCTCTGGACTATCACTTTGTGCGGGAACAAGTCAATTCCGGGCAACTCAAAGTTCTTCATGTCAGCTCCAAGGATCAACTCGCGGATGTGCTCACCAAACCGCTTGCACGTGCACCCTTCCTATATTTTCGGTCCAAGATTGGAGTCTCCAACGGATCCTCCATCTTGCGGGGGCGTATTAACAACATTAATCAAGTCAAGTCAAGTCAAGTCTCCTAGTCAACCATTGACTCCATTATTTTAGCCATTGTATTTATATTGTACATTATACTTAGTCAACTATTGTCTCCATAATCTTAGCTAGAGTTAGTCATATGTAAGCCTATATAAAGGCCTTGATGTATTGTTGATAGACACAACTTTCATAATACAAAAACACACAACATTGTTCATTATTTTATAACCCGTACCCATTTAGACTAAACCCATGGTCACGAATTTAGTGTTAGGTTCATGTCACATTTTCGTTTTATCTCAGGACAACCGTTAGTCAAAACTAAATCATGAGTAAAGCATGATCTTTTGTTCAAGAAGAGTTGGGACCAAACAATTTTGGTCCAAATTTTATAAATCCTGTGTAAAATAGAATATCAGAATTATGTTAAGAGTATATATTCCATGACATTGTACCCGTTTGGCCTATTAAATGCTTTTCTTTTTAAGGTAATTATTATTTACACGTTTGACCCGTTAAAGATAAAACATTACCTGTTCCAAACATTTATTAGTAAATGGATACAAATTCCATCTCTAGGAATGTCTTTCGAATTGAAGTGATTAGGAACATACTTACCAAAAGGTTGGTTATGTTGTACAGCCTTTTCAGCTCGTCCTTTTTGTCGAATGGCATACATTGCTGCGAGTACTAATAACACCACAAGCACGCAGCCACTAACGGCTGATCCTATGATAATTCCAGTGTTGGATGTTTTGCTTTTGGCTACTCCAATTTCTGATTCTGCAAAACAACACACAATGCCCTTCACTGACCACAATCAAGCATGCAAATGAACGGAATGAACACTAACAATTAAATGAATAAAATTCTCTTGTTCATGTCCCTTCGTTTACATGTTCGCGTTTGTTTATGTTCGTACCTTAACATTCTAAGTGATCAGTTCATGAACATAAACAAACACAAATGGACATAAAATGAACATTTACAAAAATGAATTTTGTATTACAAAATATGAAACACACACACACACAGATACATATATTGAAATTTTGCATTAATATTCAAACCGGCCAATGTAGATGAACAAACATAAGCGAACAAAACGAATGAACATAAACGACTTTAACGAATGTAAATGAATGAATGAAACATTTGTTCATGTTCATTCATTTAATTAAATGAACACAAGAATTTTTCATGTTTGTTTATTAAATAAATGAACACAAACGAAGTTCCCACCGAACATTTTATGAATGATTCTTTTATAGGCCTAACCACAATCTTAAAATCTTGAGTTTCTATCATTAAGCAAGCGCGGAATTACTGTTGGCAAGAACTTGTTTTAAGGGACAAAAACTAAACGAGAACAATGAAATAATCGGCATAGATTACTAGCTTTTATTGAATGAGATGAACACAAAGAGAAAGTGATACATCAACCCTAGACTTGAACAACTTAAATAAGGGGCCTCACTTCCTAAAAAGAAGGATCCCCTGAAGACTCTCATCACCTAACAACCTAGCCCAACGGCCCTTATTCAAATTCAAAATACAATGCAACGTAAACTAGCTAGTCATGTGTCGTGCATGCATGTAAACAATTAGGATCATTTTTCAACACCCTCCCTTGATCCTAATTCAACTACATCCATCTTGTCTCTAAAGAACCTAAACTTTGGAGCTGCAAGAGCCTTTGTGAGTGTATCAGCAACTTGTTCATCTGTATTGCAATACTCTAGCACCACCTCCTTTTGTGACACCATATCTCTGATAAAATGAAACTTGAGCTCAATATGCTTAGACCTTCCATCTACAACAGAATTCTTTGACAAATCTATAGTAGATTTGTTGTCACACCAGATAACTGTAGTACCATGCTGTTTGAGGCCAAAATCTGCCAAAATCCTTCTAAGCCATATACCTTGACATGTTGCACCTGTTGCTGCAATGTATTCAACCAC
Source organism: Ambrosia trifida (assembly GCA_028751855.1). Taxonomy (NCBI): domain Eukaryota; kingdom Viridiplantae; phylum Streptophyta; class Magnoliopsida; order Asterales; family Asteraceae; genus Ambrosia; species Ambrosia trifida. The sequence continues at coordinate 13,546,143 of CM054129.1, forward strand.
AGTGCTGGAAAGAGCAACTGTGTGTTGCTTTTTAGATGACCAGGTTATAACACCACTTCCCAAAGAAAACACATTTGCAGACACACTCTTTCTATCATCTAAACAACTTGCCCAGTCACTATCAGTATACCCACACAACTGTATTTCTTTACTTCTGCCATACCAAATGCCATACTGAATTGTGCCTAAAATGTACCTGAGAATCCTTTTGGCTGCACCAAAGTGTAACTTAGTTGGCCTTTGCATGTATCTTGATAGGACATTGACTGAGTATGCTATACCTGGCCTGGAATTTGTAAGATACATCAGCCCTCCAATTAAGCTCCTATACACACTTTCATCTGTACTTGTACTGCCATCAACAGCTTGAAACTTTTCATTGGCATTGTTTCATCAGCTTTACACCCAAGCATCCCAAACTTCTTTAACATATCATCAGCATACTTATATTGATAAATGAATACTCCTTTGTTAGACTGGTGCACTTCTAGACCAAAGAAATATTTAAGATGGCCTAAATCTGACATCTCAAATTCTTCCATCATTCCTTTCTTAAACTTTATGATCTGATCCATGCTAGAACTGCAGAGATGATGTCATCAACATAAAGACACACAATCAACACATCACCTGTTTGGACCTTCTTCACATACAAAGTAGGCTCACTATAGCTTCTATTGAACTCATGACTTAACAAATAAGAATCAATTCTTGCATACCATGCTCTTGGAGCCTGTTTAAGGCCATACAAGGCCTTATTTAGTTTGTATACCATATGTTCTTGACCAGGAATCTCATAACTTTCTCGCTGCTGCACATATGTCTCCTACTCTAATCTTCCATTTAAGAAAGCTGATTTCACATCTAGCTGATAAATAATCCACCCCAACTGAGCAAAAGCTGCTATCACTGTTCTGATAGTCTCAAATCTTGCCACTGGTGAGAATGTTTCTTGAAAGTCAACTCCTTTCTTTTGTGAGTAACCCTTGGCCACTAGTCTTGCTTTGTGCTTCATCACTTCACCATTTGGACCCGGCTTTGTCTTATACAGCCATTTGAGCCCAACTATATTGCTCTTGTCTGGCAATTCAACCAGCTCCCAAATGTTGTTTTTAACAATGGCTCTCATTTCTTCATCCATGGCTTGCTTCCACTTATCATCAACAAATGCTTTTTCAAAGTAGATGGGATCGGACATGTTTAAAGCAAACTGACAGGCAGTGAAGTCTTGTAGTGGCACTGTATCATCATAGATATCACTTAGAAATCTTATCTTGGTAGGGGTATTATGGTCATTTGAGGATGAGTCGGTTTGTGATGACCCTCCCTGGCTTTGAGTTGTTACACTAGCACTTGACCCCTGCAGATTTGAACTCCCTTCATTAAGAGTACCTGATTCCTGCTCATTTGAACTCCCTGCATTAACATGATTAGTGATATCATTTGAAGTATCAAACAAAAAATCAATGAGATCAAAGTCCCACAGATGTTTATTGTCAGATGTCTTTGTTTGACTCAAGTCCCATTATCCTTCTTCATCTGGTTGAACATGTATCCTCGTGATTATTCGCTTGGTTACAGGATTGTAAAGCATGTAACCTTTTGTTGTTGGATTTGAATAACCAACCAGGATACATTTTTGAGCCTTTGGATCAACAAACTTCTTCCTAAGCTGTGATGGAGTCAAACCATACACTATACTTCCAAATACCCTCAGATCTTCTACATCAGGTACTTCACATGGCCACATATGAAGTGGAGTCTTGTTTTCATTTGGCTTTGTTGGTGCAACATTTGAAATGTGAACAGCAGTAGACACTGACATGTGTTTTGTTTGTAACATACTTTGTGCCATCTCCACAATTGTTCTATTCTTCCTCTCACTTACACCATTTTGTTCTGGTGTAAATGGTGCAGTTAACTGCCTTTTAATTCCATGTTCACAAAAACTGTTAAACTCATTGGAAGTATACTCAATCCCTGTTTGATCTTAACACCTTAATTAAATGACCACTTTGTTTTTCAACTAGTGCTTTGAATATTTTAAATTTTGCAAAAACTTCAGACATTCTTTTAATGAAGTATACCCAGCACATACGTGTATAATCATCAATGAAAAGTAGAAAGTACTTACTTCCACCTAGGCTCGGTACAGGCATTGGACCACAGACATCTGAGTAAACAACTTCTAAAGGTTTTGTAGCCCTTCTAGTGTTGGTTTGGAAGGTTTGTTTATGCTGCTTTCCCATGGCACATCCTTCACACACACCCAACTCTCTTATCACAGGTAACCCATTAACCATTTGCTTCCTGTATAGTTGTTGCAATCCTTGAGTATTCAGATGACCATACCTGAGATGCCATAACCTTGTCTCCTCATGAACTTTGGGTTTGCTAGCCTTTACACTTGAAGCATCTAGAGGGAACATGTTGTTGGGAGCTAACCGAATCTTCATAAGTTCCGCACCAGTTTTTTTATGCACTATTGAACATGCACCATCATCAAACAAAAGTGCATAACCTTTCCTCATCAACTGTCCTACACTTAGTAGGTTGTATTCCAACTCAGGTGCATAGTAAACATCTTCCAGCAATGCAAAGCTCCCATCTTGCATTCTTACTTTGACAGTCCCTCTTCCTTCAACTGTGATCTGTTTCTTGTTTCCCATCATGGCATGTTGTGACACACAAGCCATGAATAAATGTGGAACATCTTCCTGTCCATCTTCATCATCTTCTTGATTAGCCAAGTTAGCTTGTTGGTCATCATTCTACGAACATTCACGCTTGACATGACCAAATCTGTTACAATGGTAACATTGTGGGCCTCTTCTGTCATTGAGTCTACCTCTACCCCTTCCTCTTGTGGTCCTTCTTCCACGTCCTCTACTGACTTGATCTGTACCTTGCCTTCTAGTTGGTTGAAACACCTACAAGGCCTGCTCTTCAGTCTTTTCACTTATTTTAATTGTTGATTCATCAGATCTGCAATTCATTCTTTGTTCTTGTGACTGCAATATGCCCATCAACTTTTCTGGACTCAACCTGCCCATATCATATGTAACTTCAATAGAGGGAACTACAAAATCAAACTTACTGGTGAGGCTTCTCAGGATCTTTTCTACAATCTTCTGATCAGTGATTTCTTCTCCATAGGATCTCTTCTGTCCCACTATAGACATCACCCTGAAATTCCATCCTCAAAACGTCCCATGCTTCCTGTGTAGTCTCAGCAGATGCAATTCTTGAGAAAAAGCTGATCATGCACTCCTTGTTGAATGACTGCCATAGCACGTGCATCATTCTTTCTCTCCAGTCTGTTTCTATCAATGTTATCACCATGATCAGTCATCCCGAGATTTACAACATCCCATAATTCTCTTGATCTCAGGATGGTTCTCATGCGGACACTCCGGTGTTCGTACCCTTCGCCTTTGAACACTGGGATAGGGTTAACAGGATTGGGATTGTTAGAGGTGTTTGGGTCAGCCATGGATACCAAGCTCTGATACCACGTGTTGGCAAGAACTTGTTATAATGGACAAAAACTAAACGATAACAATGAAATAATTGGCACAGATTACTAGCTAGCTTTTATTGAATGAGATGAAAACAAAGAGAAAGTGATACATCAACCCTAGACTTGAACAACTTAAATAAGGAGCCTCACTTCCTGAAAAGAAGGATCTCCTGGAGACTCTCATCACCTAACAACCTAGCCCAACGGCCCTTATTCAAATTCAAAATACAATGCAACGTAAACTAGCTAGTCATGTGCCGTGCATGCATGCAAACAATTAGGATCATTTTTCAACAATTACCTGATAAGAACTTGTAGTTTTCGGCAACAAAGGTGTAGGTGTTGAAATCAGTCTTTGCAGGCTTGAAAGTTTGATTGCTAAGCGCAAACGCGATTCCTATAATCGCTGTCCTGTTGAAAGTTGGTTGTCCAAAAGGAAAAACTTCAAGTCTTATCACAAGATAATCTTCCAAGTTTCTGCTTGGATTTGACAGTGACAGCGAATCTACAGGGAGTGAGGCATTTTTAAAGAATGACATCAGTAAGTTATGAAGCGAGTCGTAAATGGTTGCGTTTGTCAATGAGGAAAAAGAAGGAGCTTTGAATGAAAACAAGCCGATGAATGGATATGCGCATTGACAGTTAGGACTTGCGACAAGGTCAGAACCACATGAAGGGGATGTGCAATCGTTCCTTGGGGTCGAATACGAGGTAGAAGTTTTTGTTGGAAGTGAGCAAAATCGATCTGTCACCCCTGACTCCATGCATATTGGATTATCAACAAGTCTGCAATTGTAATGTTATATGGTTTAGTTGAATAATGTATGCAAGGGCAGCTCAACTGTATAAAAGAAGGAGTCCACTTTGGGCTCAAAAAAGGTTGAGTTAGACTGCATGCAAGGATAGAAAGAGGCAGCTATTACAAAAAACTCACATTAATCCAATAGTATATTGTGTTCGCTGGCGGAAATCAGAAATAACGTTCAGCCGAAGATCTACCAGTTCAAGTTGTCTGCTAGGATTGTCGCTAATATCCAAGGAGCCATTTATCCGATTGTTACTTAAATCACTGTCAAAACAACGGTAGAGTTATACTGCTTCAGCGAGTTGAAATAAATATTTTAAACACTCAACAAACTGATATATACAATACATACACATTCTGTAATTGTGAAATACTAAACAAGGCCGCCGGTAATTCTCCTACAAGGTTTGTATAGTGCATCTTTCTGCCATAACAACAAACAAGCTGTTTAGCAATATTCGTGAACAAATAAAGACGTAAATATAAGAAGCTAGCTTTGCTTACAGAGTTGTCAAAGACTGTAGAGTTGAAAACCATGAAGGAATATCTGATTGGGAAAAACTATTATTGCTTAGATCCCTGCAAATATGCAATCCCATTGAGATTATTTATTTTAAGGTGTTAATAAACTCAATACATCCGGCCTTTTATGCTTTGATACTTACAGATAGTTGAGGCGATCCATGCCCGTGAGATTGGGTACAACGCCTGTTAATCGATTGTTTGATAGGTACCTACAAAAGATATTTATTTAACATTGTATATGTTTTTGTTTATAATGACAAGTTACAGTAAGCGGTTGTATATACATCTCGGTCACATTGGTAAGGTTGTTGATGTTTGATGGAATGTCACCACTCAACAAGTTCCTATCAAGTCGTCTGCATGGAAACGACACATGAAATTCCTAGTTAGTAATCAAATAAAAAAAACAAGAGGTTGCAATTTTGACCCTTTTTTTGTAAACAGGTTGATTCGATTTAAGTTTCATTTCAAAAATCACCTTAAATGAATTTGAATGCTTACTATTCCAATATGTCACCTAATCCAACTTTCTTAGTTGTCCTTTTAAACTAACTTAACTTTTTTCTGTCACTCAATTTCAATATTGTTTTATTGTTGTAAAATTTTTCATAAACAGTTAAAAGTAAATGACCTGATGGAAAGGTTATAAAACTCAATATTTTTCTAATTAGTAATAAATTTTTATAGTTAAATTTCACAAGGACAGAACAATATAATAAACCAAAGGCTAAAACTTGGTTTAAACAACAATACTTACACAACCTCTAGCGACTTCACAAGTCCAAGCGTAGAAGGAATTTCACCTGTTAAGCTATTGTGATCAAATAACCTGATCAAATTAAAAGTTAATATCCAGTGCATGCTCGCTTAGCGAGTATCTTTACGTACTTATTATCATTCATTAGATCAAAACATACAGATGATAAAGAGTCATGTTGGAGTTGAAGAGCCCAAGTGGAATTTCACCCGAAAGCTGGTTGTCTCCTAAGTGACTGAATATAACAAAATAAATATATGTAAGTGGTTTCTGTTAAGTTTTCACTACTAGAAAACTGGGTTTTTGTGACCGCCATATAGTAGTGTTTATAAGCCGGTTTAAGTGAAAAAGAACATAGACATACAAGTGTTTTGTGCGAGTTAACATGTCAAGACCAGGCATTATCCCGTCGGAAACAGGTATAGTTCCAGCGAGTTGGTTGTCAGAGAGATCCAACCAGTAAAGATTCTTAAGCTGTCCAATGGAAGCTGGGATGGATCCAGTAAAGCCATTGGAATTCAAAGACCTGATTAGTAACAGATCATTGAGTCACATATATAGAAGGATGGTAGTTTGTAAAATGTGTATATATATATAGGATTGTCTCTTACAAATATCTAAGCCTTTCAAGATTTCCAATGGAGTCTGGAATCGGACCATTGAAACTGCAACCAACCAGGATCCTAACAAACAAAGACCAAATGTTAATGTTTTGTTAGGGCAATGTTTCAGTTGTTGTCTAACGGTTTTTAAATATGGACCCATGTAAAAGAAAGCAATTATAATTTATTTTTTCAATAACAAAATATAATTAGAAGGTTTTAAGGATTAAAAGTAAACTCTTGAATAGTTTGACCCATTCATAAGTCTTCTTTGTAGCTAACATAATTTTTCTATTTTTTTAATGTATTAGAGATTAAATATAACTTGAAAGGACGGTTGAAATTGTCACCTCTAAAATATATAGTAGATTAATATGCTTACAAGTTTGTTAATTTTGCCAAATTCCCAATTGCTGAAGTGAGCGATCCTTTCAAACCTTTATTGTAAGATAGATCCCTACATACAAAAAATAACTATAAGATTTCTGGTACTGACGAGACAATTAGAGAGATATATAATCTAAGGAAAACCAATCAATTTGAAGCAGTGTTTTTAGAACCGGATCGTACAACACACAATGATATGTCCAATTGTATGTATTTGAACTGCCCAGCTACTCGTGGTACTATTATAAAACAAGCCTAATGTGACCTTTTTAAAGTAATATTTTTAGCATGAATTGCATCTGATTATAAAGCAAATTCATTTAATTCAACATACATGTTTAATAATTTATCAATACCGCAAATTTACACACAAAAAAAGTATTTGGCATATTTTATTTTAGATCTGTTATATATCAATATGTTTAATTTTTAAATTATTTAGTATGACATGTTTTTAATCTGACCAAAGGAGCCTGACTAGTGAACCGGTAAGGCAACCGGTTTTGACGACTGGTCTAGTTATGCAAACATTTAAATGAAGAACTTACAGAACCAGTAATTCAGTCAACTGCCCAATGTCTCCGGATAGTGTGCCACTCAATCCCATGCTTGATAAAACTCTAAGAATTTAAACAAAGGAAACCAAAAAAAAAAAAAAAAAAAATGAGACTCCTTTTGGTAAATCGCTTAAAAACGAAGGACTCACATCCAGGTCACACGAGAGTTGGTGCATGTGATGCCAACCCAATCACCACCACACGGGTCTGAGCCATCTTTCCAGCTGGGCGGCGTGCCTTGCCAAGCATCCTTGAGAGCCTGTAGAGCAACAACTACACCATACAATATGAAAACCGTAAATATGTTGTGCAAATTAATCGGAAAACTTTATGCATTAACCGGTTATACCATCTCCATCGCTACCGTTCTTCATCCATGTCAGCCACAAATTTCTTCGTCTCACAGCGTTGGAGATGGTCTTATAACAAGATTTTCATACACGTAATTATCTTTAAGTTCTTTAAAAATAAAGAAATCTAAAAGAAGTTGACTCACGATCGCTATTCTTCTGAGATGATGTTACAGAAATATGTATGAATATGATTAATACAAGTAATTGTCCAACTCTTGCACTCATCTTGCACAGACTAATACAGCAAAAAAATGAACAACACGTATTAATCAATTAATTCAGGTTACATATCCAAATGACAGCAAGTTGCAACCTTTGACTTAATATCATAAATTGATTGATGAATATATTAGGGAAAATGACCAATATAGCCCGTTGACCGGGCATTTTGCACAAATAGCCCCCTCCACCGTCTTTGGAGAGACGGGACACGGCTCCCAACCCGCCTGAACCGTCTTTGGATAGACGGGACACGTTGTGACCCCCCCCAACCGCCACGTGGCGTCTCTGATCCCGAGGCTGTACCGTCTCTCTCCGGACGGGTCAGAGATCTCTCCCAGACGGTTCACGTTTACCAAGACGGCTGAGCCTTCGGTTCAACCGTCTCCAAAGACGGTTCACGTCTATCAATGCCGGCTGTCCCTTCGGGTCAACCGTCTCAAACAGACGGGTCACCTTTCCCAATACGTCTTAACGAAATTTTTGAACCGTCTGAACCGTCTGAACCGTCTCACGAGTGTATATAAATACCCTAATTAACTTAACGAAATTTGCACCCACCGCTCTCCTCTAACCTTTCATCTTCCATGCACCACCCAACCGTCTCCTCTAAGCTTTCATCTTCCATGCACCCACCCGTCTCCTCTAAGCTTTCATCTTCCAATCCAATGACGTTTTTTTACTTTCCCAGCCGAAGCCCCAGCCGAAGCCTACCGGCTTCGGAAAATATGTCCCGGTTACTTGGATTGTTGTTTCATCTGCGTACGGCTACTTGGATTGTTGTTCCATCTGCGCGTGGTTTGCAACCCGTGTAATGGATCGATGATGTGGTGGTCTACATTTTAGGCAAGTTCGCTCGCTTTCCGAATTTATGTCTCGATGTTCGACGTGTGCTCACTGAGAACTATTGTTACATAAAACGAGGAAATGTTTCGGACTTGTCTGTGTAGAGCACATACACCATTCGAAACAACGTCTATGTAGACCACTGCTACTACCGCCGCTGTGGAGGACAAAACATCTAACACTAAGATGTAGTCCTCAATAGTTGGTTAGACATTACTATTACTTCAAACAAAGTTCCTAGTTCTGGAAGTAAATTTGGGAAGTTTGTTGTAATAGTGTAGTTTTTTACTTGTTGCTTCTTTATTTTCTCTTGTTGCTTTTTTATTCTCGGGAAGTTTGTTGTAATAGTGTAGTTTTTTAATTGTTATTGTAATAATATTTATTGTTTATTTGTGATTGTAATAGTATAGTACGTTTAAATATAAAAACAAAACGACAAATTAAAAATATAACCAACTATTGCATTAAAAATAAAACCATTACAAATAAATAAAAATATAATTAAAAATTACATAAGACGATGTTTAATCATTTGCCACACGGACACATGTTTAAACTCTTTACCCTCCCTATTTTTGTACTGCCTTAGACTGTGTCTAATGGCCACGTCTTCAGGAAAGTTTGCGGGTACATCGTAAAGGGTCCGGTTATGGTGGCTGTTGAATATTTGACACTTTGTCGTCAAATCATTCAACTTGCGGCTAAGCGACTCGGTGGTACGTTGTGAGCCCCCAACGAGCCGGTTGTACTCATTCAGGATCCGGAACCACTTGTTGTTGAGGTGTGTACTCTCCTCAACATGCAGCCATGCCGCAATCAACGCAATCTCTTGTTCTTCCGTCCATCTTTGGGGTGCCATTGGTGTTGGACGGTGTTGGACGGTGGTTTGGACGGTGTTGGATGGTGTTGGACGGTGGTTTGGACGGTGTTGGACGGTGGTTTGGACGGTGTTGGACGGTGGTTTGGACGGTGTTGGACGGTGTTGGACGGTGGTCGTCGGGTAGTAGATGGTGTTTGGACGGAGTTGTACGGTGGTTGATTATGTTCAGACGGGTTGGATGACGGGAAATGGACGGGAGACGGGTATTTATAGGGCTGAGCCGGACAACCGAAGCGTCGCCGCTCATCGGGAACCACCGCGTCGGTAAATGTGTACCGTCTCTCAAGACGGTTGAACCGAAGGGTCAGCCGTCTTGGGAAAGGTGACCCGTCTTTTTGAGACGGTTGACCCGAAGTGTCAGCCGGCATTGATAGACGTGAACCGTCTGGGAGACGGTTGAACCGAAGGGTCAGCCGTCTTGGGAAACGTGAACCGTCTGGGAGAGGGTTCTGACCCGTCTGGAGAGAGACGGTACATCTCGGGATCAGAGACGCCACGTGGCGGTCCTCTGTTGGCTGAAATGGGAAGCCTCTCGGGAGACGGTTCAGGCGGGTTGGGAGCCGTGTCCCGTCTCTCCAAAGACGGTGGAGGGGGCTATTTGTGCAAAATGCCCGGTCAACGGGCTATATTGGTCATTTTCCCAATATATTATGTTAAATAAGTGGAAAAAGTATGTTGATTATTGTCAACGTTGGCTCGTTCTTACAAAGTAGGAAACACAAAGGACTAATTGCATGTTGACACGTGTTAGATGTTGACCCCACAGGCTTAGAATGTGTGTTCAAGTGTACTGTTGGGTTTAGAACTGAATCATTCAACGTGACTTGGTGAATTACATCTTTTATAGCTTAGGTTTATTGAGAGCGACTCTCTAGTAGTATATTGCAATTGGACTTAATATATAGTTAATCTATTTATCAAAGAAAAATCACGGTTTGGGTCCAATAATATTTTGGCTAGCGGTCATCATACTATCACACCATCACACTATCACTAACCAATTCCCATGTGTCATCGTACAACTTGTCTCCACAAAACTCAGTTGCTACTCCAAGGCTGGTGGGTATGGAGGAGCACTACAAGAAATTTGGGCAATAGCGGCGACACCGGTCACTACTAGAAAAGTGGCTCTTTTGCTATAAAATTTTCTTACGGAAAAAAATGCGTCATAAATATTAACAACATAAATCAAGTCAATTCAATTCAAGTCAAGTCAAGTCTCTTAGTCAACCATTGACTCCATGACTTTAGTCATTGCATTATATTGTACATTATATTTAGTCAACCATTGACTCTATAATCTTAGCTAGAGTTAGTCATATGTAAGCCTATATAAAGGCCTTAATGTATTGTTGATAGACACACAAAAAACATATAGAATACAATTATTCAACCTTTATGTGGTATCAAGAGCCTAAAAGCTCCCTTGAGCCATCTTCGATCCCAACCTACTCGACAGACACCTTTTGTCCGCATTCTGCTTCTTTTTTTTTTCTTCTTTAGATTCACCATGGCCAAACAAATCACCCACGTTACCGCTGCCACAACCCAAAACCAAGGGCCACCTCGAACTACCAATACCAACACTCGCCCGATTCACAACAATAACACCTATTGCTACTATTGTAACATTCCTGGACATGACACTAAAGATTGTTACAAACTTGGTCGCTTCCTACGAGAACACAATGTCTCGCCTCAAAATACCAACACCTTAGTGGTTAACTACACCACCCCTCACCCATCGGCTACAACCCCATCTTGGATGTGGGACATCGGTGCGTCCAACAACACCGCGAACAACAACCAACAATTTTCTGTTCTTTTCGAATACGGAGGACCCGATAAGATCGTGCTAGGTGATGGTAAAACTCTCCCTATAACTCATTTTGCTCAAACAACTATTCCAACTAATTCTCGTCCACTTCTTTTAAATAACATTTTAATTGTTCCTGATCTTCGAAATAATATTATTTTCGTTACCAAAGTTTGTCGTACTAATAGTGTTTCGGTTGAATTTTTTCCCTATCATTTTTTTGTAAAGGATCTACGCATGGGGTGCGCCTCATGCGGGGAGTGAACGTCAATGATGTCTACTATGGACCAATCTCATTGTCTCCTCAAGTCAACAACACCCAAACAAACTCTCTTCTCATGTGGCACCACATACTTGGACATCCATCGCTTCAAGTGTTCAAGTCTTTAATTTCTAGATTGGGACTTCGTTTTAATAAGGTCACCCATGAGTCTTTTCATTGTACTTCATATTCCCTAAATAAAAGCCACAAACTACCTTTTGGCAAAAACTCTTTTGTTGCCAATCAACATCTACAACTTCTCTACTCCGACGTATGGGTCCCGTAAAAACGTCAATCGATGGCTTTAAATACTATGTCATTTTTGTTGACTATTTTTCCAAATACATTTGGTTATACCCAGGGGCGAAGGTTAAGAAGGGCCATGGCCCCCCCCTTGTTTTCTGGCGTATTGGTATAAATTTACGATTTTCATAGGTAAATTGAGTCCGGGTTGAGTCTGACCCCACCGATTTGCCACTACCGATCGAAAAAAATTGAGTCCGGCCACCACCGTTTCGCAAACCAAGCTTCGCCACTGGTTATACCAATCAAATGAAAATCCGATGTCAAAATTCTTTTTCCACAATTTAAATCTCTTGTTGAAATTTTTTTCAAAACTAACATTGTTGCGTTGTTCACTGATAATGGGGTGAATATGTGGGTCTTTCACCTTATCTTGCCTCTCAAGGTATCTCCCATTACACGACACCGCCTCACACACCGGAACAAAACGGTATTGCCGAACGACGTCACCGACACGTTGTGGAAACCGGCCTCGCATTACTCCACTACTCCCACTTACCACAACATTTTTGGTCCCATGCCTTTCAAACCGCAACCCATCTAATCAATCATTTGCCTTGACCCATCCTTAACAAAAAATCTCCCTATGATATGCTGTTCAAAACCGCTCCTACTTATTGATCGCGTGTCGAAGTGCTAATCAAAAAATATTTTAAAAACTACTCCTTAGCTACAACTGACTGCAGTATAGGAAGTAGGGTTGTCGAACCTCAGGGAGTTTGTGGAAAGTGCTAAGTTACTAATTTCTAATTAAATTAAGATTAACTAAAGTAATTTTATGAAGTTTAATGTAAAAGTGCTGCAGTGCTGCAAAACGGATTGATAATTGATTTTTTAGAAAAGACAATAATATGGAAAAACGGTCACTCCGGGTTTCTGATTCGGTAATTATCAACTGAATTATGTTAATACCCTATCTAGGAAATCACATAGACATGACTTTGTTTAAGTTGTTCGACCCAATTCAGCTATCATAACATTAATTGCAAAGTTAAATTAATCCTAGTGCAAGAAAACCAAGATACGATAACATAATGCAATAATACTAATCAACCAAACTGTCTAGATCAGTCAAACATACAATTAGACGCAAAGACCGTTAAGGTGTTCACAAAATCTAATCCAAATAATGAGTATCAAACATAAAACAATTGATAGAATAACCAAATCGTTCACCCGGAGAAACCGCAAGATGATTAGCCTTGCATCTTCATGATTTCGGCTTCAAAACTTGTTCTGGATTGCTCTGGCATCAACCGGAATGAATGGAACTGCAAAAAGTCTTCAAAATCCTCCCTTAGAAGCTCTGGAAGTCGAAGCATGCATCCCCATACGGCTGCTAGGTTTTTAATTGCGAAAATGGGCTTTTTATGGGCTGAAGAGTTATTAGAGACCCATGAACAACTGTTTCTGGAATTAGAGGGTCTCTAATAACCTAAAAGTGACGCGATGGCATCTTCAGTAATTATCACAATTCATTAAGGGTAAAATCGTCATTTTTCCTCTGTTTTACTTCCTGGAGACCCGCGAATAACTTTTACTGAAATTAGAGGGTCTCTAATTTCAGTTCTTCCAGATTTGTTTCTTTTTTGATTTCCAATTTCATCGAATGCTCGTCTCCTCTCCAACTAAGCTCTTTTTCTCTCGTTTTAGCTCACGAACACCTGCTTAACACCAAGACACAAATAAGTATCTAAGACACGATATAAACGAACGATAAACGATTAAAAACTATACAAAACTAATATATAAATGTGATGCATTTGGCAACACATCACACCCCCACACTTACCTTTTGCTTGCCCTCAAGCAAATCTGCTCAAAGCGTTACCACGAACAAGTAACAAATACCTCAAACGCCCCCGCCATGCACTAGTTAGGGTCCAAAGTAATACCCCATTCGTAGATCATCATTAGATGTGTTAATTCAACAGGCAACCGTGATGCACAATTTTTAAAACAGAACTCTCCCGACTAAGTCTAACATGCTTTCGGTTTTTATTCTCATGCAACACACCCCTCACAATTTTTCACTCCACTCGGTTTAATATCTGGACTAGCATGTAATGCGCTAGTATATTCACTCAAAACCAAACATGCAACTCTGTTATCATAGGCTTGTATAACAATCACACCTCAACTATAGACAATGCACATATCTAAAGGACTTACGGGTTTTGGGCTTCGGGTAAAGGTAGGATAGATTTGGCTAACAATTGGTTTAAAAACAAAGGTTTCAACACGCTTGAATGATCATCCTTATTCACTAAGCACCATAATACAATAATCACACAACTTTGGGCATATTTGACCCATAACACATACTTCTCTTTTCTTTTTCACTTTCTTTTTTTTTTCATATATATTTTTTTTCTCTTTTTTCTCTCTTTTTTTTTCACAACTTAAACATAACTCAATCACTTGAACAAAACATAAACACAATGGATGTCATCAATTTATTTCACAAAGGTAAACGGGTCAATTTGGGTAATAGGTTTAATCAAATGAAAGGGTATAGGCTCAACATGGCTACTAAGGGTGATTTTAGGTAAACGGGTCAACACATAACAAATAAATGGGTATCAAAAGAAAACGGGGATACCTAATTTGCCTTTGTCATTTATGTGCATATCTAGTCTACAACCTCGGCATGTATCAAATCACACAAGTTCTGCAACAGAGAAACATCTGGCCTACACTCAACAAATGAAAATATATATGTATCAATCTATCATCTAGTAGGCTCAAGATCTCACCAAAGTGTGGAAATGGGTTACCGATGTGTGCATGCATTTATTACCGACAGCTCATTACACCTAATCGGGCAAATTCTAAACATTTTTTTCTAAAATACCTGCTGAAAACGGTTCATATGTCTGTTCTACAGAATTGGACCATGATTAAGGACCCACACACCACAAGCAGAGACAGAATGAACGCATTGAAACAGTCGCTTTCATGCCCGATCAGACCGCTTTTAGGACATTTTTTTAATTTTTTTTAATTTTATTATTATTATTATTATTATTATTATTATTATTATTATTATTATTATTATTATTATTATTATTATTTTTATGACTCAAGACTAACACAAAAACACACTCTACAGACGTATAGCCACCCCCCACACTTGCGCGACACATTGTCCTCAATGTTCTAAGGGAATAGTAACACAAAAAAAAATCAAAGACGAAAAGAAAAATAAATAAAGACAGAAAATCGGAACAGACTCCCCTGATAAATGCGACGATGTTGTTGAAAGTCGTGCTCCCCTGCCCTCCAACTTGTCCGTATAGCATTCCGTTTGCGGACAAAAGCGGCAATTATTCAATATTCTAACAACCAAAACACACATATAACAGCAACATATCATATAATATAATATAAAATAATATAAACCACCCAACCGGTCTCCCCTTACAATTTCCCTTGATGTGTTAGTTTAGATACATGCATAAATAATCAAAACAAAATAAAGGGAAAAGTACACCAGAAACACAAAATAAACCGGTTGGCGCTGCTGCGAGCTATCACTCCTGCTGCCCAGGCTCCTCAGACTGACTGTCTCCCTCCTGCTCAGCTCCTGCAGATGTACCTACTAAATCACCTATATCCCTGAAACGCTTGGGTATCTTCAAACCCATGCCCTGCATCATGAACCTCATCATATCCGTAAACATAACAACCTTTGCGTCTAACCCATCAATCTTTGCTTCCAACCCATCAATCATTTGCACTACATACTCTAATGTCACAGTCTCCGGTGGTGGTGCACACAAGGGGGTACGGGACTAGGGCGCTCCATAGATGGTCTAACCCGCTGTCGAGCGATAGGCACGCTCCTCTGTATAGTCTCAGCAGCAACTATCCCCTCAAGTAGTGGCACCTGTAGCCCTGGCTTCACCGGTTCCCACTCCGGTGGCTCATCATATGTCACTATCTGTGCAGCCCTCAAATCATCTACACTATAATAAAATGGTCGACGGTCCCTCTGTCAACTGCTCTCTCGGATATCTCTCAAACACCCCCAAACTCTGTGCAATCTGTGTCACATAAGGGCCTAAACTCAAATAACCTTCAGCTCCACCTCTAGCACCTCTGGCAAATGACGATAATAAGATAGTCGCCAAATTGGCCTCCCGTCGACCAAAGATACAATACAAACAAAACGCATCCAACACAGTAACCTTATCTCCTCCCTTGCGACCGACAAGAGTACATGCTATGATCCTATGAATATATCTAATAACTGGATCACGAATACTCGACTCAGCACCCTGGCCACTGAATGCCCCCTCAGCAATCGTTTCCCAAAACACACTCAGATCACTAGAAGATACCCCACCTGTCCTCTTCTTCGTATAACTTCCTCTCAGTAACTTAACAAATCCAGGTGCTTGTGCTTCCTCCTTGGTGTAAACACCCATAGCTACTGCAAATCTAGGCACACTCAACTCATAAAGTTGCCTCCCTAGTGAAAATGACACTGCGTGTTGCTCATGAAACAGGTCGGCGTTATACTTAAAAGTGGAATAAAACTCTACTGTCAACTCTCTGTACTGTGGCCAATCACACTCTAACAAAGTCATCCATTTAGGCCCCAATAACTCCTCCACTCTCTCATGCTCCCCTAAAATTCCAACCAATTCCATATTAATACTCCTATGCTTCAACTCCGGAATCAATATATATTTTTGACAATTTTCCAACTCCTTAGAGTTAACAGCAAACTGCAATAAAGTGTGCTCCTCTAAAATCCGGTCCTCAACGGGCTCTACTGGGTCCCCAGGCTGTGGCCTAACCTCAGGTAATGCATACCGAATACTCCTAGAAAGACCTGTAACACGTGGTCCAGGTTCACCCCGTGGCCGCTGTTGTGGTCCTCTCTTTCGCTTGGCCCCTACGATCGCACTAGACGATCCCTTACCTGACATCCTGCAAAACAATTTAAAAACATACAAATCAGTCAGGTACACATGAATAAGCAACTAATTTTGGTATTTTAATTTTTCAATTTTTTTTAACTGAAAAACATTGCGACCGTATAGCATTTCGGTCGCGGTCGCACCTAAAACAGAGAACAAAAAAATAAAATAAATAAAAAAAAATAAATCTAGAATAACTTGAAAATTTTGGGATACCCATTATGTATATAATATTTAAAACATCCCTGCCCGAATGGAGATTGAGTACGGGCGAGGCGTTCTAAATCTGCAGTTAATTTCAAGACGAATCATCCCAACGACTCCCTAAAAAACTCTAACACGACTACCACACAAGGAACTAACTTAAGCCTTTTCAACCCTCACTTCACTTGATTATCCAAACTTGCCTACTAACCCTCTTTGATTTGAGTCAATCTCAATCAAATATTCCGCTTTTTACTCATCCGCCTGCTATCAAGAAGCTAGAAAATTTGACCCTTAATCACTTTGACTTTAATGCCTAAGCTCATAATCCTTATGACTTCAACACACATGATCTTATTAAATTCAAAACTCAAACGACCCCCGACACTTAAACTCATTTGCCCCCAAATGGCCTCAGCAACACATCGCGTAATTGACTTAACATATCACCGCATTCAAACCAAACTAAGACCATAACGCTATTAAACGCCAATTCGCTTCAACTCATCATATGCAATGTATCAATTTTCCGCAAAAACCATCCACGCTCGTAACATACATACTTAGGGACCTTCTATTTTCACGCCCAAAACAAACTAAGATGACACTATCGCCACTTAACAACCTTCTCAATTCAATTCTATAATGCGACGACTAAAGCGCCTAAATAAAAGAACCATTATATCAAACGAACGCCACGCCTTAAAATCAACAAAACAAAAATAACTAACAACATCGACTCGCCACATTAATAATAAGAAAATACTAGACGACAAACACCGACAAAATAAAACGAGCATAAGAATAGCTGCAAACAGAAACGTACCTGATCAGCGTGACGACCGACACAGTTAACAGAAACGACAGACTTCGTGGAGGGCAGTGGGTTATGGTGATGGTTAATCGGGTCTGGGTCGGGTCTGCAGAGGGTCGGAGGTGGAAGAAGGGTGGTTCGGAGGTGGGGGATGGTGGTCGTGGAGGGTTTCTGGTTAGGGGTTGGGTGGTGGGTTTGGTTCGGGTTAATGTTGGGTTTGGGTTTGCAGGTGGAAGAAGAATGGGATGTGTTGGGTTTAGGGTCGGGTCTGGTTGTGGGTTATTGGTCGGGTGAAGGAGAGCCAGGGCTCGGTGGAAGAAGACTGCGGTGGTGGTTGGCTGGATGCAGAGAGTGGTTGTGGTGGTGGCTGCAGAGGGTTGGGTTATGGAGCAGAGAAGGGGTCGGGTTAGGTTTGGAAAGAAGATGAAGGGTGGGGTTTGTCAGGTTGGATTAGAGTTTGGTCGTACAGCAGTTGCAGGTCAGCAGTTGTAGTTCAGGTTGGATTAGGGTTTGGTTAGGGTTGCTGGGAATAAGACGGCAGAGGGTTGGGAATGTGCGGCGGCAGGGTGGAAGAAGAAATGGAGGTGGAAGGTTAATGGTGAAGAATGCGGTGGTGAAGGAATGGAGGTGGAAGGTTAATGGTGATGAATGTTGAGGTTGAAGGTGGATGGTGATAATAGTTGTTTAGGTTGAGAACAAATTTGGGGAAGAAGAGAATACAGACGTGTTTTTTTTTTTTTTTTTTTTTTTTTTTTTCAAGGGATGTTCTTAGAGACCCATGAATAGTATAGCAAGATATTAGAGGGTCTCTAAGAACCGTGTTTACAGAAAGTTTTGACGTTTTTGTACTTAGAAAAATTTTTAACTTCTCAATTCTAACACTCCCAAACCCCTTAAAACCTATTCCAATGCCCCATTAACATGTAAACTTACCTGGACTCCTGTTAGTGATGATTCCTCATGTCGAAATAGATACGATTACCTGAAAAACTCAAACACACAAAAAAAAAACGCAAAACCGAAAACAACAAAAATACACAAAAAAATTGTACAAACTCTACAATTACACATACCGAATGCGTTATCACTTATCTTCATCATCCGGTTCACTCGTCAAAAAGCAAACCGGCTCTTCTGTTGCTCTGTGGATGTCAGACGAATCCAGGTACGGTTTAAGTCGATGTCCATTCACTACTTGACGTAAATGATGATCAAAGTCTTCAATCTCGACATCACCGTATTCACCAACTCTCGTAATTAAGTATGGCCCCGTCCACTTGCTTTTCAACTTCCCTGGGAATAATTTAAGACGGGAATTGTACAACCATACCTTTTGGCCAACCTCGAACTTCTTCAACCGAAGCTTGGCATCGTGCACCTTCTTCATCTTGTCCTTGTATGATGATGCACTCTCATATGCTTCATCTCTCAGCTCCTCAAGCTCACATAGGTTCAACTTCCGTTCTTTACCTGCAACATCATAATCAGTATTAACTCCTTTAATAGCCCATAATGCCCTATGTGCTATTTCCACCGGTAAATGGCAACCCTTCCCATAAACCAACCGGTAAGGTGTGGTGCCAATTGGTGTCTTATAAGCTATACGGTAAGCCCATAATGCATCATCTAGCTTGGTGGACCAGTCCTTACGATCTGGTCTTACCGTCTTTTGTAAAATCTCTTTAATTTGACGATTTGACACCTCAACTTGCCCACTTGTCTGTGGGTGATACGGGGTTGCAATTATGTGATCCACACCATACCGTTTAAGCAATTTACCGAATTAAAAATTCTTGAAATGCGACCCCCCATCACTGATGATCACACGGGGAAGTCCAAATCGTGTAAAGATGTTTGATACTACAAAATTGCAAACAACGGTATGGTCGTTTGTCCTGGTGGGTATTGCTTCTATCCATTTAGATACATAATCGACAGCCACCAAGATATACTGATAACCCCTGGAATTTGGGAACGGGCCCATGAAGTCGATCCCCCACACATCAAAAATATCAACCACGAGGATAGGCTGCATGGGCATCTCATTCCGTTTAGTTATGCTACCCATCTGCTGACACTTGGTGCAGTTCTTAGCAAACTCAAAAGCATCTTTAAAAATGCTTGGCCAATATAACCCCGATGATAGCACTTTGTGTCCTGTTTTCTGCCCGCTGAAGTGTCCTCCACAAGCAGATGCATGCACAAGTCCCAATACGCATTGAACTTCCGATTCTGGGATACATCTCCGAATTATCTGGTCAGCTCCTATCTTAAACAAGTCTGGTTCATCCCAAATGTACTGCTTCGCTTGAGCCTTCAAGTGAGTTCTCTTTTTCTTTGCCCAATGCTCTGGGATGATACCTGCAGCCAAATAATTAACAATGTTAGCATACCATGGTGAAGTAGATACTTCGAATAGCTGCTCATCTGGAAAGCTCTCATTGATCTCATTAGTGACTTCAGCATCCATATGGGGCAATCGTAACAAGTGGTCTGCCACCACATTTTCACTTCCCTTCTTGTCTCTGATTTCCAAATCAAACTCCTGAAGCAGGAGAACCCAACGGATCAATCTGGGTTTCGCATCCTTTTTCTCCATCAAATAACGCACCGCGCTGTGATCTGAATACACAATCACCTTGCTTCCCCAAATGTAAGACCTGAACTTATCAAGAGCAAACACAACTGCAAGTAATTCTTTTTCAGTAGTAGTATAATTCAATTGTGCTACGTCCAACGTCTTACTTGCATAATAAATTACCACTGGTTTTTTATCTACCCTTTGACCAAAAATGGCCCCAACTGCATAGTCACTCGCGTCACACATGATTTCAAAAGGCTGTGACCAATCGGGTGCTTGCAGAATTGGGGCTTCAACCAGTTTTTCTTTCAAAGTGTTGAAAGCTTTTACACACTCCTCATCAAATACAGAAGGTTCATCTTTTAAAAGTAACTTGCAAAGTGGTTTTGTGATTGTGCTAAAACCTTTTATGAACCTTCTGTAAAAACCAGCATGTCCTAAAAACGACCTAACCCCTTTAACATTTGTGGGAGGAGGTAAAGTTGAAATAGCTTTAATTTTTGCGTGATCAACCTCAATCCCACGTTTTGAAATCACATGCCCTAACACCACCCCTTCTTGAACCATAAAATGGCTCTTTTCGCAGCTTAAAACTAAGTTTGTTTCAATACATCGTTTCAACACCTTAGTTAACTGTTCTAAGCAAGATTCAAAGGAGGTTCCAAAAATTGAGAAGTCATCCATAAAAATTTCAAGTGAGTCCCCAACCATATCTGAAAAGATACTCATCATGCACCTTTGAAAGGTGGCTGGGGCATTACACAACCCAAATGGCATTCGCCTGAATGCAAAGGTACCATAAGGGCAGGTAAATGTAGTCTTTTGTTGGTCATCAGGGTGGATGGCAATTTGATTATACCCTGAATAACCATCAAGAAAACAATAAAATTTCTGACCTGATAACTTCTCGATGATCTGATCAATGAACGGAAAAGGGAAGTGGTCCTTAGATGTAGCTGCATTCAGCTTCCTGTAATCAATGCATATTCTCCACCCAGTGACAGGTCGGGTGGCAATTTCTTCACCTTTTTCGTTCCTGACTATCTGAATCCCTGCTTTCTTGGGAACGGTCTATGTTGGGCTTACCCAAGTGCTGTCAGAGATGGGATAAATGATACCCACATCCAGCCACTTCAAAACTTCTTTCTTCACCACTTCTCTCATATTCGGGTTAAGCCTTCTCTGTGCATCTCTTGCCGGTTTTGCTCCCTCCTCTGTTATGATTTTATGCATCACTATTGAGGGGCTTATTCCTTTCAGGTCTGCAATAGTCCACCCAATTGCAGCCCGGTGTGCAACCAAAACTTCCATCAAAGCTTTCTCCTGTTCCTTAGTCAAACCTGCAGAAATAATAACAGGAAGAGTATCATTAGCACCAACAAAAGCATATTTTAGATGTTTAGGTAGCTCTTTAAGTTCTAATTGTGGTGGTGTCTCTAATGATGGTTTCAGCTTTGTGTCAATGTGATCTGGCAAACTCTCCACATGATAAGACCAAGGTTGTCTTCCTTCTCTCACTACCATCGCCTCCACCTTTGCATCCTCTTCCTCGAGTTCCTTGACTGTCTCAGAATATAACCTGCCAAACAAAGCACATTCTACCATGGACTCGTCCCCCTCATCATTAGGAATGTAAGGAGGAACGCGTCCGTCAATGATGTCTGCCATAAAGCATTCATCACTAACATTGGGGTTAGAAACATTACCAAAAACACTTAACCGCATCTTACGGTTACCGAAAGTCATATCCACAGTACCAGTCCTGCAATTAATCTGAGAGTCAGAAGTAGCTAAAAATGGTCTGCCAAGAATCACAGTCGGTTGCTTGGTTTTATCAACAGAAACATAATCAAGGACCAAGAAATCGACTGGATAATAAAACTCATTAACTTTCACAATCACATCTGTTAATACTCCCCGGGGTAGCTTAGGAGTCAAATCAGCCAATACAACAGTGGTATCAGCTTTCTTAAGTGGACCGAACTCATACTGGTCATACAAGCTCCCCGGTAGTATACTCACACTCGCTCCAAGATCCAAAAGGGCTCGTGTCATTTGAAAATCACCAACTTGAATTGAAATAATTGGTGCCCCTGGATCCTGTAACTTTTCAGGCAGAGTACCTGCAATTATTGCACTCACATCTGCTGGCATGTCAAGTTTCTTTGGAATTTTATGATTTCTTTTCTGAGTGCACATATCTTTCAGGTACTTTGCATATGCAGGAATTTGTTTAATTGCATCTAAAAGAGGAAGATTGATTTTAACTTGTTTGAAAACTTCCCACATTTCATCCGATTGTGGGCCTCTTTTATTGACTGTCTTTTTCTTACCAGGATCAATGAGAGCTGCAGGAAAAGGGATGGTATTACCCTCCACACCCTTTTCTACAACCTGGTTGGAATTATTGATCAAAACACTTTTATTTTTATTTTTTCTTTTTCTAAAGCAGTGTTAGGTGTTTTGTTCAATTCAACAAATTCCTGTTCATCTTCACTATCATCACTACCCAAATCCTCCACCACACCCTCAACAAACTGTGGTGGAGTTCCCACTTTATTATCATAAACCTTACCATTGCGCAAAATACTTACCTGGTTGATTTGCACATTCCTCGCATTCCTTGAGCTTGATTGCTGGTGTTGAGGATTAATGGTGGTGTCACTTGGTAGCTTCCCTGGATCTCTCTTAGACATATCTGCAGCCAATTGCCCTACCTGCTTGGACAATGCTTCCACAGTCTTATCCCTCACTTCATTGTCTTTTCGGATTCCCTTGACCTCTTCTTGAACTGTCCTGACCTCGTTCTGTACTGTCCTGACATCATTCTGTACAGCTTTAATGGCATCCAAGATTGCACTCAGTTGATCATTACCTCCTCCTGATGTGCCTTGTTGATTTCCTCTCTGCTGCTGACCACTCTGATTATAGGTATTCTTTGAGTAACCCCCTTGATTATATCCATACTGCCTGTTCTGAAACTGTTGTTGATTTCCTCCCTGCACATTAGAACCAGAAAAGTTAGGATTTAATTGATTATTAGGATTACCATACCTGAAGTTTGGGTGGTTTTTGAGCCCAGGATGATAGGTGTTGGAATTCATGTCATATTGCTTCCGTTCTCCATAAACTTGATTCACCTCTTCTGTATTCTCCAAAGGCCCCTGGCAATCTTGGGCTAGATGTCCCAACTCCCCACAATCAGTACACACCGAAAAAGCATTAGCCGCCTTCGCTTCACTATTCTTCCCCAAATTAAGTTGAGCTACCTGTTTTGCCAAGAGTAAATTTTGTTGCTTCAATTTCTCAATTCTTTCTTCAGCCTCATAGTCTGCTGCCTTGACAGATGATGGTCTCAACTTCCTACATGATTGTGCCTGTCTCTTTGAAGTGGCACTCATCCTTTCCAAGTGTCCCCAATCCACAGCTTCAGTGTTGGTAAAGAACGTGCCATTGCTAATGGCAGTCAAACCCCTAACATCCTCTGGTGTCAGTCCATCATAAAAAGCTTTTATTAGTTCCCATGTCTGAATCCCATGATGAGGACATTTTCTCAATAGCTCTTTGAATCTAGTAAAAGCCTCATGGAATGCTTCCCCCGAATTCTGTTGAAATCCTCTTATTGCATCCCGAGCCTCAGATGTTCTGCTCATGGTGTAATACTCTTCCAAGAAAATTTGTTGCATATCCTGCCAAGTGTATATACTACCTGGGGGTAGTGTAGCAAACCATTGCCTTGCCCTGTCCTTCAAGGTGAACTGAAACATCATCAACATTACCTGGTCCTTAGTAAACCCTGATCCTCCAATCATATTGCACACAGACTCAAATGCTGATATATGTAAGTAAGGCTCTTCAGATCTTTTTCCATAGAACTCAGGCAGATGACCCAAATATTGGGGTCTCACTTCAAATGCTCTCCCATTCCTACTAACAGGTGTGACTACAGCTGAGGAGTTGGGTACAATAACCGGCCGAAAATGACTATCAACGCCCTGAACCGGTGCCCTCTGACGTATCTGTGGGACACCATCTACTAACTGTAACTCATCTCCTATCCCCATATTTCCAACATTAAATTGAGGAACCCCTTGTGGTGCTTGATTATTTCTGTATCCCTGAACACGGTTCCCCTGATTAACCCGCTGTGGTGACTGCTGCTCATACTCCATGTCATGCCCATAATTACCATATCTCTCATCATACGGTTCCTGTTCATCATCTTGATCCCATTTAGAGTCCCAAGTATGCACACTTCCCTCATCATATCTCTGTTGGTTCTGTTGTCGGTTGGGTAGGATAACTGCTTGTTGTGGACGAGGTTGGTTTCTTGGATTTTGTTGGCTTTGTTGTGGACGTGGGTTAGCAGCTTGAAAATACTCACCAGGTTGGAATTGTTGTTGTGGTGCTGGTGGGTTTGGGATAGGTTGGTTTGGTAGAGTAGGTGGAATAAGATCATTCGGTTGGTTGGGTATTTGGTCATTTTGGTTATCCTGATCAGCCATCTCAATAGCTGCTTCTTCAACTCTGTAAGCGACTGTTGAAGAACTTGATTGCTTCTTTACTGCTGAACGAAAAACAACACGGTTTTGACGTGCTGTCTTCTCAATCTCTGGATCAAACAATGGAGACAACTTTTTGAAAAACCTAGTATGCATGCAACACAGAAGTCACCTGCACACACAAACAAGAAAACAAATAGAGTAGTACTGAACGAAGAAGAAAAATAAAATACGGAAACAAATAACTAAAAAGACAATTTTTTTTAAGAAAATAAATAAACAAACAAAACTAAACTAAACACTAAGCGCACGAACTCCCCGGCAACGGCGCCATTTTGATCGCGTGTCGAAGTGCTAATCAAAAAATATTTTAAAAACTACTCCTTAGCTACAACTGACTGCAGTATAGGAAGTAGGGTTGTCGAACCTCAGGGAGTTTGTGGAAAGTGCTAAGTTACTAATTTCTAATTAAATTAAGATTAACTAAAGTAATTTTATGAAGTTTAATGTAAAAGTGCTGCAGTGCTGCAAAACGGATTGATAATTGATTTTTTAGAAAAGACAATAATATGGAAAAACAGTCACTCCGGGTTTCTGATTCGGTAATTATCAACTGAATTATGTTAATACCCTATCTAGGAAATCACATAGACATGACTTTGTTTAAGTTGTTCGACCCAATTCAGCTATCATAACATTAATTGCAAAGTTAAATTAATCCTAGTGCAAGAAAACCAAGATACGATAACATAATGCAATAATACTAATCAACCAAACTGTCTAGATCAGTCAAACATACAATTAGACGCAAAGACCGATAAGGTGTTCACAAAATCTAATCCAAATAATGAGTATCAAACATAAAACAATTGATAGAATAACCAAATCGTTCACCCGGAGAAACCGCAAGATGATTAGCCTTGCATCTTCATGATTTCGGCTTCAAAACTTGTTCTGGATTGCTCTGGCATCAACCGGAATGAATGGAACTGCAAAAAGTCTTCAAAATCCTCCCTTAGAAGCTCTGGAAGTCGAAGCATGCATCCCCATACGGCTGCTAGGTTTTTAATTGCGAAAATGGGCTTTTTATGGGCTGAAGAGTTATTAGAGACCCATGAACAACTGTTTCTGGAATTAGAGGGTCTCTAATTACATAAAAGTGACGCGATGGCATCTTCAGTAATTATCACAATTCATTAAGGGTAAAATCGTCATTTTTCCTCTGTTTTACTTCCTGGAGACCCGCGAATAACTTTTACTGAAATTAGAGGGTCTCTAATTTCAGTTCTTCCAGATTTGTTTCTTTTTTGATTTCCAATTTCATCGAATGCTCGTCTCCTCTCCAACTAAGCTCTTTTTCTCTCGTTTTAGCTCACGAACACCTGCTTAACACCAAGACACAAATAAGTATCTAAGACACGATATAAACGAACGATAAACGATTAAAAACTATACAAAACTAATATATAAATGTGATGCATTTGGCAACACATCACTTATTCCAAACTCAAACCGGTTGGTTGTCTTTGCTACCCATGGTTACAACCTTATGCTACTTCCAAACTCCACTCCCATTCAACGGCGTGCATATTTCTTTGGTACTCATCCTCCAAATCGGCATTCAAATGCTACGACCCTACTAGTCACAAACTATACCACTCTCGCCACGTTGAATTTATCCCACATATTTTTCCATCTCAAACCACCAACCCCAACCCAAACACATGTCATTTGACTCCTTCATATCCACATACCAATCGGCCCAATCAACCTCCTCTTCTAACCAACCCACTCCAGACCCAAACATCTTGCATTATCCAACCCCTACTCCACAAACCCACAGCCTACCTCCTCTACCTCCTACACACAGGCCCAAATAACCGAACCTCCCACACAACAGGCCCTACACCACAACCCACTTAGACACCTTTACCAACCGGCCCACCGACTCCACCCGATAGCACCACCCCTACCCCACCGCTTCCCACTCCATCGACCCCAGCTCACCAATGTCTTCATCCAACACATCCGATGATCCCACTAACTCACCTCCACATAACGCTCAACAACCTCGTCGACAACCAAAACCAAAACCCAACTTTGTCAACTCTACCACCATTCACTCTCTACCCGTTTCTCTTGAACCATCCACTTATACTCAAGCCTTGAAAGATCCGGATTGGCGCCATGCCATGGATCTTGAGTATTATGCTCCCCTTCATAACAACACTTGGGAACTTGTCCCTCACACAACCCAAACTCCTATTGGTTGCAAATGGGTATTCCAAATCAAACGCAAACCCGATGGCACGATTGACAAGTACAAAGCCCGTCTTGTTGCCAAAGGGTTTCACCAACAATATGGAAAAGACTATCATGAAACATTTAGTCCCATTACTAAACCCGTTACCATTCGCACCGTTCTCTCTATTGCTATTTCAAAAGGATAGTCTTTACGTCAACTAGACATTAATAATGCGTTTCTTCATGGGACTCTTCACGAAGATGTCTTTATGGTGTAACCTCCCGGGTTCACCAATACAGAATTCCCACGTCACATTTGCAAATGCAAAAAATCCCTCTATGGGCTTAAGCAAGCACCGCGTGCTTGGTACATCGAACTAACCAACTTTCTCACTCGTTTTGGCTTTAAAAAATGCATTTATGACCCCTCTCTCTTTGTATACAATCTCAATAACATCACTTGCTACCTCCTTGTGTATGTTGACGACATTGTCCTCACTGGCAATCACAATCCATTTATGGATTCCTTTGTTTAAGCCCTAAGTAACCAATTCTCTATCAAAGACTTAGGCCATCTCCATCATTTTCTAGGAATCGAAGTCATTCCTACGCCTCATGGTCTATTTCATTCCCAACATCGCCACATTCAAGATATTCTTACAACCTTTAAAATGGATGGTGCAAAAAAGGTTCTCACTCCTTTAAGCACTTCCGACTCTCTTTCTTCCTTTGACTCCACTCCCCCAGTCGACCCCACTCCCTACCGCCAACTTGTAGGCACTTTGCAGCCTTCACACGTCCCGAAATCTCCTTTGCCATCAATAAATTATCTTAATTCATGCACTCAACTGAACAATCACACTGGCAAGCTCTCAAACAGGTACTTTGCTATTTGAAAGGAACGGGCCATCATGGGTTGTTCTTGAAACGCAATACTAACCTAAACTTGCAGGCTTTTTCGGACTCGGACTGGGGCGGTATTAATGATGGGGGACGGTCCACTACAGCATATCTCATATATCTTGGGTCCAATATTATCTCTTGAAAATCTGCTAGACAAAAAACTGTCTCTAGATCATCTACCGAAGCTGAGTGCAAAGCACTCGCTAATGCTGCGGCTAAACTCTCATGGGTTGAAAATTTACTTGGCGAACTCGGGCTCCCAATTAAGAGCACCCCATCGCTTTACTGTGACAACACCGGAGCTACTCATGTATGTTCAAATTCTGTTTACCATTCCCGCATGAAACACATCGCTCTGGACTATCACTTTGTGCGGGAACAAGTCAATTCCGGGCAACTCAAAGTTTTCCATGTCAGCTCAAAGGAGCAACTAGCGGATGTGCTCACCAAACCGCTTGCACGTGCACCCTTCCTATATTTTCGGTCCAAGATTGGAGTCTCCAACGGATCCTCCATCTTGCGGGGGCGTATTAACAACATAAATCAAGTCAATTCGAGTCAAGTCAAGTCTCTTAGTTAACCATTGACTCTATGAGTTTAGCTATTCTATTATATTGTACATTATACTTAGTCAACCATTGACTCTATAATCTTAGCTAGAGTTAGTCATATGTAAGCCTATATAAAGGCCTTAATGTATTGTTGATAGACACAAAAAAAAACATATAGAATACAATTTTCATCCTTTATAACAAATTTTGACAAAATTGGTAATAATTTGTGACAAAAAAAAACCCCTTACTTTTTGGACAAATTTGCTACACAATAGTGACCAATACTTTGAAAATTGCGTAAGTAATGCGTAGGAATTGCGTCACAAATTTCCAACACCATATTTCTATAAGAAATACATTGAAAATTGTGTAGCAAATGTGTAGTAATCGGTTTTCGACGAGGTTTTTTCTAACATCAAGGTTTTGTTAAAAGTGCATCACAAATTTGATTTCAAGTTGATTTGTGACACATTTTTAACAAAACCTTGATGTTAAAAAAACTCTCGTCAGAAACCAATTACTACACATTTGCTACGCAATTTTCAACGTATTTCTTACGAAAATATGGTTTAGGAAATTTGTGACGCAATTCTTAGGTCTTTCTTACGCAATTTTCAAAGTTTGGTCTCTATTGTGTAGCAAATTTGTCCAAAAAATAAGAGTGTTTTTTTCGTCACAAATTAGTAGCAATTTTGTCAAAATTTATGACGCATTTTTTTCCATAAGAAAATTTTGTAACAAATGAGCCACTTTTCTAGTACTGCGTAGCGGCAAGGCGCCCTAGGTCGCCGCTATTACCCAAATCTGTGTGACCACTTGATCTGGTCGTTGAATGATAATATGATTAAATGGTGGGGCTTTAATCGTACAAGAGCAATAGCGGCGACATGTCGCTGCTATTGCTCTAACCGGGAATAAACACCCTTCTTCCCTCCCTTTCTTGCCACCTAACAACCTTTTCCAATTTTCCTCTTTTCGCAGCCGATCGCCTCCACCTCCGACACAACTAATAATCGACCTACCACCTCCGGCGTCCCGTTTCCTTCTCCTTCTCCACCTACCACCTCCATCCCGTACGTCTCCGTACGCCTGTCTCTTTCTCTTTCTCCATCGTACACCACCGTCCCGTCTCCTTCTCCTTCTCCACCGCACATCACCGTCCCGTCACCACCACCAAGACCCGGCGTCACCACCACAGCCGTCTGCTATATCGACGCTAAGGTTTTTTTTGTTAAATATATAAATCTTTTTTGTTATTTTTTTAAAAAATATTTTAACTTTTTTATTTTCTTATAATATGTATGGTTATGAAAATTGTTTTTTTGTTAGCTTTTTTTTACTAATTTTATTGTATGTTTATGTATTTATTAAGTTTAATATGTGTTTATGTAAGTTGTTTGTATATAGGTTATATGTTTGTATGTAAATTTATATATTTGTATGTTTGTTTTGTCTAAAAACTCGATTCCTTGTTTGGTGTAAAAAGTCGCCTCATGTATGTTTGTATGTAAGTATGTATGTGTTTGTAAGTATATGTTTGTGTATATTTAAGTTTACATGTAAGTCAATAAATTTATATATATAATTAAATTTATAAAAAAAAGTAGATATATTTATTTGTTTAAAACAACATAAAACTAGAAATACATGCCCATAATTGAATGATCATTTAAAGCATAGTGAGCTTAGAAATACCCGCCCGAAATTGATTTAGTAATTGATTTCGGATAGTTCGCGTTTTGGGACTGCTTTTTGAATACTTTATCTCATTTAGGATGTGAATGTGTATTACATAATTGTTTGTTTTTGAAAGATTCGGGTGTTGTTTCCTCTTTGCGTCTCGGGTATATATATATATATACATATATATATATATATATAGGAGAAAGTTAATTTGAGAACGCCTATATTTCGTGTGAACTGTGAGAACGACATCTAAAACCATTCAAATTCAAAATTTCTTTTTACATTTATCTTTATTACTAAAATACAATCCCAAAAACACAATTTACGCGTAAAAATTCAAACGTATACGAAAATAAATTGTTTTTACACATGTGTAAATTTACTGTTTATACATGTGTAAACTGTTTCATTTACACATGTGTAAAAAGTTAATTTGAAAGTGTTTTTGCAAGAAAAGATGAATTATTTGGAAAGAAAATTCATATATTAATGTTGTATTTTGATTATAATGAGGTTTGTATTAAAAAAATTTGATTTTGATTGATTTTTTTACTTGTTCTCACGGTTCTCACAATATTTAGCGTTCTCAAGATAACCCTCCCCTATATATATATATATACATATATATATTATACTTGGGAGCTAAGGGGAAATGCTGCTGGATTTTTCTTAAACAAACAACCATGTAATACATATTCATATGTGAGATAAAGTATTCAAAAAGTGGGTTTAGCATCTACCCTTTAGTTGTCAAGAATATTTTTGAGTTACATTATCATTTCTTAAACCCCAAATTATGTTTCAGTCACATTATCATGTCTGTCAATAAAAGTTGGATTAAATTGCAACGTTTGGATCCTGATTATATTAAAGGATTGAATTCTTTTATCAAGATGAGCAAATAATATGTCGACAGCGAAGAAAAGATTAGATGTCTGAGTAATAAGTGTCATAACTCTGGCTTAATACCCTTCACAAAAATGACATATCATGTGTGTATATTGGGTTTCTATCCGCAATACACGACATGGATCTATCATGGTGAAAATTCAATTCACCCCATGTAGTTTTAGATGAGGTTACCCGAAGAAATGATATGGATGACGTTATCGAAGACCTTATAGGGGAGCATATGGAAGAGGATACAGACTTTAACGAAGGGAACTTGGGTGTAGAGAGTAGTGGTGTTCGTAATGATTTTGAATCCCTGATAGATGAAGTCGAATCATAATTATATCCTGGCGGTACTAATTTTTCTTCCCTTGACTTTATACAAAGCTTATGAATATCAAGGCAAGGAACCAATGGACTAATGGTTCGTTTGATCATCTTTCAAGTTTTTGCAATCTTCACATCCAGCCGATAACAAGGTCCCCGCTTCATATTACGTAGTTAAAAAAACATTAAAAAAAGACTAGGTTGAGATATGAGATGATAGACGTGTGTAAATATGATTATGCTCTCTTCTGGAAAGAAAATAAATCTTTGCAGAATTGTCCTATTTGTAATGAGAGTCGGTGGTCAATAAGGACACAAATGGCAAGAAGCTTCCTCACAAGGTGTTGCAGTACTTTCCTTTGACCCCAGACTACGACGTTTGTATTGCTCAAGGCACACATCCAAAGATATGATATGGCACAATACCGGACGATCAGAAGATGGTAGATGGATCTGCATGGAAGGAATTTGATTTAAAATATCCTAACTTCTCAAGGGAACCTCGAAATGTTCGTGTAGGGCTTGCAGTTGATGGTTTTAATCCATTTGGTAACAAAAGTATGACTCATAGCAGTTGGTCGGTTATACTAACCACATATAATCTGCCTCCGTGGCTATGCATGAAAGAGTCTACATTCATCTTGACGTTCTTGATTCCTGGCCCTAAATCCCCTGGGAAGAACATGAATGTTTTCCTTAGGTGTACGTGCTAAAGACGCAGCGACGGACACATACGTCACAATGAAGGTGGCGCTGCTATGGACCATAAATGACTTTCCAGCTCATAGTAGTCTATCATGTTGGAGCGGGCAGGGATACAAAGCATGCCCGACTTGTAGGTAAATGCGTGTATGTAGGCCATCGCTGGTTCTTAGATGCCAACCATCCGTGGAGAATGAATTGTGACTTTAAAGGGAAACCGAGATAAGAGCCCCTCCAAGATAGTTTAGTCCCACTGAGACAGATGCTCAACATGCTCGTCTACTCCATCGTCTACCAGGCAAGCATCCAAAGTTTGGAGGTGTTAGAATAGACCAAGAGGAGTGCAAGTTGAACTGGTCCAAACAAAGCATATTTTATGAACTTGAAATTTGGTTTTCTCTATAGCTGAAACACAACTTAGATGTAATGCATATCAAGAAAAATGTGTGCGACAGTTTGCTTGGTACTCTTCAAATGAACGATAAGAGCAAAGACACACCAAATGCGCGAAAAGACTTAGAAAAGCTAAAGATTCGGAAGACGCAGTGGTTGATAAAAAAAGGGAAACAAGTTCTTTAGTCCCCACCCAAAATACTCATTTAAGGTCGGTGACCAAAAGCTTTTCTGTAACAGGTTAAAAAGGTTAAAAGACCGGATGGGTTTGGATCTAATATCAGTAAGAGGGTGACAGATAATGATTCTAATGTTACTGGGTTGAAATCTCATGACTGTCATATTCTCATGCAAAAATTGATACCAATTGGGGTTAGAGGGTTTTTGGCCAAAGATGTTTATACGCCAATAGTAGACCTCTGTGCGTTCTTTACACAACTGTGCTCCAGAACACTATTAGTGGAAGATATAAAGAAAGCGAGGGATGCCATTCGTATAATCTTGTGCAAGTTAGAGTTGATCTATCCTCTAGCGTTTTTTGATATTATGGTTCATGTGGTTTTGCATTTACCCGATGAAGCAATTTTTGGAGGTCTAGTATATATGAGATGGATGCACCCATTTGAAAGGTATATGAAAAAACTAAAAAACTATGTCAGAAACTCGACAAGGCCAGAAGGTTGTATAGCTGAAGGTTATGTAGCTGAAGAAGCTCTAACATTTTGTTCAATGTACCTTCAAAATGTTCAGACTAACTTCAATAAGCCTGATAGAAATGAGGATGATGTTGTTGAAAAAAGAAAGTTGTGGGTGTTTGAGTCTAAATGTCGCCCGATAAGAGCAACGAAGGTCAAACATCTTTCAAAGACGACAAACTCAAGATAGAATAGTTTGTCGGCGTTACATATGAAAATAATATCACCAGTATTAGCACAGAACACGAATGGGACAAAGAAGGTCAACTCATATTTGCTTCGCAAGCCAAAAAAGTGTTCTACATCGAAGAACCTTCTCGAGGAAACCAAACCAATAAACATTGGTGGGTGGTCGAGAATGTCAATCACCGGCGAATTTGGGATCGACCACAACAACTCGAAAATGTTCAAAATGTTAACAATGACTTAGTCGAAGATCTTGACATTGTTCACAATAACTCTTCATCGAATAGTCCACTTTTCATCGACTTCCGCCAATACTTTCAAAACATGCCTTCTCATGTTAATGAAAGTGAGAATTTAATTGAAGTTAATGCCCCGACGGAAGTCGATAACCAAATGGTTGACGATGAGATTGATTATGAGGACGATCCTGATTATGAACCGGAGCGGCCAACAATGAAACTGGAGCATCTGACGGAGAGTTTGATTAAAAGAAGAGTTATTGTAATTAATATTGAGAAACACATGTTTTAAGTCTTATAATAAATCAATGTTAACTATTTTTACTTCATTTATTATATATAATCACGTGACTAATAATTTTTAATTTTTATTGCAAGAAATGCTATTGCTTTGGATGGTTCTCGTTTATATGATGGCCGATGTCATCAGTCGTGGGCACGGCGGGGATGGAGCCGAGGAGCCACCACCTCCTAGTGGTGATGATTTCTGGCGAGGCCATGGGGAAGATGGTAAGTCTTATAATAAATCAGTGCTTACTATTTTCACTTTGTTGATTATATATAAAGTGACTAATAATTTTTAATTGTAATTGTATTTCCCCGAAAGAAAACAAGGGGCAAGGCTAACAACCTTGCATTATGCAAAGCGGTTGTCAAAGGTGATCAGCCATTAGATCTCATGTTTGATGAGGAGGCAACAAATATGCCTATTGGCAGAAATGGAGGTCTTCTTAGTCGAGAGTTGGGTGTGTATATATGGCGCTACATACCATTAGATAGAGAAGGGTTTAAGAATGTCCCCGAACATTATAGAAATGCTTTATATGAGCATCTGAATGTAAATGATTTATAATAATTTTTTATATTTAAATAACTTGTTTCATTTACTTGCAGCGCTTGAAAAAGATCTTCTAGCAAAGTAGGAAAAAGGTGGCATCAATGCTAAGATCCAAAAGCGGTACAATGACCGCAGGAGCCTGGCAAAAGCCGAGTTTCTGAAGCGTGAGGCTATAATGATGTGGCGAGAGTAAGGGCCAGTGTCCCCCTTGATATGAGCAATGTAAACTGGCAGAAGGCTATTGATCATTTTTTGACCCTAGAACATATGCAGAAGTCGAGTATTAATGCAGCAGTCTGCATAAAACAGCTACATACATACCGAGGTGGAACAACCTCTTATGCTAGTGCTTGTTACAAGTAGGTAATGCTTTATATATATATACACACACACACACGTTAATGTTTATATAACTTTTAATCTAAGTTCTAATGTTAACCGGAGTTGGAACTGTATGATGGATACCGTGCCGGTCATACGGATAGAGAAGGGCGTTTTGAAAGCCTGCAGAATAAATTATGTATGTATTTATTTATAATGTAATTCTCATTATATATACACACACACACACACACACACATATATATATATATATATATATATATATCAACTCACCTTTGTAAAATGTAGTGCAAGTTGATGGCAGAGTTTGAGTCCCGAACTCAATGGTTAAACCAAGAAAGTTGTTTCCTCACAACAGGTTGACAAAATTGGCATATTTGAAAAAGTTTCGGGTCGCCGACGTGGACATGTTCGCGGGCTTGGCTCTAGACCTTGTCCAAGAGAATTTCCTTTAACACCGACACAACCGACCGGGCAGATGCCTCCACCACAATTTACATAGGTAATTTTGGTTATTAGTAGTTTGGAAAATGGTGGTATTATTATTATGTATTAGTAGTTCGGTAAATGATGAAATAATGGCGACTTGTTGGTAGTTATTAGCAGTTTGTTGTTTTGACCAATTTGGTATATGTTTGTAGTTTTGACCCATTCGGTATATGTTTGTAGTTTGACCCATTTGGTATATGTTTATAGTTTTGACCCATTTGGTATATGCTTCTAGTTTGATCCATTTGGTATATGTTTATAGTTTTGACCCATTTGGTTTATGTTTGTAGTTTTGACCCATTTGGTAATTGTTTGTAGTTTTGATCCAATTGGTATATGTGTGTAGTCGCGACCCATTTGATATATGTTTGTAGTTTTGATTCAATTGTTATGTGTTTATAGTTTTGAAAAAATTGGTAGATGTTTGTAGTTTTGACTCATTTGGTATATGTTTGTAGTTTTGACCCAATTGGTATGTTTGGAGGTTTGACCCATTTGGTATATGTTTATAGTTTTGACCCATTTGGTATATGTTTGTAGTGTTAACCCATTTGGTAAATGTTTGTAGTTTTGACCCAATTGGTATATGTTTGCAATCACGACCCATTTGATATACGTGTGTATTTATGACTCAATTGTTATGTGTTTATAGTTTTGAAAAAAATGGTAGATGATTGTAATTTTGACGCATTTGACATATGTTTGTAGTTTTGACCCAATTGGTATGTTTGTAGGTTTGACGCATTTAATATATATATGTTTCTTAGATAGTATGATAACTTGATTGGTGTTGATATTATTGTAGGAGCAAATTGCGAGTTTGTTTCAAAACCCGCAATTTTGAAATGAAATGACACGGATGATAAGTTCAAGTTTTGCGACACCGGACTTGGGAAACCAAAACGATGAAGGAGATCAAGGGAATGATAACAACGATGATGATGATTATGATATGTAGTTGCGATATTATGTGTTTAGTATGTTTATGTAAACAATTTTATGATGATGATTTCGACTTGTCGCCGCTATTGATGAAGACCAATAGCGGCGACCCCATGCAATAGCGGCGACCCCAGGAGCAATAGTGCCAAGGTAATAGAGACGGGATCAATAGCAATGATGTCCCCGCTAATACCAATAGCGGCGACCCGCCTAAGCATTAGCAGCGACATGTGTCGTCGCTAAGGGTCTTGTTTGTTGTAGTAGAGGTCCATCATGTCGGGATTGTTCTCCACATCAGCCGCCACGTAAGCGGGGGACCAGCTCATCAAGATAGGGATGGGCCTAGGGTGTGGGTGATGGACGTTTTTTAATTATAGAAAATGAATATGTACACACACATAATATCCCCATCCAATCATCTTGCGCGAGCTGTTTCCGACGTGCCGAGCCCTAGGGGCGGTGTAGTCGGCCCTAGCCAACTCGGGGACGAGTGCCACACCGGGCATGCTAACATTTGATTCTAACCTAATTCTATCCTCCCTCTTCATTCAACATCTCAAAACTCAATTATTAGCATCTTATCTCCACAAAACTCAGTTGCTGGTCTAACATTTGAAGTTGACGAAATAGTTGAAGCTGTCACTGCCCAGTTCTCTATTTTGAAGGAATTTATGCCATTGAGCATCTACAAGTTTCTTTTTCTATTAAAAATATATATATATATGGGTTATAGACTTTCGTAAATAGATATAAATATTTTCATTCCAGGACTGAGAAAATTACATCAAGATATTGGGTAGGCGGGCAACAAGCTGTGCCGTCACCCTTTTCTGAATGGCAAACCCTAATCTACTAAAAACGTAACATGAATAACTCGCTGGACCCTGATAAGGAAACGAATAGCCTTCGGTACCAATGAGTCAACGGTATCAAAAGCCAGGGGTACAGAAACATGTTGGTTCTCCTCACGACTTTAGCATGCTTTTCTACCCTGTTTGCCTTTGCTTTCTGCACCACTTGCCTTGCTACCAACCCACTATCCCTCAACCCAACTAGAGGAGATACACCTGTCAGGTCAACACAAGCATGCTTCCCCCGGCCCACCCAAAGATGAGGAGATCTAGTGGACGCAGGGTGGATCTCTCTTCTGCGTGATCCGAGAGGAAGTTTACACGGCCTCCTTCTTGGCTGAGATCCAACCCGTCTTAAAATTTCCTACATGACATCTCGAACCTAATCATGCCGATATTTGTACCCGGGTAACTCCTTTCAATGAACTGTATGTTCTGCGTATTCATCTAGACAGGTCTTACGACAAATCAGACATATTTCATCTTCCTAGTACAAGAGGATCATCAAACGATATTTAAGAATGGCCTTGTATTCAATAGCGGACATGCTTTGGCCCAGACCATCGATCGGGATAACAGTTACGATATCTTGGGCGTGGAGCCTTGCAAGCATTCAATAACTGCCCTCTGGAGGGGACAGACCAAAAACTTCACCCATGCTAAGAGCAAATTTGCCAAAAGTGCATTCGCCAAAGTTTTATGAGGCTTTGGGGGCGGTGTCCTTGTTAGAAAAATCGTCAATATCAAAACTTGGGAGATAGTAATTTAGCTTTTCGTAAATAGATTAGAGTTTTGGATATATGATCCTTTTGTTGTTTATTGAAACTGAAAGGATGAAGACGCACACCAACTGTTTGATGAAATGCATCAACCAACTTTGTAATTAAAAATAAATTTCTATTTATAATTTTTATAAGCAAATAGAGGGAGCTGACATCTTAGTACTCTTGAAAGGCTTGCTCTGGTCATGAAGACGCTAGTATACGTGCACAACATTCACTACAATTTCTTCTATGGCTTGTTGGCTCATAAGTATTCATATACAATAACTAATTTCAACATTTGAATTTGTATCAATTCAACATTTAGTAAAAACATATTGAGTAAAAATCAGAGAAAGACGTAAGTTTGCAGCAGGCGTCGGAGGTGGTTTGGGGAGGACTAAGTGTGTTGTTCGGGTTGGCTTATTGGATTTTGGGTTCGCTGGGTTGGGTTCCTCAAATTTTTAAAGGTAGAAATCTAAACGGATAACTGATCCATTATAGATTCAGTGATTCGGTTTTTAGGTTTATTTTGTCGGTGGTAATTTGTTTTAGGTTCGGTGTGGCTTTCATGTTGTCATGTTATCATATATTAGAATTTAGAACTAACATTACAGTAAAGGAGTATTGTATTTTTTTCAACATATTGTGTCACACCCCGACTTTTCCCTCGTCGGTTGCGACGTTTGGTGCATTTGCCAGCGCAGCGGAAAGTTGCATCTAAGACTCTTATTCCCTGAACGCCAATGCTAACCCTCTAGGATCCCCGATCCCAATACGTCGACTACTCCAACCGTGCCGTTACCAAAGTTTAAACCTGAAAGACATACTTAAAAAGTCAACATATAATGCTGGTGAGTTCACAAGTTTTATAAAAGAGTTGTAATAAGTTTGAAAAGATCATATCCGTTACTACTAGGTTATAAGAACGTTAGCTAGAAGTTAAGTGTTTGTTTACTACTGCGGTTGGGAACCCATTACTATACGTTTATAAGTTGTTGAAGCTTGCCCAGCTGTTTTGGCTATAACCGATGCCTCGGCGAGCCAGTAATAAGAGACAATATGCACCCGCCCGGCCCAGCCGTCGAGTGGGGATTCTGAGGCCCAATAGATCTATCCACATTTCCCCCGTTGTGCATCCCCGCACATTCATGGTTTCCCCCTGGGACTTTCCATAAAAGCCGCATAGTATTTGTAAAGTAACCATAGTATAACATGACCTTTAGTAAGTAAGTATGTAGCATGTTTCCTTCCCCGAAAGTAAAACCAGTAAAAGTAGGGTCGTGACACTCACGCACCCATTTCATTTTTCAAAAACTTGTTCGTTTGGAATTCCTCAGGTTTTCATAAAAGAAGCATGTCTTCCACTCCGAAAACATTTATAAAACAGTAAGAAGTGGGGTCATGAACTCACCTTAATTTCCATGCTAAGCTAGCAAATAAAGTCCAAGCCTCGACCGGCTTCCTCGTGCCCTAATTACCAACAAAGGACACCTTAACAGTCTATCACAAATAAGCCTAACTTATTATCCGGATAATAGATAGCTTATCCAAGTATCTAGACTAGTGGGTATTAACCCGAGTCTTAAGCATTTTAACTCGTCGAACCGATCGTGACTTAAATATGTTTTATGCGACTTAATGCTCAAGTTAATTACTTGTTACTATTCGTGTATAAACCACGTTGGACCAATATTATGAAACGTATAACTTATCCCGAGCCGTAGCTCGTCTTATAATTATATTTTAGGAAAATACTCTTTGATAAAAATATAAGTATAGTTATTTAAAACTGATCCATAGCAAGTGTCGCTTCTTTTCCAAATCCGAACATTTAAGTTATTCAAAACTTTGTTTTACATAAAGCTTTCCCAAGTAAATCAGACGTTTATATACTTTTGAATACGAATAATAAATATAGTTTCGTTGGCGAAAACCTTTTAAAAGCTCGTCATACTTGATGTTTGGCAAAACTATATATATATATATATATATATATATATTTGTTTCATGTTTCAAAATATTGTCCGGAATTTACTTATTATTGTTACAAATATCTTTGTCAAAGCGTCGCGATTTTACATAAATACCTTTATTAAAACACTTGGAAATTCATTCATAAAAGCATACACCACGGTATTAACTTAGTCGCGCTTTGGATTTTTTATAAAATCTCGGCAGAGTCTCCTCTGTTTTTGTGCGAGCCAGACAACACAAGTTGTCTAAAAATTTCCAAAATCAACTTCAAAATACAAGACTGCAATTTGTTTATCCGCAATTCCCAATCAAACGAGACTTATACGTTTCGACGCTTTTATATAAATTGCACTTATTTATATAAATACACAACAATATATATATTATAGTCCAACCAATTTAGTCCGATATCGATATTATAAGTCACGCATTTTAGTCACTATTACCGGTCGTCCGATATAATATGTAGTTAACATTTATTATTATTATTCGGTTCGTTCGCGAGTCAAAACTATGTTATGAATATCAATGTATTTATATATATATATATATATATATATATATATATATATATAATATCCACAACAATAATACAAATACGAATTAAAGTATACAGATTCGTATGCGCGTAACCCAAAGCCACCTCGAACTACGTGTAGACCGAAACCAAAGTTTGACCAGCTTTGACCGTGTGTTGACCGAGGCTTGACCATCCAGATCTGACCCGAACAAGACCCGTACCGAACCCGATATCGTACCGAATATGACCCGAACACCAAAACCACCAAACTTTGACCCGAACTCAGATCTAACCCGTATGCAAACTCGAGGCCAACTGTCGCGCGACTCGAACTCAACACCAAAACTGACCCATTCCTTTACCCGAGCCTAACCCACTGATCCGAGACCAAAACGAACACGAACTTCCACCAAAACCGCGTCAGATCTGACCCGAGACCTAAACCCGCTGATCAGCCGCCACAACCCGAAAC
Organism: Ambrosia trifida; assembly: GCA_028751855.1. Classification (NCBI taxonomy): domain Eukaryota; kingdom Viridiplantae; phylum Streptophyta; class Magnoliopsida; order Asterales; family Asteraceae; genus Ambrosia; species Ambrosia trifida. The sequence goes on from CM054129.1 coordinate 13,587,016, forward strand.
CACCTTCGAACCACCATCTCGTGACACCACCACCAGCCGCGCCTACCACCGGAAACCCCAGATCAGGCACGTTCAAACCACAACCACGAACCCCCAAACCAACCCTGACCAAAACCCAACCAGAATAAGAACCTAAAGCTGACCCGATCTAAACCAGAACTCGAGAACCGAGCATCATCATCAACCCCAAACCTGAGCTACTCGAACTACCAACCTTCAGACCAAGCTAAACTTGAACCGGACCCAACTCACAACCACCGCCGCTACCTTCTGCAACCACCAACATCTCCGGCCAACCACCACCAAGTTCTGACCCCAACCGAACACCACCATACACCACCAACCCATCACCCCTGCCATCCCGGCTCCATTCCACCGCCGCCACCTAACCACTATAACCTGGTTATGACCACAGCCCGACCTGGGCTTTGAAACCTGCGCCGCCACCACCATAAGAGGGGTGGAGGCCGGCCGCCGCTGCACAGAGGGAGGAGGGAGAGAGGCGAAGGAGGGAGGGGTGGTAGGGAGAGAGAGAGAGACCTATGAGAGAGAGGGAGAGAGATGCGATGAGAGAGAGAGTAGAGAGAGAGAGGTTGCAGAGATTGGGGGGGGGGGGGTGCTTGGCTGCGGGAAAAAATGAAGAGGAAGAAGGAGAGTTCTCCTTTTATAGTTAGGGTTAGGGTTTAGTAGGTAGATACCGCGTATCGAACTCGTATTAACACAAAATGCCTCGGTTTCTATTCTAGGCCCGATAACTAATTATAAAAAGTAGTCGGTTTTGTTCGAAATACAAAACCGAGCATAAATATAAATATCTTCGATGTCCGACGAGTGTTTTCAGAGCACGCGTTTAAATCGCGTTAATTAAATCGGTCGCAGTTTCGATTGTAAAAACAGTCAGTAAACTTCGGAAACTTAATGATTAACAATATTTAAAATAAATATATAATTTTTAATAATAAAAATTACGTCAGTATAGATCGGAAGTTGTCGGGTGTCACATATTGAGTTCCTAATGCCTTGATATCATTTTGTTGCAGCAAATACGTGATTTACTTTAGTTCTGTTAGATATAATTCTTGTTTTCCACATTTATCCTAAGTATATGTTACATATTATTATATCCTAAGTTAGAATAGGTATGTTAGTTAATTATCCAACCGGTATGTCGGTTAGTATCAAAGGGGACACACCCCTTCACAAGTATAAATACCCCAACATTGTATTCATTTGATATATGTATTGATTTCTAGTTTTTCACATATTCTCTCTCAATCCTTTTTCCCTCAATTCAGTCCTGCGAACCTTTCATTTGGCATCAGAGCAAGAGTTTATCAATCATTCCATCGTTTACATAAGAACACGAAGAAGAAGACGATCAAGTCCGATCCCCTGTTTCTTGTCTCAAAACAGAGACATACAACTTGATCATCATACGTTGGAACAAACAATCTTAGGCCATATCAGGATCAAGAGAAGATCAATACACATCAGTATAACTGTTTAAAAGAAAGAATCAGAACCGAAGAAGAAGTCTCCAGCGAAATTCAATCTTTCCGGTGAGTCACCAGAATCGAGAAACGAATCGTTTAATCACATCAAAAAGGTTATATCTATCCCCGCCCTATTAGTTTATCATAATAGAATACATTAAAACTTAATCCGAATCAGAAATCAAATTTTTTTCCCCGTACTCTGTTTTCCCGTTCGTTTTTTTTCTCCCGCCAAAAATCGTTTATAAACAAAATCAAGTTTTATAATCTGAAACCTATCTTCGAACATTAAAGATACAGAAACAGAAACGTTTTTACAAAAACTTTTGTCAAAACATCAAATTTGTTGAGGATTAAGAATTTTCTTTTGAAACTAGAACCGGATTTTTTTTTTTTGAAAAATCATTCGTATTCGATTATTGGAACAAGTTAATAGGACTTGTTAGAAGGATCCAATATTACTAGAAGAATAATCGGATCATACAGACTTGAAGAAAAGAATCTGTATTTGTGGGCAGTAAGTTTTACGAACAAGAAGTTGTATTGGTTGACTTTTTGAAAGTCAACATATAAGTAAATAATAATATTATTAGTGAGGGATAATATTATAAGAAGAAGGTGTAATCAGTGAAAGTTTGGGGTTCTGTTCACTGATCCAAAACACATTTTTGAAGTCATAAAATTATTGTTAAAACAAAGTGAGTTTGTTTTATTTAGAAGGGTGTTTTAAAGATTTAGTGTTATTAGAAGAACACTAATCAAAATTGTTGGAGGATTATTAAGTCAAGAAGGATTTGACTTTTAGATATTGAAAGGAACATTTATTGATAATCAAAACTTATAAAACTACATAAGTTTGACAATACCTTTTGGTATTATTGTTCAAGGCCTTACAAAATATCAAAAATTTGTTAAACTATATAGTTTTCTTTGAATATCAATACCGTTATCGACTTTAAGAAGGAGTCGAAAATTTGTTTGACAAAGGTGGTTGAACAAAGTTCCTAAAGAAGCGTGGGTAGTCCATATAGATTTGGACAATAGGGAAGAAAAAGAACAAAAGTCCGCAGAAGACGCCCATTAAACCCACAATGACAACGAAGGAGACGATCACGAAGGAGACTCTCACTTTTAGCCTCCAAACACCGATGTTGACATCTACAAATTACACGATTTGGGCTGTTCGTGTTAAAGCAATATTGAGTGCAAATGGTCTTTGGGAAGTAGTGGAACCCATAGAAGGCACGTCAACGGTAGATGTAAAAAAGGATAGGACAGCGATTGCCTATCTATTCCAGGCAATTCCAGAAGATATGGTGATAAAAGTGGCGTCACATAATACAGCAAGAGAAATTTGGGAAGCATTAAAGACAAGATTTATTGGAATTGACCGAGTCCAGAAAGCAAGACTTCAATCATTACGCACAGAATTTGAGATGATTACGATGAGAGAGACAGAGATCATAGACCAGTTTGCTAGTAGGTTAAGTGCGATTAGTACAAAGTCAAAAACCCTAGGAACAAAAATTGAAGAGTCGATGTTGGTACGAAAATTGCTGGACTCCGTACCAGAAAGGTTCCTACAGATTATTGCATCTATAGAGCAATATTCAGATATAGATTCCATGACGTTAGATGAAGCGCTTGGAAGACTTAAAGCTTATGAGGAACGCCTTAAGTCAAGAGATGAGAAGAAATATGGACCAGCCGGTCAAGAGAAGCTGTTATTTACAAGGCAAGAAAGACGACCTAACAGCAATTACAAGAACTACAATTAGAATCGAGGTAGACAGAACTTTAGGAAGTTCAATAGAAGTCAAAGAAATGAGAGAAAGAACTTTGACAGAAATGGCCATCAAGATCAGAGAAGTGATCGAAATCCCACTAAGAACCGTCATGACAACAGTAGTTACAAGCCCAGAAGAGATGGCAGCAATGTAAGATGTTACAATTGCAATGAATTAGGACATATAGCTCCCAGATGTCCTAAACCTCGAAATAAGCAAGAAGAATCTCACCTAGTAATGGAAGAAGAGGATCCCACATTACTTATGGCAGTTGGTGAAGAAAGAAGTGTAGTTCTCGAAGAAAAGAAGATAATACCAGAACGCTATCACAATGAAGAAAATGTAAATGAAGTATGGTATTTAGACAATGGCGCAAGCAATCATATGATAGGAAGACGCTCCTATTTCACAGAGTTAGACGAAAAGATAGCAGGCAGCGTAAAATTTGGAGATGGATCGTGTGTTAACATCAAAGGTAAAGGCTCAATAGTACTGGAATTTAACAATGGAGAACAAAGACTAGTCACAGAACTATACTACATTCAAACACTCCAAAGCAACATCTTAAGCCTCGGGCAAGTTACAGAATCAGGATGTAAAGTAATTATGGAGAATGAACATCTATAGATCTACGACGCCTACAACAACCTATTGATGAAAGTCCCAAGAGCTAAAAACACACTCTACAAAGTAAAGCTCAGAATAACAAATCCGATTTGTTTACAAGCTACAATAGATACACCTGCATGGCTATGGCATGCACGTGTATTTTGAATCACTAAGACAATTAAGCACAAAAGGAATGGCACGTGGACTGCCAAAGATTCAGCACCCATCTCAAGTATGTGATGCATGTATTACGGGAAAGCAAAGCAGACTTCCGTTTCCCTCTCAAGCAAGCTTTAGAGCCACGAGACCTCTAGAACTCGTACATGCAGACTTATGTGGACCGATTACACCCACATCATTAGCAGGCAACAACTATTTCTTCCTGATAGTTGACGATTATTCAAGATATATGTGGATCTACATGCTTAAATCAAAAGATCGAGTTTATGAAAATTTCAAGAAGTTTCTATGCGAAGCTCAGACAGAGACAAGTCACAAGCTCAAAAGATTAAGAACGGATCGTGGAGGAGAGTTTACTTCTAAAGCTCTTACCGCATAGTGTGAGGATAAAGGAATCCTTAGACAGCTTACAGCACCTTACACGCCACAACAGAATGGTGTAGTAGAAAGAAAGAACCGTTCAGTAATGAGTATGACCAGAAGCATGTTAAAGGCTATGAACGTACCACAGAACTTATGGGCAGAAGCAACAAGACAAGCAATTTACATATAGAATAGGTTACCTACCAAAGCATTAAAGGGAATGACGCCCTACGAAGCAGTAAATGGCAAAGCACCAAATATCAAGGACATTAGAGTATTTGGATGCATAGCATATGTAAAGGTAACAACGCCCTACTTAAAGAAGTTAGAAGACAGAAGCAAGAAAATGGTACATCTAGGAAACGAAAATGGTTCAAAAGCCTATAGATTATATGATCCCGTAGAAGAAAAGATACACATTAGCAGAGATGTCCAATTCATAGAAAACGAACTATGGGATTGGAGCAACTACTTAAAAGAAGGAAGCAATGACGAACCATCTTGGACAAGATTCGAAGTTTATGGAGATCACGAAAGTGAAGCTGTACAAGAACAAAGTAATGAGGACAATGAAGATCAAGAGGATGAAAGTGATAATGATTTTTTTAGCAGTCCAATCACAGCTACACGAACTCCAATAACAGTTCAAGAAACGCCAACAAGTGATCCAGCAGTTGAGACAAGTACTCAAGAGTTAGAAGACTCACCAGGCTCTCAACATAGACCAGTTCGAGCCCTTAGATCACTTAATGACATCTACGCAGCCACACAACCTCCTAGACCAGAAGAATATGAACATCTATATCTAGCATACGATGAAGAACCTGCAAATTACAAAGAAGCAGCAGAGTACCCACAATGGATAGAAGCAATGGAAAGCGAAATAGACTCAATAGAGAAGAACAATACTTGGACACTGACTACACTCCCATCAAGTCAGAAACCAATAGATCTAAAATGGGTATTCAAGGTCAAGAGAGACGCAAGTGGACAGATCACCAAATATAAGGCCAGATTAGTAGCAAAAGGATACGTACAACATGAAGGAATAGACTACAATGAAGTTTTTGCACCAGTTGCAAGAATAGAAACAATCAGGCTACTACTAGCATTGGCAGCACAGAAAGGATGGCAAGTACATGACTTAGATGTAAAATCAGCATTCTTACATGGTGAATTAAAGGAAGATGTCTACGTTTCACAACCAGATGGATTCATAAAGAAAGGAAAAGAAAATCTAGTCTACAAGCTAAAGAAAGCTCTATATGGTTTGAAGCAAGCACCAAGAGCATGGAACATAAGGCTGAATAACATCCTAAAGGAGATTGGATTTGTAAGATGTCCACAAGAGCAAGCAGTATACAAGAGAACTTCAAAGCAGTCAACAATAATTATAGGAGTTTATGTCGATGACATAATAGTGACAGGAAGTTCAATCAAGGACATATCAAGCTTCAAGAAAGAAATGCAAGGGAAGTTTGAAATGAGTGACTTAGGACCACTCACTTACTATCTAGGGATAGAAGTATGTCAAACACAAGGAAAGATACAATTGAAGCAATCAACCTACGCGAAGAAAGTCATTAAAGAAGCCAGATTAGAAGACTTCAATCCAACAAAATATGCAATGGAATCAGGTCTAAAGCTCACTAAAGAAGACGAAAGTGAACCAGTCAACGAAACAGAATATAGAAAGCTAATTGGAAGCTTAAGGTATCTCACACATACCAGACCAGATATCACCTACGCAGTTAGATACATTAGCAGATTTATGGAGAAGCCAAAAACAACTCACATGAAGGCAGTTAAGAACTTGATAAGATACATCAAAGGCACATTGAATTATGGAATTCAATACAGCAGAAGCAAAGAAGCAGAAATCACTGGATACAGCGACAGCAGTTATGGAGACCAAGATGATGGAAAAGGAACAACAGGAACAATATTCTACTATAGAGATTCACCTATCACATGGACAAGTCAGAAACAAAGTACAGTAGCACTATCATCATGCGAATCAGAATTTATGGCAGCTACATCAGCAGCATGTGAAGCAATATGGCTACAAGGAGTACTCAGCGAACTCACGGGTGAACAACCAAAGAAGATAACACTACTAGTAGACAACAAGTCAGCAATACAACTTATGAAGAATCCAATATTTCATGGAAGATCAAAGCACATCAACATAAGGTATCACTTTATCAGAGAATGCATAGAGAACGAGCAGATACAAGTTGATCACATCAGTGGAGAGATGCATAAAGCAGATATACTCACCAAGGCACTACCAAGAATAAAATTTCTCGAGATGCTAAGTCTCATAGGAGTTGAAGACCTTGGGGAAATCAAGAATTAAGGGGGAGAATGTTTGATATAATTCTTGTTTTCCACATTTATCCTAAGTATATGTTACATATTATTATATCCTAAGTTAGAATAGGTATGTTAGTTAATTATCCAACCGGTATGTCGGTTAGTATCAAAGGGGACACACCCCTTCACAAGTATAAATACCCCAACATTGTATTCATTTGATATATGTATTGATTTCTAGTTTTTCACATATTCTCTCTCAATCCTTTTTCCCTCAATTCGATCCTGCGAACCTTTCAAGTTCAACTGTTTGATTAAATTCCATATACAAATTTGTAAGTCAAACATGTTTTGGCCATGTTAGCTTCAATTTGAAGTATTAAATATGTACAGAATTGCGTAAGCTTGATATGGTAAATTCAATATGCTTATGACTTATAAGTCAAAACATGTTTAGGCATGTTAGCACATGAATCGATCCTAAGCATGAACCAACTAGCTTATGTTGGTAATCATGGAATCAGATACGACGAAAGCGGTTTTATATATTTAACAATTTCGCTTATATATACTAATATATATAAGGCTGATTAATATATATAAATAATAAGTTTGATTTATTAATCCAGTTAATAAATATTCTCAATCAGAATCAAGGTTATATACGTATAAACAAATAAATAAGATAAACAACCATAGGGGGTTTAGTAATCAACCTTTGACGACTACACCGGAATTGTAACATTTGGGTTACAACGAATCCTCGCTAGTAGGAAGTTAACAACCGAGCACGAACCAACCAAGAGCAACAACTTGCAAAGGAGGAAGGTGGTGGTGGTGATCAAACGGAGGGAAGGGGGAGGCGGCGGTTTTAGTGTCGGCCGAAATATAGAGAGGGAGAAGGAGGTGTTTATGTTTTATCAATAGTGTGTCTAGGGTTTGCACCTTAGGTCCTTAACCCTCCTTTTATAAAACATATTCTTACCATAAGCCCCATTTCATTATACAATTATAACTCTTAATAATAATCTAATTAATATTAAGTCCCTCGAGTTCAAAACTTTTATTCTTTCACAAATAACAATCCACCTACATGTGAACTCATCTGATTCGTGTACCAATGTGTAACTCTTCGGATCGTACCAAGTTGGGTTACGTTGATATTGACTTTAATTACGATCGGACATACTATATATCCAACAATCTCCCACTTAGACGATTTTAATTAAATGAGTCAACGTGAGCAGAGTTGGACGGCTAGCTGCATCGCACTACACCAACACTGTATGACACTTTACAGTCGGCAACTAATTCATTGAGTTCAAGTAATACTTTACTTCACCAAATACTATAGCACTGATAATTCTACCAATAACTCCATACTGTATAGACATTCGTTGATCATAAGACATGGATCATTCATTCTTATATAGTGATCAGCCATTCTCTATTCTCATCTTTAATTCAAAGTGGTCTACCGAACGACATTTAGTCCGAGCGTGATCAGGCATTTATTCCAATTTGAGTTAACGAGGGCACCATAATGTCTAAACTTCTAATCGTATATAAGTACAGAATTCCATCAACGTCATAAAACTCTCACTAAATCTTCGAATTCTCCCAACGCTACCCGGATTGCTACCCATGTTTCAGGACAGTGTTAGATAACATCAAAGATAGTCCATGATCAATGTAGTTTAATATGTGCTTTAGGAAAAAAAGACAGATTGAACATATCAATATCAAAACATCACATAACACAGATCCATGGAGATCGTTTTGAAGCGAGTTACATCCAATATCATTCCCTAATGATATCTGTTAAATTTGATTCTCAAACCCTTAAGTTTTTCATCTCATGTACACAATTAACTCAATTCACAATAATCTTACATTCAAATTCATTCCCATATAATTTGATTGACTACGAATATTTTAGAATACTCTTATTCAAGGATTTAAACATAAAAATAACGAACACAATTACAAAATATTTAAATTTGCATTTATCCCATAAATCAAATAAATATTCAATGTAACTGTTATAGTTATAAATAAAACACCAATACTAACTACAGATCATGCCCAATGTCTAGCAACTCTAAGCCCTATCTTTACAGTATGCTCCTCATGTTTAGCTTGAGGTAAAGGATTAGTAAATGGGTTAGCCAAATTTAGATATGTATGAACTTTGTTAATTATGATGTCTCCACGCTATATTATCTCTCTAATATAGCAGATTTTTCTGAGTATATGCCTTGAGGTTTGATGTGAGCTTTGTTCCTTTGCAAGAGCAATGGCACCAGGTTGTCACACAGTATTTCGGTCGGATTCTTATGCTAGGCACAATGTCGAGATCAGTAATGAACCATATAGACATCTTGTAAACACATGATTCATCATCGTTCTTGATAAACCAGACTCTTTGATTTTATGATCAAAATGGAGATTCCGAGTGCGAGATGCTTGCTTTAATCCATAGATGGAATTATTTAGCTTGCACACGATATTAGGATTTTTTGGATCGACACAACCTCCAGGTTGAACCATATAGACATCTTCAAGTAAGTGTTCATTAAGGAACGTGGTCTTGACATCCATTTGCTATATCTCATAATTATAATACGCAACAATGACAAGTAGAATTCTAATAGACTTAAGCATGGCTGCTAGCGAGAAAGCTTCCTCATAATCAATTCCTTGATACCGAGTAAAACATTTCGCTACAAGCCTTGCTTTATAGGTTTGCACATTTCCATCCATGTCGGTCTTCTCCTTGAAGATCCATTTGTTTCCTACAGTCCGACATTCGGTAAGAAGATCAACCAAATCCCAGACTTGGTTATCATACATGGATTGCATCTCTGCACTCATGGCTTCTTACCACTTCTTGGATTCTGAATCCAAGACTGCAGCTTTATAAGTAGCATGTTCAGCTTCATCAATCATGAAGATATTGTCATACCTTTCAGGTGCACGATGATCCTTAATACTTATTCGAACACTTAGTATTTCTGTTGTTTCTTGAGTTCTCTCAGGCTCAACTTCAACAAATTGATCAGTTACTTCTGCATCTGTCTGAACAACTGGTTCAGTCACTGGTGTTTCTCAAATTTCTCCAAGATCCACATGATTATCTCCAATCACTCGCGCCAGAAGCTCTTCCTACAAGAAAGTGCCTCTACATTTAGTGAAAATCTTATTTTCAGTGGGGTGGTAGAATAGGTAACCGATCTTTTTTAGCATATCCGATGAAAACCACTTTTCGCCTTTAAGATCTAGTTTATCCAATGATTCTAGAGTGACATAAGCATTACATCCCTAGATCTTAAGATATGATACTTTAGGTTTCTTTCCATGCCATATCTCATAAGGCCTTTTGTCAACCTTCTTTGTTGGAGCTATATTCACAAGGCTTGCGGTAATTTCCAAAGCATAACTCAAAAAGGATGGTGGAAGGGTTGTTCGGCACATCATTGATCGGATCATATCTAATATAGTTTCATCTCTCTGCTTAGACACACCATTACGTCGTGGTGTTCCAGGTGAGGTGAGTTGTGAAGCTATTCCACAATCCTTAAGAGGGTCGATGAACTCATGACTAAGATATTCACAGCCTCGATCTGATCGAATCATCTTAATAGTTATGTTTAGCTAATTCTCTACTTTGTTTTGGTACTCCTTAAACTTTTCAAGAGTTTCATGTTTATGCGTCATAAGATAAACATAACCATATATACCGAAATCATCAATAAATGTAACAAAGTATTTGTATGTAACTGATCATTAGCTCTTTCTCCAACATTTTAAAAAGGTGCTTTTGTTAACTTTCCATGTAAGCATGATTCGCATTTCCCTAACGTATCTGAACCCTTGGAATCTAGGATTCCTGTGGTTTGAGCTGTTTAACATGATTCTCGCTTATGTGACCAAGTCTGCAATGCCACATATACGTCTTACTAAAGTCTAACTTATTACGTTTATAGGAGACGTTGCATAATATGTTATCGTTTTGGATTTCTATATCATAGATTCCATTGTTGGGTTTTGCATCATAGTAAAATACATCATTAAAATAAGTAGAAATAGATTCTCCATTAAAACGATAACTAAAACCTTGTCCATGCAATGCAGAAACCGAAACAGTATTTCTAGTCACACTAGGAATATAATAAACATTGTTCAAAACAAGTTCTAAATCAGAAGGAAGTAAAAGAACTTATTCTCCTATCGCCTTCACTACAACTCTTTATCCATTACCAACATGGACCTCCAAGTCGCCCTGTTTGAGCTTTCAAATCTTTCTTAGCCCTGCAAAACATTACAAATGTGAAAACCATATCCTGTGTCAAACTCCCATGTTTTGCTCTAAAAAGCAAAGATTTCAATAACATATATACATGAGGACTCTCCTCCTAAAGCCCTGGCTTGCTTCAGTTCAGTTAAATACTTATCACAGTTCCTCTTCCAGTGCCCAGTTTTATCACAATGAAAACGCTTGGTATCGTTATGAGGTTTCTTATTGGCAACAGATTTGCCTTTGCCCCGGTTGCCCTTTTTCTTGGTGTTAGGTTACTTAACTTGATCCTCCCTGGTCATCAGCTCTGGTGCAGTCGTGCTAGGTATATTTACCTCAACAATTTTGAGCATCCGATGCGGCTCTGCATGTGTCTTCTCCATCACGTTCATATTGTAGTTCATAATGAACTTATCATATGATTTGGGTAATAAGTTGAGGATAATATCCCAAGCCAACACATCTCTCGAGGGGGATTATAGACGAGCCAAGTGATCAGCATATACCTTCATTTTTAGTACATGAGTGCTAACTGATGTACCCTCTTGCATACAAGTGGTTATGAGTGATCTCATCACATCAAACCTCTCATGACGAGCCTTCTATCGGAACATTTCCACCAGGTGCTGATTCATCTCGTATGCCATCATTTCATCCATGGTCCTTTAAAGTTCAAGGATCATGGATGCCAACATCAAACATGAGACTTTCATAGAGTCACCAAAGTGTTTAGAGTAGTTTCTATAAGCAGTAGAGTTCCGATTGATTGGTTCATCAGGGCTGGCATTTTAAGAACATACAACTTGTTCTCCGCCTTGAGAACAATTTTCAGGTTGCGGTGCCAGTCCATCAAGTTGGCGGGGTTAATTTGTCCTTCTCTAAGATGGACTTGAGAGAGAACTGGGAGGTGGAATTGTTTCCGTTGAAATCTACAAAGTTCAAAATTAATTTATTAGTATTTTATGTTTTAAATATCCTAGTTTAATTTTATGACCCAAAAGAAAAAGTTATTTAGGATGAGACCCCGATTCATCAAGACACAACAAACTGGCTTAGCACTATCCACTGGTATGATTAGGTAGGTAAACACCAGTTTTTAATTATGTCCATTACACAACTTTTCATTTAAGGTTATCGCTTAAAAGCGATGTATGTTTAACCCCAACTATGCCCACTTGATGAACAAGTGATGCTTTGTCCTTCAGCTATTAACTGTAACATTGGCCAAGGTATACAAGGGAATTGCGGTGATTACCTTCTTTCACGATAGACACCTAGATACAGGGTTCAACACTAACATTTTGGATTCGATTTAGAATGAAGTGATAACTCGTCAAGGATGGCATAAAACATCAATTTAAAATTCGGATTTATTTTAATATTTTACCAAAAATATATTGAATAACTCATAGCATGATTTGAGTTACACAACAGTTTATAAAATCCAATTTCATATAATTTGTGATAATTGAAACTCGTTTCAACACTCGACACGCTATAGTTTTAAATACCCTATTTAAACTATGTTGGTCGTTTTATTGCGAATAACCTTGTTTTAAATATCAATAAAACTCTTTTATTATATACGCTTTTCAGTTTTATAAAACTTGTTTTAATAAAACCATTGCGATGATTGTGAAAAAAATATTTATTTTGGTTTATCTAGATTATTTACAATAAATAAAACAACACCACAAAACATAATAATAAAATAAATGAATCGAGCCCCTAATAGGTCACCGGTTTTGTATTAGCCGGAAACGAAACCAAGTAGTCTAAAGGGTTTCAAAAAACTATTTTGATAACTCCCACTTGACCCGAGATCTGTATCTTCATGGAACATGATCGCCTTTTTATCTTCATCTTGATCTTATACTTATAGGATTACAATAATAGATTTGAAAATACAATACAATACAACCAAACTATTCTAATGGTCTATCTATTATACCGGATCCAATATCCATAATAAAAATATAATTGAATAAAATAAAAACCACCACAAACATAACCATGACAAGGTTCAAAAACCTAGGACTCGATTCTCATCACAGACAACCAAAAGCTTTTGATCTTTTGTTAAAATAAATAAATTTTGACAAATAAACAACAAATAAAACATAGATCAAAATTTCAACTTTTACCATCTACACGTGCGCGCAGTCATGGCTCTGATACCACGGTTGGGAATCGTGGTATCATGTACGAAGCATAAGCGGTTTTATATATTTAACAATTTCGATTATATATACTAATATATATAGGGCCGATTAGTATATATAAATAATAAGTTTGATTTATTAATCCATTTAATAAATATTCTCAATAAGGATCAAGGTTATATGCGTATAAACAAATAAATAAGATAATCAACCATAGAGGGTGATCAACCTTTGACGACTACACTGGAATTGTAACACACGGGTTACATCGAATCCTCGCTGGTAGGAAGTTCACAACCGAGCACGAACCAACCAAGAGCAACAACTTGCAACGGAGGAAGGTGGTGGTGGTGGTGGTGGTGATTGAACGGCGGCAACGGGGAGGCGACGGTTTTAGGGCTGGCCGAAACTTAGATTGGGAGGAGGAGGTGTTTATGTTTTATCAAAAGTGTCTCTAGGGTTTGCACCTTAACCCTCCTTTTATAAAACATAATCTTACAGTAAGCCCCCTTTCATTATACAATTATAACTCTTAATAATAATCTAATTAATATTAAGTCCCTCGAGTTCAAAACTTTTATTCTTTCATAAATAATAATCCACCTACACGTGAACATATTTGATTCATGTAACAACGTGTAACTCTTCGGATCGTACCGAGTTGGTTTACGTTGATCTCGACTTTAATTACAAATCGGACGTACTATATATCCAACAGCTTAGTCCATCAACAAAATTATGCACCGAAAGTAATTAGAGCCTTGGCTGGGTCTTGATATTACTTTTAAACAAAATATAATCCGGTATACCTACTATGTTTGATAGAATAAGCCTGGTATAGAGTTTTTAACTAACTGTATTGTGTTGGCTTATTTTAAAATCGGGTGAATCCAAAGTCCAAACCATTTGCCAAATTGAATATTATACGTCGGGTTTGGCTAAGTAGTGTTAATTATCGGGTTTGGTTAATTCAGCTTATCAAGTAGCATCTGGTTGGGTAGTAATAGATGCCATAGGCTAATTTTGGCATGTTAGCATATTTAACTACCTTATTTTTTATTTATTATGAAGTTCTTGATGGTGTTTGAACTGTTTTATAGCAGGCGAATGAAGTAATCTACATAAACTAGTTAGTTGTAGTAAACTGTAAAAGAATATTGAGGTGATTGGATATTTGGATTTGATCCTTTTTTAAGCATACTGAAGTTGGCAATGACTATATCATAAATTACTAGAGAATCAATTTCCATAAATTCATAACAGCATGTATTTCTGTGTATTATATCAGCTTAGTTTCCTTCAACTTATGCATGATTATGTCTGCTAAATGTTAGTTTTAATAGACAAAATATATATATATATATATATATATATATATATATATATATATATATATATATATATATATATATATATATAAACACAACACTGGATTCTAACTTTTCATGGGGACCCCTAAATGGTTGAGCCGGCACTATGGATTGCCATGAAAGTTAGTTTTGTAGGATCACATGATCGTTTGGGGTGTGTTGATTGAGATAGAATTCTTAAGAGTGAAAAGAAACAATACATAATAAATGAATACAAGTGTTGGGGTATTTATACATGTGAAGGGGTATGTCCCCTTGATGGCAACCGACATGATGGTTGGATAATTAAACTACACACCTATTCTAACTTAGGATAAAGTATATTATGTAACATATGTATAATACTTAGGATATATATTGGAAATCAGGGAATTATGTCTAACATTCTCCCCCTTAATTTTTGATTTCCCCAAGGTCTTCAACTCCTTTGAGACTTCGCATCTCTATGAACTTTATCCTTGGTAATGCCTTGGTGAGGATGTCGGCTTTCTGCATCTCTCCACTGATATGATCAACTTGTATCTGCTCGTTCTCTATGCATTCTCTGATGAAATGATACCTTGTGTTGATATGTTTGGATCTTCCATGAAACACAGGATTCTTCATGAGTTGTATCGCTGACTTGTTATCTACTCGTAGAGTTATCTTCTTTGGTCTTTCACCTGTGAGTTCGCTTAGTACTCCTTGTAGCCATATTGCTTGACATGCTGCTGATGTTGCTGCCATAAACTCTGATTCACATGATGATACAGCTACTGTGTTTTTCTTCTGACTTGTCCATGTGATAGGTGAATCTTTGTTGTAGAATATTGTTCCTGTGGTTCCTTTTCCATCTTCTTGGTCTCCGTAACTGTTGTCGCTGTAACCAATGATTTCTGCTTCTTTTCCCCTGCTGTATTGAATTCCATAATTCAATGTGCCTTTAATATATCTTATCAAATGTTTAACTACCTTCACGTGAGTCGTCTTTGGCTTTTCCATGAATCTGCTCACGTATCCAACTGCGTAGGTGATATCTGGTCTGGTATGTGTAAGGTACCTTAAGCTTCCGATTAGCTTTCTATATTCTGTCTCATTGACTGGTTCACTCTCATCTTCTTTAATGAGTTTCAGACCTGGTTCAATTGCTGTCTTTGTTGGATTGCAGTCTTCTAGTCTAGCTTCCTTAATAACTTTCTTTGCGTAGGCTGGTTGCTTCAATTGTATCCTTCCTTGTGCTTGGCATACTTCTATCCCTAGATAGTATGTGAGTGGTCCTAAATCACTCATCTCAAACTTGCCTTGCATTTCCTTCTTGAAGCTTGATATGTCCTTCATTGAACTTCCTGTCACTATTATGTCATCGACATAAACTCCTATAATGATTGTTGATTGTCTTGAAGTTCTCTTGTAAACTGCTTGTTCTTACGGACATCTTATAAATCCTATCTCCTTTAGGATGTTATTCAGCCTTAAATTCCATGCTCTTGGTGCTTGCTTCAAACCATATAGAGCCTTCTTTAGCTTGTAGACTAGGTTCTCTTTTCCTTTCTTTATGAATCCATCTGGTTGTGATACGTAGACATCTTCCTTTAATTCACAATGTAGGAATGCTGATTTTACATCCAAATGATGTACTTCCCATCCTTTCTGTGCTGCCATTGCTAGTAGTAGCCTGATTGTTTCCATTCTTGCAACGGGTGCAAATACTTCATTGTAGTCTATACCTTCTTGTTGTACATACCCTTTTGCTACTAATCTGGCCTTATGCTTGGTGATCTGTCCACTTGCGTCTCTCTTGATCTTAAATACCCATTTTATACCTATTGGTTTCTGACTTGAGGGGAGCGTAGTCAGTGTCCAAGTGTTATTCTTCTCTATAGAGTCTATCTCGCTTTCCATTGCTTCTATCCATTGTGGGTAATCTGCTGCTTCTTTGTAACTTGCAGGTTCTTCATCATATGCTAAATATAGATGTTCATGATATTCTGATCAAGAGGTTCTGTGGCTGCATAGATGTCATTAAGTGATCTAAGGGCTCCAACTGGTCTATGTTGGGAGCCTGGTGAGTCTTCTAACTCTTGAGTACTTGTCTCAACTACTGGATCACTTGTCGGTGTCTCTTGAACCATTATTAGAGTTCATGTAGCTGTGATTGGACTGCTGAAGAATTCATTGTCACTCTCTTGATCTTCACTGTTCTCATTATTCTCTTCTTGTACAGCTTCATTTTCTGAATCTCCATGTATCTCAAATCTTGTCCAAGATGGTTCGTCTTCACTTCCTTCTTTCAAGTAGTTGTCCCAATCCCATGGTTCATTTTCTATGAATTGGACATCTCTACTGATATGTATCTTCTCTTCTATGGGATCATATAATCTATAGGCTTTTGAACCATTTTTGTTTCCTAGATGTACCATTTTCTTGCTTCTATCTTCTAACTTCTTCAAATAGGGCGTCGTTACTTTTGCATATGTTGTGCATCCAAATACTCTAATGTTCTTGATAATGGGTGCTTTCCCATTTACTGCTTCGTAGGGTGTCATTCCCTATAGTGCTTTTGTAGGTAACCGATTTTGTATATAAATCGCTTGTCTTGTTGCTTCTGCCCATAAGTTCTGTGGTATGTTCATAGCCTTTTACACGCTTCTTGTCATACTCGTTACTGAACGGTTTTTCCTTTCTACTACACCATTTTGTTGAGGTGTGTAAGGTGCTGTAAGCTGTCTGAGGATTCCTCTATCCTCACAATACGTGGTAAGTGCTTTAGAAGTAAATTCTCCTCCATGACCCGTTCTTAATTTCTTGAGCTTGTGACTTGTCTCTGTCTGAGCTTCACTTAGAAATTTCTTGAAATTTTCATAAACTTGATCTTTTGACTTAAGCATGTAGATCCACATATATCTTGAATAATCGTCAACTATCAGGAAGAAATAGTTGTTGCCTGTTAATGATGTGGGTGTAATCGGTCCACATAAATCTGCATGTACGAGTTCTAGAGGTCTCGTAGCTCTAAAACTTGCTTGAGAGGGAAACGGAAGCCTGCTTTGTTTTCCCGTAATACATGCATCACATACTTGAGATGGGTGCCTAATATTTGGTATTCCATGTGCCATTCCTTTAACACTTAATTGTCGTAGTGAATCGAAATTTGCGTGTCCCATACGTGCATGCCATAACCATGCAAGTAAATCTATTCTGGCTTGTAAACAAATTGGACTTGTTATTCTAAGCCTTACTTTGTAGAGTCTATTCTTAGCTCTTGGGACTTTCATCAATAGGTTGCTGTAGGCGTCATAAATCCATAGATTTTCGTTCTCCATAATCACTTTACATCCATTTTCTGTAACTTGCCCGAGGCTTAGGATGTTGCTTTGGAGTGTTGGAATGTAGTAGACTTCTGTAACTAGTATTTGTTCTCCATTGTTGCATTCCAATAATATTAAGCCTTTACCTTTGTGTTGACACATGATCCATCTCCAAACTTTACACTTCCGGCTATCTTTTCATCTAACTCTGTGAAATAGGAGCGTCTTCCTGTCATATGATTGCTTGCTCCATTGTCTAAATACCATATCTCATTTCCATTATCTTCACTGTGATAACGTTCTGGTATGACTTTCTTCTCTTCTAGAACTACATTTCTTTCTTCACCAATTGCCATAAGTAATGTGGGATCCTCTTCTTCCATTACTAGGTGAGATTCTTCTTGCTTAGTTCGAGGTTTAGGACATCTGGGAGCTATATGTCCTAATTCATTGCAATTGTAACATCTTACACTGCTGCCATCTCTCTTGGGCTTGTAACTAATGTCGCCATGACGATTCTTAGTGGGATTTCGATCACTTCTCTCATCTTGATGGCCATTTCTGTCAAAGTTCTTCCTCTCATTTCTTTGACTTCTATTGAACTTCCTAAAGTTCTGTCTACCTCGATTCTGATTGTAGTTCCTGTTGTTGCTGTAAGGCCTTCTATCTTGCCTTGTAAATAACAGCTTCTCTTGACCGGCTGGTCCATATTTCTTCTCATCTCTTGACTTAAGGTGTTCCTCGTAAGCTTTAAGTCTACCAAGCGCTTCATCTAATGTCATGGTATCTATATCTGAATATTGCTCTATGGATGCAATAATCTGTAGGAACCTCTCTGGTACGGAGTCCAGCAATTTTTGTACCAACATCGACTCTTCAATTTTCGTTCCTAGGGTTTTTGACTTTGTACTAATCGCACTTAACCTACCAGCAAACTGGTCTATGGTTTCTGTCTCTCTCATTGATATCATCTCAAATTCTGTGCGTAATGATTGAAGTCTTGCTTTCTGGACTCGGTCAATTCCAATAAATCTTGTCTTTAATGCTTCCCAGATTTCTCTTGCTATAGGATGTGATGCCACCTGCATCACCATATCCTCTGGAATTGCCTGAAAGAGATAGGCAATCGTTGTCCTATCCTTCTTTACATCTACCGTCGACGTGCCTTTTGTGGCTTCCACTACTTCCCAAAGACCATTTGCACTCAATATTGCTTTAACACGAACAGCCCAAATCGTGTAATTTGTAGATGTCAACATCGGTGTCTGGAGGCTAAAAGTGAGAGTCTCCTTCGTGACTGTCTCCTTTGTTGTCATTGTGGGTTTAACTGGCGTCTTCTGCGGACTTTTGTTCTTCTTCTTCCCTATTGTCCAAATCTAGTATGGACTAACCCCATGCTTCAATGGAACTCTTGCTTGACTACCCTTTGTCAAACTCTACTATGATATCTTGAAAATACTATTTGCTTAACAAAGTTTTGATATTTGTAGGCGCCTTTAACAAAGTACCAAGATCTTCGTTATAATATTCTCGTATACCACTAGTGTTCCTTCTAACCAAATTCTAAAAGTCAATCCTTTTGACTTGATAATCCTCCAACGATGATTGAATACTGTCTTCCAACAACACCCTTTCTCAATCCTAAACACCTTTCTAAAAACAAACCACTTTGTTTTTCTAATTTGCTTCAATCTTTTCTTTTTCTTTTCTATTTTTTTGTTCAATCAGTGATAAAACCCAACAAACAAACACTGATATAATCTTCTAACACAACACCCTTTATAATATAATATTTTTCCAATATGTTTGACTTTCAGAAAGTCAAACTTCTTCTTGTTCCTTTCGAAACTCACTGCCCAGAGACGTTTTTTTTCGTTTTTTTTCTCGGTTTGATCCTCCTTGATCAAAGATGATGGAACTTAACACGCTTATGTTCCCCAAACACTGGTTTGGTTCGGATCCAAACACGATCGAATACGAAAACGATTTCAAAAAAATTCCGGTTCCTTCCGCTTGAACCAGAGATTTCTTAATCCTTCTGTTTGATGCTTTTCATTATAAAATCAGTCTGTTTTGTATGTATGTTTGTTCGAAAATACTACTTGAATGATGATAAAATTGTTTTGATGAAAAAATTTTTGGCGGGAAATTATATCCGAACAAACAAAACAGAGTAACTCTTTGGTTTTGATTTTTCTGGTTTGGATTAAGATATGTGTATTCGATAATGATTAAAAACTAAGGGCAGGGATAATTATAACCGTTTAAACGTGATTAGTCATCTCCTTTTGCGAATTCCGGTATCTCGCTGGTTTTTTCTGTTTTGGTCGGAATCTTCTTTCCGGTTCCTTTTCTTTCTTGAACGGTTATAACACTTGATGTATCACTACTAGAAAAATACCCCTATCTTGACACACATTTTATGACACGCACTGATTTATGACACTAAAACACGTGTGTCATAAAAAAATTGTCATGTTTTAAAAAAACTAGTTAATTAATGACACATTTTTTTGTGTGTCAAGAAATGCAATGTCAAGAAATAAAAGATATGACACTATCCAATTTTGTGTGTCATCCTTTGTGTCCTATTATATTATAATTATATTTATATACTTCTAATTACCAACTACTTTGTGCAGTACTAGGTTGTAGGTTATGCATTAGGGGTGTTTTTTGCTTTGGGTTGTTATACCATGTGCATAAAGAGTTGTACGTATTCTACATCTCACAGACACCCATCATCTCTTTATTCTTCTTTTCTTTCTTAGTAGACACAACACACTTTTCAAACTCTCTCTCTCTCTCTCTCTCTCTTCACCTGGATGTTAGGGTTCCGGCATTGGAAGACAGCGACGATGTTACCGGTTCCACCACAGATCTCCTTCTAACTATGTACGTTGTGTTTTGTTAAACTATTATAGCGTGTTTCGTTTTATTTTCTCTCTCCGAGGGTTTCTCTTTATCCTCTATCAAATAAACCTTCAAATAAAGGGTTTCTTACCCTGTAATTGAAGATCAATCCGTTTATTATCACCTATCATGGCTGCTGTTGTTCCTGCTGTAGATCGTATCCTTTTTGTACGCTGATCTGTTGTTTTGTTCGTGTTTTTATTGGATCTGAGTGTTTGGTGATTTGTTCGTGTGTCTGTTGTGTGTTTGATGCAATTGAAGTTATTATTTGTGGTTATTATATTTAGTTAAAATAAGTGGATGAGTATTAACATTAAGGATGGATAAGCTAGCAATTCCACAGTGGATGAGTATGACCATTGACCATTAGTATCTGAAGTTTAAAAGATGAATAAATGTCGAGATGTGAAATGAGAGGATAGTTTTGTGTGTTAAAAGATGAATTAATGGATGTGCATGTGTTTTTTTTTTTTTTGGTTATATGTATCATAAAAAGAGAGATAATAGGCACAATCGAATGACATACTATGTACCGTTTGTTTAATTAATGTTGGATTCAATCAAAGCATAAATCACATGCCTTTGATTCTCAGTTGTCGCATTGTTTAAATACAATTATTGTTCAATTAAGTGGATTACAAATGTTTGACACTTTATATGCATAACCTATATTAGTTTTTGATTTTTATCTTTGGTTAAGCTTAGGTGGGGAATAGCTTTTACGATTTGGATAATCAATTAGAGTGTTCGTTGTTGTAGCGCGTGGATGACAGCGAGGAGTTTTCCTACCGTCGCCTGATTGAAGTTTAGTATTCTATATTTCTGTTTTATTGATTTAGAGGTTTTGGAAGAATAGGGTTAACAACTGATTTTATGTAGTTTAGTTTGATGTTCCTGTAGTTTAGGACATGGTTACTCTGTGTTATGTGGGGTTGGTTAGACGAATTTTTGCTATTGTGGTGGTGGTTTTTGGTTGTTTAAAGAATTGTGAATTTCATAATTTCTGAAGCTAAGCGATCGAAAGGCATGGCTTTAGATAAGATGGCGCATTTAACCTGTTTGTGAAGTTCTATGGCTTACGATTGAATGCCTATGCATTTGTTCAACTGAATGTGACACCAATTTTATATTCTTGAAGTTCAGGTACTCCTCAATCTTTAACTCTTTGTGAGAGGCTGATAGCAATGTAGTAGAAATTGTAAACATTAGTGTTTGGCTTTGATGTTAGTATAAACATCTATGTCAATGAATATTGATATTTGAACTTTGCTGACTATACTCCGAATAAAGTCTTAATTTTGTCTTCCACTATTTCTTTGCTGATAACTTTGTTTGCTAATTACCACTTATTGTTAACTTTGTTTCAGAATGTGTACTGGGGAGTGCGCTTTTGGACATGTAAGCGAAATGTGGTAAGAGTGGTGGATGCACATAAGTGTTTTGATTGCATGCCTGAGCAGAATTTTGTTTCATTTCAGATATGAAAAGAGTAATGTACAGACCTTTAGAGCCATGGATCTTGATCGATACCGAGCAATTTTGTGGGTTCTTCTTACACCATGTCAACCGTATACCCAACAAGGTAATATACTTATATTTAGTTTAGTTAATTATATCCATTGAGCAAGAACAACTAAAAATGTTTTTTACTGCAAATCAGTGGGAAGAGCTTGAGAGGCAGACAACGATCTTCAATACTAGAATGATTTGGTCGAGCACGCCACAACACGCGCGGGTATAAACCTAGTTATTTGTTATTGTTTGTTGATATAATGTGCAGGCTTTTACATATTTCTTGCAAATGTAGGTACAATGATAAACAAAGTGCAAAGTTGCAAAATTAGCCTGCCTTTGCGAGTCCATTAAACCAAACATGCAGAGTCAAACGAGCCTAGGCCATTGAAGAAGAGGGTCATGGTGGAAAGAGGCAGAAACAGGTTTAGAACACAACTATATGTATGTTTATACAAATTAAGTGATTTTGATGATTATGTTAGTAATAATTCTTGTCTTGAAATTAAAACCATCACGAACATTAACCTTTATCTTATTAATTTAATTGTTGTCTCAGGTAGGGGAGGAGTAGATGCTAACACGCATGCGGATATTAATGCCATTCGTGAAGAGTGGTCTAGTTATGCCGCAACCTTCATTTTCAAGTTATCCGTACGTTTAGTCTAGACTAATGTAATGTATTGACACAATATTTTTGTAACTAGTGGTAGGATTCGACAAATGCTAATTGTAATTTTTTTGTGGTATATATAATATATGCAATTTTATTTTGAAATTTATTGATTTTGTTATTATAAATATAAATATAAATCCAGATTTATTAGTTATTTTGCAGAATTTTTTTTAGGTAAAAAAAAACATGACACGCAAAATTAGTGTCATAAACGTGTGTCGTAAATGCATGTCATGAAAGAGTGTCATTAAAGAGTGTGTCATAAATGCGTGTCAAAAAAGCGTGTCGTAAAGGAGTGTCATAAACGCGTGTCATTAAAAGATGACACGCGCCTGCATGTCATAAACCTTTCTTGACATGTTCTTCCTTGACACTTTTCTGTGTGTCATAAACACCCTTTTATGACGCGCAATGCGCGTCAAGAAAGGGGTATTTTTCTAGTAGTGTATTGATCTTCTTCGAATCCTGGATGGCTTTAAATAATCTGTTCCAACATTTAACACTTGATGTTATCCGACCCTGTTTCTGGAATGAAAGCAGAGGATGAAGATGATCGTTGTCTTCTTCGATGTTCTTTATAAACGATGGGACGATTGATTAACAGATGCTCTGATGCCAAATGTAAGATCACAGGATCTTTTGGGGTGTGTTGATTGAGAGAGAATTCTTAAGAGTGAAAAGAAACAATACATAATAAATGAATACAAGTGTTGGGGTATTTATACATGTGAAGGGGTGTGTCCCCTTGATGGCAACCGACATGATGGTTGGATAATTAAACTACACACCTATTCTAACTTAGGATAAAGTATATTATGTAACATATTTATAATACTTAGGATATATATTGGAAATCAGGGAATTATGTCTAACAAGTTTTTGTACCACTGTCACAACTCACCACTGAATTACATACTTGAATTGCATCCTTTTGAAATTGATTCTTAATATAGAAAATTGACTTTACTATTACTATTGTTGTTGTTGTTGTTTTGTTAGATAGCTGATGGACATCTTCCAAAAGTAACTACCTAAGTTTATGATTTTTTATTTTTTCATGTCTCTATTGTTTACACAATGTTGTTTTCTTTTTTTACATGTTCTTTCTATGCAAAGCACCACCAATGGCATATGTTACTATCCACAATCTGCAGGTCTTGTATACCATAATTGAGAAGCAGCAGGTCATCTCCTATTTTTTTTAATCTAATATTTTAATAGCCATATGTATGTATTAAATACTAGTTAATGAAATATCATCTTCAAGAAGACATAATGATAATAGTAATTTTAACTTGTTACTTTTTAACTATTTCATAATATTAAATGGATGTGCTACTGTTGTAAACTTGATACGAATTGATTAGCCAAAACTTTCCATTTTACAGGGCAAGAAAGACGTTAGGACAATGGATCTTTAAATATTTGTTTACATATTGCAGTTAAGGTAATAAGTTGGACAATGGATCTTTAAGTTTTTGTTTACATTGCAGTTAAGGTAATATGGTGCACACACCACACCTGTCTCTCTCATCTCACCTACACACGCGTTTACAAAAGAAGGCAATGGTTAGAGAGAGAAAGAGGTGGCAAGAACAGAATAGGGGAAGAGAAAGAAGGAGCTGATAAAGAGAGAAAGAGCTAGAGAGAGAGGAGCTCAAGAAGTAGGGAAGCATAGGAGAGGGAGAGACTGAGGAGGAGTCACCGGTCGTTAACCACCACTCAAAGACAGAGAAGGGTGGAGACGGCAGAGACAATGGCGACAACACCTTATCATAGGACAACATGGTAAAAACCCAAACCACCCCTTTCTCTTCACTATTAATCTATGAACTGTGATGATGGTGATGATGATATCAACTGTGATGGTTGTTTGGTGAGGTTTACAGGGGCCACAGTGATGACAAGGGTGGTTGATGACAAAGGGTAATGGTTGTGGACGCTGTGGTAGTAGACAGTGGTGGTTATGGTGGCTAAGCGACTGTTGTAGTAGTTGTACGCAGTGGACACTGGCCGTGGGTTTTTGGTGCCCGGTTGTTGGGTTATAATCGGGTGAAGACCAAGAGCCAAGTCAAAGGATGGGTCAACAGAAGCCAATTGGGGTCAACAGGAGCTGGTCAACAGAAGTCAACCTTTGGGTCAACTTAGTCAACCGGGTAAAGTTTGACTAACACAAACCAAGGTTGGGTGCGAGGTATAACCGAACCTATAAATATTAATTATGAACATTAATATAATACGTATTGTGTGTGGGACTTGACGAGCTCATAACGGACTAAGACCGAACCATGATTAAATCGGACATTAGTTTGCGACCTTGAATATGATACTGGGAATTGGATATCATGACATAAAACTCAGAAATATGGATTAGATACGAACCATTAACAAGGGAAGCCTTAGACTCGACACTTGAGACTTGACACACGAACATGGATATTGAACACTTAGAGCCTCATAAACATATGTTACTATTACCTCGGACACTTGGACATAGATTTAGGATATAAGGTTAGGAATTGGCACCTACCCCTTAGCCGTTAACCCAAAGCACTGGATTGAATGGTAAACCCAGACAATTGAGACATAAGGTTTGAACATGATTATAAGCACTAAATACCAAGCATAAATGGATAGATATTGGAATGAATGTTACCTCGACATCTTGAGCATTAATTTCCAAGACTTGAACTCGACACCTGGATATGGAATTAGAACACTAGGATGAATTAGAATTACATAATACTTGCCCCATAACTTAAGATATCAAAACATGACTAAGATATGAAGATCACTTGGTAAAGTAAGCGTTTAATACATCATGGGTGATCAAGAAACTGAAAGTGTAACAACTTTGATGATTTCTATTGAGATATTAGATGGTTTATATACAAGAAATATTACTTGTAATTAGGAGAGAAATCCTCATATGACTTAAATGAAAATTATATACATAAAGGTCCTTGAATGTGTTGACTAGAATGAGAGCTTGGAGGCATATGTCTTGGGATACCTTGAATGTGTTGACTAGAATGAGGGATTGGAGGCATATGTCTTGGGATGCCTAATACCCCCCGTCAATTCGAGTCAGGGGTGGTTGAAGACGAAGCATTGTCTGGAATTTTTCAAATAATGTCTTGGGGAGACTTTTTGTGAAGATGTCGGCTACTTGTTGATCTGTTGATATGAACTTTGTGTGGAGCCGACATGCAACAACTAACTCTCGAATGAAGTGATAGTCAAGATCAATGTGTTTTGCTCTCTTGTGTGATATCGGATTTTGACTTAGAAAAAGAGCACTTTTGTTGTCACACAATAGAGTTGGCGGTCCCGGTGGCAAGGCATGTAGTTCACGTAGTAGATGAGTTATCCAAATAAGTTCCGAAGCGGTATTCGCCATGGCCCTATATTCCGATTCACAACTTGAACGAGCTACGGCGGGTTGCTTCTTTGCGCTCCAAGATACCAAATTCCCTCCCAAATAAATGCAATAACCATATGTTGATCTGCGTGTGTCAATGCAACGAGCCCAATCTGCATCAGAAAAACCTAATAAAACAGTGTTAGGTGGCCTATCAAACGTTAATCCATGAGATAAAGTTCCCTTGACATAACGAAGAATGCGTTTGACAAGTTGAAAATGAGTAGTGGTAGGATTATGAAGATATTGACTAGCTTGATTGACAGCGAAGGAAAGATCTGGACGGGTTATAGTTAAGTATTGGAGGGCACCAACAAGAGAGCGATAAAGGGTTGGATCATGAAAAGGTTCACCGGTAGAGTTGAAGATGTCTTTGGGTGTGAGCGGTGTGGCAACTAGTCTGGAGTCAAGAAGGCCGGCTTGAGAAAGTATGTCATAGGCATACTTAGATTGATTGAGAAAGAGATCGGTTTTTGTGTGGGTGACTTCTAAACCAAGAAAGAAACTTAGGGAACCAAGATCTTTAATTTTGAATTCCTTGTGTAGTTGACGAGTAAAGTTGTTTATAAAGTTTTCATTGTTACCCGTGATGATTATGTCATCTACATAGACAAGGATGTAAATTAAAGTACCATTATTGTTGAAAATGAATAATGATGGATCGGCTCGACTACATGTGAAACCAAGAGTGATTAAAAATGAACTTAATCGTTGAAACCAAGCTCGTGGAACTTGTTTAAGGCCATAAATGGCACTATTTAGTTTACAAACATGAGTCGGATGGTTTTGATCTTGGAAGCCTGGTGGTTGTTCCATGAACACCGTTTCTGTAAGTTTGCCATTTAGATAAGCATTGTTGATGTCGAGTTGTCGTAAGTTCCAATGATGAATGGTGGCAAGACTTAGGACAACTCGAATTGCGGAAGATTTGACAACGGGGCTAAAAGTATGAGAACAATCTAGACCCGGAATTTGATTGAAACCTTACGCCACAAGTCGAGCTTTGTAGCAATCAATAGAACCATCGGACTTGTATTTTATCCAATAGATCCATTTAGAGCCGATGATATTAGTGGAAGCGGGATGAGGAACAAGGTTCCATGTGTTGTTGGAATGTAAGGCTTGGAGTTCCTCATTCATTGCACGAACCCATTTGGCATCTTTCAAAGCGGTTTTTATTCCTTTGGGTACGTGGGATGATAAAAGGGAATGATGAAGAGGGTGAGTGGAAAATTGAGATAAGTTAGCAATGTGTTTTGTTTGAAAATACCATTTTTGGAGCGAGTGGTCATGGGATGATTCTTGGTATTTGGAATCGATGAGTTTGGTGGGCTTTGAGTTTGAGTTGAAGAAGAGGAAGGTTGGGCCGAGTCTGTGGAGTGGTTAGGTGGACTGTTGGGCCGAAGGGGGTGTTTGGTCAGTAGGGAGTGAAGGAGTTTCATTTGTAGAGGATTGGGCCGATGGTGGGCTTGGATTTGAGTGGTCGGTTGATGTGTTTGGTGAGGTTCGGGTGAGTGACTGTGAGGTGAGGAGTCAGTGTGATGGGGTTGGGTAAAAGGGCATTGAGAGCATGTTGGTGTTGGTTCGGTGGGAGATGGAGTAGGGTTAGGATGGTTATGGGATGTTGGGGTAGGTAAAAAATTTTCAAAATTTGTGAAAGGAAGATTTGTAGTGTCGGATTTTGTGGAGGAGGTGAGAAAGGGAAACACATGTTCGTCAAGTTTGGCATGTCGAGTCGTATAGATTCGTCCCGTTGAAAGATCGAGACATCTAAAACCTTTATATCTTGGACTATAACCAATAAAAATACAAGGAGCACTTCGTGGTAATAATTTGTTTTTGGTATAGTCACGAAGATATGGATATATGAGACACCCAAAAATGCGAAGGTTGGAGTATGATGGAGGTTGTATAAAAATAAGTTCAAATGGTGTCTTGTTTTCAAGAAGCTTTGTTGGAATGCGATTTATGATGTAAGTCGCGGAAGTGAAAGCATCAAGCCATAATTTTGGTGGTGCATGTGCAGTAAACATCATTGCTAAACCGGTTTCTGTGATGTGACGATGTTTACATTCGGCCCGACCATTTTGTTCCGGTGTATAAGGACAAGATAAGCGATGATGTATGCCATGTTTTTGAAAACAAGTTTGAACTTGATTATTTGTAAACTCGGTTCCACCATCACTTTCAAAAACTTTGACACTTGTTGAAAATTGATTTTGTACAAAGTTTAGAAAAATGGTGAGAACATTGTGGAAATCGGATTTTGCCTTTAGAGGATAAAACCATGTGAATCGAGAATAGTCATCCACAAATATCACATAATATAAATATCCATCTGTTGAGGCAATTGGCGCGGGTCCCCAAATGTCACAATGAATTAAGTCTAAAACTTGTTGAGCACGTTTGTTGTTTTCAATAAATGGTAGATGTTTTGCTTTAGATAACTCACAAGAATTGCATAAACCTGGTTTCGGTAATAAAGTGTAACAAAAACATGACCAAGTTTATTCAAAGTAGATATAGTTTCAAAGGAAACATGTCCTAAGCGACTATGCCATTTATTGAATGAAGCACGAAGTTGAGAACCGGAAAGTGCGGCAACAAGAGACTTGTGACTTTGGGTGAGGACATAGAAGCCATTTTCGCAAATGCCTCTAGCAAGAACTTCTCCCGTTTTTCGGTCTTGAATACGAAAAAAATTGTTAGAAAATAAAACATCAATGGGAGAATCATTTGTGAGTCTACTAATGAATAGTAGATTTTTTGTAAGGTTGGGAACAACAAGAACATTTTGTAAAGGTATAGAATTATTTAAAGACGTGTTCCCAATGGGAGTAACGGGTAATGATTGCCCATTACCAAAGGTAACAGACATGTTACCCTTGTGAGGTTTAGAAACCTTTAGATCAAGGATATTATTTAGCATATGTGTTGTTACACCTTAATCAGCCGTCCAATCCGGATTTTCGGAATCAAGATTGCATTGCACATTAAAAGCTTGAGCTAGATTTGCATCTAGAGTGGGAGCTTTTTGCGCATAAGAGGCTAGAATGGGACAAGTACTAGCGTAGTGGCCTTCTTTGCGACAAAGTTGACAAGTAGGAGGACGTTTGTTGTAGGAATTACCATGACCCCTTGAGGAGTTCGAACGACCTCGTCCACGCAAAGACGAAGAGGGCCGATTTTGTTTGGAGTAAAAGGCGGCTTCAGTGGGTGTTGTCCCATGAAGTTTTTTGACAAATAGTTCTTGATTTTCCGCATTCGCGAGGAGATCATGAAAGGGGGGCTCGGGATGTATGGTGCATAGGGAAGTGGAGAAATTTTCAAAAGAAGCGCCTAATCCACAAAGATACCAGTGGCGCTTATCTTCATCACTGATTTGGTGACCAATTTGGGCAAGTTGGTTGGATATGAGTTTGAATTTTCGACCAAATTCGGCAACTGATCCGTTTCCTTTTTGGAGATTTCGAAGAGAATCCTTAAGATTGTGAATACGCTCAATTGAGCAATGGCTATAAGCATTTGCTAAGGCTTTCCAAACCGATAAGGCGGTGGTATGGCCTATGGTTTCAGCCATGGCCTCCTCAGTTAGAGTAGAGTTTATGAGGAGGCGCACTTTTTGATCGGCCGCTTTCCATTCGGTGAAGGCTGGATTTGGGATGGTTTGGTTGTTTGAGATGATGGTTTCGGATGGACAGATTTTCGAACCATCAACATGGCCGAGTAGGTTTAGGTACGATAGAACCGGAGTGATTTGCTTTTCCCAAGGAAAGTAATTGGTTGAATTGAGTTTGATGTTAATAAGATGGCTAAGGGAGTGGAGAGGGATTGTGGATAATTCGGTTAGGGAAGACATGGAGAGGTGTTACGAGAACAGTAAGGTGGGCGGGTGGGCAAGAATCGAAGAAGAAAAAAGGAGCAAGAAGTGCAAGGGAACTTTAGGATTCAATGGATCAAAGCTTGATACCATGAAAGTGTAACAACTTTGATGATTTCTATTGAGATATTACAAGGTTTATATACAAAAAATGTTACAAGTAATTAGGAGAGAAATCCTCATATGACATAAATGAAAATTATATACATAAAGGTCCTTGAATGTGTTGACTAGAATGAGAGCTTGGAGGCATATGTCTTGGGATGCCTTGAATGTGTTATCTAGAATGAGGGATTGAAGGCATATGTCTTGGGATGCCTAATAGAAACAAAGGACACCATGTATACGATAGTTGGACGCCACACTTAAATACTAAAACCAACAATTAGATAAAAGTGTAACACCCTAAATAAGTAGATATATACATCTGATAAGTTTCAAAGATGTGTTATATAGATTTTAATAATACTTGTCATTTAAATTAAGGGTGATAGTATTATTAAAGGAAACTTAAGATACCATCCTTCCATATACTCAAAGTTAAAGGATTTTAGTGGAATATGAGAATATTATTTCATCAATTTGTTGAAGTTACGTAAAGTGAATATTTGTATTTCAACTTCTAAATATATATCCAGATATTTTTTTTAAATGTTTAGATCAATGGAAATCTTTATACACCCTAACCTATTGGTCTTAAGTTCGAATCCCTACCCACGCACCGGTGTCCTCCTTGCCTAAGCTCAAACCGTCACAGGGAATTTTTTTGTGGTGTGCATGGATCGAACCTGTGACCTACCTCAGGATGGGAACCCCTAAGGGAAAACCCACCCTACTCAAACCAGCTGAGCTGAAGATCATTGGCATATATATCCAGATATGTGTGGTGTTTACCTCAACAATAATTATTATATATATGTATTTAGGAAACTTACTATTGAAGAATTTTATGAACCTTATCTCTTCAAATTACACATGGATATGAATATTCACACACACAAAACAAAAAGAATTGAGACCATCTCCTTAATATGCCACGTACCAAGATGGTTCGCCACCTGTGGTAAATTCAGATCATCCAAACTTCAAAGATCTCTCTCTCTCTCTCTCTATATATATATATATATATATCGTATCTATGGCAAAGTAAAATAAAGGAAATTATATTGTAGTAAACCCATGAACCCATAGCATATAGAAAGAACCGGAAAGAAACATTATAGAGGTGAGGAGAAAGATGGCGAAGAGTGTGGTATTTTCTTGTACGGGCTACAGGTAACGGGTAGTGGTACGCAATAGTAATCTGTGGTGCTACGGTGGAAAAGATGGCAACGGTCAGTAACGCATAGCGGTAACAACCAATACCGAATAACTGGTTGAGTGGTAAACGAAAACCAAGGCGGTGACGGTTTGTAAAGAAATATAGATCTAGACTAATACAATATCAACCAATCAAACAAGAAGATATAGCGACAGAAAAACAGTGACCAAAACTCTTATTTATCCAACCCAGAAAATCTCCCCCCAATACCCTAGATCAACACCAAATAGTGAAGATCTGATAATAACTTGTGTAAGCAGCTGATAATCACAATCAGCTGATACACCATACAAAGTATATCAAATACTTACAAAGGGAAAGAAGAACAAAGACAATACAGACGATCAGCAAAGCTGATGAAGACGAAGAAGACGAAGAGTTGTCACAGATGACAACTCAGAGTCTCTTAACCTACAAGAAATACAGAGAATACAAAGAAAACCCTAAAAGATGAAATGAGTGAATGAATCTACACGAATAACAAAAAGCCTTATATATTAACTCCTTCGATCCGTGTGCAACACATCAGAGCCATACGATCAGATCTCATCCAACGGTCCAGATTATAACCTGTAACAATATCTCAACAACTCGTATAATAACACGAGTTAATAATAACTCAAATATAAATGCTCATGGGCTTGTCACATGGGCTAACCACATAACCTGACCAAAGCCCACTTTAACACACATGGGCTAAAACCACCAGATCCACTACTATTACTTAGCCCAGTTGGAACCAATAATAATAATAACGTAATAATACTTGAATTATAAACATACCATATATTTTTAACACGCCCCCTTAATTCAAGTATTAAATATATCAAACATCTTTAACTCTTTACAAAACACCTTATGTTGTTCAACACCAAGGCCCTTAGTAAAACCATCAGCTATTTGACACAAAGTTTCAATTTTTTCAGGCTGAATAACACCTTCATTTACCTTTTCTCTTAGAAAATGCAGGTCTAACTCAAAATGCTTAATCCTATCATGGAATACAGGATTTAAGGCAATTGAGATAGCTGCTTTGCTATCACAAAATAATTTCATAGGCAAATCAATTTTAACTTTTAACTCAAACAAGACATTTTTCAGCCAAATCATTTCACAACAAGCTGAACACATAGCTCGATATTCAGCTTCTGCTGATGATCGAGACACTGTATTCTGCTTCTTGCTTTTCCATGACACCAATGAATTACCTAGATAGATACAATACCCAGATACTGACTTCCTAGTTTCCAAACATTTGGCCCAGTCAGAGTCAGTATATCCAACCAGTTTTAGATTATTACTTTTACTAATTAAGACACCCTTGCCTGGTGACATTTTCAGGTACCTTAATAACCTTAAGGCCACTTGAAGATGACCATTAGAGGGTTTGTGCATGTATTGGCTTAAATACTGCACAGCATAAGTAATATCAGGCCTAGTTAGTGATAAATAAATCAACTTCCCAATTAATTTTTGATATCCAGTTACATTCTCTATTAACTTGGGATTTTTTTCATTTTTAACAGACACAATGTAACTTTGTTCAATAGGGGTACCAACAGGTTTGCACCCCAAATAACCAAACTCATCCAAAAGCTCAAGACAATATTTTCTTTGAGACAGAACTATACCAGACTCATTCCTTAAGACCTCAATACCAAGAAAATATTTCAACAAACCTAAGTCTTTTATAAGGAAAGTTGAATTAAGACATTGTTTAACCTTTTTTATTTCATTTTCATTGTTACCAGTAAGTACTATGTCATCAACATAGACTAATAATACAACAATCACATCTTGTTTTGTTAAGACAAACAATGAATAATCACAAATGCTTTGTACAAAGCCCATTTCAACTAAGACCCTAGTTAGTTTTTCATTCCACTTTCTTGGGGCTTGTTTAAGCCCATAAAGTGATTTAACCAACTTACATACCTTAGTTTCATTACTAGAGTAATATCCCTCAGGCAGGTTCATATATACATCCTCAGTAATAGACCCATAAAGAAAAGCATTATTCACATCTAACTGATACAAAGGCCAATTATTACAAACAGCCAAATTAATCACAATCCTAACAGTAACCATTTTCACCACTGGTGAAAATGTTTCACCAAAGTCTATACCCTCTCTCTGGTTATACCCCTTTGCAACTAATCTAGCTTTATATCTTTCTATCTCACCATTGGCTTTGTATTTTATTTTATATACCCACTTACACCCAATGGGTTTTCTATTCTTAGGTAAATCAGCTAACACCCAAGTGTTATTCCTATGTAATGCTTCCATCTCAGCATTCATTGCTTCAATCCATTTAGGATTCTTTGAAGCCTCAGAATAACAAGTAGGTTCCACTGTTTTATTAAGACTAGTAGTAAAACAAAAATTATCACTAGACAAAGAAGAGTAATTTACAACCTTTTCTACTCCATACTTGACCTTACCATCTACAATAAACTCACTAAATCTCCTAGGAAAGACAGACTCCCTAGAAGACCTTCTAATACTACCTCCCTCAGATGGGTTTGTCTCAACATTTGAAGACCCTTCATCATGGTTAACACCCTCAGATTGACTACTACCTGTACTGCCAGTGTTCTGATTTGCATCAGAAGCACTGGTAGCCCTGGGAGTCAAGTCTGGTTGCAAACTAGAATGATCAACATGAGATTCATTGATTCCCCCTTCATCATTGGGAGGTTCAATCCCCTCAGTCACTCTAGACTCTTGGTTGTTTTCAGTTTCATAAAGGTCAAAAAAGTTTATATGATTCAAAACATTACTTTTTGAGAAAACACTTTCATTTTTATCAACTTTATAAGGAAATATGTTTTCATAAAACCTAACATCCCTTGAATACTCAACCTGTTTCTGTTCCAAGTTCCACAACTTGTAACCTTTTTTAAAATTTGAGTATCCAATCAAGACACACTTTTCTGCCCTAGACACCATTTTATCAGACTCATTCAAGACAGTTATAAAACCTAAACAACCAAAATTCTTAAGATGACTAAGAGTGGGGGGAACCCAAACATGACCTCAAAAGGACTCTTACCATTTAATACTGAAGAAGGAATCCTGTTAACCAAATAAGTAGCAGTCAGAACACACTCTGACCAAAAATTCAAAGGTAAACCACTTTGAAACAATAAAGCTCTAGTTATGTTTAAAAGATGTCTATGTTTTCTCTCAACCAAACCATTTTGTTGAGGAGTATACACACAAGAAGTTTGGTGTATTATCCCCTTAGACAAACAAAACTGACCCATTTGATTATTAACAAACTCACTACCATTGTCACTCCTAAACACCTTAATCTGTTTTTTAAACTGAGTTTTAACTAATTCATAAAAACTCAACAAGTTTTCAAAAACTTCTCCTTTTCCTTTCATTAAGTAGCACCATACTGATCTTGAAAAATCATCTACCACAGTTAAAAAATATTTATAACCATCCCTACTAGGAACCCTATAAGGTCCCCAAACATCTAGATGAATTACATCACCTATTTCTCTTGTTTTATGATCACTTAAAGGAAAAGGTTCTCTAGTTTGTTTAGATTTATGACATATTTCACAAGGTTGAGAGTTAGAAATATCAATATTTAGAACATCCTTTAACACAGCTAAAACTTTATCAGATGGGTGGCCTAACCTACTATGCCACAGACTGGACTCACTAATACTATTCAAACAAACATGATTTGCACTCACTTTATCACCAATAAAGTATAAGCCATCACTCTGTTTACCGGTCACCAGGATTCTCTTGGACTTGGAATCCTGGACAAAACACTTAGACTCATCAAACAACACAGTCAACTTATTGTCCCTAGCTAACTTATGAACAGAAAGCAAGTTTACACAGTAATCAGGAACATATAAGACATCTTTTAATACAACATTATTAGCAAGAACAACATCTCCAATTTTAGACACTTTAGCACTAGTCCCATTAGGATGTTTAACTTTTACATCATATTCAGAAACATTTATACAATTTATCATGTTTTGATCACTATTAGACATGTGCTGATTAGCACCAGAATCAGTTATCCAACTATAACTGATTACCTATTTAACAAAACTAGAACAGTTTGAAAATTTTTCCAAAACATGATGTAATTTTTGAAGACAAGACATACTGGAGAAGGCATGGAAAACATTACCTCCAGTATTAGAAGACTGAGGATCACTTGTAGGTTTTTCACTTATAAGACTCATTAGCTTAGAGATCTGTTCAGAAGTGAAAGGTATACCAGCAGTAGTAGATGCATTTGATTTATTGTTACCACTCAATTTAGAAGTCCCACCCTTACCAGACCCAGAATTAACATTCCTTTTCTTAACACCAGGTGGGTAACCAACCAGTTCATAACATCTATCAACAGTGTGTCCTAACATGTTACAATGTGTACATTTTAAGTTTGGATTAGGACCTCTGTTGAAATTTCTTTTATTATCAAAAGACTGATTTGTTTTTGAAACAAAAGCCACATTTTGTCCTTTGACAGAGTTACTAGACCCTCTATGTGACTCTTCCCTAGACACTATTCCAAAAGCATTTTTGAGTGTAGGTAAAGGGTCTCTAGTCAATAGATTGGTTCTAACTGGTTGGTACACATCATCAAGCCCCATAAGGAATTGCATTAACTTTATCAAGGAGTTAAAGTCATTGAATTCCTTAGAAGCTTTACATACACAAGAAGGTAATTGAACTATAGCATCAAACTGTTTCCACATAGTGTTTAACCTATGATAGTATTCAGCAACTGAACTACCATTTTGTCTAACTGAATTAATTTTTTGATACAGATTAAACACCACAGATCCATCAACTCTATCATAAGTCTCTCTCAAGTCTTCCCAAACCTCAGAGGCAAGTTTTGAGAAGACTTGTCCTAAAAATAACTCCTCACTGACAGAGTTCAATAACCAAGACAAGACAACAGAATTACACCTATCCCATTGTCTACTCAAGACCTCATCACTATCATTTTTAATACATGTGCCATCCACAAAACCAAATTTGTTTTTAGTTTGTAAAGCTAATTTCATTGAACTAGCCCAGACAGAATAATTCTCAGTTCCTTTAAGTTTTATACCAGTTATAGTAAGACTGCTAGTGTCACTAGGGTGAAGAAACAATGGATCACTCATATCCAGTTTACTGATGAGGGTTCCTATTTGAAGAGACCCTGAATTAGGATCATCTCCATTACCCCCACCAGGATTGGAAATATCAGTCCCACTCATATTAACAAAAAACACAGATATCAGACAAACACACAGAAAACAATCACAGACAAAGACAGAATATTAGCCCTAGAAAGCGAAGCTGTGTAGGTGTTCAGATCATGGGTTCATCACTCAAAGGTGCCCACGCAGATCCTTACACAGGAGCTTTTTATTAACTAATATATATATATAATATGTAAACACAAAGATCAAAGACAACAAACCAAGGAACAACAACAATACCAGACAAGTCACCAACAAATACCAGACAAGACACCAGATAGTCGGCACAATACTGGTCCCCCTAACCCGGTCAACAGCCTCTAGACACAACAAATACAGAAAAAAACAATAAAGAGAGAAAGGAACGATCTCACAATGAGGGGAACCCAAGTTAGGGTTTCGCCAAATCCCACAACCAACACCTTCACTTAGGGTGTTGAGTTATGGGTGCAAGTGTAGCTTTATTTCCAATCCACCAGCTACAGCAATCCACCAGCAGCCAACAATAGTTGACCTAATCTTCCTGTCAAGACCAATAATACCCAAGGATACAAAGATAACAGACCAGATCTATGAATGAGATCAGATCTGCTATAAACACAACAATCAGAGACCAGATCTATTACTTAGATCAGATCTCTAGACCAGAAATATAAAAAAACCAGCGGAAGACTTTTTAGAAAAGAACCAGGATCAAGAGCCTAATGCTCTGATACCATGTAAAGAAATATAGATCTAGACTAATACAATATCAACCAATCAAACAAGAAGATATAGCGACAGAAAAACAGTGACCAAAACTCTTATTTATCCAACCCAGAAAATCTCCCCCCAATACCCTAGATCAACACCAAATAGTGAAGATCTGATAATAACTTGTGTAAGCAGCTGATAATCACAATCAGCTGATACACCATACAAAGTATATCAAATACTTACAAAGGGAAAGAAGAACAAAGACAATACAGACGATCAGCAAAGCTGATGAAGACGAAGAAGACGAAGAGTTGTCACAGATGACAACTCAGAGTCTCTTAACCTACAAGAAATACAGAGAATACAAAGAAAACCCTAAAAGATGAAATGAGTGAATGAATCTACACGAATAACAAAAAGCCTTATATATTAACTCCTTCGATCCGTGTGCAACACATCAGAGCCATACGATCAGATCTCATCCAACGGTCCAGATTATAACCTGTAACAATATCTCAACAACTCGCATAATAACACGAGTTAATAATAACTCAAATATAAATGCTCATGGGCTTGTCACATGGGCTAACCACATAACCTGACCAAAGCCCACTTTAACACACATGGGCTAAAACCACCAGATCCACTACTATTACTTAGCCCAGTTGGAACCAATAATAATAATAACGTAATAATACTTGAATTATAAACATACCATATATTTTTAACACGGTTCCGGTAAGCAAGCGGCGATTTTGAGTTGGTTGAGGTGGTGGTTGGTTCCGAACAGTACCGGAGGCGGTATTGTGATAAAACTCATTGGCAATTGGTAGGGATATAAGGCGGAGTCCTAAGGCGGGTAGTGTTTGGTGGTAGTTTAGGCCGGTGGTGTGCGGCGATGGTACCAAAGCAACCGATCAGAGGCGAAACTGAATCGTGGTGATGATTTGGTTAACGGATCGTTGGTTGTCATTCTTGTTTCAAAGTCAAATATGCGACACCGGTACTGTAGGTGTGTGAAGGAGCAGCCAAAGGATTTTGGGACTAAATCGGATGTAAGTTTTTTTTTTTTTTTTTTTTTTTGTCATAGTAGAACAAGATTGGTGGTGGTAGTTCTTAACTGTGACAGTACAACATTCTGGCATGCGAATTGTGTTGAACAATCATGAATGGTGATATAGTGGGAAGGTATAACCTAGTTGAATTGTAAAGAGTAATAATATGTTGATTTTGTTGAAAGTCAAATATGTTTAAATCTACAAGTTAGTTTATAAATCAACATATTAGGTGTAATTTGTTTAAATAGAAAAGAACGAATTATGATGTTGATATGGATTTTATATCCATGAATATTACGGGATGGTATGATTTGGTAAATACAAACAGCAAGAATTAAATCATGTAAATGGGTTTGATTACCTCGGGTGTTTGCGGATAAATTTAGTAGACGATTAGATCTTAAAATAATCGGTTAAAAAGATATATATTGTCACGAGTGTAACTTGGTGGGTGTTAAATCACAATTGTGTGATAAATATTGCCACAGGTGTAACGTGGTGGGAGTTAAATCACTATCATTTGATAAATATTGCCACAAGATAACGTGGTGGGAGTTAAATAACTATTGTGATAAATATTGCCACATGTGTAACATGGTGGGAGTTAAATCACCATCGTGTGATAAATATTTCCACATGGTAACGTGGTGGGAGTTAAATAACTATTGTGTTATAAATATTGCTACGGGATCATTCTATGTGACATTACTTATGAGGCTATTTGTGTTATGAAACTTATGTATACATGAATTTATATAAGTGATACAAATGATGTTATTGTTATATAATGGGGGAAATATATATATTGCCACATGTATAATGTGGTGGGTGTTAAATCACCATAGTGTGATAAATTTTACCACGGGTGTAACGTGGTGGGTGTCAAATCACCATGGTGTGATAAATTTTACCTCGGGTGAAATGTGATGGTTGTCAAATCATCATAGAGTGATGAATTTTGCCACGCGTGTAACGTGGTGGGGGAATAATCACAGTTATGTAATAAAATTGTCATGAACATAATATGGCAAAGGGTTTAATTCATATATTATAAATTACAATTTGCCATAGCTTGAGTATGGTAGTGGATTGGAGGTTAAAATTGTGAATTGGAAAACATTATTATATTGTTGATAATAAACTCACTTAGCATGGCTAATAGATATTTAAATAATGTTTTCAGGTAAATCACCGGTACTGGATTAGAGAAGTCAAGCCGAGCCTCGGTTAGTTATGGATCGAACATTATATTTATAACCTGTTTTTGGGTATATCAATTATGGGTTATTTAATTAAATAAGGCTAGTTATGTAAACTTACTCAACTTATCAAATAAATATATAATGTGAACTATTAAAGATGTTACTTCATTGCAATATATTGGGGAAATTACTTCCGCTGTAGAAAAAAAATGGGACCATATTTTGAAAGAAAATAATATAAATTGAAGTGTATTAAAATACGGGGGTTACAAAAAGATTTGGGAGATACACGAACATACAAATAAACCTTGACTAAGTGCCTTATGAATATTAGACATAATTCTATAATTAGAAATAATATAAAAACCAATGTTCGAGCTCATCCCCGCATAACCTTCGCAAATAAAACTGAACACTAATAATGTGTGTGTCGACATAGGGCCCAATCAGGAGAGTACCAGTATGCGATACCATGCACCCTGTTTTATATTATTGTTCTTTGCTACTAGGTGAGTTTCGTGAACTCCCATCTTTTTACTTTTAAACTGTATTGGTGTGACACATGCTTCAAGTTGTTGATAACTTAAGGTGTTAGTTTTACAGAGCGTGTTTGTCTGCTTGCATGTGATACCATAGAGAGCAGACTTAAAATATGGGTAGTACTACTTGCGGAATCCCACACACAGCGGTCGGGCCTTACACGGAAATCCCCACTAATACCGACGGGTCGTTGTGGCATATATTTTGCCATAGGAAACCTATGTTGCAAGGCCTCGATTAGAGATAGTTTCCGTTGATACATCTAGGCATGGTTAGGCATGACGCTAGATGCCAGAGTTGAGTGGCCAGCTTGTATAACTGTAACAATGGTGTTACAGTGTAACACCATAACCATGAAAACCTGTTTGAATATGGAAACCAGTAAACTTGTTTTGAATAACTAAAACTACTCTTGGCACCTATGTAACTAAACACACGAACTGACTAACATTATTGTTGACCCAAAACTAGTTTAAGCATGTGTTCAGGTACCTGCTCTGGAATTACGAGGTGAGTGCAGTTGCAACTCGGAGTCGCACCGACGGACGAACTAGAAGACGAACGGGAAACCATAGACATCATCTGAACCTTGTATGATTGGATATTAGATATACGTTAATGGAAATGTATTATGTAAACAAATTATATAAATAAAAGATAGTTATTGTATACTGCTTCCGCTGTTTGCCTACATTACGTGAATGTTTATCAATTTGTGAATTCGTACAGGCCTTCTCGGGTCGGGGTCTGACATTTAAGAAGAGAGCTTATAAGTTATAACTATACAGATTCAATGATGAACAAATTTATGACATTCTATCAAAAGTGGTTGGGAAGTTTCAAGCAGAAATGTGCCTTCGGTGTCACCGACTAAAATGTGTCAAGAAGGCATTAAGAAGCATGCCTTCACGATGGGATCATGTGGTAATGGCAATTGAAGAATCCGAACACAATAAAAAAATAACAAAAAGACTATAGCATGAGACGATATAGTATTTGATGAACAAACCAAATGAAAAACAAGGAGATACGCATGGAGGTTAGGAATCAGGTGTAAAAATACTCTAAATGAAAAAAAAAATAATAATAACGGGATACATATGGATATTATGATGCAAAGTGAAAGGCAATATGTGTGGTATTATCCCTTGTGGCTCAAAAGTGGTTGATGGTATATCAGTTCAATCAAATATCAACATTTTCAGACATAGTGGCAAAGCTTGAAAAAAATAGTGGTAGGGCCTAAAATCAAGAGACCCAAATTTTTCCTGCGGTGGGGGCGGCCTCAATTCATATAAAAAATACCTACAAAAATCGCACACTTTCACAACTGAGCAAAAAAACAGTGGCCAGGGCACCGCCTGTCCCCCATTATCTTTCGCCCACAAGGGTTCAAGGTTAAAGGCAAGAAAATATGTTATGCAAAAGGAAGTATATGTTATGCAACCATAAGGGTTCGAGGTTAAAGGCAAGAAAATAAAGTACACAAGTTGCATAGGTATTGTATCGACTAAACTAGGCTTTGAGGATGTGCTACAGCCGAATTTAGTAGAGCACATTTCCACTACAACCCTTGAGTTGATAGTTTGTGGTTTACGAGTCTTATAGATCTCGATGGTTCCCTAGAGGTTCTATCCTTCTAGTGCCCATATTTCATTCGTCATACGTGACATAAGCTTTGTCAGGGTACCATCCTCTTTTACTTCAAAAGAATGTAGTCTAATGATATTCTGCCTCCATAATGGCGTAATTTAAAATGGTTTTATTACATATATGCATAATATTAACCGCAATTATGCATCTGCGGCAAAATGAGGGCGTGGGACGAGCTTAGGTTGTGTAAGAATTCAAAACGGACTCGGATTAAAACAAATTGTCATTTAAAACAGGTCAACCAAGTCCAGATAGGTTTGGTCGAGCTGTGCCGCAATTTTTTTTTTTTTTCATATTTTCTTGAATTGTTCTAGCAATTTAACTTTTTGGAACAAGTTTTTCTTTTTTTTAATTTACTATTTTCTTTTTGTTTTATAAAGTATTAAGAACAAATTAATACAATCACTGAGAAGTAGAGAAAATCTAAAAAGTCTGTTAGAGAGGAAGATCAAGTAATTATGAAATATGAAGGAAATCTTCCAAACAAACAGGTTGCTGAATGCAGATATTAGCATTAACAAAATAAGCTTTTGTGATGTTAAGAAACGGGTCAGGATAAACAAGAAAGCTTCATACACGATACACGTTATGATCGACACACCTGTTTTCCCACCTTTGTATATGATAGAGGTGTTGAAGACTTAATAACATCACTAAGTATAAATTAAGCAAAAAGTAAATTTATACATATTTCAAGTAGACTGGAAATTGTTAGATTAAAAAATTGTTTCCATAATCGCTAAAATTCTAGTCTCAAATAGGTCCCACAAACACATAAGGGAACATCTAACTAACTGACAAGATATTTAAGTAATCACTTGAGAACAACTTATTTTGTTTCTAAGAGCGAGATATCTTTGCACATACTCATTATGAAGAGATATGATGAGCTTAAAGAAAGTGTTCGCACACCATAGGTAGGTTCTTGGGTCGCTATAAAGTGCCTGGATACAGAATTATATAAACTCTTGTTACTGCAGATAGCATGTTGAATAACTTATTTCAAACTTTTGTTCAAATATACTTATATATGACTGGTATGCTAGATATAATTTCAAAAAACTTATAATAACAGTCAAAATATAACTTTCAGGATAAACCTATATAAAATGTTGCACCCATTTAACATACATTGTAGTCCACCTATTATTAAATGGGTTGATAAATAGATACATATCTTAAATAACGACTACAATATCCAAGATTTACATACCTCAAATATAGTTATATCATAAAAGATAAATCATAATTCCCAAACTTTCCAATGTAACAAACCAATTTATTATCCGTTTAACAATTGTTTCTTCATAACAACCTGTTTCGTCAATTTAAAAACAGGTTCCCATTGATATTACATAAATTTTGGATGCTAATGGCGGTCGCCACCACCGTCTTCGCTGGAGTGGCGGCATATGACCTGCCCCCTCCATGTGAAAATCCGGTTCTATTTCCGGATGAAGACGTTGGTACTACCACAACAAGTAATGAACTTCTAGTTTATTTATTGACAATGGGGAAACTCGGACGAAACCCCCCCCCCCCCAAAAAAAAATGAATTGTTGTTAAAACAAAAGGGCTCGCTAGTACATTAAGAAGGTCATTTAGTTCGTGAAATTAGCAAAGTAATAATCATTCGTCGAGAAATTAGTAAAAAAGGTTACATACATGGTACACCATCTCCTAGACCTGAATAATGAACACTGTACCTCAAATATTTTCAAGTATATTGAGAACTTGTTGAAATTCTCGGACCACATTTTTTATATCCATTCTTTGTGTTGGGGAATCCAAAGAGCATGATACTCCAATCTGAATTATTAGAGCCAGACATTCCTCTATTTTCTTGGCAGCTTCCATGTTTTGCATAACAGTGTGATTCTCTTTATACAAGTTTATAATGTTAACATCAATGATATCAATTACATTGTCTAGCAAGGCCATGGAATCAAATTTATGAAGGCAAAGGTCTTCATTAAAGATGTTATCAGTTGGGCTTTTCCCAGACATCACCTCTAGAACTAGTATTCCAAA
This sequence comes from Ambrosia trifida, assembly GCA_028751855.1. Lineage (NCBI taxonomy): Eukaryota > Viridiplantae > Streptophyta > Magnoliopsida > Asterales > Asteraceae > Ambrosia > Ambrosia trifida. The sequence goes on from CM054129.1 coordinate 13,631,023, forward strand.
ACTGTAGACATCACCGCTACTTGCCATCTCACTTCCGAAACCATATTCTGCAACTTACAAGCAATTACATTATACAATGGTAATAATGTAAGTAAGTAAATATGATGTCTATTTTACCTGGAGGAACATAACCCATTGTTCCCTGAATCCCAGTTGAGTTGTTTGGATATGAAGTTCCAAGAAATCGAGCTAAACCGAAATCTCCAACATGAGCCACCATATCATTATCGAGTAGAATGTTACTAGGCTTCAAGTCACCATGAACAATGGCTGGTACACAGTGATTATGAATATAATAAAGTACGTGTGCTACATCCATAAGAATTTTTATCATTTGGAGAAGGTTTAGTCTCGCTGTATTTTCACTTGAATGCAACCAATCATGCAAACTCCCATTGGACATGTACTCGTATACCAAAGATTTAAATGGATTTCCTTGAAAGTCAACACTTGAACATGAAGTTATTATCTTCAACAAGTTCCTGTGTCGAATGTTTCGCCATGCTTCACACTCCCTCATAAAGCTTCTTTGAGCTCCTCGATTTTGAAGATGCAAAACTTTGATTGCAACAAATGTGTCATCAACTTCATTAATGATTCCTTTATAAACAGAACTATAACCACCTGTTCCAATCAAATTGGATTCTGAGAAGCCATCGGTAGCCTTTAGAAGTTGGTTGTACGACACTTTTATGTATCGTTCGGGTGCTGACGTTTGAGAAAGATGGCTCTTTCTTTTCTTCTTAGACCAAGCATATGCTACACATGTTGTCATGAAAAGTGTGGATGATACCAATGTGATTATTACAAAGAGACGAATCTTCTTTAGTTTTTTACTAGTCTCCTTGCATTCCGGTAAATGAAGTTCAATCAAGCCACCACAAAGCCTTCTATTCCCCATAACTGAGAATGCACTTTTATTGGCAAACACTCCTACCATTGGAACTTCACCTTCAAAATCATTATATGATAGGTTCAGATATTCCAACTTAAACTGTTCCAAAAATGTAGGAATCTGCCCTGATAAATTGTTATGAGAAATATCCAGCTCCATCAATCCTTTCAAGGAACCTAATGATAATGGTATAACACCTTGAAATAAGTTGCCTTTAAGGGACAACTGTAACAAGCTACTACATCCACCAATGCTACTAGGGATGTTACCAGATAAATTATTATCTGATAAATTCAAAGTAGTCAACATGTTGAGGTTTCGAACTTCGCTTGGATGTGAACCAAACAAGTTGTTTTGAGAAAGATCCAATATTATAGAAAGACTTGAAAGTTGAAGAAGTTGCGTAGGTATTTTCCCATTAAGTTTGTTGTCATTAAGGTACAACTCTAATAGATGATGACAATTTCCTAGACTTGATGGAATAACCCCTTCTAACATATTTGAGAATAAAGAAAGTTTTATCAACGATGACAAGTTCCCCATGGAATCAGGAATATATCCTGAAAGTTGGGTTTCAGATAAATAAAGCTTTTCTAAGTTTTGAAGGTTACCAATGGTTGAAGGGATGTTTCCCGTGAATTGGTTTCTTCCTAATGACAACACTTTCAAGCCAACCAGATTACCGATTGAACTAGGGAGGCTTCCATGTAACAGATTTTCACTAAATCTTAGATCATTGAGTTGATTAGAAAGGTTTCCTATTGATCTGGGGAGAACTCCTTGAAACATGCAATTATAAACATACAACCTTTTTAATTTTGTGCAGTTTTTCAAAGAATCAATAAACTTCATGTCATCTGCTTGTTTGCTTCCAAAGAGGTTATCACCTATGCGTATTTTATATATATCCGTTAATTTTGAAAAGTCAATTGACAGGTGTCCACTAAACTTGTTCATATTGAGTTCAAGAGTTGTTAATCTCGTACAGTTTGAAATGGATGCCGGAAGAGGTCCACTTAATTGGTTACCCCATAATAGAAGGACAACAAGATGAGGGAGCATTCCACCTATGGCTGAATGAAGACCACCTGTCAATTGATTATCAGCCAAGCTAAAATTAGCTAGGTGTGAAAGGTTATAAAGAGAATTAGGGATGGTTCCATATAGATTACAACTACCCAAGTAAATTTCTTTTAAATTTACAAAATGGCCTAAGGTGTCTGGAATGGTCCCACCCAAAGGATTTCCAGCTAAAGAGAACACTTCTAGTGACGTAATATTTCCGAAGTATGATGGGATTCCACCGGTTAAATTATTATACTGAAGTGAAATATAAGTAACTTTTGAGAGGAAAGTAATCTCTTTTGGTATGTTACCAACCAGCTCATTTTGGGAAAGACCAAGCTCTTGAAGGTTTGAACAATTAAATATGTTAGTTGGAATTACCCCAGAGAACTTGTTAATTCCAAGATTGAGGACCATCAAATGGGAAAGATGACCGAATTCATGGGGGATGACTCCGTGTAAGTTACAACCTTCAACGGAAAATTCTCTTAAATTTTTCAATTGGCTTAAGATGTTTGGGATGCTACCACCCAATGGATTTTCAGTAACAGAAAACACTTCCAACGATGTAATATTTCCCAAGATGGTTGGGATTCCACCAGTAAGCTTATTATTTCTAAAAGAAATATAAGTAAGTTTGGTGAGGGAACTGATCTCCTTGGGTATGCTTCCAACTAGCTCGTTATGGGAAAGACTAATCTTTTCAAGGTTAAAACAACCAGATACGTTAGTTGGAATGACCTCATTGAATTTGTTGTAAGACAGATTCAAATGACTTAGCCTAGAAAGACGACCAAGCTCTTGAGGGATGGCTCCTTGAAAGCTATTGTTCCAAAGAGAAAGCGTACGGAGGAAGCTGAGGTTCCCCACATGAGAAGACAACGAGCCTTCTAGACCTTGCGACGACAATTCTATATAAGTCACTCTTCTATGTCGCTTCCCACAATGAACATGACTCCAATTACATATATGACGAGAGTTGTTCCATGAGGTTAGAGATCCATATGGATCGTGAGTGATCAACGACTTAATCTTCATCAAAGCCTCATGATCTCTCTCATATCCACCACATATGACGGTAGAAGGGAGAGATATAACAAGAAAATAAAAGAGGAAATGAATAGGAGAGAAGGATGATAAGGTAGCTATTGGGTGCTTTGAGTTCATTTTGAAAAAGAAGTTACATTACAAAGGATAGTCGTTAGTCTTTTAAGGCCACAACTCAAGGAAGGTAATTCTCTAGCTGGTGGAAGTTATAAATTATCCCGAGAATTAAAGAGGAAATATATAGAGTACAAGATAAAGATGTGATCGTTTTGCTTACATCCATTCTAGATATTTTATAGGGTGGAAAAGGACAAAATGTTTAATTTGTTTAACAGTAAGTTCTTGCGCCCCTTTTGTTCAGAATGCATATGGAGCCTGTAGCGTTTCATTTTGTTACCTTAGCGTCATGTATGTGTTACGTCAAAAGGAGGCTTTATTCCCTTCTTTCAATGACTACTATCAAATAAAATAACGCCCCTTTAATTAAAAAAAGGAGAAAGAAAAACAAAAAAAATGGTTGGTTGAATTAAAGGGGGCCCACCAGACCACCGATAGCGCTTGTTATTGTATTCACAATTGATAAATCCCCCCGCCATGTGCGCCTAAGAAATAGGAAAGAGACGTCATTCTTTAATTGGTTGCTGAGGTGGAGGGGTAATAATGCCCTGCACTAGCCAGCCTATGTGACCTTATCTATAAGTTAAGTTAAAAAAAAAAAAAAGTCTTCAGTTACTCGTTGGTTTGGTCTCATATATATTCCAACATGTTGATCAAGAACGGCCGTGACAAACTAACCGGGCCTTGTACCTCTCATAGCATGAAGCAATTGCACACTGAAGTCTGCACTCCGCACTCCATGTTATATCACAAGTTTGTGTATTATGATATTGCTTGCCATACTTGTACTACTCGTACTGTAGGACCAAGTTTACTTCTAAATGCATATACATAAAACGATCACGCTAGATGTGGTTGCAAATTATGCATTGGAGCTTGTAAGAATACTGCATGTATTATCAAGGGAATCTTTTCTTCTTTTGATAAAAACTAAACGTCGTGTGTTGCGACGCCTTCGTAACTTTATGTCGAATTATTATGTTAAATTAATATGTATTTTTTTAATTAATATCAAGATTCATAATCTTATGTCAAAATTTTATTTGACCTGACTCATTCCAAACAACATCTACGTCAAAACGTGGGTCAAATGAAAACCTACATAAAAATTAACCATGAAAACGTATTAAATTTGACCACTCATTTCATAAAAAGAAATGTATCAAAAAGTAAATCAACTTGAATCTATACTAATAAGAAAGCAAATGAGGAAACAGTGTTTTTTAAGGGTGTAAGTCTCAATGCTAATAGGAAAAATAAAAAAAAAGTAACGAAGGTTCTAGGGTAATATAACGTTATTATCAAAAGAAGAAAATTGCAACATTTTTAATCTCGAATAATAAAAATCAAACAATTCCCTCAAGGTTGAAAAATCGCAACATTTGAGTCGTTCTTATTTTTTCTTAATTAAATCTTCATATTTTTCCAAAAAAAAAAAAAAAAAAAAAATTAAATCTTCAAAATATTTAGAATAAAACTACAAAAATACCCTTAAGACATGGTAGTACTGTACCACTCATCGTTTGTAATATATGGTTTTGATATAATATCATTTCTGGGATGACATTGTACATTGTGTGTTCAAGAAGTCAATTGAAAACGACTTTGTAGTTGTTTATTTTTTTCGTGTATAAAATCTATTGGATGGCGGAGGCCATGAATTTTGAGTACCAACACACTTTTCTTTCTTCTCTTTTTTTATCATGCTGTCGTTGTACAAAGGAAAAAAAGTGACGAATGTCCTTTAATAAAACTTGTAAGCCCCATGTAGACCTTGATGATTCAAAACCTACGTCTTGTTTGAAAAAACCAAATATCTAAAAGATTAATTTGGGGTCAAGTTATCGTATACAGTGGCGAAGTTTAAGAGTTTAGACTGAGGTGTCGAAAGTCACCAGTCATGGGATGGGACCTAAAATTTTTTTTCTATAGTTTTGGTTTATATAACTAATTTTTTTTTAAACCTGGGGTTGAAACCATATATACTAAAAAAATTTTATTCGGATACTATATGCTCGGAACTTCTGAGTGAAATTTCGGCCCTGCCCCTTGAATGAGAAATATGAGAAGAATACAAAAACCACAATAAATAACGAATGGTTATTTATCCTTTACTTTTCTAAACATATACGAGTTACAAAATAGGGGAGATATACGTGTACCACATTCTTCACAACGTGTACGTCTAATTAGCAACTAAGATCTTTAATTTTCAAATGCCCATGTGACATGTTAATACACATAAGTCCTGTTTAAACAACAAGGATAAGGGATGAAGATGATATAGACGTGTTTTTGGGTTGCACCTATCACCTTCTAAGCTTGTACCTGCACCACGAACAATTCGTTAGAAGGGGTCCAGAGAGCGGGGGTTCCAGAGACCGCTGGGTCTATGGACCACCCTTCGACGCTAAACATTAGTGATTTATCCCAAAAAAAATGTACATAAAAGTAAATATAAAGTAGTAAATGAGAGGTAGAAAGTATGAGAGGAGGTGGTGGTAGAAACCCGACGGTTAGCTAGCAATCGAAGCGGTTTCAGGCTGTTTAGCTCGATGGTTGAAAGTTGGTTATTAGAACCATGGGTCCGTAGACTGTTGGTATGACAGCTCCAGAGCTCCGTTAGGGAAGCTCGTGAGTTCAGCTGGGAAGCTTAACAACATAGTTGTGTATAATTATAGAGAGATCATGAGCTGCTGGTGTGATACTTTAGCAGCTCGTAGGCTTCCCCAGGGGAAGTTAACATATTAGTTGATGAGAGAGAGAGAGAGAGAGAGAGAGAGACGTAAGATTTCTTGGGTTGAGACCAAGACAAATGGGATAGGTTTGAGTGAGGGTGTGACCCCTCTATTTATAGAGGTTGAAACCCAAACCCTAATGGGCCTTATAGTAATGGGCTGGGCTGGCCCATAAAGGTTGGACCCACCTTTATTATTGACTCGTGTAAGGAAGGTCTTGTGCTAGGGAGCTGAGGAGCTGATGCGTGTTGCTTCTCTACGCCAGCTTCTGGCTTCTTAGCTTCTTGGCCTGAGCCTGATAATTTCTCGAATATGTTCAAACATGGGGATTGGGTACCCACATCATCAACCCACATTCATAAGTAGTCATGACGTAGTCATGGGTGCTTGTGACTTAGTATTCCTATCTCATTTTTTCCTACCTCTGGAAATTCATAAACTTTGGTGTAAGGTGTTTGCGCCTTATCTGTTTATGAATTTCTTGTTTTGGACATCATAATTTTTTCCCTTTCTTGTAGCTTCTACGTTTCTGACATTTCTTTAGAAGCTTAAAGGTGTGAAGCTCGTTGGACGTCATGGGAGGTCTTTAGAGCTTCTAGTATCCACGCTATTTTGGAGCTTATGAACTTTGAAACATCTTTTGATGTTTTTGAACCTTCCAAGCTTCCGGTTTTCGCTTAGCTTTCTTTTAAGCAACTTGCTTGAATTTGACTTGTCGTGATTGGACGACAAAGCAAGGGAGCTCCAAGAGACTAGGGACAGCTTGTTAGGCGATTACAGTCCCACCCTTAGAGGAGACAACAAGCGTGTCTTGCTCATTTATAGAGGATGTTTCTATCTCATGGGGATCGTGCATGTTATATTGACATGTTGCGAAATTTCTTGGTGATAAGCTTGTAGGTGTTAAGAACTTGGATATGTTCGTCAAGGTTGAGAGATTTTACCTTCCTTATTGGTGCGAGTCTACAAGTCCATGAATGAATGGAATCATCTTGTTGATGGACTTATCATAGACAAGTAGTGGCTTTGAACATATGTTGTATTATACTAGTATGCGCCTTTTTACCTTGTAGAGTTCGTAGTCTTGAGGTTCATGGTAAGCTATATCATTGTAAACATCTTAGTCGTGTGTCCCAAATGGGTAAGAGCTCATAGATTTTTGTGTGTCAAATTGTAACACCCCTCACACAAATGGCGTAGCTTACCTTCCCAAATTTTTTGAGTTTTTGAAGCATTTAATAAACTTTTTCTATGATGGGATTGATGAATCTAAGCAAGTAGAAGCCAACGATGTAATAGAATGGGCTTATCGTGTGTGCATGGCACACCGTGTTGATGATCTTGCAATAGACAAGTAATGGCTTTTATCTTAGTATTTATCGTGTCACTACGTGTCTCTTCTTCTTATATATGTATGCTAAGCTCATAATCCCTTTGTCGGGGTTTGCGGTAAGTTATACCAACGCGAACATCATATGTGCTCTCCCGGATATTCTTCGGTACCTGATAGCTAGCTTCATTCTGTGAGCTCATCGCTACCATCCATTAGATGTAGCAACTTACCAGCCTGAGTCTTTGAGCTTCTCTAATTGTTGTGGTAAGTTCATTTTATAATAGATACGATGGAGCCAAGCAAATATGGTATAAGAAGGAGCATTTTTTGTACCCATATTGATGAACTTCTTTCGTAACAAAGTGGCATATTTGATGCGAAAGTGATCTTCTCATGTTTGGAAGTTAGCTTCTTTCATCCCATTGTGAGACTTTTGGTTCATGACGATGAACTTCTTTGTTAGGAATGTGATCGCGTATGTTAGTGAGCTGCTCACGCTAACAAGTGAGCTTCTTTCGTATGAAGGTGAGCTTTTAGTTGTACGTTGTTGAGCTTCCTTTGCATGGATGCGAGCTTGTATCGCAATTTGGTGAGCTTCCTTTACACAAAGATGAGCTTCTTGTGGAAGTTATATTTTTTCCTATATATATGTAAGAGGCTTATTTTTATCGAATATGTGAGACTAAGCCTCTTTTTATATTTCTTTTCAACCGTATGGTACTTCTAAATGTGTATACAAGCTTGTGGTCTTAGAAGCTTATACCTAATTGTGGTTGCAAACTACAGGAAGGTTGAACTTTGTTTGAGCAAGGTATTGCTCATTGTACTTGGCTGTGTCTATATGAGATGACGTCTTTGTTGGCAAGGGTGTTTTTGTTTATTCATCTATTTTTATGAGGGCATTCTCGAGCCAATGTGGTTGGCTAATGTTGAGAATGAATCCGTTGCTCTTTTAGTGAGCTAGTGCATTATGATTTCTGAAGACCTTGTAAGGTTTTATTTGATATTATGCAAGCCTATGTAAGCTATGCATTAGTGTTTGCTATGCGTTATTGTTTGCAAATGCCTTTATAATGTTGTTATGGTTTAATGCTGCAGACACCCTACCTTAACGTAACTATAAAGAACCAATTGCAGCTTTATCCCATCAGCTTTTATATTTATTTTTTATGTTCGTTTATTGCTTTGCTGAACATGTATGAGCTGTCTTGGTGTGAGGAGTTCACCCTCTTTCATGGGTCTAGGATTCTTCTTTTCAACTTGTCCCATGGAATTGTGGATTGTATTAGGAACTCACTCTTTATACAGGAAGGTATAGCGCCTTATTCCCTATTGAGTTATGTGGCCTAGGAGCCCATCTCCGTTTCATGGGTAGGTATAGCGCCAGACTACATGGAGCCTGGTTAGGAGGGGCTCGCTCTTTGATAGGATAAAGTAGACAAGTAGTTGTGGTTGCACGAAAGAGTTTCCTTTGTTCCCTTAGCTTCCAGCTTAGAAACTACATTGTCTAGACAATGCTTTTCAAGTATGAATTGGATTCATTGATGGAATCTTGAAATGTTATTGTAATTGAGGTTGCCTTAGAGTAGGCTGTATCATGGGTTTTGTATGCATGTTGCGAGATTCGACCAACATTCATGGATCAATTTCTTGTGGAGCTCGTCTTTCAAGAACATATCCTTGTTAGTTTTTCCATGATTTGGGGTAACGCAATAATACATGCGTATTGATACCACCCGCTTAAAAGAATGTGGATTTTTTTATATGATAAGACTCCCTTTAGAGTTCCTTTTTTTGTGTTCGCCGTATGTCAAATATACAAAACGTCATGAGGAAATGTTAGGGAGGTCCTTTGTAGTTGCGCACGTCTTATTATGTAAGAATAGTAGCCTCTTGAGTAAGAAGGTTGTCTTCTTGTGTAAGAATGGCAGCTTTTTATGTAAGAACGTCATCTTGTTATGTAAGAATGGAAGTTTCTCATGTGAGAAAGTTAACTTCCTATCTAAGAATTGAAGCTATTTAGGTAAGAATGGACATCTTCTTATATAAGAAGGTTAGCTTCCTTATGGAGGCCTTTTATGTAAGGATGGACAACTTCTTATATAAGAAGGCCCGCTTCCTTGGTGACAATTACAGCTTCTTTTGCAAGAATATTAGCTTGTCATGTAAGAAGGTAATCTTCTTTGTTGACGATAGTAAGCTTCGCATGTGCTAAGACAATTTCCTTATAGGATATGATGGTTAGTTCTCTTAGTTTTAAAGGGTTCTTGTATGGTCAAAGCACTTTATGCTCGAGTCCGTGATTCAACTTTTGATGTAGACAAAGATGTCTCATAACATTTTGGACAATGTTTATGTGTGTGCATGGTGACATTCAAGAGACGTCTTACGCTTTCAACCATATTGTTTAGAGTGGAGTATATGGTGATCTTTGATTGACCTTTCCTATGAGTTGATTCAATAGAGAAGGTAGTAAAAATAAGCTCTTCCAGAATTCAATGAAATTCTCTTAATCATCGGGTACTTTAAAGTGCATGAGGTAGAGGTTGTGCTTGTTTATTGCCATGGTGCATCAGCGTGGTGTTTGATTGAAGGAGATATAATAAGTAAAAGTTCAAGGGTTGATGTCCCTTACCTTATGGTAGTGAGGTCTTAAGGCTTCGAATGTTGAGGTGTTGGGATTCCCAGAATCATTCTTTAGCAAGGTGCTACCGTATGGAAAAAAATATCTCCTAACCAACGCTTTTTGATGCTATGGCGGGCTACCTCTTTCAAGCGGCTTCCTTGATATAGTAAACAATTTCTGGAAGGCTATCGTCATCGTTCCTATAGGCAGCTTCTATATTTTTGTGAGCAGCTTCTATACTCCTACTAGCTGGTTGTTGCTGTAGGGTAGGTGCTAATAAGGATTCACCCGAATCTATTGTTTTGTGGAGTTCTAACTGTGTGGTAATTTGTCGCGTACACGATCACTAGAAGTTGCTTGCTATGATCCTTGGTGCCACCAAGTTGCATCGTTGCATTGGCAATTTGCTTGCGTACTTCTTAGGTAGGCACGAGTAGGAATGCTCCTTTATTTGATGATTTGTTGTGTTGCTCTAGCCATTGCTTGAAGTTTCTTTTCTTGTTTTAACAAGTCATTTGTTGTTCCACAAGTTGCTTTAATATTTCTTATGGGTTATAATGTTTCTAAGCTTCATAGGCTTTGTGAGTATTAACCATCTAACAGAGATTACACACTTGATAGTATTAGTTTAGGCATCTAGGCTCGTCTTTTAGTTTAGAGAACCTTCTCTTTATTAGGTTCCCTTGACAAGGTGTTTTGATTAAACCTTTTCATATTGTGGTTAAGTGTCATTCTCTTACAGTGTCAACAAGATGTATTGAGGTTTTAGCAAGTTGCTTCGATGATGAACAAGCTGCTTTGGTTAACCTTGATCTTGTAGGTTTTGTTTATGCCTGATTCTTTGTAGATAATCATGTGCAAGGTAAGTATTGATATATATCTTTGACATAAGCGGAATCACCTGGACAGGAGCTAGTGGGAGAAAGATGTGTTGTTCTTTAGCTTGCTTGATTCTTTGTTGCTTTTTAGCTGCAATAAGTAACGTTCCTCCAGTAGAGAAGCATATGCCTTATTCAGACCATGATTCTATTCGAGGCTTCTTTGCTCCTACCGATGATGTGAAACATGTAGCTATGTGCTTGTGACTATTTCAGCTTCCGAGCAGAAGCCTTGATAGGTGTAGCTAACCTTCTACACTTTTTAGTTCCTTGCCTTCTCTGTTTCTAAGCTGCTTGATTCTTTCAAAATTAGGTACCCGTATTATCAGCCCCTAGTCATGAATGGTCATGACGTAGTCATGGGTGCTTGTGACTTGGTACCTTTTTCTTCGATTTTGAACTTCTCACTTATGAGCTTCCTAAACTTCTAGATATGTCAAGCTTTTGGGGTCTAAATATCCTTTTGTCTGTATGAAGCTTCTAACTAGGTGCTTAGAAAAGTTTATGATTATCTCAAGTAAGCTATTGATTTGGAACCAAGCCAAGGTTATAAATGTTTCCATAAACATGTGACAACAAGTAACACGTGTCTATTGCTCAACATCGGATGCTTTCGTGAACATGTTTAGGCATTTAACTTCCTTATGTGCCATGTCATTTGTTAGCATCTTGTGCAAGCCAAAGTTTTTTATCCTATGAGAAAGATAGGACAAAGAGCTGAGCTTGTGTAATTGGGATAGCTCATTTGGATCTTGATGGCTTTGAGCCGGTGGTCCTCCTTGTGGGATATGATCTTTATACGGTTGCCTTACTATGCCACATGTTATCATGGGCATGGTACTTGATAAGGCTAGCTAAGTAGGGATTTTGTGAAGGCGTAAGAAGCTTAGCAACTTTCGTGCTTCTTGGCTTTGTGAATTGCCACATTTTTCCAATGGTGTGTTATGGAGCTTCCGAGGTCACAAAAAATGCTTGATGGTGCACATGTGAGCTTCTCGAGTCACCATAGGTGAGGTCATGTGAAATTCATTTTGTTCCCATAGAGTGGCTTGCCTTTCCATGTAGGGGAGCGACTTATCTTGGCAAAGTATTGAATTGATGCTAAATAAAGCAAGTATACGAGATGATGTTTTATAATCCCCATAGGGAGTGGGACAAGCCTTCGTTTATTTTTGGCGTAATATTTAGCAGCCTCCTTGGTATGAGTTTTTTACACGCCATGGTTACACTCATAAGTCCCTTCACTAAGAGTTTTGGGCCATATATAGGTGTTGGCTAAAAGTTGAAACAAGATTTAATGCTATTATTATTCAAGACTTTGTTTAACAACGTTTAGAACTCTTGATTATTTCTTGAAAAGGTTTTTTTAGCGATATGAGAAGTAAAATTTTTTTACACTGTATCTTGTTTAGACTAGTAGGAGTTTTTAGAAGCTTGTACCTAATGTTAGCATCCAGATAATGATCATGTGCTTGTATCGCATGTGCACATGAAGTGAAGTGAAGAGATCTTAGTACACTAAGATGCAGAATGAGCTTACATAGGGGAAGATTTTCCGCTCAGGTAGCTTCCCTAGGGGAGCAGGTATTGACCCCCTTTTGGTATTTCAGTAGTTGTTAATGAACGTTTAGTGCATTAAGATGTAACATGAGCTCACATAGCGGAGGATTTCTAGCTCAGGGAGCTTCCCTGGGGAGCTTGCCTTGCATACATGTTAAGTGTTAACCCTCTTTTTGTGAACGTTTAGCACATTAGGATGTAACATAAGCTACCATAGGGCAGGATTTCCCGTCGATGGAGCGTCCCGAGGGTATGAGGTATGATTTGCTGTTGACTGAGCACCTTTGTGGATTAATTTGTAAGAAAGTCTGACTTTTGAATTTTCTTACTTTTTGTTGTTCACCACTGTTGCAGGAGCTGCGATATGGCAGCCTAAAGCTTCATGGCTTCCCTATTAATAGTTTAGATAGGCTACCCAGCTCCGATTTATGTGATCTTTTTTTTTTAATTTCGAACATAACCGGGTAACTTTTGTAATTTATTAACAAGCCAAATGTAAAACCGAGCCTTACAACGTTTATAAGGGTTCGAATACGCGGTGTCATCCTACCAACCAAAACCCTAAGTATATAAAGACATCTATCTTCCTTCCTCCCTCATTATGAAGCCACCAAACACCCCAGGAAACTCTAATTCTCTCTCTATCCTCTCTCTCTCTCTATCTCTCTATCTATCTATCTCTCTCTGTCTCACGGATCCCTCTCTCTTCTCTCTCACCCGAGTCGCCCCTCCCCTCCTCCCGTCTATTACAGTAGCCCGAAAACAGGCTTAGCAGATGAGAAATAGTGGTGGTTTCGAGGTTGAAGGAGACGGTGGTTGTAGTAGTCGCCGGTGGTATTGGGTTGTGTTGTCTCTGGGAGTCATTTGGGGTGTGTTAGGTCATGGATCGGCTCTAGATCTGACCAGGTCTCAAGTTGTGGTAGGTGACGTTGTTGGCTATGGTTATCTTGGTTTACATGGTGACAGAATATGGTGGTGTTTGGTTGGTTCACGACAAGGAGGTGGCAGTTGGTCTCGGCTGTGGGAGTCTAAGTGGTGGTTCATGACGAAGATGGTGGCGGCGCTGCTGTGGAGTTGTGTCACGGAGGTGGTGACAGGTTGGGGATGGTGGATCATGGCTATGTTGGTTTGAGTCAGACCTGACTTGTCCTGTTAGTGACGTGTCGGGTTCGGGGTTCATTTTGGTTTGTGTTCAGGCTTGGTCAACCCCTGTCAAACCGAGTCAACTCAGTCAACGCCTCGCTTGAGACGATGTTGAGATACGCATATGAGTTGGTAAATTAACTTCGTATTATTTATTCTGATTATATTTATAAATATGTATAATTATAAATTATAAATACGCACGAAGTATCGTGTTAACTCGGGAGCAAACCGAAAATAATAAACGAAAAGTATCATTTGGATGATTGGTAATTGTAAATAATAAAGCGTGATTTTGTGTTGTTGTCGGACCAAAATTGTAGGACTATATAGTATATATTTATATAAGTATAATTTATATACAAGTTATCGAAACATATATTGTCTCATTGATGAAATTGCGGATATATGGATTGAGGACTTGTATTTGGAAATTGATTTTCGGAAAATTATAGACAACATATTTTGTCTGGTTTGTGCAAAAACAGAAGAAACTCTGTCAAAATTTATAAAACCCGAAGTGCAACTAAGTTAATATCGTTGTGTATGTTTTTATAAATAATTTTTCCAAGTGTTCTAATAAATGCACTTATACAAATTGAACCGTTTTGACATTAATTATTTGAGACAAATAAAAAGCAAATCCCAAACAATATATTCAAATATATATATATATATATATATATAGTTTTTACCCGTCGTCAAATATGACGAGTTTTAAAGATTATTAGTAACTAAATTATGTTTCTTATTCGGATTAAAAAGATGTATAAACGTTGGATTTTATTTGGAAAACCTTCTATAAAAAGCAAAGTCTTGAGATTTGTAAAGTACTTGGATTCCGAAAAAGATGTAACAATTGATATTAATCGCTTTTAATAACTACATTTATACATTTATGTTTCCACAAAGTATATTTTTTCCAAAAATAATTATACAAGACGAATACAACAATCCCAATTACGAGACGATCTACGGCTCGGGATAAGTTATACATTTCGTGGTATTAGTCCAACATGGTTACACACGAATAGTAACAGGTGTGCAACTTGGGTACTATGTCGTATATTAACACATGAATTAATTTAAGTCGCGATTGGTTCTTCGAGTTAGAACACTTTAGGACTAGGTATGTACACACGAGTCTAGATGGTTGAGCAAACTATCTTTTAACTTGAAAATAAGCTAAGCTGATATGCGATAGACTTTTATGGTGTCCTTTCTTGGTAATTAGGGTACGAGGAAGTCGGTCAAAGATTCAGGCTTTGTTTGGTAGCTAAGAAAGGAAATTAAGGTGAGTTTCATGACCCTTTTTACTGTTTTGTTTTGGGGGAAAGATATGTTTGTCAATTGTTGTTACATATCAAAATGTTTTTAAATGTTAAAATATGATAAGTGGCATGATGAATACTTAGGTTTGTTGATTGTACACTATAGATGCATCTTGTGTCTGTCGCTTTCGGATTCACATAATAATGGCAAAGTTTACAAGTTCTGTATGATTCATAAACTGGTTTGACTTAGCGAGAGGTCGAAGGAGTTCTTAAAGGGTCGAATGAGGATTTGGTAGTGTTATTTTATTGGTATGGGACAACGTACGGTCGAACCAAATCATTCGAACCTGTGCAAGGTCGAATGGAGAAGTCTATATATATATTTGATGTGTTTTGAGTTTGAAATAGTTGGTCATTTGACTATGTGTTTGTGTGTGTGTTCTGGGAAGATTCCAGAGAGTCTGTTTTCATTAATATTCAACTGTAACCGTTATATCTTTGATTAATATTAATGAAAATGTTTTGAAAATGAACTTTAACTTGTTCTGATTACGATTTATATCATTTTGCATGTGAGTTAGGGTTTCCACACCTGATTCATAATAACTCATGTGATATCTTGTGTTCTTTGTTAAAATCTGATCCTACAAAGTGGTATCAGAATTAGTGCTCAATCACACGATTGCAAATTGATACAAATTGTTCAGATTTCAGATTAAAATCATCAAAACCCTAGCTGTTTTCATTGAAAATCGATAAACAATGGTTTTTGATTGATTTGAAGTGGTTTTTATGTATAATATCAAAAATTCTTTAACAAAAGTTGTTTTCCTTAAAATCCTAACCAAAACCATCATATTTACAATCAAATTCAACAACTTTTTAGAAAATCGGATCAAAATTGTGTGTTTTGAAGAAAAATTGATTTTAAGTATGGGTCAGGTCGAATCAGTTTGAGTTTGGATCGAATGAATTTTTTGTTCTTGTTTCTTTCATTCGGGTGTTTTCAGATTTCATTCGGGGTACACGTTTTCATTCGGGTTCTCAGATAGGTCGAATCAGTCTGTTACCTTTTCAATCGAGCTTATATTTGGGTCGAACCAAGTTACAGTTTTTCGTTCGACCTCCCGTTAGTTCAAATCAATTGTCATAGTGCTGAATTTTTCTAATTGTTGAGAATTTTTCCATTATGGACAATATTTGGGGATTACCGATGAATACTCGACCTGTTATGACTCAACCACAACAAACACCGATGAATCCATGTGTTGTAGCAGCCGAAAGGGGAAATACACAACCACAACCACAACCAATGCCAAATTACTGGGCTGTGTCGGGACCAACTCAACCCGCTGTTAGACCTCCTCCACAACCAATTCCTGATTATTGGGGTGTTGCAGCAGCTGCAGCTGTGCAGAGTCAACCAACAAATGCCATAACTACTTCGGTGAATGATCTTTTGACTGGAAATGGGAATAGACCACCGAAAATTTTGGATATGATAGAGTATCATTCATGTTAGGAGCATTTTAAAATCCATCTTGAGGGATTAGACGATGGTGAAGCATGGCAGATGATTCAGAAAGGTTATGTGCAACCTATGATAGAAAAATCCAACACATCGGTTGCACTTGCTGTTCTAAAAGATGACGAAAAGAAGAAGTATGCGGCATAAAAGAAGGCATATTGACAGTTGTCTCAAGCCTTGATAACTGATTTACTTCATCAGTTTGGTCCTTGTACTACTTCAAAGCAGCCTAGGGAAGCTTTAAAGAGTATGAATGATGGAAATGAAAAGACAAGGAGGCTTAGAGTTGAATAGTTGAAAAGGAATTCGAAAACTTCAGCTTTGTGGGAAATAAGAGTTTGAAAGAACTCACTCCTAGATTTTTTTCATTTGTTATCTGAATTGTCTATCTATGAGATCATTTACCGTATGTCTGAGGTTGTTGAAAAGTTTGCAGATGCATTGCCTCCCTATTGGAGTCAACATGTAGAGGTGCTGAGAGAGAAAGATTCATGTCCATTCTGGAATATCAATGAGTTCAACCAGAAGCTAGAGAACAGGGAAATGGAAGAAAGAAGGAAGGCGAAGATATCCCAGATTCCTCAGAATCCGGAGTTATACTATGCTAGTAGTTCATCATCTTCAGCCGTTCCAAAGCAGAGGTGTGAGTTTAGCACCACAGACTGCCTTTGTCTCAACTGTTGAACTAAACTGTGCTGTAAGTTATTATGGTGTTTCTTTTGGACCATCATATACACCCACTCAACCTCCAAGCAAGCTGCTAGTTACTATGGTGCTCCATCGATGACTCAACAATCTACATCGAATGCTGGATTTCAAGAAGTAGCATTGAATGTGAATCAAGCTCGAGTTCCTTCATGTTGGAAACTTCTAACATGGATTATGTTACAATCGAAGTAGCCCAAAAGCACATGGCTTTAGTCTCTGATATGGTTTCTTCGTACAATGAATCTTGAATCGACCGAAACAATCTTGGTCACCGAAGGGTTCTTCATGTGCTTCAAGCTCAACTTCAAAAGATCAGGTGAAAGCGGATCCTAAATCAAAAGTTTTAGAAAAACCAATTGAAGACAAATGATATTTTTCATGCGTCTGAGAAGAAGGTTTCATTGAATGTACCAATTACTGATACTCAAAGACTCAAGACCACAAAGGCTTGGGTCCCTTGTAAGTACTAATCAATTGTTGATTGGTGTAGGGAGTTCGAGCTGGCCCTGTTATCAGTCTTTGGATTGTTGATAGTGGAGCTTACGGGCACATGACGGGAGACATGTCGCTCCTGTTTGACATCAAGAATATTAATGGAGGATATGTTGTGTTTGCTGGAAACAAGGGAGGTTACATTAAGATGGAAGAGAGTGTGAGTAATGGGTGTAACACCCCAACCGATGGCGGAATCATCGAGGTGCCACGTAGTGACGATTGTTCAAAAGCTCATGGTACTAAAATGTAAATATATGATTATTGAATATTGTTTTACAACATGTGAACTTAAATACAAGACAACAAAAATAAAGATAATTGATTGTTCTAATCTAAGTCCAAAGTCCTATGTGAAGCGTCAAGCAGCTTATCCTGATACATGCACGAAAATAATTTTTGTCAACATATGATGTTGGTGAGTACTACTTAGTTTTGTAGATATAGTATAAGTTTGAAAAGGTAGTACAATTCATGTGTCTAGCATCACCAAGGCATTATGTAAACACGCAAGTAACCAAACAAGACAAAGATCAAATGTAAAGTTTGTACAATGAATTTGATAATGAGCACCTCAACACGTGTGAGTCTAAAAGAGCACCATAACATAAGTTATGTCTAAATGAGCACTGTAACATAAGTTACGTCTGTATGTAAAGAGCACCATAACATAAGTTATGTCTGTATGTATGATTTTGTATGTAAGCTACGTTCATGTTCAAGCATAAGCATAAAGTTAATCAAGACACGTATATGAATTGTAAATGAATAAAAATGTATGTGTAAATGTATGTGCAAGTTTTGTATACTTGTGCATGAATCACCCCAAAAGTTGTAAAGGCGGAAAAAAGGGGATAAGTAATACTCACATTAGCAAGGTGGTAAGTCTTGTGTAATTGAATAAGTATAATCAAACGTTGCCAAGTATCACCCTATGTATAATGTAACAAGTAAGTCTAAGTCTATTTGGTCTATAAGTATTATCTAGGGCTTCGAATTGGGGATAAGTATTTATTTGATTAGTAATCAAATTGTTTATTAAATATAAGAAATTTAATAAATAAATGAATAAAAGTCTTTTTGAAATTTTAAGTTAAAAAATGGTCACAATATAAAGTTTTTAGTATGAAAATAATTTTTTATAAAATTATTTTCTTAAAGATAGAATATTTAATCTATTTATTTCAAATTGTCAAAATATGACTTTAATATCTAAAAATGTTAAAATTAAAGAATTATTGAATTAAAAATTATATTTCTGTTCCAAATGAATAGAAATAATTTATGTAAAATTTTGGTATAAAAATATTGAAAAATGAATTTATTATGAATTATTTATGATTAAAAATAACAAAAATTAATTAAAAATATGAAATGCACGGTTTTTCTGAAATGTTTAAGGATGTACAAGTTTAGAATAATTTTTGTGAGATTTAATAAAATCGTTTAGATATTTTTATTGATTTTTATAATTATAAATGAATAAACTTGTAATATTTATTATATATATTAAATAAATGATTTTTGAAAAACTAAAAATTTTATAATGAAGTTTGACATTTGCACAACATATGATAATTTTTATAGAGTTTATAAATCACATTTAGTATTTTAAATGTATTTTTAAAAGTTAATTAGGATGGATATAATGTTAAAAGTATGTAAAAAAATATCCGCTGTTGGGACTCGAACCTAGCCTCAAGGCCGGTTCACTGCTTTTAGCCAAACACTTACCACCAACTGCTCTACACTTCTGATTATGTTATTTAAAACCGATCAATATATATAAACGCTAATTATAGAAAAGCCCCAATTCGTATAAACCCTAGAATTATCAATCGCAACAATTGTATGCAGATCACCAATGAATCGATGGGGCTAATGATCTATACCCCAAAACGATTCTATATCAACTACGAATTAAAACAGATACATACCGATTGTCGTATGATTCAAACGTCAAAAACCCGGACTTTAGAGCATCGAATACAAGTGATTGTGTGTTTGTATGTGCAATATGTTATGGGGTTTTCTTAGTCGGCTTATGTTGGGTCTACTGACCTGGAGAAGAACAGATGATTAGAAAGCCAAAACATGCTATCAGTTTGATCCTTGAATAAACAGTCTTTTCAACTTGCTTCTCCCAAAAGACTGCTGACCCTAACTACTGTTCTATCCAAACAACTGCTCAACAACTGCTGATATAAAGAACTGCTGAGGAAACAACTGATGAAGAAAAACTGCTGACCAAAGGTCTGATGAAGAGCAACTGCTGATACAAGTACTGAAGACCAAAGCACTGCTGGAACCAACAGCACTTAGGCTCCAGCAGTGGATACAAGACCATCAGAGTTTATCTTCAACAGCTGTTTAATATCAGTGCTTTCAATGTAACAGTAGTTTGTAATAGGCAGATGTTTATGTTTGTTATTCTGTTAGAGGTCACTGTCTTAGGTGACGTCAGCCTAGGTCATCAGTGCTTTGAGTCTGTCTATAAATAGAACAGTGCTTGTACTGTTCTATTGCATCACACACACAAACATTCTCTCAGACAAACACTGTGTGATCAGGCTGAGGGGGAGTAATTGTACGATTGTAATCTTTTGGATTAATGAAAGCTTTCAATCTGAAAACGTTTACTCTCTTGTTTTGATTTACAGTTTATCATTCCGCTGCACTTTCATTCTGTATTCATTTCATATTACCATATTTAGTTAAACAATCAAAACAAACAAACTCAGATCCTAACAATTGGTATCAGAGCTTGGTCAATTAAATTCGATCTAACAAATCAATTTAATAATCAGCTCACAATTATTGATATCGTTTGTCTGTTAGATTGAAAACAGAGTAATAGTTTAATTTCGTTTCAACCGTTTTTAAACAGACTTTGTTTTTTGAAAAATCAGAGAATGGCTTCTATCAATCACGATCCACATAACACTGGCACGAACAACAAGCCACCGATGCTTGTCAGATCTGAATACAATATCTGGCAACGTCGGATGAGCCATGTTCTAGCTCAACAAAACACTGGGTGTTGGAAGTCGGTTATCTTCGGACCACATGTTCCGACTGTGCCGAGTACTGCAGATCCCAAAGTGTTTGAGCCAAAGAAACTTGAAAACTACTCCGACCAGGATTTTCAGAAAATTGAGCTAGATGCTAAGGCCTTCAGTATTGTGGCCATGGCTCTACCAAATGATATATATGCAGGGTTGTTACACTGTAACAGTGCAAAGGAGTTGTGGGATGCACTGAAAGAACAGTTTGGTGGGACTGAGGAGGTTATCGAAAACAACCGTGAAATACTTAACCAACAATATGAAACATTCAGTCATGTCAAAGGAGAGTCATTAACTCAACAGTTTGAGAGATTTAATTGCTTAATTAGTGAACTAAAATTGGTTGGTCTTACTTACCCTCATTCAACCTTGAACCATAGGTTTTTAAGATCATTACCAGACAAATGGGACACTATTGCTATTGTAATGAGAAACTCAATAGGATTTAAAGACCTATCACTGACCCAGCTTCATGGTAAGCTCTTAACCTATGAGAGAGAGCTTAACCAGAAAAAGAAGCTCCAGGACTCTGGAAAAGTGTCTGATGACTATGTGTTTGGGAATACAGCACTTTTGGGTCATGATGAGGTGCCTAGAAACACAAAGGATCAGAGTTATGATCATTTTATTGACATAACTTCAGGTTTTAACTTAGGATTTAACTCTGATTCTTATTCACCAAACTATGCTTTCACAGCAAGTGGTGGTGATATACAGGCATCTGACAATATATCCTTTGAGTATGATGACTTGAAATACTTTGACCCTGATGATTTGGAAGAAATGGACATTATGCACCAATTGGCCCTTCTCAGTGTAAGAACTAATAATTTTTACAAGAAAACTGGGAGAAGGTTTCCAGGGTTGACTGGCAGATCTAAGGTTGGGTTGGATAAATCAAAGATCAAGTGTTATAAATGTCACAGGTTTGGTCATTTTGCTAGGGAATGTAGGGGTCAACATGGTACACCTATGATAACCTATCCAAATCAAAGACCACAGACCAACACTTATCAGAATTCCTATAATGCCCCTGGACCTAATGTGCAAAACACTGCTCATTTTGCACAGTCCTCAAACACTGTTCCTGTCCAGTATGTCCAAACCACTGTTCCTCAGATCCACTATGTGCAAACACCTGTTGCTCAAACACCTGTGCAAACGACTGTTGCTCCACCCTCTGCTCCTGCAGAGACCAGTCAACAGAGCTTCTTTACTCAAGGCTTTGTTGATTGGAGCAGTCTACCTGATGAGCTAACAGATGAGAATTTTGCACTAGTTGCCAAAGCTGAAAATGAACCAGAAAATTTTTGTTTCATGGCTATGGTAGATGAGATTGAATCTGAGGAAGTGGTAACTGAATCTGATGTTGTGACTGATGATGTTGTTAGTGAAGCTGTTACAGGTGAAAAACCTGAAGAAGAGGTTGTGAATCTCTCATATCCCTGGGGTGCATCTGATGATTGTGAGTGCAAGTGTGATTGTGCTTTGATGGCTGCTGCTAAGGGAGCTTCTGCTTGTTTAGATAGTCTTTGGTATGTAGATAGTGGAGGTTCCAGGCACATGACAGGATGTAGAGCCCTACTTCTGGACTTCTTGGCTCATGGAGGGGGTGATATATCCTTTGGTAATGATTCTAAAGGTAAGGTGTTGGGTTCAGGGACTGTACAGGCTGGAAAACTCAAGTTTGAAAATGTCAATCTTATTGATAATCTCAAGTTTAATCTTCTGAGTGTTTCCCAAATGAGTGACAAAGGTTATGGCTCATTTTTCACAAAGAAAACTTGTAAGATTATTGGGCCAGAAGTGGTGAAAAAGATTGATACCATTATTGCTGAGAGCAAAGCACAGCTTGTTGCTCATAGAAGTGGCAATGTGTATGTTGTTGATATGTTAAAGGACAATCCTATGGCAAATGTCTGTCTGTTTTCTGCTGCCTCCACTAAGGAGACAGAATTGTGGCATAGGAGATTGGGTCACACCAACCTTAATACTATCAACACACTCTCAAAACAAAGTCTTGTCAGAGGTTTACCATCAAAAGAATTTAAATGTGATGAGCATTGTGTTTCTTGCTTAAAAGGAAAACAACATAAAAGCTCTTACAAATCCATTGATGAGTCCAAAACTAGTCAGTGTTTACAACTGTTACACATGGACTTGTTTGGCCCTGTTAAAATCATGAGTCTAAGAAGAAAGAGATTTTGTCTTGTCATAGTTGATGATTTTTCTAGGTTTACATGGACTTACTTTTTACATTCTAAGGATGAGACTGCAGGTATATTGAAGGACTTTGTCACCAAAGTTGAAAAGCAATATGACTTGCCAGTAAAAGTCTTCAGGAGTGACAATGGAACAGAGTTTAAAAATAAGGAGTTGGATGACTTCTGTGTGTCAAAAGGGATTGTGAGGCAGTTCAGCATCCCAAGAACACCAGAATAAAATGGGGTAGTTGAGAGGAAAAATAGAACTCTTATAGAAGCTGCAAGAACCATGCTAGCAGATTCTGGGTTGCCACTGTCCTTTTGGGCAGAAGCTGTAAACACTGCTTGCTATGTTCAAAACAGAGTTTTGATCAACCCCAGACATCAAAAAACTGCTTATGAAATTTTGTTCAAAATCAAACCATTAATCTCATTTTTCAAAATCTTTGGCTGCCCATGTTTCATTTTAAATCTCAAAGATTCCATTTCAAAATTTGCAGCCAAAGTAGACTGTGGATATTTTCTGGGATATTCTTCTACTGCTAAGGCCTACAAAGTGTTTAACACAAGGACTAAGACAATAGAAGAAACTTTGAATGTAAAGTTCAATGAACTTTCATCTCTAAAAATCCCTGCAAACCCTGCTGAACTATTTGATTTAGATAAATTCAAATTTGAAGATATCACTGTTAAAGCTAACAATGCAGGTATTCCACAGTCTCCACAACAAGATTACAGAACAGATGTTGTGATCCCCAGTCACTACAAAGTCTATTCTGCCTCAGAGGAAGCAGCAGTTCCTAACAATTGTCAAAACTCTACCACAGCTGTGTCAACCACTGTTGGCCAGTCTTATCCCCAAACCACTGCCTCACCCCTCATAACCACTGACCTATCATCTGCTGATAAAAGTCAACCATCTGTTGACAAAAGTCAGTCAAGTTTCACACCACTTGGACCCATTCCTCCATTACCATTCCAAACATCTGATGGCACTACAGAAGTACCAACAGATGTTACACCAACAGAGTCATCAAACCTCTGTCCCTCACCTCAAAATGCCATTGTTCCATATCAAGGAGATCTTATTTACTTAAGAGCTCATCCACCAGATCAGATCATTGGCAACATCAGAGAGGGTGTGCTCACAAGAAGCCAATCCTCAAATATCTGTCTTTTTGCAGGCTTCTTATCCCTCACACAACCTGTCAAGTACCAAGAGGCACTGAAAGACAACAGTTGGGTAGAGGCCATGCAGGAAGAACTCCTTCAATTCAAAAGACAACAAGTATGGGAGCTTGTACCACTTCCTAAGGATGTTTGTCCTATAGGAACAAAGTGGGTCTTCAAAAACAAGACTGATGAAAGGGGTATTGTTGTCAAGAATAAAGCCAGGCTTGTGGTTCAAGGCTTCAGACAAGAAGAAGGAATAGATTATGATGAGACCTTTGCTCCTGTAGCTAGACTAGAGGCCATCAGACTCTTTTTGGCCTTTGCTGTCAACCACAACATAAAGGTGTATCAGATGGACATCAAATGTGCTTTCCTTTATGGCAAAATTCAGGAGGAGGTATATGTATGTCAGCCACCTGGTTTTGAAGACACATTCCATCCTGACTATGTCTACAAGCTCAACAAAGCTTTGTATGGACTTAAACAAGCACCAAGGGCCTGGTATGAAACTCTCTCCACATTCCTCTTATCCATTGGCTTTACAAGAGGTAAAATTGACAAAACTTTATTTCTTAAATGGAAAGGGAAACACTTAATGATTGTTCAAATATATGTGGATGACATCATTTTTGGATCCACATGTAACCAAATGTGTGATGAGTTCAGAAAACTCATGACAGCAGAGTTTGAGATGAGTGCCATGGGTGAGCTTCAGTGTTTCCTTGGTCTTCAAGTGAAACAACTGCAAAATGGCACATTCATTCACCAAAACAAATATGTAAAGAACTTATTAACCAGATTTGAGATGAATGATTGTAAGCCATGTAGCACACCCATGAGTACAGTCAAGCTGCTCACTATTGATGACAAGGATGAACTGGTTGATCAAACACATTATAGATGTATGATTGGGTCTTTATTGTACCTAACTGCATCTAGGCCAGACATTATGTTTGCTACCTGTGTCTGTGCCAGATCCCAGGCTTCACCCAGAAAGTCAAACCTTATTGCTGTGAAAAGGATATTCAGATACCTCAAAGGTGCTCCCACACTTGGTATCTGGTATCCTGCTAATGGAAACATTGAGCTTTCAGGTTATTCAGATAGTGACTTTGCTGGCTGTCACACCACAAGAAAATCCACTTCAGGAGGGTGCCAATTTCTAGGGAATGCCTTAGTTTCATGGCAAAGCAAAAAGCAGGCAACTGTTTCAACTTCAACAGCTGAAGCTGAATACATTGCTGCTGCAAGCTGTACAGCCCAACTCATGTGGCTTCAAAATCAACTACTGGATTTTGGGATAACTGCACTTAGGACTCCACTCATGTTGGACAGTCAAGCTGCTGAAAATATCATCAAGAATCCAGTCTCTCATTCCACTACCAAACACATTGACATAAGACATCATTTTGTCAGAGACAGTTATGAAAAAGGTTTGATTTCTTTACACCATGTTCCAACAGAGGACCAGTTGGCAGATGTGTTAACAAAAGCTTTAGACACATCCACCTTTACAAATCTGATTTCCAGAATTGGTATGTTAAACATGGATTAATTAAGAAAAGTTTCAATAAATCTTAATTAAATGGTTCAGCAAATCAAATTTTTTTTTTCAAAATAAAAAATAATAATAACTGTTTGGTTGAAAAATCTGTTTATAACATCTGATCAGATAAAACAACCACTGTTTCATTCATATCCACTGTTGGTTGAAAAGTCTATTTCAAAACATCTGATCAGATAAAACACCTGTTAGTTGAAAAATCTGTTTCCGAACAACAACTGTCTCCTTATATATATATATATATATATATATATATACTATATCCGAAAAAAAAAACATCTGCTTGCATCAGCTGTTTGTATCAGTTGTTTGCCAAACACAGCTGTTTTCCACCAGATGTTTCATCCATCAGATGATTGCCACGTCTGCTCATATAAGTAGAGGTTTGGCCACATCAGCGGTTTCATTGAGCCTATAAAACCCTGTTTTACCACAACAGACGTTACACTATCTCATTGTATTCAAAATACTGATAACCGCCTTCTTCACTCTCAAACCCTTCATCAATCTTCAATCATCTTCACCTTTGAAATCCACTAAAATGGATCTTCAAGCCAAAGCTACACACAATTGTCTCCCCTATCTGATCAAAACAGATGACAACACTCCATTTCATTCCACCATCGACATTTTCCTTAACTCCAAATATTTACCCATCCTAACCGCCAACGCCCCCATTTACCTTGATACACTCCAAGAATTTTGGTTGAATGCAGAGTTTCTACTACAAGACAAAAAGCCTACTTCCATTATTTCCAAAATTGGAGAAACCAGTATCGTAATTACCCCTGAAACCATATCCACAACCTTCACACTGAATGACCTGGCAGGTAAGGACTCCTTTACTAAAACAGAGCTTCACACTGAGTTCCAAGAAAGAGGGTATGATGGTCAGATGACTGGATCAACTCTTTTCAAAAAGTTTTTCCCTCCAGTCATGAAATTTTTCTTCCATACTCTTCTTCTTTGTGTCTCTGCTAAGTCCACATCCTTTAATGAAATCCCATTGAGGATGCAATATCTGGGTTATGCCATGTTGTCAAACTCTGACTTCAATCTTTCCCAGGGATTGTTCATGGACTTGGTATCAAATGTGAAAGCTGTCAAGTCTGGGTCAAACAATGCTTTTCTTATTTACCCAAGAATTCTTAGTGTAATCTTACAAAAGGTCTTACCAGAAAAAGTTTTCAAAAAGGGTGAGGCTATGCAAATGAAAAGCTTAACTGATGAAACTTTCACAAGAATGCTGGGTGGAAGTACCCAAGAAAAAGTGTCTAAAGTGTCAAAAGTTTCTAAAACACAAACAAAGAGGACAAAGGCAACAACTGTTGTCAAAACCTCTGTTGTTGAGCCCACTGCTCTTGGTGATCATGGCACTACATCCAGTGCTGTGAAACCCACACCAGCCACTTCCAAAAAGAAACATCCATCCACAAAAACCTCCACTCAACCACAAATGAGGCTTCTGGATGATGAGGTACCAAAAGAAACCTCTGTTGCACAACAAAAGCAACCTGAAACCACTGTTGTTACTTCCTCACAACAGTTGGACATACCTCCACCTGACCAAACTCCTCATGCATCCTCTCAAAAGGATCATGTTGTAAGCCAAGAAGACACACATCATGATACATTTGAGTCACTTGACCATATGTTCACAAGCCCTTCTCCCAGGGCTAACTCTCTTGTTACTCCTCCATCCTCACCATCACATGTCCCACAAACAATGCAACCTCTGTTTGAAGCAATTGATAAATCTCAGGAAGATCCCAGTTCCTCTCTTCCACCTGTCACTGAGAGTATACTCCAACAAGTGACTGGTCCTGAGAATATACAATCTGCTATCCCTCAAACAGAAGAGGAGGTTACACTACCTGAGTTCAATAAAACTCTAGGTGAGTTTTCAAGTGGAGCAGCCACTACTGATGTAGAGACCACTGTCTCACATCAGGACAGTGATTACATAGCTAAGACTCCCTTGAAGGCAACAACTGTTGAAGCCACTATAGTGTCTCCAAAAACAGTTGGAAGTCCCCAGTACCAAGACAAAGGGGCATCTGATTCACCTATTAGGCCTGAATCAGGTAGAACTACCACTGGTAGGGACTCAGATGATCCTATTAATTTAGGAGATGGGTCAAAATACCAAGAATTGACGGACAGAGTTTCTGTCATTGAAACCTCTGTTGCTGACATCAAATCTGATGTCAAGCTTCTACTGAACTCAATTGCAGATCTTTCCAAGAGTCAACCATCCACAGCTGATATAGCCAATGAGTTATGGAAATCAGTTTCCCCCATCATCATAGCTCACAGAAAATTGGCTGATCAGACACATGAAACTTACATGGCTGAGATCAGGAATATGGTAGATGCAAGGTACAAAGATACCCATGCTGATATCAAAGCCATCAAGGATCACCTGCTGAAGACTACTGGCTCTGCCCCTACCACCATCCTCAGGGATGAAAATGATGATGCTTTCACGGCTGATGATGCCAAAAAGGGGGAGAGTGGCAGAGATAGGCTACCAAAACTAGATCGTTTTGGTTGTCCTCCTTCTCAAAAAGGCCAAGCCAAGTCTGCCAAGAAACCAGAGTCTACCAAATCAGCTCCACAACAACAACAAGCAACAACAGCACCACCACAACAACCACCACAACAAACCAGTGAGAAGAATAAAGCAGTAGATGACTCTGCAAACATAGAAGCTGAAAAGGCTGCTCAAGATAAACAGAAAAGAGCTGACACTTTGGAAGTTAAAGCAGAGTCATTAATTGAACTCAAAAAGAAACAACAAAGGGAAACTGAAGATGTGGGATCCTCTAAAAGGATGAAAAGACCTGCCAAGCATGTTAGAAAACCACCATCTAAGTTGAACACCTCTGTTGATAAAACCACTGCTACTGAAACCACTGCCACCCAAAGCACTGAAGCTACTCAAAACACTGCTATCCAAACCACTGCACCCAAACCAACAAACACACCTGAACATACAACCACCAAACATACATCACCAGCCAAATCCCAAACATCTGCTGGACCTACTAAAAGGTCAACAGATGTTACACCAACCACTGCTACCAAATCACCATCACCAAAAATCATGTACACAAGGAAGAGAAAATCAACCTTTGTTGTACATGATGAAAACATACACACATCACCAACTATCACTTCAACTGCCCAATCCACTCCTCCCATCACAGCTATTCCAATCACATCATTCTCACCACATACATCCAAGTTCAAATCCCATAGACCACCACCAACCATTACACCATTGGTTGTTCAGTATCCCCTTGAACTTGATCTACTCAAGGGGGAATTACAATCCTTCTACAATACTGAACAGCCATCTGAAAGATCCTTCCCATCTCTCCCAAACTTCCCTGTTCCCCTCAATATTGATACTTATCTGAAATACAAGGGTGAGCAGGTGGATGTCATCATCAGGGAGAAATGCAAAGGGAAGGATGACAGGACTGCTCAGGGCGTCCATTCAGCAGAGCTTAGCAAACTCAGAAGGATTGAAGATTTAGCTAAGACCCTGAGCAATTCCATGTCCTCCATGCCTCTTAGTGTTGATTTGGAAAAGGAGGTAAGGGAATCTCTTCTTGAACAGATAATGGCAACCAAGCCTTACAAAGCAAACAAAAAGCAGTTCAATGGTTGGACTACTCATGCTTTGAGAGAAGAACTACTCAGAATTGAAGAAATGGCCAAAGACTCCAAAGCTAAAGTCTCCACTCCTAATTTTGGCAAAGACAGAGACCCAGTCAGAGCCTTGAAATTCAAAAGGATGAGGCAAGAGATTGTAGCTGCCAACTATGGGGAGATGAGGTCTGTTTCCAGATGGTCTGAGTTAAGGCTGGTTGAAACCTACAAAAGTCTGGAAGAAAATAGAAAGAAGGATCCCAGCCTTCCAAGAAAACCAATTTACACTGATGAGCCAATGATGAAGAGACCCCAACAGACTTTTAATCTGGACAGCTTACTTGAAACCTCTGATCTCACAGCTGCTGCAAGTAGACAGTTCAAGAAGCAGAAGGAGATGTCAGAGGAAGATCAAAGAAAGTTTGCTGATACATTCATCAAGGAAGGGCTCTTCAATCAAATACATTATTTCTCTGATCCTACAACAGAGAAACTCAGAGAACTCATTGGAAGACCTCCTTCACCCAACTCATCAAGAATAAATGTTCATCTCAGCAAATCCACTGACTCAAAAATTCTAAAGTGGAAAGTCAACAAAGACAACCACGAATTGACATTGCTCAGGTCAGATGGAAGGGTTCAGAAGATCAGCATGGATGATGCTTACAGCCTATGTGCAGAAGATCACCAAGCATTGCTAAATCTGGATCTAGAAAGAGATGAAGAAGACTTATTTGCTCTGAACTTTGAACTACAATTCAAAGGTCAAATCAGAGAAAGTCTGATGAGGAATAAAGATCAATAAATAAAGCTGAGTTTTGGCATCATCTGTTCTAGGGGGAGATTGTTGGGTCTGCTGACCTGGAGAAGAACAGATGATTAGAAAGCCAAAACATGCTATCAGTTTGATCCTTGAATAAACAGTCTTTTCAACTTGCTTCTCCCAAAAGACTGCTGACCCTAACTACTGTTCTATCCAAACAACTGCTCAACAACTGCTGATATAAAGAACTGCTGAGGAAACAACTGATGAAGAACAACTGCTGACCAAAGGTCTGATGAAGAGCAACTGCTGATACAAGTACTGAAGACCAAAGCACTGCTGGAACCAACAGCACTTAGGCTCCAGCAGTGGATACAAGACCATCAGAGTTTATCTTCAACAGCTGTTTAATATCAGTGCTTTCAATGTAACAGTAGTTTGTAATAGGCAGATGTTTATGTTTGTTATTCTGTTAGAGGTCACTGTCTTAGGTGACGTCAGCCTAGGTCATCAGTGCTTTGAGTCTGTCTATAAATAGAACAGTGCTTGTACTGTTCTATTGCATCACACACACAAACATTCTCTCAGACAAACACTGTGTGATCAGGCTGAGGGGGAGTAATTGTACGATTGTAATCTTTTGGATTAATGAAAGCTTTCAATCTGAAAACGTTTACTCTCTTGTTTTGATTTACAGTTTATCATTCCGCTGCACTTTCATTCTGTATTCATTTCATATTACCATATTTAGTTAAACAATCAAAACAAACAAACTCAGATCCTAACAGCTTATATAGGGTATAGACACGAGATTAATTGAGTCAAAACCTTCTATAAACACGGATTAGAATTTGGGTTCAAGCTCGGTCAAAACCGAGTCATAAGGCTTGATTAGAGGCTGTAATCACGCGAATCACTATGGGGTCAATACACATGATTAATGCTTACCAAAATTAATCATATTCTTGTGGTCAAGGCTTGTTGACTGTCTTTTTTTTTGTACAGTAGCTTCGAACAGCAGCAGGGAAGAGGAGAACAAGCTGGATCAGAGTTGGGTGAGTTTATATATAATTAGGATTGGGATATAAACAGGTAGGAGCTGTAGCTCAGCTGGTTGTTGCCGTGTGGTTGTTTGGATGGACCGGCTCCTTGCTCAGGTTCGATTCCTGGCTGAAGCAAAGTTTTCTTATCTTTTTTTTTCACAAGTACCAAGGGGAGGATGAGAAGGGGGTTGGGCTGGGCCTCTTGCTGGGCTCCGGTTTTAAAAGAAAAGAAGAGGGTTTTGGGCTCCAAGAATATAAGAAGGATGGTTGGGTTATGAGTGGTTTAGATATAGTGTGATTATTATTATTATTATTATTATTATTATTATATATAAAAATAAAATAAAAAGTGACGGATGTCACAGCATCCCCTACTTTTAGAAACTTCGTCCCGAAGTTATTAGAAACATAGGGTTATGGATGTTTGGGTAAAAATTAAGATAACTGTGGTTTGGAAAATTTTAGTTAAGGCATGCCGTGAGTTTATAGGTACAGAGTAAACTGCTTCGAATGATTTGGGTAAGAGGTTTGGTAGGTGTGAGTTATGGATTGGATTAGGTTCGTCTCGAATAATAAGGGGAATAAGCATTTAGTGATTCACTAAATTTCAAGTTTTAGAAATCCTAGAATAAATGTACGAGTTGATTGACTATAGAAAGCCCAAATGAACTACCAAGTAAGTAGAGTTTGTTCCTGGTCCGACTTCTAGTCTCACTTTCAATACATCATTAGTGTTTATATATAGGGTGTACCGCAGCTAACCCACCACACCTTTGATACCTTCAAAACGTACTGGACGTCTACCCAAAAACTCTAATAGAATTTCACATTACCCTAACGCACCTGTAAATTCATGATTACGTTCCGGACCGGAATCATCAATTTACCTTACATTAGGGTTTTATGTCCTTCTATGATCCTAATCTAACACACATTAAAGCAAATAAGTTTCACATGAAGATGACACAACAACACGTTTATCAATGAAATGAGGCTATGTAATAACGAGGTCAATTGCATTGGTTTGCAACGACTTGTAAGCATAACCGTATTTAAGTATGGGCTACCACTCGTCCGAGGAGCCCTTTAAATGAAATGTTTATCTGAGTTGCGTGGATAATACACACATGCAAGCAAGTTTGTAAGTACTACAACCATTAAGTGTAAGTGTTATCTTAGTGGTCTATAGAATTAGTTTACGAGTATCATGAATAATTAAATGTTCAATGAATAGCCAATTTGAGGGAAAAATCAAGTTTCATGTAATAACCAATGATGTTTTCTTAGAAAAGCTCTGTAAGATCAAGTATCAAGTCCAAATGTTTCAAATAAATGTAAGGTAAAGTCTTGTACGATTAAAATAAACGTAACCAATATGATAAATCCCCAAATCTGTGTTCGTACACAATAGTATGCAAGGAAATTTCTAGATGTTACACGCTTATGAGTACGACACAATTGGGTACAAAATGAAAATAGAATCAAGAAAATGAAAACACAAGTATTGAAATACCGACATTGTGGATTATGTTAAAAGGCTTCGAGAGTGAACAGCTTGTACATTCTTGACATGAGCAAAGCCACTACAACACAGGCCAAGTGACTTGTTTTCTTTCGAAGGCTACTGAAAAGTAATCTATCATGTGGAAAATGAATAACTTGGTAAAGAATGGGCTAGTGGAAGGTGTGAATGTGAAACATTTCCACTTGAATGACTAATGTGTGAGTTGTAAGAAAGTAAAACATCACAAAGATTCCCACAAACCCAAGAAAGTTAACTCTGTTAGTAATCCGCTTGAACGCCTACATATGGACCTTTTTGGACCAGTGAAGTGCAAAAGCATCAACGGAGATCTATACTGTCTTGTGGTGACCGATGATTATTCAAGATTTTCGTGGGTGATGTGCATGCAACACAAGAGTGAAACATTCAATAACTTGAAGATTATATTTTCTCGTTTGGAGAACATTTATGGATTCAAGATCAAAAGCATCCCAAGTGAAAACAGGACAGAGTTTAAGAATTCTATGATGGATGCATTTTGTGAAGAAAAAGGAATTCATCATGAATACAATGCACCATACACTCCATAACAGAATGGTATTGCAGAAAGGAAAAACAAGACTCTAATTCAAGCGGCTAGAACAATGCTTGTAGATTCTAATTTTCCGGTTATTTTTTGGAACGAAACTATTCATACAGCATGTTATACTTTGAACCGTGTGTTGGCTGTGAAGAAGTTTGCAAAGACTTCTTATGAGATACTCAACAGACGCAAGCCGAACTTGGAGTTTCTAGAACCATTCGGGCCGCCGTGTACGATGCTTAATCCAACAGAGAAGTGGAGTGAAAGCTGAAGAAGGTTATTTTGTTGGATATGCGACACCACTTAAACGCGTTTTCAACAAAAGAACTAGAAATGTTGAAGAGTGGGCAAAAGTGGATGTTCAGCGTTACACTCAAAATGCTCCTGGCGTTGGACCTGATTGGATGTTTGACTACAAAGAACTCTTTGAGTCATTCAATCTAGAAAGCTTGGTTGAAGAAGTTGTTTTACGACTTTATTATGAGTGTGAGAACGCAGTTACTTAACCGTTAGTGCGTCCAATCACCGTGACTCCTCCGGCAGCAGTTTCTAATGATACCAATGCTCATGTGACTAAATCTAATGAAGAGGAAGTATTTCAAGATGTTTCCGATACGCTTGATTCTTCTGAGTCGGAAGACGATGATGAAGTAACTAGTGAAGCAGGCTTGAATGAATCTACAGTATCACCTCTAGTGAAGCCGATTTCATCTGTATCAATAGATATTCCTTCTACATCAAATGTGGGTAATAATCTAGATACAACAGAGAATTTGAATGTTCAAACGGTGATTCCTATTCTAGTACATCCGGAATCTCGGATTCACAAGGTTCATCTGTTAGAACAGGTTATTAGTGATCCTAGTAGCAGCGTGATAGCAAGTGGACAGTTAAGGCATGCATCATCAACGAGAACATTGGAGCCCTTGCCCTATATTCTAAGATTCAAAATTCAGGTGAACAAAATGATTGGTCGTTTGCTTGTTATGTTTCGCAGGCGGATCCTAGGATTTTACAAGGAAGCACTGAACGACGAATCATGGGTGAACGCGATGCAACAATAACTTCAACAGTTTCAGAAGTTAGGAGTTTGCACTTTGACTGATCTACAACCAGATAGAAAGAAGATTGGTACAAAGTGGGCTTTTAAGTGTAAAAACGATGATAAAGGAGTGATTGTATGGAAAAAAAACTCGATTGGTCATGCAAGGTTTTCGTCAAACTGAAGGAATCGACAATAACGAAGTCTATGCACCAGTCGCACGTATAGAAGCAATCCAAATGTTTCTTGTGTATGCATCTTACACGGAATTTAAGGTGTATTAGATGGATGTTAAAAGTGATTTTCTTTACGGTGTAGTTTAGGAAGAAGTATATGTCAAGCAACCACTAGGTTTTGAGGATTCTATCCACCAGGATAAGGTCTACAAACTAAAAAAGGCATTGCATGGTTTGCACCAAGCCCCTCGACAGTGGTACAAAGAGCTTAGCACGTACTTACTTTCTAGAGGTTCAAGCGAGGACAAGTTGATTGTACCCTGTTCAGGAAGAGAACAGAGGGTGATTTGCTTCTGGTACAGATATATGTTGATGATATTATATTTGGTTAACTAACAAAAGTTTTTGCAGGGAATTTGAAAAGGTCATGCAGGAAAAGTTTGAGATGAGATCTATGGGAGAAATGCAGTTCTTTCTTGGATTGCAAGTGGACCAATTGCCATCAAGGATCTTTATCCACTAGACAAAGTATGTTTCCGAAGTCTTGAGCCGATTCCAGATGGAGGATTCTACACCGATTGCCACTCCCATGCAACCCAATCACGGGATTGAAGTTGATGCTAAGGGGGAGCTTATTCACCCCTACACGTATCGAGCCATCGTTGGATCATTGATGTATCTGACCGCTTCCCAACCAAATATAATGTTTGCTACTTGTCTCTATGCCTGATTTCAATCGAAGCTGAAACAAAGTCACCTCACTACAGTTAAACGAATCCTACGTTATTTGAAGGGTTGTACATCACAAGGTTTATGGTATCCTAATGATGATAACTTTGACCTCATTGCTTTTAGTGATGCAGATTTCGGAGGTTGTGATATTGACGCAAAATCCAAAATGGCTGGATGTCAATTTCTTGGGAGCAGGCTAATCACCTGGCAATGCAAGAAGCAGGCGTCAGTTGCACTTTCAACGTGTGAATCTGCATATGTGGCGACCTCGAGTTGCTGTTCATAAGTACTTTAGATTCAACAACAAATTCGTGTCTATGGTTTGCAATTTCTTAAAACCCTCGTTCATTGTGATAATGAAGCATCCATTGCACTCACAAAAGACACCGTTCATCATTCTAAGGCTAAGCATATCTGAATACGGTATCACTTTATTTGTGATTGCTATGCTCAAGGTTTGATTGATATGGTTAAAATCCACACTAACTATCAAAGAGCCGTTCTTTTTAACAAAGCTTTTGACAACTCATGATTTGAATTTTTATTAAAAGCTAACGGTATTAAAGAAAAGCAAGATTAGACTCCTCATCGGTTTATCAAATTTTCTTTTGTTTTTATGTTTTCAAAAAAAATTAAAACTCCAAAAATATGTTTATAATTTTAGGGGGAGTTTTCCTCTAGAAAAATCAAAAACATTGAAAAAATTTGAAAACCCATAAAAATCAGAAAAACCCAAAATGATTTTTCCTGGAGATAAAGAGAAAATGATAGTACATTAGTGAGGATCTTTCACATGCTAAGGAATTGTAAAGTCAAATATTTGACATGTGATGACTTTGTGTGATGTGTTGGTAGGCTTCATAGACCTATTAATGCGTGCCTTAATGATACAGACATAACAAATTGCTTGTTATGTGGCTGAACACTTCATGGGCATATGGTCTTGGTACTGTAATTTCGTTTGATAGGGTTGCCAAAAATCAGAGGTTTTGGGTCGTTATGTTGATTGTTATCTGGGGATGGCCTGATTGATCTTTTGTCGTATTGATTTACGAATCTAGATTCAGTTAGGGTATCTTACTAAAAGAGCTTAAATGCCTAAACCCAAGTTACTGAATGAGGAACTTAAAATGTATGATGATGATCAAAGATAATCTAATGTATTGTATCATATCTATGATGAAAATTATGATTGTTATAAGCCTCACCCTGGTAGAATGAACATGTTACTCTATAGCATTGATTTGATGACTTGTACACCTCTATGCCTCATACCTTGTTACATATGGAAAACAACAGTATAATCACGCGTTATAATGAATCTTTGTGCAAATTCCTTGATACGGGAGTATGTTGTGTGTGGGAACCAAAGGTGAGTTATTTATTAATACACTTTAAGCGTATCATTTTAAAGCATTACACAACGGTCTGCTTGTGAGCTTATGTGGACAACAATAACAGCAGTTGCCAAGTCGCACAGTCAGTAAAGTTAAAATGTAGCAGAACAATGGTGTGCTTTGATCTCTCATAAACTCATATGATCCTCTTACCGGAAAATCACAAAAAAATTATTGCTTCCTGTTTGATTTTATTCATTTATGCAAAACTCAAAAAGATTTTTGGTGTGTTTTAACGTAAATTTTAGAAAACAAAAAGATTTTACATTTCTGCGTTATTTTCGATAACCGATGTTGGAAGACGATCTTTTTTGGAAGTTTGACAAACTAATATGAGTTTTGTAACTTTAAAATCAGAATTTTTTGAAAGATTGAAAGTTTAATGGTTTGAAATTGACAAAACGTGGATTGAATTGGACGTTTTGGTGAAAATCAGTTTTACAAAATTTCCATTCGCCCTTTCGTTATGTCGAATGAAATTTTGATGTTTGATTCGTGCTTTTTGTAAGGTCGAATGAACGTGGGGCTGTTGGAATTTTTCATTCGAACCCATATGAATTTGCTTCGTGCTTTAAGTTAGCCCGAGTCAAATTTGTTAGTTTTCATTCGACCTCATAAAAGTTCGAACCAATTCTATTATATATAGCCATATCAACCATTCATACCTCATTTTCATACGTGTGCACTGTTACCATACCTTGATTCTGTCTAACCCGATATTTTTCCCTTGCATTTAGATCATATAATCTTGTTACTGAAATCATAA
Organism: Ambrosia trifida; assembly: GCA_028751855.1. Lineage (NCBI taxonomy): Eukaryota > Viridiplantae > Streptophyta > Magnoliopsida > Asterales > Asteraceae > Ambrosia > Ambrosia trifida. Next base: position 13,668,096 of record CM054129.1, read on the forward strand.
GGTACTTATATCTTGAAAATTGCATGTTTTTATCCGATAAACAGATCAGAAATCGAGTTTTTGGGGACGAAACCCTAGATTGATGATTGGACCATTTGGACTTGTTTTACACGTGATTTTTTATTGACAAACACTAATCGAGTGTTTTAGGGGGAGAAATGATCAAAAACTAGGATTATAAATAACTGTTTAATGATTTCGATTATTAAAAACCTAGTTTTTGTGGAAAAGTATCGATTGGGTGTTCTTTATTAAAATGGATGGTAAATTAGCCTAATCGATCATGTTAGAACATAAAACAATCAAAATCAGGGGATAAAATGGCTTTAATCAGAGTTTTGAAAATTTGAAATCAAACCAGTTTCATTCGAACCTTTCATGGGGTCGAATGAAGTTTCCATAGGTCGAATGAATAAATTTTTGTTTCATTCGGGCTTATTGAAACTGGTTCGGACCTTCGATGGGTCGAACCAACCGATGAACTTGACAAATGTTTTATTTTTGACAATTTTTCAATCCGAACTTATGTGTTTTGTGTTTTTGTGTTTGAACAGATAAAATGGCAGAAAAAAAAAGAGCCAAAAGAGCTTAGATTTGAGAAGAAACATAATTTTTGTGCGGATATAGGTGATGTGGATGAGAAGTATGATGAATTCAGACGGATCGTTGATTACCTGAGGAGATCCAGGATAGTTTATGCTATTGCCCAATCACACACCATATACAAAGACCACCAGGAGGAATTCTAGAAGAATGTTGCATTGGATATAATTGTTGGAGAAGCAGATTTCAAAAGTGCATTGAAGTTAACAGACAATGAGAAAGATCCTATCAAGTTTCCATGGTTGGTGCAGATGGGTTGTTTTCTGAGAATGAAGTACTTTGCTCCTATTACTGAATGCCAACTCAACAAGGCAAATGTTTCTCCACCATTCAAGTATCAATTGCAAGTTCTAATCCATGTTGTTGCTCCTATCTGAGGAGGTTTTGATGTGTTAAGAAATATGATCAGCTCATTAGCAGTTTCCTAGCTTGATCCTGAACAAAGATTACAATGTATCAGGAATGCTGGTTCATCACATGAAGGAAATTTTTGATGGCACGAAGACAGACAAGTTCCTAATGTATCCGAGGTTTCTACAGATGATCTTTCTCGAGAAATATCCAACTTTGGTGAGAGATCCTACGATGATTGTGAATCAAGAGCATATGCATGATATGGCGTTGAATAGGATGCGAACTTATAAGGGGAAGACAGAGAAACCACCAAATAAGAGATTGTTTGGACACTTGATCACTCCTGGTTATGTTGCTCCAGATAAAGATCAAGTGAGGCATGACAATAGTGACTCAGATTCAGATTCTCTGTTAGTTCCTGTGAAGAAAGGAGAGAAAGCTAAACAGCAAGTCATTAACAAAGGGGCTAAATCAAAGAAAAAGGGTAAAGCGAAGACACTATTGATTGATGAGGATTCATAAACAGAGACTGAGGAGGTATGGGATTCTGAAGAAGAGATAGTGAAGGAGACGAATCCCAAGGCCACCGGTGATATTCTAAAACTCCTGATCCAATGGATGAACGAGTTGAAGAACAGCTCAGCAGAGGATATGTGGAGGAGAACGAGCAGTTAATTATTGATAAAGGCGTTGATTTTGTAGGTTTGCGAGTTGCACCAATATCAAACAAGCGTTGACATATTAAGACAATGTCTAAAAGGGAATCTTCTAAAACGAAAAGACAGAAAGACATTGATCTGTTGCTTAAGAGAAAGAAAGTTCCTCAAATTTCATTTCCACAGGTTAAATCTCCAGCAGCTATTGTGACAGAAACTGAAGCACAACAAAATCCTGATTCTCTTTCTAAGTCACTAAAGAGCATCTTATCCGGTTTAAATCACGTGTTGTTAAACCAAAAAAAGAATCAAGCTCACAACCTAATGTTACTATTTCAGAAGATGTAATGAACTTGGTTAACCAACAGATTAGAAAGATGATGGAACTTTTCATGAAGCATGAGAATGAGATCAAGCGGATGAAAGAGAATGAGAAGGACATGCTTGAAGTTGTTATTAAGTCAACAGAAAGACAAGACAAGCTTGAAGAAGAGGTAACCAGTCTCCAGATTGAAAATGCTTAACTGAAAGAGTCTAGCAAGAAGAATGCAAAGAGAATTATGTTGGTAGAGAAAGAAAACAAGAAGTTGAGGAAGATTATTGATAATCCATACAATAAAGCACCTCAATTGAAATGTGTTGATGATGAGGAGGAAGAAGAAGAAGAAGAGGAGGAGGATGAGGAAGAAAAGGTTAATTATAGTGGAACTAACAAAGATGATGATTCAGATGATGATGATAATGATGATGATGCTTCTCGTGGTGATGGTTTGAACAAAGAGAAGTCTGCTAGTTCAAAGGAATGATGATGATGTTGATAATTATTCCTTTGAAAAGCGTGAAAAGACTAAATAAGATAAATCCGATTCAAGTTCAAAGAAATATGGTGAAATGACTGAAGCTGAAAAGCAGAAGTTAAAAAGAATGTTGAAGCGTGGATATGTGACTGTAGAATTGACTGAGATGTTCAGAGATATCTTTATCACTAAAGATATGAGATACTGTTTAGAATACCAAGATCCTGAGTTAGAAGATGGTGAGGTAAGTGATGTGGTAACAAAAGAAATACTTGAAGGAGTTGTGCAGCAAGCTGGAATATCTCTAGAAGTGTTAATGATGAAACAAGAGATTCTTAACATTCCAGTGGTTGAACCGGGTAACAATTTTGATGATATGAATTCAAGTAACTTCAATGAGGTAGAAATTGAAGATATATGTCATGAAGAATACCCGGAGTACAATAACATGAAAGACAAAACTAACATGCCAGTAATTAATGATGAGATCTTGAAGGAAGCTGAAAAGTTTACTGAAGAGAAAGGAAAGAAGATCATTGATGAAGTGTTTGATGATGAAACTGAAAAAGTGAATGTGTATAAGCAATCTGATGCTTTGAAAGCCTATTTGAAGAAATTGCGAGAAGAGACTGATAATCGTCCTGTACCAGCGATTCAAGACGAATTTTACAAATATCATTACAGGATGTTCAAAGGTAGAGCATTGGCATGGAAGTGGTTTCCACAGCTGATGTGTATTGGTATTAAATGGGAGAAAGGTATTATCTACTTTGGACACTTTAATGACATAAAAAGATACACGTGTTTGATCCAATGTGGTTGATAAATTGCCCAAAAGATGATATCGACACATTGTATTACAACCAGATTCGTTTTGATGTTCCTAATCTTTAACAAGCTTGGAGATTTCAGATGGTTGCTATATTTTGCTTTGCATTTGGAGTTTATGCAGGTTATGATTATAAGACTCTGTTGGGGAAAACAATGAAGCTCTGAAATGAAGAAATGTCCGTCAAACGTTGAAGGTACTAGTTTGAAGAAGAAAGTGAACGTTGTTTTGAAAAAGAAACAGACCAAAGAATCCGAGCAACAGACAAGGGGGAGTTTGTAGATGCATATTGTGTTTGTCACTTTCGGATTCACATAATAATGGCGAAGTTTATATGTTCTGGATGATTCATAAAATGGTTCGACTTAACGAGAGGTCGAAGGAGTTCTTAAAGGGTTGAATGAAGATTTTGATAGTGTTATTTTATTGGTTCGGGACAACTTAAGGTCGAACCAACTCATTTTAACCGGTGCAAGGTCGAATGGAGAACTCTATATATATGTTTGATATGTTTTGAGTTTGAAATAGTTGGTCTTTTGAGTAGGTGTTTGTGTGTGTGTGTTCTAGGAAGGTTCTAGAGAGTCTATTTTCGTTGATATTCAACTACAACCGTCATATCTTTGATTAATATTTATGAAAATGTTTTGAAAATGAACTTTACGTGTTCTGATTACGATTTGTATCATTTTGCATGTGAATTAGGGTTTCTGCACCTGATTCATAATAACTCATGTGATATCTTGTGTTTTTTGTTAAAATCTGATCCTACATACACCACTCGGGGTAAGTCCTCGCTACTGTAACTATTTACTCCTGTGTTGTATGTGTGTTGAAATCGAGAACCGAAGGAATATTTGGATAGTACTATTGCTGCCTGACAAGGCCCACCCCTAATCGATAGCGTCAATTATTCAACTATGTATGCCAAGGGTGCACATATTCTGAACTAAGTTGTTTTAAAAAAAAAAGCAACTTCCACTCAAGGGGCATTGCTTGTCTTAGTTATGGGCTAAAGGGATTGCTCGTCATAGTTTGTATGAATTAGCTACTCTTTACAAAGGTCACTACTTGTGTTTGTTCCGCACATGTTGTTAAAATGTTGTTGTTATGGAACAAACACCTGTGAACTCACCAATATTTTATATATTGACCTCTTTTTTTAAACATATTTTTCAGGTAACTACGTGATGAATAGATATGCAGCTAGTACGGTGGAATTTGGGATGTCGGACACTAGTCGGGGGTTTCATCTATATTCGCCATTTGGGTTGGGACATAGACGGAAAACCCCATGTTGAACTTCATGTATGTTCTTTTGTGTAATGTTTATGACAAGGTACCCTTTTCGAGATCTTAATGAAATTATCTTTTCTAATTAAATATGGTTTGTGTTAAACTTGACTTTGATATGCTTTCGATTATTGCACCACGTGTTTCCGCCATTAGCGTGGTGTGACATGGACCTATCACCTTCTAAGCTTGTACCTGCACCACGAACAACCGGGGTCTCTGGACCACCCTTCGACGCTCAACATTAGTGACTTATTCCAAGAAATGTACATAAAAGTAAACATAAAGGAGTAAATGAGAGATAGAAAGTATGAGAAGAGGTGGTGGTTGAAACCCAACGGTTAGCTAGCAGCCAAGGCGGTTTCGGGCAACTTAGTTCGATGGTTGAAAGTTGGTTATTAGAACCATGGGTCCGTAGACTATTGGTATGACAGCTCTAGAGCTCTATTAGGAAAGCTCGCTAGTTCGGCAGGGAAGCTTAACAACTTAGTTGTGTGTAATTATAGAGAGATCTTAAGCTTCTAGTGTGACACTTTAGCAGCTCGTAAATTTCCCTAGGGGAACTTAACAGATTAGTTGGTGAGAGAATATTTCTAAAGAGAGAGAAGACAAGTAAGATGTCTTGGATTGAAACCAAAACAAATGGGATGGGTTTGAGTGAGGGTGTGACCCTCTATTTTATAGAGGGTGAAACCACAAACCCTAATGGGCCTTATAGTAATGGTTGGGCTGGTCCATAAAGGTTGTACCCACCTTTATTATTGATCTCATGTAAGGAAGGTGTTGTGTTAGGGAGCTGAGGAGCTAATGCGTGTAGCTTCTCTACGTTAGCTTCTGGCTTCTCATCTTCTTGGCCTGAGTGAGTCTGATAGTTTCTCAAATATATTTAAACGTGAGGGTTGGGTACCCACGTCATGAAGTCCCATGAAAATGTTTTAACTTTTTGTCAACACCTTCTTTAGTTTGTATTATACAAGTCGCGCATGCACTGATATTATATGTACTATGTGGAATAATGTATATATAATGGGGACGGGGCGCTACCAGATTTGGTCACGGGTACCCAACTACCAGCACGGTAATACCGTCGCCACCAGTGCTGGTAGGGGTCTCGTGACCAAATACGGGTTCTATCTAAAGGGCTGGTATATGGAACTAATTATTGCAACGGTCGAAATTTTATTAACTTTTTGACCGTTTGAATGTATTAAATATAAAAACGGTAACATTTATTTTACCGTTATTTTCAAATGGTATAAAAACAGGGACAGTTTAATTAAAAAACACAAACAAACTACTTGATTAACAAACTAAAGCACAAAAGTTGACTCGCTTTACTAATCTGAAAATCTGATATGACCTTTAATCAAAGAAAATTCCAAAAACATTTCAACCGATGTCCAAATCAGATGATTTTACCCATTCTAAAAAGCTAAGACCTTGTACAAGATGTTCATTTAGAGAATTGATAAAAACAGATTGATTAAAGTCGAGATATATAGGGCCTACAAGTCGACATTCAGATTCTGTCCAGATTTTAATGATGCAATATTATCAACTATATCAAATCCTAGTTACATATCATCAATCAAGAACATCAAATAAACATCATATAAGATTCATCACACATCAATCTGATCAAAACATGCAAGTTTCTTGATAAATATTATCATCAATAACCCTAGATGTTAAATAATCCTTAATCATACAACAACATAACATCTAACACATAATAACACACAAGACCTTGTTTAATCCCATTAATCCTTTATAAAAACCATGTTTTAATCTATGTAAGTTTATTTCAGATCTTGGACAATCTTGTTTATGGTGCTTTATAACATAATAATGAAGATAAAACACAAAAGGTTTGATGATATACCTAAAGCTCTTCGTTCGGGTGACAGAAACACAATTAGAGCTCCAAAGCTTTATCGATTATGGTTATGGCAGAGGTTATGGAGTGTATTTTTCATATGGTGGCTGCTAGGGACAATTAGGGTTAAGGTTATAAGGTGTATGGGGTTTAAGGTTTCTTAATTAGGTGTATAAAGTTAGTTTAACTCGTCAGAATGGAATTGTTCGTTTCGGGCGGCCCAGTTCATTGTATAACCTGTTTTCTTCGATGTTATTCCATTATGGACCGTATCAAACGTAACCCCATGTATTTAGACCCCAACCATCTTAACGGTTCATCGATTAAGGTTTTTAATAGTGCGTTTGGTTTATGTTCATGTAGTCATATACAGTTTACACATAGATTCACATAAACACATAATTGAAATCAGATTAGTAGAAAAATACCCAAAAACTGTGTATTCATCCAAATGGGATGAATCCACATGGAAAAGTCAAGTTTCATCAATGTCGACCTACTGTTCAAGTTTCATAATCTAACTCTTTGTAAAACTCCAGTTATGGTCGTTTAAAGTTGACTCGCTTTACTAATCCGAAAATCTGATATGACCTTTAATCAAAGAAAATTCCAAAAACATTTCAATCGATGTCCAAATCAGATGATTTTACCCATTCTAAAAAGCTAAGACGTTTTACAAGTTGTTCATGTAGAGAATTGATAAAAACAGATTGATTAAAGTCGTGATATATATAGGGCCTACAAGTCGACATTCAGATTTTGTCCAGATTTTAATCATGCAATATTATCAACTATATCAAATCCTAGTTACATATCATCAATCAAGAACATCAAATAAACACCATACAAGATTCGTCACACATCAATCTGGTCAAAACATGCAAGTTTCTTGATAAATATTATCATCTATAACCCTAGATGTTGAATAATCCTTAATCATACAACAACATAACATCTAACACATAATAACACACAAGACCTTGTTTAATCACATTAAACCTTTATAAAAACCATGTTTTAATCTATGTAAGTTTATTTCAGAACTTGGACAATCTTGTTTATGGTTCTTTATAACATAGTAAAGAAGATAAAACACAAAAGGTTTGATGATATACCTAAAGCTCTTCGTTCGGGTGACAGAAACACAATTATAGCTCCAAAGCTTTATCGATTATGGTTATGGCAGAGGTTATGGAGTGTATTTTTCATATGGTGGCTGCTAGGGACAATTAGGGTTAAGGTTATAAGGTGTATGGGGTTTAAGGTTGCTTAATTAGGTGTCTAAAGTCAGTTTAACTCGTTAGAATGGAATTGTCCGTTTCGGGCGGCCCAGTTCATTGTATAACCTGTTTTCTTCGATGTTTTTTCCATTTTGGACCGTATCAAGCATAAGCCCATGTATTTAGACCCCAACCATCCTAACGGTTCATCGATTAAGGTTTTTAATAGTGCGTTTGGTTTATGTTCATGTAGTCATATACAGTTTATACATAGATTCATATAAACACGTAATTGCAATCAATGTCAATCAATTAATCCACAATTATCTATTTTCTCAATTCAACAACGTCCGGGGTTCGATACTCGTGTATGTAGTTTGGCAATTCCCCGAATTACCACTTCATGTAGTTACTAACCTATAACTGTGCAACGTGTGACTTATCTAGCTAACCCTAGTTAAGTAACATGCTGTAAATGTAAATAACGTTAACTAGGGTTTAGTGCAAGTAAGAACCTGAAAATACGGGGTGTCACATCATCCCCAAGTTGAAAAGAATTCCATCCCGAAATTCAGTAAGTAAACAGTATAAGCCAGCGTAAAAATGTGTGCTTAGTTCCCGGATGTCACATCATCCCCAAATTGAACGGAATTTCAACCATGAAATTCACTTTCAGCGAGCTGCTTTATGTCTAGCGTTTGATCTATGCACAGGTTCAGGTTTAGTAAAGAGATGTGGGTATTTAAGCCGCATTTGTTCCCTACATTCCCACGTGTATTTTGGTCCTAGACGGGAATTCCATCGCACCTTAACAATAGGTATGGTGCTCTGTCTAAGTTTCTTGACGCCCTGCTAAAGAATCTCCACTGGTTCTTCCATGAACCATAGCTGATCATCCACCTGGATCTCCTCCAGTGGCACTGCCAGTGTTGTATCAGATAAACATTTCTTTAGATTCAATAAGTGGAATACATTGTGCACTCCACTGAGTTCATCAGGCAGGTTTAACCTGTAAGCCACTGGACCAATCCTTACGACAATCTCGAATGGCCCAACGTATCGCGGGTTCTACTTTCCCCATTTTCCAAAGCGTATCACACTCGTCCAATGTGACACCTTTAGTAGTACCTTGTCCCCAATCTGGAACTCCAAAGGTTTCCTATGCTTATTAGCGTTTTTTTGTTGATCACGAGCAGCAGCCATCCGGGTTCTGATTTGCACTATCCTCTTAGAAGTTTCGTGTACGAGTTTGGGACCTGTCAGCTGGCTATCCCCAGCTTCAGTCCAGCAGATGGGAGACCTACACTTGCGTCCATATAGTGCCTCAAAAGGCGCACACTAAATAGAAGTGTGGTAACTGTTGTTATACGAGAATTCGATCAAAGGCAAGTGCTTATCCCAACTGTTGCCAAAGTCCACCACACACGTCCGTAGCAGGTCTTCTAATGTTTGGGTGGTACGTTCACTTTGTCCATCCATTTGTGGGTGATAGGCTGTGCTCACACCTAAACGAGTCCCCAATACATCTTGGAGAGTAGTCCAAAAACGATAAGTAAAGCGCGAGTCACGATCGGATATTATAGAGGTAGGCACCCCGTGCCTAGAGACAACTTCCTTAATATATAGGGCGGCTAGACGTTCCAACTTGTCCGTCTCTTTAATTGCCAAGAAATGCGCTGATTTGGTCAAACGATCTACAATAACCCAAATCATACCGTGCCCGCTGGATGTCTTAGGAAGTTTAGTGATAAAGTCCATAGAATTCCAATCCCATTTCTACATAGGGATTTCTGGTTGCTGGAGTAAGCCTGAAGGTTTCTGATATTCAATCTTAACCTTTGCACAAGTTAAGCACTTACTAACATAAGTGGCTATCCCAGCTTTCTTGTTTGGCCACCAGTAAGGAGTTTTGAGATCTTGGTACATCTTATCCAAACCGGGATGTACCGAATAACGAGAGGTGTGAGCTTCGTCGAGCACAAGTTGTCTGAGATTCCCAAAACGCGGAATCCAGACTTGATTCATGATGTACTAAAGACCATCTGTCCTCAGTTCCAGGTGCTTATCAGCACCATGCAATGGCTCGAGCCCACTCTTATCTTCCTTCAAAACCTCGACCTGAGCTTGACGTGTCTTATCAGGAAGATTAGAATGAATAGTGAGTTGAAAGCTCGTACCCGCTTAGGTTTTGTTTCCTTACGACTAAGGGCATCTGCTACTACGTTAGCTTTCCCCGGATGATATCTGATAACACCCATCGATGCTGTCGCATGTTCAGCTCCTTCTGATTGAATATATGTTGGAGGCTCTTATGATCTGTAAAGATCATACACTTCGTTCCATAAAGATAATGCCTCCAAATCTTTGGAGCAAAAATCACTACTCCTAGTTCCAAGTCGTGGGTGGTGTAATTTTTCTCATGAACCTTCAATTGACGTGAAGCATACGTGATCACCTTATCACGCTGCATCAGCACACACCCTAAACCTTGAATAGACGCATCATAGTACACTACAAAGTCTTTTGTACCCTCAAGTAGTGATAGGATCTGTGCACTGCAAAGTTTTGCGTTTAACAATTGGAAAGCAGATTCTTGGGCATCTCCCCACTTGTATGTTACCCTTCTGCATCAAAGCAGTGAGGGGTTGAGCGATCTTAGAGAATCCCTCAATGAATCTGCGATAATATCCCGCGAGACCAAGAAATTGGCGCACTTCTGTAGGAGTCTTAGGAGCCTCCCTCTGTTTAATAGCATCAATCTTAGCGGGATCAACATGTACTCCTGCCTCGTTAACCACATGTCCCAAGAATTGGACTTCCCAAATCCAAAACTCATATTTAAAGAATTTCGCATACAACTTAGTTACTCATTCTCAAGAGTTCCAAGATCAGCTGCAGGTGTTGCTCATGCTCCTCCCTGCTCTTGGAATAGATCAATATGTCATTAATGAACACTATGACGAATTTGTCCAAATGAGGCTTACACACGCGGTTCATAATATCCATGAACACTGCCGGTGCATTGGTTAGCCCAAATGGCATTACCAAAAACTCATAATGACCATAACGAGTTCGAAAGGCTGTCTTCGCCGCATCCTCCTCTCGGACCCTCAGCTGGTGATACCCTGATCTCAAGTCAATCTTGGAATATAAACTCGACCCTTGTAGCTGGTCGAACAAGTCATCAATACGAGGCAAAGGATAGCGGTTCTTAACCGTCACTTTGTTCAATTCCTGATAATCAATACACATGTGGAAGCTCCTATCCTTCTTCTTAACAAACAGGACTGGGGCTCCCCAAGGTGAAGAACTAGGTCTAATAAAGCCCCTATCCACCATCTCTTGGATTTGGGTAGACAGTTCTTGTAGTTCGCCTGGTGCTAAGCGATATGGTGCGCGTGCAACTAGGGCTGCTCCAGGTGCAAGATCAATCCGAAACTCCACTTGATGAACAGGTGGAAGTCCACGTAGTTCCTCATGGAATACATCTGGGAAATCACATACTATAGGGATGTCTTCAATCCTCATTTCAACTTCAGCTCGAGTGTCATAAATGTTAGCTAGAATGGCTGGATAGCCCCCTTTCGAATTTACTTCTGAGCTTTCATGAAAGAGATGATGCCCACCATGGCACCACCATGATCACCCTGAATAGATAACAGTTCTTCACTAGGGGGAGGGATACGAACGATCTTCTCCTGACAGATAATTTTAACGCGATGCTTGGACAACCAGTCCATGCCAACTACTATACTATATCAAAGCTTCCCAGGGTGATAGGTATAAGGTTGATGTCAATAAATTACCATCCAACTCGTGTTTACAATTGCGGTGAACATGGGTTGCCTCAATAGGCTTGCCATCAGCTACTTCTACAGAAAATGGGGTTTCGAGAAGAGTAGGGTCTAACCCTAGGAGTTTGCTATGTTTTAGAGACACAAAAATGATATTCGCACCAGAATCGAATGAAATGGATGACAGGATAGGGTTTTCATGATTTCCATAAGAGTGAGTTTCAATTAAATCCTTCCCATATATAGAATTAAGTTCAAATAAAAACTAGCTTGAGATGGAACAACCGTGAGAACACCGACGTAAAATGTGAATTTAATTTTTTTTACACGCCGATGCAAAAATGGGTAACACCACCATTAAAAAAATGAATTTTTTTTACGACGGTTTTACACTGGTGTAAAAAGTACTGCACACCAATGTTGACTTTAAAAAAAAAAGGAATATTTCATTCGAAATTTTATTATCTTTTAATTTACAACCACACACTCTTTTTTGATTAAATTAATTGGGTGGTTATAAAGTGTGTTCTTTTGTTCTTTCAACTCAAGTAGGTTCTCATTTTACTCTTTCCACACACATGCACACACACACACACACACATATATATATATATATATATATACATATACATATATAGGATTTGGATGATTTGAGAACCACTATTTAGGGAGAGAACCAAAGAACCAGTGTGAACCGGTGGCATTTTTATAAATATGAAGGTGTCTACAAAAACCTCTCAATCAAAAAATTAAAAAAAAATTATATAACCTAAATAAATAAAAAAATAAAAACACCAAAATGATTATTTTGCATTATTAATTCAAAAAAAAAAAAAAAAATTGTTGTTGTGACGTCATATGACGTCATCCCTGATGCACATGTGCATTTCGCTGTTATATATAAAGAAATACACCGTATGCACATGTGCATTTCACTATTAAATCACACTTTTGAATGAATTGTCAATTACCATAGTTAAATAATTATTAAATCTGATATGACCTTTAATCAAAGAAAATTCCAAAAACATTTCAACCGATGTCCAAATCAGATGATTTTACCCATTCTAAAAAGCTAAGACCTTGTACAAGATGTTCATTTAGAGAATTGATAAAAACAGATTGATTAAAGTCGAGATATATAGGGCCTACAAGTCGACATTCAGATTCTGTCCAGATTTTAATGATGCAATATTATCAACTATATCAAATCCTAGTTACATATCATCAATCAAGAACATCAAATAAACATCATATAAGATTCATCACACATCAATCTGATCAAAACATGCAAGTTTCTTGATAAATATTATCATCAATAACCCTAGATGTTAAATAATCCTTAATCATACAACAACATAACATCTAACACATAATAACACACAAGACCTTGTTTAATCCCATTAATCCTTTATAAAAACCATGTTTTAATCTATGTAAGTTTATTTCAGATCTTGGACAATCTTGTTTATGGTGCTTTATAACATAATAATGAAGATAAAACACAAAAGGTTTGATGATATACCTAAAGCTCTTCGTTCGGGTGACAGAAACACAATTAGAGCTCCAAAGCTTTATCGATTATGGTTATGGCAGAGGTTATGGAGTGTATTTTTCATATGGTGGCTGCTAGGGACAATTAGGGTTAAGGTTATAAGGTGTATGGGGTTTAAGGTTTCTTAATTAGGTGTATAAAGTTAGTTTAACTCGTCAGAATGGAATTGTTCGTTTCGGGCGGCCCAGTTCATTGTATAACCTGTTTTCTTCGATGTTATTCCATTATGGACCGTATCAAACGTAACCCCATGTATTTAGACCCCAACCATCTTAACGGTTCATCGATTAAGGTTTTTAATAGTGCGTTTGGTTTATGTTCATGTAGTCATATACAGTTTACACATAGATTCACATAAACACATAATTGAAATCAGATTAGTAGAAAAATACCCAAAAACTGTGTATTCATCCAAATGGGATGAATCCACATGGAAAAGTCAAGTTTCATCAATGTCGACCTACTGTTCAAGTTTCATAATCTAACTCTTTGTAAAACTCCAGTTATGGTCGTTTAAAGTTGACTCGCTTTACTAATCCGAAAATCTGATATGACCTTTAATCAAAGAAAATTCCAAAAACATTTCAATCGATGTCCAAATCAGATGATTTTACCCATTCTAAAAAGCTAAGACGTTTTACAAGTTGTTCATGTAGAGAATTGATAAAAACAGATTGATTAAAGTCGTGATATATATAGGGCCTACAAGTCGACATTCAGATTTTGTCCAGATTTTAATCATGCAATATTATCAACTATATCAAATCCTAGTTACATATCATCAATCAAGAACATCAAATAAACACCATACAAGATTCGTCACACATCAATCTGGTCAAAACATGCAAGTTTCTTGATAAATATTATCATCTATAACCCTAGATGTTGAATAATCCTTAATCATACAACAACATAACATCTAACACATAATAACACACAAGACCTTGTTTAATCACATTAAACCTTTATAAAAACCATGTTTTAATCTATGTAAGTTTATTTCAGAACTTGGACAATCTTGTTTATGGTTCTTTATAACATAGTAAAGAAGATAAAACACAAAAGGTTTGATGATATACCTAAAGCTCTTCGTTCGGGTGACAGAAACACAATTATAGCTCCAAAGCTTTATCGATTATGGTTATGGCAGAGGTTATGGAGTGTATTTTTCATATGGTGGCTGCTAGGGACAATTAGGGTTAAGGTTATAAGGTGTATGGGGTTTAAGGTTGCTTAATTAGGTGTCTAAAGTCAGTTTAACTCGTTAGAATGGAATTGTCCGTTTCGGGCGGCCCAGTTCATTGTATAACCTGTTTTCTTCGATGTTTTTTCCATTTTGGACCGTATCAAGCATAAGCCCATGTATTTAGACCCCAACCATCCTAACGGTTCATCGATTAAGGTTTTTAATAGTGCGTTTGGTTTATGTTCATGTAGTCGTATACAGTTTATACATAGATTCATATAAACACGTAATTGCAATCAATGTCAATCAATTAATCCACAATTATCTATTTTCTCAATTCAACAACGTCCGGGGTTCGATACTCGTGTATGTAGTTTGGCAATTCCCCGAATTACCACTTCATGTAGTTACTAACCTATAACTGTGCAACGTGTGACTTATCTAGCTAACCCTAGTTAAGTAACATGCTGTAAATGTAAATAACGTTAACTAGGGTTTAGTGCAAGTAAGAACCTGAAAATACGGGGTGTCACATCATCCCCAAGTTGAAAAGAATTCCATCCCGAAATTCAGTAAGTAAACAGTATAAGCCAGCGTAAAAATGTGTGCTTAGTTCCCGGATGTCACATCATCCCCAAATTGAACGGAATTTCAACCATGAAATTCACTTTCAGCGAGCTGCTTTATGTCTAGCGTTTGATCTATGCACAGGTTCAGGTTTAGTAAAGAGATGTGGGTATTTAAGCCGCATTTGTTCCCTACATTCCCACGTGTATTTTGGTCCTAGACGGGAATTCCATCGCACCTTAACAATAGGTATGGTGCTCTGTCTAAGTTTCTTGACGCCCTGCTAAAGAATCTCCACTGGTTCTTCCATGAACCATAGCTGATCATCCACCTGGATCTCCTCCAGTGGCACTGCCAGTGTTGTATCAGATAAACATTTCTTTAGATTCAATAAGTGGAATACATTGTGCACTCCACTGAGTTCATCAGGCAGGTTTAACCTGTAAGCCACTGGACCAATCCTTACGACAATCTCGAATGGCCCAACGTATCGCGGGTTCTACTTTCCCCATTTTCCAAAGCGTATCACACTCGTCCAATGTGACACCTTTAGTAGTACCTTGTCCCCAATCTGGAACTCCAAAGGTTTCCTATGCTTATTAGCGTTTTTTTGTTGATCACGAGCAGCAGCCATCCGGGTTCTGATTTGCACTATCCTCTTAGAAGTTTCGTGTACGAGTTTGGGACCTGTCAGCTGGCTATCCCCAGCTTCAGTCCAGCAGATGGGAGACCTACACTTGCGTCCATATAGTGCCTCAAAAGGCGCACACTAAATAGAAGTGTGGTAACTGTTGTTATACGAGAATTCGATCAAAGGCAAGTGCTTATCCCAACTGTTGCCAAAGTCCACCACACACGTCCGTAGCAGGTCTTCTAATGTTTGGGTGGTACGTTCACTTTGTCCATCCATTTGTGGGTGATAGGCTGTGCTCACACCTAAACGAGTCCCCAATACATCTTGGAGAGTAGTCCAAAAACGATAAGTAAAGCGCGAGTCACGATCGGATATTATAGAGGTAGGCACCCCGTGCCTAGAGACAACTTCCTTAATATATAGGGCGGCTAGACGTTCCAACTTGTCCGTCTCTTTAATTGCCAAGAAATGCGCTGATTTGGTCAAACGATCTACAATAACCCAAATCATACCGTGCCCGCTGGATGTCTTAGGAAGTTTAGTGATAAAGTCCATAGAATTCCAATCCCATTTCTACATAGGGATTTCTGGTTGCTGGAGTAAGCCTGAAGGTTTCTGATATTCAATCTTAACCTTTGCACAAGTTAAGCACTTACTAACATAAGTGGCTATCCCAGCTTTCTTGTTTGGCCACCAGTAAGGAGTTTTGAGATCTTGGTACATCTTATCCAAACCGGGATGTACCGAATAACGAGAGGTGTGAGCTTCGTCGAGCACAAGTTGTCTGAGATTCCCAAAACGCGGAATCCAGACTTGATTCATGATGTACTAAAGACCATCTGTCCTCAGTTCCAGGTGCTTATCAGCACCATGCAATGGCTCGAGCCCACTCTTATCTTCCTTCAAAACCTCGACCTGAGCTTGACGTGTCTTATCAGGAAGATTAGAATGAATAGTGAGTTGAAAGCTCGTACCCGCTTAGGTTTTGTTTCCTTACGACTAAGGGCATCTGCTACTACGTTAGCTTTCCCCGGATGATATCTGATAACACCCATCGATGCTGTCGCATGTTCAGCTCCTTCTGATTGAATATATGTTGGAGGCTCTTATGATCTGTAAAGATCATACACTTCGTTCCATAAAGATAATGCCTCCAAATCTTTGGAGCAAAAATCACTACTCCTAGTTCCAAGTCGTGGGTGGTGTAATTTTTCTCATGAACCTTCAATTGACGTGAAGCATACGTGATCACCTTATCACGCTGCATCAGCACACACCCTAAACCTTGAATAGACGCATCATAGTACACTACAAAGTCTTTTGTACCCTCAAGTAGTGATAGGATCTGTGCACTGCAAAGTTTTGCGTTTAACAATTGGAAAGCAGATTCTTGGGCATCTCCCCACTTGTATGTTACCCTTCTGCATCAAAGCAGTGAGGGGTTGAGCGATCTTAGAGAATCCCTCAATGAATCTGCGATAATATCCCGCGAGACCAAGAAATTGGCGCACTTCTGTAGGAGTCTTAGGAGCCTCCCTCTGTTTAATAGCATCAATCTTAGCGGGATCAACATGTACTCCTGCCTCGTTAACCACATGTCCCAAGAATTGGACTTCCCAAATCCAAAACTCATATTTAAAGAATTTCGCATACAACTTAGTTACTCATTCTCAAGAGTTCCAAGATCAGCTGCAGGTGTTGCTCATGCTCCTCCCTGCTCTTGGAATAGATCAATATGTCATTAATGAACACTATGACGAATTTGTCCAAATGAGGCTTACACACGCGGTTCATAATATCCATGAACACTGCCGGTGCATTGGTTAGCCCAAATGGCATTACCAAAAACTCATAATGACCATAACGAGTTCGAAAGGCTGTCTTCGCCGCATCCTCCTCTCGGACCCTCAGCTGGTGATACCCTGATCTCAAGTCAATCTTGGAATATAAACTCGACCCTTGTAGCTGGTCGAACAAGTCATCAATACGAGGCAAAGGATAGCGGTTCTTAACCGTCACTTTGTTCAATTCCTGATAATCAATACACATGTGGAAGCTCCTATCCTTCTTCTTAACAAACAGGACTGGGGCTCCCCAAGGTGAAGAACTAGGTCTAATAAAGCCCCTATCCACCATCTCTTGGATTTGGGTAGACAGTTCTTGTAGTTCGCCTGGTGCTAAGCGATATGGTGCGCGTGCAACTAGGGCTGCTCCAGGTGCAAGATCAATCCGAAACTCCACTTGATGAACAGGTGGAAGTCCACGTAGTTCCTCATGGAATACATCTGGGAAATCACATACTATAGGGATGTCTTCAATCCTCATTTCAACTTCAGCTCGAGTGTCATAAATGTTAGCTAGAATGGCTGGATAGCCCCCTTTCGAATTTACTTCTGAGCTTTCATGAAAGAGATGATGCCCACCATGGCACCACCATGATCACCCTGAATAGATAACAGTTCTTCACTAGGGGGAGGGATACGAACGATCTTCTCCTGACAGATAATTTTAACGCGA
The DNA here is from genome assembly GCA_028751855.1 of Ambrosia trifida. Classification (NCBI taxonomy): domain Eukaryota; kingdom Viridiplantae; phylum Streptophyta; class Magnoliopsida; order Asterales; family Asteraceae; genus Ambrosia; species Ambrosia trifida. The sequence goes on from CM054129.1 coordinate 13,685,974, forward strand.
TGCTTGGACAACCAGTCCATGCCAACTACTATACTATATCAAAGCTTCCCAGGGTGATAGGTATAAGGTTGATGTCAATAAATTACCATCCAACTCGTGTTTACAATTGCGGTGAACATGGGTTGCCTCAATAGGCTTGCCATCAGCTACTTCTACAGAAAATGGGGTTTCGAGAAGAGTAGGGTCTAACCCTAGGAGTTTGCTATGTTTTAGAGACACAAAAATGATATTCGCACCAGAATCGAATGAAATGGATGACAGGATAGGGTTTTCATGATTTCCATAAGAGTGAGTTTCAATTAAATCCTTCCCATATATAGAATTAAGTTCAAATAAAAACTAGCTTGAGATGGAACAACCGTGAGAACACCGACGTAAAATGTGAATTTAATTTTTTTTACACGCCGATGCAAAAATGGGTAACACCACCATTAAAAAAATGAATTTTTTTTACGACGGTTTTACACTGGTGTAAAAAGTACTGCACACCAATGTTGACTTTAAAAAAAAAAGGAATATTTCATTCGAAATTTTATTATCTTTTAATTTACAACCACACACTCTTTTTTGATTAAATTAATTGGGTGGTTATAAAGTGTGTTCTTTTGTTCTTTCAACTCAAGTAGGTTCTCATTTTACTCTTTCCACACACATGCACACACACACACACATATATATATATATATATATATATATATATATATATATTTATATATATATACATATACATATATAGGATTTGGATGGTTTGAGAACCACTATTTAGGGAGAGAACCAAAGAACCAGTGTGAACCGGTGGCATTTTTATAAATATGAAGGTGTCTACAAAAACCTCTCAATCAAAAAATTAAAAAAAAATTATATAACCTAAATAAATAAAAAATAAAAACACCAAAATGATTATTTTGCATTATTAATTCAAAAAAAAAAAATAAAAAAATTGTTGTTGTGACGTCATATGACGTCATCCCTGATGCACATGTGCATTTCGCTGTTATATATAAAGAAATACACCGTATGCACATGTGCATTTCACTATTAAATCACACTTTTGAATGAATTGTCAATTACCATAGTTAAATAATTATTAAATGGACGCGATACACATATATTAAATGGACGCGATACACATATAGTTAAATCACCCTGCCACACTTTTGATTGAATGTGTGGCTAAAGGTCATTTCTAACATTTGAAAAACTTCCAGCCCGCCTTTCGCCACACATCTTATGTATTCATGTGACCATTGTATAGCAGCTCAAAACCTTAAGCCACACTTAAGAAAAAAAACGTGACATTTATTAGTCACACCAAAAAAAAGTGTGGCCAATTGTGATCTAAGGCAACAGTATTCATTTCGTGTGACAAAAAACTATAACTTCTCGAATCCTTTAGCCACACTTTAAGAAAAAATTGTGACATTTAGTAGCCACACTAGAAAAGTGTGGCCAAATGTGATTTACAGCCACAGTATTTTTTTTGATGTATGGCTAAAAACTAATACATATATGGCCACATATATTGTTGTGTGACCAGAGACTAATCAATAGCCACACTTAAAATTAAAAAAAATTCATGTGGCTTTACATAAAACATTCATCACACCATCAACCCTTTATTTATTTTTGTATGACGGAATGATAATATATGTCATGTAAAAATATATGTGACCAAAGTTAGACAATAGTCACAATTAAAGTTACAAAAAAATCATGTGTCTTTAACTATTAGCCACATTAATGTCATTGTTTATTTTCATGTGACGAAATGATAGCAAATGTTATTTAAAAATGTGTGTAACCAAAGTTTAGATAATAATCATAGTTAAAATTGTAAAATTTCATGTAGCTTTATATAATTATTAGCCACACCATCTTCACTTAGTTTTTTTGTGACGTAATAATAGCAAATGTCATGAAAAAATATGTATGGCCAAAGGTAAAACAATAGTCACACTTATAATTACAAAATCTAATGTAACTATACATAGTACAACTTCCTTTTTAAAATATTTCTCTCTTAAAATTACAAAATTTCAATATCCCTCAAAAAATTCCCCCCAAAATATTTTATCATCTTAAAATTACAAAATTTCAATATCCATCCAAAAACTCCCCCCAAAATATTTCATCATCTTAAAATTACAAAATTTTAATTTCACTCAAAAAACTCCCCCCAAAATATTTAATCCTAAAAATTCCCTCTCAAATGCTACTCTCATTAAAAAAAAGTATATTATTTAGTATACATATACAAAAGATATAAAATTGTAAAATTTCATTTTATCATTTTAGTAATTTCTTTTCAAACTTTTGTATATTTGTCTTTGTAACTAATTTAGGTGCGAATATACATAACAAATGCATCAGTTTTGAAGTTTATGCGTTTCATCATGTCATGAATGTACGTACGTACTAAAGGCTTATTGCGTTGTAATGAGCATAAATGACCTCGGAACCGAACCGGTACCGGTAATGGAAGTACCGGTCCTGAAAATGGAAGAAATAGGTACCAGTACAAGTAGAAAACGAGTATTATAAAATAAGAATTTGAAGGTAAATCAACCCAAAATATCGGATTGTATTGAACCGGTACCGCTACCAAAAGTACCGTGTCGAGAACGCAAAAAACGGGTACCGGTACCGAAAATGGTCGTACTTGTCTTAATAGACCATATTGGGCCTTAATGGATCACAATGGACACTAGTAGATCATATGTCTTAATGGATTTATGGATCACAATGGACAGTAATAGATCATATATGTCATTATGGGCCATATTGAGCATTAATGGATCATAATGGACAATAGTATAGCATATATGCCTTAATGGGCCAAATTGGGCCTTAATGAATCATAGTGTCTTAATAGGCCATTTTGGGTCTTTGTGGATCACAATGGACAATTGTACGTAGATAATACATGTCTTAATGGACCAAACTAGCCTTAATGGACACAATGGACAATAGTAGATAACACATGTCTTAATGTACCATATTGAGCTTAACGGATCAGAATGAAAAAAAAATAGATCATATATGTTTTATTGGGCCATATTGGGACTTAATGGACCATGATGAACAATAGTAAATCATATACGTCTTGATGGACCGTATTAGGCCCTAAAGGACCAAAATGGACAATAGTAGATAATACATGTCTTAATGGACCATATTGGGCCTTAATGTATCACAATGGATAATAGTAAATCATACATGTCTTAATGGACCATATTGGGCCTTAATGGATCACAATGGACAATAGTAAATCATACATGTCTTAATGGACCATATTGGACCTTAATGGATCAAAATGGACAATAGTGGATTATATATGTCTTAATGGGCCATATTAGGCCTTAATGTATCACAATGGACAATAGTAGATAATACATTTCTTAATGGACCATATTGGGCCTTAATGGATCAGAATGAACAATAGTGGATTATATATGTCTTAATGGGCCTTAATGTATCACATTGGATAATAGTATGTAATACATGTCTTAATGGACCATATTGCGCCTTAAAGGATCACAAAGGACAATAATATATCATACATGTCTTAATGGACCATAGTGGCCTTAATGGATCACAAATGGAAATAATAAATCAAATATGTCTTAATGGACGGTATTGGGCTTTGATGGATCACAATTGATAATAATAAAACAAAAATTTCTTAATGGACGGTATTGGGCTTTGATGGATCACAATTGACAATAATAAATAAAAAATGTCTTAATGGACGGTATTAGGCTTTGATGGATCACAATTGACAATAGTATATCATATATGTGTTTATGGATCATATTAGGCCTTAATAGATTGTAATGGACAATGAGAAATGGTAGATCATATGTGTAACAATGGGCTATATACGACGTTAGTGGATAACTACAACTATTATTAGATTCTATATGTGTTAAAGGTCCCCGTTACGCCTTAACAACGACCTATACAATTTTATAATTCAATTCATTCATTTATTCATTCATTCAAATCAATACGTTTAAAGATGAAGTGATTGAACTATGGCATCTTCGTAATATTCATAATTTAGAGGGGCATTTTTGTCTTTTGAGCATGTATAAAATTCCATTTCCTTGCCTTCATCTTATCTCTCTAACAAAACCACCGCCTCTCTCTGTAAACGCACCACCGTATGGGCTATGGCGCTGTTGGTGGTTGTTGCTGTGACGATGCTACAGGCCGTTCGTAGGCATCGTGAGAGCACAGGGAGACGGTGTTACAGGTTGTTCGTCGGTGTCGTGAGAGGACGAAGACGCTGGTTTCAGCGGTGTTACAACTTACAGGCTGTTTGTTGATGTCGTGAGAGGACGGAAACGGTGGTTTCAGCGGGGTTACGGGCTGTTCATCGACGTCAATAGCACGTGGCAACGTCGTTCGGCATATATTTGATGATTGTGGTCGCAGTATTATTTGTTGGCGTCGAGCAGGTTTGTGATGGCGGCCAATCGGGTAGGGTTCCGATCAACTTCCGACAAGTTACCGGTAAGCCTTCTCCTATTGTATGTTCGTTATTTTTTTGACGTCACCGTATTGTAGCTTCTGTCCCTTAAACCGTTACCAATATTAGTACTAATCAAATTAAAATAAATCAAAATAAAGTTTTGTATGGGATCGAATATGCTTGCTGTTGAATTAGGGGAGTGGTATAGGATTGTTTTAAAATTGGGGCTTTGTGCAAGGCACCTGACGCCATTAGCCTTTTTGTGTGTACAAGGTTCTAAACTCTAAATCTTATATTTGGTGGATAAATCAACTTTTTTCCCATCGTGGATTTATTTGTAGTTGGAAGTAGTAGCATGCGATACCAGTAGATGGTAGCACCTTTAGCGAATGCTACATCGGCTGCGCTAATTGTGGACAAGAAAGAATTAGAAGGTAATACTTCGATCTAGAATCACTTTATTTTCGTAAAATGGTTTTATTGTAATCATAATGCCGGGTTAGTAGTTGATTGATTTTGTTACTATTTAATGTCACATTGATCCTGAATGACGTAATAGAGAAGATGTGAGGAGCGCATTGACTGTGACCGAATAAGCAAAGCACAATAAACAGTTGCATCAAAGGCTGAGCAAATCTGCAAGAAGTTGAAAATTGTCAAAATCGTGCTGCAAATCTCGGTGTTTATGGTGGGGACCTTCAGTCCACGTTCGTACCTGGCTCTCGCAATCGCTCATCATCCTATTTCATCCTGGGATCATCAGGTCAATTTTTATGTCTATAGAAAGCTTAGATGTGGCACTGTGCGGTTTTTCAAACGTTTCGCAATGTAATTTCATTTATATAAATATTATTAGTAGCATATTGTGTTACAAAATTTGACAAAGTGATTGTGTGAGTCAAACCATCCAGGCCCGGAATGTAGAAAATCGCCTTTTTTAATCTCAACCTGTCTTCCATGTTACCCCAAGCTTTTTTTATCGACTGTGTTGAAGAAGTTGAGTAGTAGGAATTGGGTGGTGACGGCTTACTAGGTGAGGGACAAGCCGTCTGTTTTGAAGGGGGATTAGCATGGTTAAGTGGTGGTGGTGTTTTTTGTTAGAGAAATAATGGCAGTTTAAAGATTAGCCTGTTGAGATCTTCAATAAAAGTAAGTGAATTTATAAGGTGTAAAATATTTTGGTTACGATTTGTTATGCGTAAGTGATGTTGGCCATGTATGATTGTTTTCGTTATATGTTGTTGTCTGTGCTTTCGAAATGAAACTTATATGGATATTTTTATTATACATTGCAAAATCTTCTTTTGTTCCAGCTTCGTTTAGCCATGCTGGTGATGATTATTATGTACAACCACCTCACTGTAGTCGTATATGTCAAGCTTATTACATGGTGATTTACTTACTCTTACGCTATGTACTTAAGACAACTGGTAATATATTTGATTCTTGCATAAGTTCTAGATTTGATTGCACTCAAAGTTTTATTTATTAGTCTTTTATCTTTACAATGTGACAAAATACCATCAGGTTTGAGGGAGATCACAACTCTCCACACCGATCGTTTTACTTTGTAGGAAACCCATGGAGTTGGATATGAAGACAACATTTTAGTTACACCTCAAGGTATGATATTTATAATCTCTCTATATCAAGCTGGTTTGATTCCATATATTGTAAATGTTTATTCATCATATCTCTATATCTATTGATCTCGGTTTAGTTTTTTATCTTTTATTACTCTAGGGACATTTTAGTTGTAACTAAGTGGGTCACTCTGCAGGTCAGTGAAGGCGCCGGCTGCCAGTGGATGCGGGTTTAATCAACTTCTTTGCATCAAAGGGGCTAAGCAAGAAACTGCTAAGTTTTTTTTCCATTTCATCTAGTAATCAGACCTAATGAAGTTATGTTGTATGCAACTATGCATGCCACATAATCATTAATTGCCAATTTGAAATTATGTGTTTAGCAATTAGGGCACTTCAAAAATACTCGTGGCTTGCTCGAAAAGTCAAAATTGACTCGTTTGTAAGCGAGCTGGCTCGGCTTTTAAACGAGTCAAGCCCGGGTCAATGTAAGCTTAGCAGTTGGCTCGTTTGCTAGTTTACTTTAAACACTAAAGCCCAAATTTTAATATATTTTTAAAAATTATAAATTTTGTAGTATATGTTATTCTGCATTAGGGAGTTTTGACTATATATTTTACCCTGGGTAGAAGCTTTTGTTGGAATTAACTGGAAAAGCTAAACAATTCAATCTCTACATAACATCTCACATATTACTAACTGCAGGAACCTAGTAGTGTTTGAGAAATTGAAATTGATGAACACATTGGCTGTGCCATGAGTGGAAATTGAAATTGAAAATGAAATTGTTGGAATTAACGGGAAAAGTTGAACAATTCATTTTCTACATAACATCTCACTCTAATACTTGATATGTTTTGAAGCAGGTAATAGATCAATCCCAGGCGCTTCAGTTAGTGTTCTAGCTACACAATTGCGAAGGTTGACATGATAACTGGGCTTTATTGAACAAGATAATATTTATGTGTTCAAAAGAATCTTGTCCATGTATTTTTTTAAGCCTGCGATACATGAGACAATGATGAATATTAGTGCATATCAGTTTGGAGAATACAACCACATTTTGGCTAGACGACCTGCATGTTGTAGTCCAAAGGTTTGTTTTTTTTTTAATTAATCTTGAATTAAGTATAACTAAATTAGGAATTTTTATATATGTTTTCTTGTTTTTGGTTCTCCAGCTACCATATTCACCATCCAATCAAACACAAAACACTACAAAGTTCGTCAAGAAGCAAAAGAAGAGTATTACAACTCTAGATGGATTAAAAAAATTGCAGGAAAAGAACAAGAAGATGAAAATCGCTTGGGAATTAGATTTTTAGTATTTAAGCTTGAAACTTATGTATGGAATTTGGTTTATTATTTTTATAATAGCATTTGGTTTTCTCATTTTTAATGGTCATATAGAATCACAAAAAATATGTCACCAAATGTTAGAAAATAGTTACACATAAAATTATAATATTTCATGTGGCTTTATATAACCATTATGTGTGACCAAAGGTTAAACAATAGTCATACTAAAAATTATAGTGGCTTTACATAACAATTAGCCACACAATCTTAATTTTGTTTATTTTTGTGTGACGGAATGATAGCAATTGACATGGGTAAAATGAAATACGTGTGACCAAATGTTGGACAATAGTCATAAATAAAATTACAGTATTTCAAGTGGCTTTATATAATCGTTAGTGACTATCCTCCATTTGTTTTTTTTTTTTTTGTGTGACAGAATGATACCAAATGCTATGGACAAAACAAATTATGTGTCACCAAAGTTAGGCAATAGTCACACCATTGTCACTTTTTTTATGTGACGGAATAATAGCAAATGTCATAGGAAAAAAAAAATATGTGACCTAAAGTTAGAATATAGTCACACATATAATTACAAAATTGTTTCTTTTGTCTATAAATAGTTTTTGACCACACTTACATTAAATTCATGTGACTATATACTAGAAACGGCCACACTTACAGTGAATTCATGTTGTCATTCCTACCCTTTAGCCACAGTTAATAGATGAAAAGCTTATTAAAACAATAATTTTTGCCACATATTTTTTTAATTGATGTGGCTAAAACAAAACTTTTAGTGACTATATAACTATAATGGCCACACTTAGTATAATTTCATGTGGCCGTTACTACCCATTAGTCACATTTAATAGACAGAATGCTTGATTTCAAAAAGATATATTAGTATCCTTTAGACACACTTTTTAAGTGCTACGGCCACTAAATGTGAATGTGGCCGTATGATACCTACGATGACTCAATCTATGGTCACACTTGAGCTTGAAAAAAAAAGTGTGGCGAAAGGCATATGGTCACATTTTTTTTGTGTGGCCGTAGGCATATTTTGGCGTAGACACAAAGTGAGATATAAAATACACTCCAACTCGTCAAGTGTTTAGTCATGCATATTATAACATAAATTGAAAATAAAACACGTGTATGACAACAAACATGAATAAACTTAAAACACCTCTATATAAGAAATATAAAATTAGAAACGTGTACTGTATGCACATGTGCATTTCACTAATATAGTTAGATTTTTTAATGGCTTAACTTTCTGGCTTATTTTTTGGGTATGGTGGGATTGGGGTGGGGTGATGGGTTTAGGTTTTTGGGTGGTAGGGTTTACTTATAATCATGCACATGTGCATATGTCAATTTCATTATCATACCAATTTACATATGCTAAAAATAATAATTACAAACATAATCAACCTATCAACCACCATATAAGGCCACCCAAAATATACATATGTGCATGCATCATCCTTCAACACACAAAAGTTTTTATACCAATTAGTTTTTATCATACAACTACATGTAGTTTCTACCAAATGTATTAACTCAATAAAACAAACGATAACAAAAAAAAATATATAACTATATTACAAACCAACTATGTTACCACTAACCACCTGCCTACAAACTTCTAATTATCTCACAATCTCACGTCCACCAACAATGTCCCCTTCCATTGCTTATTTGTCCCTCCTCATATTCTTCCCCTTTTACTTATCTTCTTTCAACACTCTCCACACTTCATTGTTATTTGTCCCTCCTCATCTTCTTCCCCTTTTACTTATCTTCTTTCAACACTCTTCACACTTCATTGATACCTCATCTAACATCTCCCTTGTTTTTTCATCTGTCAACCTAAACAACGTATACTTCACAAATTTATCACATTGTTCGTTTGTTTAAACAACTATCAATTAACATTTATTAATTAACATGAAAAATATACATATATGCACACGTGCATATATACCTAAATTGCATAAATAAATAATACCAACCTTTTTTAACTTCATGATCAACGATTATGTCATCATCCTCAATTGCATCCGACAGCTTTTCTTGACCCTTTCTCCCTCGATTATAACACAAAAATTACATTTTTTTTTATGTTTATCTCATCTTTGTCTACAAATAATAAACAACACATAAGCAAAGCAGATTTTCAATCTTAATGCACATGTGTAATGTTACCTCGATTATAACACAAAAGTTACATTCTTTGATTTTTATCCCATCTTTGACTACAAATAATAAATAACACATAAGAAAACCATACTTTCAATCTTAATGCACATATGCATTAACATTACTTTTTTCATTACCACATACATATGCACATGTGCGTTAGAACGAAAGACCTTAATGATAACACGAATTATACCTTAATACACATGTGCATTAACATTAATTTTATCATTACCATATAAATTATGCACATTTGCATCAATATAAATGACCTTAATTGTACGTAATGCAATAAATACACATATCTACCGTAAAAAACAACAATGTCTTTCATCTAATTGACAACAATAGTCTTTCAAAAAAATTTGCATATTAGTCCCTGTAAGTTTCGTCGTTTTCAAATTTAATTTTTGAGTGAACCAAAATTTTATCATTTATATTATTGGATCGGGTATAAGTTTTAATCAAATGCGTATGTTGAAACGTATTCGTAAAAGCTTTTTCAAGTTTAAAAAGTTCAAAAAGTTTTTAAGTTAAGTTTGTTAACTTGGTTAACTTTTTATAAAGGAAAACTAACCTAAACTAAAGCACACTAAGCATTAAAGACAAGACATATTGGAATTGATAGAGTCCAGAAAGCAAGACTTCAATCATTACGCACAGAATTCGAGATATTATCAATGAGAGAGACAGAAACAATAGACCAATTTGCTAGTAGATTAAGTGCGTTAAATACAAAGTCAAAGACCCTAGGATCAAAGTTCGAAGAACCTATTTTGGTACGAAAATTATTGGACTCAGTACCAGACAAGTTTCTACAAATTATTGCATCGATAGAACAATACTCCGATATGGAAACCATGACACTTGACGAAGCAATTGGTAGACTAAAAGCTTATGAAGAGCGTCTCCGATCTAGAGATGAAAGAAATCATAGAAATGACTATGATAAACTTCTACTTGCATAATACAAAAGAAAGATCAGACAAGAAGGACAAGGAGATTTTAATCGAGGTCGTGGTAAAATCAATTATAGAAAAGATGCTAGACGAGACAAGTTTCAAAGAACCCATGGTCAAAGTCGTGAAGATAACCACCAAGAAGAAACAAGTACAAAGGATAAGTCTCAACCCAAGTGTTATCGATGTGAGAAAATTGGACATTATGCCTATGAATGTCCAAATAAACAAAGGAAAATAAGAGAAGACAACTAATCATGTGATATAATTAAAGAAGAATATCCGTGTGATACGGAAACAACCTGTGATAGGTAGAATGGCGAAATCCAGTGAGTGGATCAAAAGCAAGAAGTTAGGTCATGTGAAGTGATCAGAATAAGAATCAGTGTGTGAGGCACTAAAGAACTAAAAGATGTAAGTTGTAGATCATGGTGTGTGAGGCAACCATGAAAAGAAGAATCGCGTGATACGATCAAAGCCATAAAGGAATTAATAAAGAAGGAGACCTGTGTGACTCAGATCATCCAAGAAAAGCTGTGAAAGCAAAGTTGTATGAAGCAACAATCTAAATGAAGAAAACTATGAAAGTCATTTGTGTGAAACAAACAAAGAAGTGTGAAGCTAGCTAATCATCCGCGTGTGATTCAAGAACAAACATTTCCTTTGTTCCCAAAAATTAAGAAAATAATAAATAAAGCATCTATATATAAATAATTAATGTGATCTAGGACTTACCGCATTCCCCTTGGTTCTTGATAGGGACAACCAGGCTACGAAGGCCTCCAATCAACCGCTTTCGGGAGATTAGTTGCGTTCTCGTATTGGAACATGGGCCTTTCTTTCGCCCCCTTCAGTTTGCGAGGTGGTTTGAGTGCCTTAATATGTCCGATCTTTGAGTCACCATAGGTTTTAACAAACTCATGGTTAGTCATGGTGGCAAATTCATTCAACTCCAGCTTGTATGGCCTTTCCATCTTGTTTGCTTTGTGAACATGTTGTAGGTTGTACTTGAACACATTGAACCGCTCCTGGCTCCTGTGTTTCACTTTGTAGTGGCTTCTCCACCTGTCGTACATCCCTTCCATGCCGCCTTCGCTTTCGAGCTCTTTTTCATGGTACCTAAAGCTCTCCACAACGCCTAAGATCAAAACCAAACATACTAAAACAAATGTCTTCATTTCCTTTAATGGTTTGAACAAAAATTGAGATAAATAGGGATTTATATATACATGCATGAGTGCTTTCCTCACTTATTTTTAGGAGGGATTTCGGATCAAGACATGGGAATGGATGGTTATACACTTATACATGATGTGAATGAGAATGTGGCCTTGCATTGTGCTTGATTTAAATGTGAGATTTTTTCGGTTATTTTCATACTTTTTAAACAAGCCTACTTTCTAGTTCAAACGTTACTTGCTTGAAAATTTCCAATTTCTCTTTAAATTACTATGATCAGAAAAAAAAAGAAAAAAAAAAAAATCCAATTTCCAATCTTTAAAAAAACCGTGTTTAAACTGTATCTTGTAGGGTTCAAGAATGGTTCAACCAGTATCGGGTTATATGGGACGGTGACACCGAATTAAGTAGTTAACCCTAAATTTTATAATAATACAACTTCAACTAAAAAATAATGGAAAACTATATAACAATAATAAGAAATAAAAAACAATCCAAAAAGACTCGATTTGAACTTGTAACGCAACAATGGAATGGATACGTAGCCTCGATGGGAAGCCTGTAACTATATTTGGCAAGCGATCAATGAGCCACTACTACAAAAAACATCATTTAAAACGGTCAAATATTTTATTTAAAACGCACTACTACAAAAAAACATCATTTAAAACGGTTATATATTTTATTTTAAACGGTTTGAAACAACCCTTTGTAAAAAGCCGAATCACCCTTTTATAAAACAAATGCTTTTAAAACATTTATACAAACCGTTTTATTTGATATATATTAAAACGGTTGAGATAGATTGTACCGTTATTTTTTTATAAGTATTTAAAACGTTCATGTATTTGTTTTTTAAATTGTAATATTTGATACAAAATAAAACCGTGTTTATATTTTGATAATTCTACGTTGTTTCCTAGTTAGGTATTTAAAACGGTTCATTTTGTATCGATCTTTTTGTTTATGATAATTATAAAAAACGGTTATCTACTAAAACGGTTTATTGGGGATTGATAAATGTATCCAACTTTATAGTAGTTTTACTAATCATATCCATCCTCCCCTCCCCCTCTCAAGTTGGGCTGACCAATTTCTGACACCAACACGAATACCCGACATGAACGTACACGATTTTAACAGGTACATGTATGACCTTAACAAGTTTCGTGTTCTAAACAGGTAGAGACAAAATATACATGTTAAATTTCGTGTCTAAACATGTTAAATACTTGTTTACCTGTTTAGTACCCGTTAAGACATGTTAAGGATTTTTTTTTTAAATATAGGTTGTGGGGATAGAGTATTTGAGTTATACGTTTTTACTTAGTAGAAGTCAACCTTTTTAATGCTTAATGGTACCCATTTAATGTGGCGGATTTGAAAAACATGTTCGTTTATTATTGTATTAACCTGGTATAAACAGGTATTATCGTCTTAACCTGGTATAAACGTGTCTTATCGTGTAAACTAGGTATAAACATGTTCGTGTTCAGGTATCGAAAAAATGACACGATAAGTTATCGTGTCGTGTTTGTGTATATATGTTTCGTGTTCGTGTCTTAACAGGTTCGTGTTTTAACAGGTCGGGTATAAACGATTTGCCAGCCCTACCCTCAAGTTTTTATATAATACAACTTTAACCTTTTAGTTTCTTTTTTCCTAAACTGTATTTAATATAATATTCTAAATATATTTATATAATCATATAAAGATTATTAAAATCATTTATTCAATATTTCAAATTTCAAATATGTTTATCTATATTGTATAGATGATACTTGTACCACTAGTACATATTTGCTTTGAAGATGCAGTGTTTTAGATTTTAAGATGGGGTGGAACAACACCATCAGTAAATATAGCATCAACAAAACAAATATTTGATGATGGGGTTCCATGGACCACCCCCATTAAATTCTACAACCCCACCAAAAAAGAATTCTCCATTACAATAATATGATGACACCTGGAGTTAGAGAACCGCATCATCAAATATACAATAAATATTATATCTTATTTTAATTTATAATTTCCAGGAAAGCTAATTTTTTTCCTTCCAGTTTACTACCGAATACACTCCCAAGTTTACTGCCAAATACAGTTCTAGTTTACTACCAATACACATATATATTATATATAGCAAAAATCAGAAATAACAAACCAAAAAAAACCAGCTAATATTAAACGTGTTTTACAAAAAAAAAAAAAAAAACGCGTTTTCCGAATGAAACACAAAAAAGTTATGCAACCCAAAAATTGTTGACCCGTCCAATTCATACACTTTGCAGCCCAAACCGAACTCTTCAAACCTTGTAACCCGTTCCGTAGAAACCACCTAACAAAAAATAGTGTGACATTAACAAAACTATCGTATTTCAGCATTGCGCATTTTAAAAACACGAATTCAAGAAGATACAACATCGGCCACGGATTCAATAATGTGACATTAACCATTCTGGCGGCGTGTCGTCACACCGCCAGAGGAAGATGCAACACCGGCCAACGTTTGAATGCCACGACCACGTTTAGAACTTGGGCGCTACCATGACAGCAACCGAATAAACAAAAAAAAAAAAATCATATTCTAGAAAACACAAACACATAGCTAAAGATGCTATAATTGCATAAAACCATCTACACTGAACCAAAACCTATTAGACCATGTAACAAAGCACAAACCAAAAATATTTCAGGAGATGTACTTGCTTAAGCAAGAACAACCTAGCAACAAATACCTGCAACGACAAGACAACAGAAATAAGAATAAATGCCAAAGCCATGTATCAAACCCCAAAATCGTAATGCAAAGACTGAACATGCAAATATTTCAGGAGATGTACCTGCTTAACCATGAGACGCCTTTGACGTTGATTATTTCGGACCATTAAACGCCTTGTGAATCAATTTTGGCATCAACCTTAATTCCTTAAAACTAATTCTTCGATTTTTGATTGCGGATGCTTCCCATCTTCTTTTCATAACTAAAAACAAACACATAAAAAGATGAGATTGTAAATTCATCAGGTGAAACAGCCTTAACGGCGTAGCTACGACTAACTAGATCTGTTCGCTTGTGAACTAAAGCTTTCAACACCTGAGTTTTGCATGTGGCTTTAGCACTAATAAAACGCCCAAACACAAACACAAAAAGGTATACACAACATTAAAGAAGGGACTTTTGATTTAAATAAAAGCCATATCATGATAACTAAAAAGCAATCTTTAACCATATTAAAGTAATGTGCAGGGCACTTACATAACTTACAATTCAGCTGAAATGGAACAACAAATGGTATATAAACTAACTTTCAGGTAGATGGGACAAACCTGACGAAGTATCAAGTATAGGTTAGTTCTATATCCAAAATCAATCCACAAACAAAAATGATATACAACAAATAATAAAATTTGACTTCACTTCAGTATCTACCTATCTTTGTTCAGTTTTTATAGCAAATAAAATTGATTAAATTATTCAAAAGGTTATTCAGTTATTATGTCATGCTGTTGTTTCTACATCAAAAGAACAAAATAATTGATATGGATCCTTCTTAATCATACTACCAAAGTACCAAATACCAATCGACCGTCCATGTATATTATTTTAGTCAACTTATCATAACTTAGAGTAGAAAATATACCTCCATTGAAGATTGTTAGGTGACTCTAAATCAGCGGAACCCTCTAACGAATTCATGTATAAGTCTCGCTACGATCGGTGTATTGCACCAACTTCTCTACCTAGGGTTAAGTTGAATCGTGTCATTTTGTAGGAAGAAACGTGGAAGAAGCTTGGCAAAATCGGTATGAGAAGAAGTAGATGTCGATTTGGGGGAGATGGGATTAGTTGTGTTTGGGATGGGAGGGAAAACAAATACTTTTGTAATTTTGGGACAACGTTTGGAGGGAATCCAGAAATTTTAGGAGAAATTTTGGGAGGGAGATTAAAATCATTATTAGATTTTAGTTTTAAAAAACTTAAGTCATAGTTATAAAATAACACTAAGACCACCCGTACTCGGGCGTTATATATCAAATTTTTTCAAAAATAGCGCCCCCCACACCGCTACAGGGGGGCGCTATTTACTCAAATTGGTTGATGGCGTTATGTAAATAACGCTGAGTGACAATTGATCCAACAAATGAGAACACTACACGTGGCTTCACTCAACGGTAATGTTACCGTTTTGTTTTTGAACGGCTATAATTTTTGAACGGCTATATTTTTTTATGGAACCAAATATATAAACACACAACACACAAATATATAAACACACAAAACACAAAACACGTATTATCAATATTCGAAAAGAATGGGTTCCCCCGCGTCATCATCTATTGCGAGAGAATATTATAGAGAGTTTTTAGGCGACGAGGGTTATTCCACAGACGAAGAGTTGGAGCAAGATGCCATTACGAGTGCGCTAGCGCTTTCGGGGCGGTATCTAGAAGAAACTAGTACGCCTACACCTCCAAAACAAACTAGGCAGTACTACGAACGAGATCGTGTATCGGCAAATGCTCGTTTGATGAAGGATTACTTTGATGAAAACCCGACTTACCCCGACCCAAAGATGTTTAGGCGTCGTTTCCGGATGAGCAAACGTTTATTTCTACGTATATCCGAAGATCTTGAAAACGCGTTTCCGTACTTTAAACAAAAAGCGGATGCTAGGGGGATGATGGGATTCACGTCTATTCAAAAGTGTACCTCGGCACTGCGTATACTCGCATACGGCAACACGACGGATATCAACGACGAGTATTTAAAAATGGCCGAGAAAACAACACGCGATTCTTTGAGTATTTTTGCAAAGGTATTTATTTTTTATATATGTTTGTACTTTTTTTTATATATGTTTGTACTTTTTTTCATATATGTTTGTACTTTTTTTATATATGTTTTAGGAATAATAAAGTTGTACGGAGCCCGTTATCTTAGAAGGCCCACTTGGTACGACTTACAAAAAATTTACGAGGTGCATACGGCTGAACATGGGTTACCAGGAATGCTGGGTAGCCTTGATTGTCGTCACTGGCGGTGGTATAATTGCCCAACCGCTTGGCGAGGTCAACACACGCGTGGTGACCAAAAAGGACCATCGATTATTCTTCAAGCGGTGGCTTCAGCCGATCTTTGGGTTTGGTCGGCCTATTTTGGTGTTGCGGGTTCATGCAACGACTTAAACGTTTTTGAGCAGTCGCCTATTATAGAGGATTTCGTTTCTGGCAGGGCAGCGAAGGCGTGCTTTTACGCTAATGGAAACTACTACCCACACGGATACTATTTGGCTGACGGAATATATCCGAGGTATAGCATTATCGTTAAGACGTTTAGTAACCCGTACGACGAAAAAAGGGCACACTTTAAAAAGGTCCAAGAGGCGGCGCGAAAGGACATAGAGAGGTGTTTTGGGGTTCTTCAACAGCGTTGGCATTACATAAGAAACCCTGCTCGTGCATGGACCACAGACAAGCTGCGAGATGCTATGTATGCATGTATAATCATGCATAATATGATATTAGAAGATGAAGGTAAAGCGATATGCCAAAATTACGTACCGGAAGCCGTTCAGGATCTACCGCAAGCTAATGTGCAAGAAAGAGTGCTCAATGCACATGAACTTCGCGACCATGAAGTACATGACGCGTTAGCTGCGGATTTGGTCCAACAAGCGTGGTCGGTTCGGTATATTCCAAACCCAGGAGGAAACGAAGAAGAAGAAGAAGAAGAAGAAGAAGAAGAAGAAGAGGACGAAGACGAATATGAAGAATCCGAAGATGAAAATTAATATTAGTTGTAATTTTTTTTTAATATTACTTGTAATTTTTTTTAATATTAGTTGTGTTTTTATTATTATTTGTAATTTTTTTATATTTATTTGCATTTTATTTTAATTATTTTGAATTAAAAGATTAAAAAAAAATATATAAAAATCAACCAATCACAAACAGGGGCTTTATAAATAAAGCCCCACCACTACACCCCTTTTTCAGTTTCTCTCTCCACGCTGACTCAGCAGCCACGTGGACCAATCACATTCAGGGGCTTTATAAATATAAAGCCCCACTACACATGGTCTAATATTTAGGAAGAAATCTAAGAGGGGACGGGGCGTCACCCGAATTATCCACGGGTACCCACAACCAGCACGGTAACACTGCCGCCACCCACGCTGGTAGTGGTCCCGTGGACTGTTTTGCTGGTTCTATCTAATGGGCTGGTACCGGTTTTAAATTTTATTTTTGATTTTTATATATACTATTTTTTTTTTTGTGTTTTTACCGTTTGCCTTATAATTTTTCTATTATTTTTACCGTTTGCCTTATAATTTTTTTTTTATTTTTACCGTTTGGTTTATAGTATTGTTACCTATTTATAGTATTGTTACCTTATTTTAACCGTATGTTTTGTAATTTAATTAAATAAACAACACCAATAACAACCCTAGATCATGTTCCTATCATTTGTACAGCAACAAATCATTAAACAACGCATAATATCAGATAACACATCATTAACATATGTTTATTGATATGAAAACCCTAGATCATATTTCTATCATTTGAAGCACGTGTTTGCACATTGTACCACACGTATGTATCAATCTACTTATCCTACTTAACTCAATTCATGTAATTTCACCAACAACGGGACCCAGTACTAGTGTATTCCCAAAACAACTCCCAATGATCATCCAGATCATTGAACCCTGGACAATCCTACCATGACCCAATTCAACTAACCCAGTTAAGTCCGTTTATATATGTTTTTCACTAAGGTAGACTCTATATATATACACACACGCACAAACTCTGTACTATCTCTCTCAAGTCCCACCATCTCCACCGCCGTACCATCACCGGCCACCACTCACCGCCACCTCCGCCGCCGTACCCTCACTGATAACTACTCACCACCACACCAACACCATCTTCTTTAAACTCAAACACACCAACACCCCACACATCTGAAATCGAAACCCAAATTGAAACCCAGTCGTCTCTGATCTATATACAACCAGCCACCACCAATCCTTCTACTAGTCGGCCACCACCACTCCTACTACCAATCAGCCACCACCACTCCTTCCACTGGCGCTAAACCACCTGCCACCATCATCCCCACACCACCATCATCTTCATTTATCATTCATTTATCACCACCACCACCTACCTCCATCCCCACACCACCATCATCTTCATTCATTCACCACCTGCCACTGCCACCCTACACACATGCCACCGCCACCCTACACCACATGCCACCACCACCCTACACCCTACACCTTTTCACCCTACACCACCTGCCGCCACCACCCTCCATCCCCCTTATCAATCATCAACTCCCGTTATTTCTTAATCAATAACACTACAATCACCTCATCATCCAAATGTTAATCAGAAAAGTGAAACCAAGGAAAATTATCAAGACTAACCGTTTAATCAGAAGCTTACCCCAATATCTAGCCACCATCATCCACCTTGAACCCCCTAATTAGAGCCCTAATAGAACCCTAGTCCCACCGCCGCCGTCATCCACCTTGAACCCCCTAATCGGAGCCCTAATAGAACCCTAGTTGTAACACCCCAACCGATGGCGGAAACATCGAGGTGTCACGTAGTGACGATTGTTCAATAGCTCATGGACTAAAAGTGTAAATTTTTTGATACATTGATTAAATAGTTTATTACAATGAAATGAAATACAACGATTCTAAATGCTAACTAATCTGAATTACAATGAATCAAAATCTAAATATAAATCCGAAAGCTTAAAGAATGCATCTCAAAATAACCTGAAACATGTACAAAATAATTTGGTCAATACAAAAGTTGTATTGGTGAGCATACCCTGTTTTGAATACATATAGTAGAAAAAGTGTTTCGCAATTCACGTGTTATACTGTCTACAATTTAGTGTTCAAGCTGTGTACAAATACCACCCAAAATCAAACCTTTCGTTCAATGAATCAAGAGTCACATATATATAGTATTCGCTCATAGTAGGCGATGAATAATCGTTCACACATAACAATAATTAAGTACTATTTATTGCTATGCTAGGCCGCCCAGCGGTTAATGATTAAGGTCATAAGTACACACTATCAACGAATCAACAAGTAAAACACATACAAGAATTGCGATTGTGAATATAGAATAAACCATGATTAAGTGAATGAAGTAATAAGCGTACATGAGTCACCCCAAAAGTGTAAAACAGTAAAAAGGGGAAAGATATACTCACAGTTTGCGAAAGCGATCAAAATCCACTTAAGCGGTCGTGAGTTAAGTAATGGGAATTCCGAGGAATTCAACCTATAATGTGTAAGCATACTAATAAGGAAATGTCTAAAAAGTCTAAGGTAACTAGGGTCTAAGGCGTTAGGGTTTGCTAAGTCGATTTGGGGAATTAGAGTTTTAATGATAAGTCGCGTTAATGTAAAAGTTGTATATCACAAATAATATATGAAAGGTTGTAAACGTGGTTTAAATAATATAATTATTACCTATTTTAGATAAAAATATGTTTGAATAATTAAGACAAAATAATTTAGTTAGTTACTTTAACTAAATTAAAATAAATACAATAATCATAAATATATAAATAAATAATTTTGAGTTACACAATGATCCAACAAAAGATAATAAAAACATTAAACCATATGAGTATTTCTATTTTATAAAAAAATATTTATAAAATAGATGTTTAAATTGTATAAATAAATAAATGTTTTATTATGTCTAATTATACGTAAATAAGACTAATAATACCATATATGATCCAAAAATACTAGTTTTATAGAAAATGAATGATTTCTGATGTAAACAAATTAAAATAATTTTCTCATAATTTATATAAACTTATTTATATTTAAAATTGATTTAACGAGATTAAATTATGTTTAAATGATTAAAAAATAGGAAAGTCAATAAAATTAAATGTTTTCTGAACCAATAATTTTTATATCAGTTCATGATGATGAAAAATAATTACCCAAAAAGTTTGAGATTAAAATCATTAAAAATGAATTTTTAATGAATTAAATATGATTAAAACAAATTAATTCAATAAAAATATAAAAATAAAACATTTTCCCTAAAATAAAAGTGTGGTAATTATCTTTATGGTGTCAAGATGCTACTCCTAAATTTTTATAATTTTTGGAGCAAAAATGAATTTATTATAAATATTATAATTTTAAGGCATAATAATAATGAATGAATAAAGGAAATTAAACAATAATGTGTACAAAAAAAAAGCTGAGAATGAAAAGGGGGGGCGCCTGGGTTCGAACCCGGGTGGCCTCAATCCCCCACACTCCCATAAACCAACTAGAACAAACATGTTTTGTGAAATTATTTGAAACAATAATATATATGTATAATATTCCATTGTCATCTTCTTCCCCAAATAGACTTCAAGAACCCTAACCCTAGCCCCTAATCTAATACTTCTAATTCAACAATGTTAGAGCCCGATTTCATGGGGCTTTTAAAAATTAACATTTAAGGAACAAAATGGCATGAAGAAAAAGTTCTTACACGATGTTTTAAGGTTCGAACTCGATGGATGCAGGTCCGAATATTGAAGAATCGATTACTCTCGTTACAGACGCAATTAGGTTATGATTTTCATAGGTTTATGAAGTGTGTAAGTGCAGAAATGATTGGGCATCAATAATTTAAAAAAGTTTTCAGCCAAAACGCGTTAATTGATTCAACTTAATATCTCGGTCGGTTACACACTTGAAGACCCGATTAAAATACGTTAAAACTCGCGTTAATGGTCCATTTAAATGCTGGAAAACGTTGGGTTAATGTGGAGAAACGTTAAGGAATCATTTAAAATAACTTAAACGCACAAAAACAATTTTTTTGGACTCGCCGGAAACAGTTGTCGGCGGCCGGATTCCGGCTGATCAGAAAAAAAACGGGTACCAGGTGGGAAGAAGGAAGTTTCAAAATAACTTTGGTCTTTTGGCAATATTGGTCCCTCTAGATTTAACTAGGTTAGTTTAATTAGTAACTTGGTTATTATTTCTTCTATAAAACTTAACCAAACTAACTTGGTTTTAACTTAACTTAAAAACTTTTTAAAATTTTTTTATAAAAACTTTTACGAATACTTTTCAACATACGCATTGATTAAAACTTATATCCAATTCATAACGAATATAAATGATAAAATTTTTAATTTGCTTTAAAATAAATTTTGAAAACGACAAAACTTTCCGGGACTAATATGGAAATATTTGAAGGACTAATGTTGTAGATTTGACGTAAAACGAGGGTGACGGTTGTCACACTAGTCCCACCGCCGCCGTCGCCTTGTCAGAACCCTTCTGCGAAACGCCACCACAACCATCGTCACTGTCTCCTCCTCTCTCTCTCTCTCTCTCTCTCTCTCTCTGCTCGATCCATCTCTCCCTACATCCCCCCTCTCTCTCGTTTAAGTTTCTCTTTCTCTCTCCCCGATTCTTGCTCTCTCTCTTTACACAAATGAGAGGTTTGTGGTGGTGGTGGTGGTAGGTGGTGTAGGGTGGCGGTGGCAAGTGGTGAATGAAGGTGATGGTGGTGTGGGGATGGAGGTAGGTGGTGGTGATAAATGAATGAGAGAGAGAGAGAGAGATAGATTAATATATATATATATAATTCTTTTTTTTTTTAATTTTAAAATGTTTTTCTAAATAAATGGGTAAAAAGACAATTTTACCCTCCACTTAACGAAAAAAATTAAGTGGGTTAGCACCAAAGGACAAACCGTGCAAGATTCTGAAACGTAAAGTACAAAACCAATCAATTTTAAAGTTAAAGGACATCCGTTGAAATTTGATATAAACCTAAAGGACAAAACTTGTAATTCAGTCTAATAAATAACTATTCCAAAACTACGATTACAGTATTTATAATAAATAATTTATCACTCCATCTGTTTTTCGACTTTAAGTTAATCAACTTCAACACAGCATCAAGTTTATTAAATTTAGAACCTGCGTATAATGGTTTTTCAGCATCTTCAAACAAGTGTTGTAATTTTTCGTGTTCATCATCACCCACATTCGCCTCAATGTCATGTAACATCTCATTTAAATTGTCATTGGAGTCATTTAAATGATCACCATCATCATCAAGATTTGTATTGTTGTTGTATGTACTATCATTAACGTGTAAATTGGTCGACGACATGCTATAATCAAGTAGTGATTCTCCATGCCTTGACCAACAAGTATATCTAGGCATAAACCTATTTTTCAATAAATGAAACTCCATGGAAGAAGTGAGGAAAAATAGGATATGTTGTGAAGAAGAGAATTGCATTTATTTTAAAATTAGACCATTTGAATTTTTATTATTTTTTTATTCATGAACTCCACCATCTTTTATTATTATTTTATTTATGAACTGCACTATCTAATAAATGATATAGCACCAATTAAAAAACTCCATATAATAGCACCATCTAATAAAACACAAAGCACCATTTAATTGATTTTGTAATATTGATGCGGCTTGTATATATGACAGCATCATCAAAAAATCCACATAGCATCAAATATTAACTTGTGTACTAGTGTACGTTTGTGATATAATAATAACTAGTGGGATTCACGGGCGCGCGTTGCGCGCCTTGTGATTTAGTTGTTACCAAAACCATTCGAAGCTATTTTCAACCAAAGTAACAACCAAGATAGTGATCTTTGTTGCTGTTGTGCATACAAAAGAATATTACATCATCAACATTCAAACCTACACTTGTTTAAAACCAATACAAAGGAGTGTCAAACGGATGTTGGTGCAGTTGATATGGATGTGATTGTGCGTCTATCAAAAAGAGTTTCAAACCGAGGTTCAGAGAAGGATGTGATTGTGTGCTTACACAAAGGGGTATCAAGTGATTCAGATATTGACATAATACTCTAGAATTCATTTTCAATACTTATTGGATTAAGCTAGGAAAGTTGAGTTAATAATATATAATCTAGACTAGACTTGATGATTGGGTTCTTCACGGTCCTTCCTAGGCATAGCCGGTTCATTATACATGGCGCATAATCCATCGGGCTGCGGAGCTCCAGGTCCGCGTTGCATACGTACGTATCCCCACTCCCCCCATTCAATTCCAAATGAGTTTCTGACGATCCAGTACGGCAGTCCTTCGCAAGTCTCATCGTATCCTACAATTGTCATACCATGTGTGAGCTGCGTTCCACACGGCCCCGTAAAAACACCCTCACTATAGAACTGGAAATCTTCACCAGTATGATCCATGCCAATCGCCACAGGCCCGTGTGCAACCGCTTTCATTATAGCCTCTTCACTGTTTACAGGAATGTGCTCTTTACCGTGAATTGTTACCGAGTTTTTGCCAAACTGGATTAGAACCAAAATTAAAAAAAGCATCATTCATCAAACGTACGTACTTACTGCATGCAACAACCCTTCCTTAATTATATATCGATGATCAAACATACGTATAACAACAAACAAACAAACAAACAAGCATGGCCGGTAGCAAGGAATTCATACCTTTTTTGGATCGCAGACACCTTGACGACCTTGGTAAGGGTAGGATTCCTGCGTGCAGATGCCTCCCTTTTCGGTGATGAAATCAAATGCATCCTCCATCACCCCTCCATCACACCCGAAGTTTCTTCCATCAGTGTCACAGTCCATCAGTTGTTGTTCAGATAGTGCTACTAGTCTGTTGGTTCTAATAGCGTTTATTGTTTCCACGGCAGCAACAGCAGCAAACGCCCAACAACTTCCTGTAAAACCAGACCCAAAAATTATACAACAAAACAAACAAACAAATGTAACAACAAAATCTCACTCATAGCAAAGGCAAACATTTCCTTTGTTCCCAAAAATTAAGAAAATAATAAATAAAGCATCTATATATAAATAATTAATGTGATCTAGGACTTACCGCATTCCCCTTGGTTCTTGATAGGGACAACCAGGCTACGAAGCCTCCAATCAACCGCTTTCGGGAGATTAGTTGCGTTCTCGTATTGGAACATGGGCCTTTCTTTCGCCCCCTTCAGTTTGCGAGGTGGTTTGAGTGCCTTAATATGTCCGATCTTTGAGTCACCATAGGTTTTAACAAACTCATGGTTAGTCATGGTGGCAAATTCATTCAACTCCAGCTTGTATGGCCTTTCCATCTTGTTTGCTTTGTGAACATGTTGTAGGTTGTACTTGAACACATTGAACCGCTCCTGGCTCCTGTGTTTCACTTTGTAGTGGCTTCTCCACCTGTCGTACATCCCTTCCATGCCGCCTTCGCTTTCGAGCTCTTTTTCATGGTACCTAAAGCTCTCCACAACGCCTAAGATCAAAACCAAACATACTAAAACAAATGTCTTCATTTCCTTTAATGGTTTGAACAAAAATTGAGATAAATAGGGATTTATATATACATGCATGAGTGCTTTCCTCACTTATTTTTAGGAGGGATTTCGGATCAAGACATGGGAATGGATGGTTATACACTTATACATGATGTGAATGAGAATGTGGCCTTGCATTGTGCTTGATTTAAAAGTGAGATTTTTTGTTATTTTCATACTTTTTAAACAAGCCTACTTTCTAGTTCAAACGTTACTTGCTTGAAAATTTCCAATTTCTCTTTAAATTACTATGATCAGAAAAAAAAAGAAAAAAAAAAAAAAAAATCCAATTTCCAATCTTTAAAAAAACGGTGTTTAAACTGTATCGTGTAGGGTTCAAGAATGGTTCAACCAGTATCGGGTTATATGGTACGGTGACACCGAATTAAGTAGTTAACCCTAAATTTTATAATAATACAACTTCAACTAAAAAATAATGGAAAACTATATAACAATAATAAGAAATAAAAAACAATCCAAAAAGACTCGATTTGAACTTGTAACGCAACAATGGAATGGATACGTAGCCTCGATGGGAAGCCTGTAACTATATTTGGCAAGCGACCAATGAGCCACTACTACAAAAAACATCATTTAAAACGGTCAAATATTTTATTTAAAACGCACTACTACAAAAAAACATCATTTAAAACGGTTATATATTTTATTTTAAACGGTTTGAAACAACCAATCACCCTTTTATAAAACAAATGCTTTTAAAACAATTATACAAACCGTTTTATTTGATATATATTAAAACGGTTGAGATAGATTGTACCGTTATTTTTTTATAAGTATTTAAAACGTTCATGTATTTGTTTTTTAAATTGTAATATTTGATACAAAATAAAACCGTGTTTATATTTTGATAATTCTACGTTGTTTCCTAGTTAGGTATTTAAAACGGTTCATTTTGTATCGATCTTTTTGTTTATGATAATTATAAAAACGGTTATCTACTAAAACGGTTTATTGGGGATTGATAAATGTATCCAACTTTATAGTAGTTTTACTAATCATATCCATCCTCCCCTCCCCCTCTCAAGTTGGGCTGACCAATTTCTGACACCAACACGAATACCCGACATGAACGTACACGATTTTAACAGGTACATGTATGACCTTAACAAGTTTCGTGTTCTAAACAGGTAGACACAAAATATACATGTTAAATTTCGTGTCTAAACATGTTAAATACTTGTTTACCTGTTTAGTACCCGTTAAGACATGTTAAGGATTTTTTTTTTTTTTTTTTAAATATAGGTTGTGGGGATAGAGTATTTGAGTTATACGTTTTTACTTAGTAGAAGTCAACCTTTTTAATGCTTAATGGTACCCATTTAATGTGACGGATTTGAAAAACATGTTCGTTTATTATTGTATTAACCTTGTAAAAAACAGGTATTATCGTCTTAACCTGGTATAAACGTGTCTTATCGTGTAAACTAGGTATAAACATGTTCGTGTTCAGGTATCGAAAAAATGACACGATAAGTTATCGTGTCGTGTTCGTGTATATATGTTTCGTGTTCGTGTCTTAACAGGTTCGTGTTTTAACAGGTCGGGTATAAACGATTTGCCAGCCCTACCCTCAAGTTTTTATATAATACAACTTTAACCTTTTAGTTTTTTTTTTCCTAAACTGCATTTAATATAATATTCTAAATATATTTATATAATCATATAAAGATTATTAAAATCATTTATTCAATATTTCAAATTTCAAATATGTTTATCTATATTGTATAGATGATACTTGTACGTTTGTGATATAATAATAACTAGTGGGATTCACGGGCGCGCGTTGCGCGCCTTGTGATTTAGTTGTTACCAAAACCCTTCGAAGCTATTTTCAACCAAAGTAACAACCAAGATAGTGATCTTTGTTGCTCTTGTGCATACAAAAGAATATTACATCATCAACATTCAAACCTACACTTGTTTAAAACCAATACAAAGGAGTGTCAAACGGATGTTGGTGCAGTTGATACGGATGTGATTGTGCGTCTATCAAAAAGAGTTTCAAACCAAGGTTCAGAGAAGGATGTGATTGTGTGCTTACACAAAGGGGTATCACACAACTTTAGCATGTTCAGATTCATTATGCTTTTTTGCCCTTGCTGTTTCTACATGGGGGGCGGTATATCCTGCTCAAAATTCTCCTGCTGCTCCTGCACATAGTCACATGAATCGCGGTACGCTCCGGTTCGTGGTACGAAATCGGGTACGCGGTTCGCGCATTTCTAAAATTCGGTACGATGGGGGGTAGGTTCATTCGGTTCGCCAATTCGGTACGCGGTACGGTGTACCCTATAAGTTGGTACGCCGTATCGCATCTAAACATTATACAATATATATTTTTTTTCAAATAGCTCCAATAAACATTTCATAATCATAATCCAAAACAAAGTTCATAATTATAAGTTCAAAAACATAAAACAAACTAACCAAGTTCA
Organism: Ambrosia trifida; assembly: GCA_028751855.1. Classification (NCBI taxonomy): domain Eukaryota; kingdom Viridiplantae; phylum Streptophyta; class Magnoliopsida; order Asterales; family Asteraceae; genus Ambrosia; species Ambrosia trifida. Next base: position 13,713,532 of record CM054129.1, read on the forward strand.
TAATTATAAGGAAACAATAGACTCTTCATCTAGCTATGGTAAGCGAATAGTCACCATAATTGCTGCAGATTTCGAAGCATTTAATTCCGTTCGCGACTCGCATTGAATCTAGACAGCGAATTCGACAATCCGGTACGCGAATCTGTGATATTTGGTTCGAAATTCTACACAATCGGGTATGCTCAATTTTACGAATCGGATCGCGAATCCTATGCGAACGGTACGCGAATGTACCCGATTCCGGTACGCACGATTGGATTCGCGGTACGCAGGTAGATTAGCGAATCCTGTGACTATGCTCCTGCAGCAGTTGGTGGTGTTGCTGCTGCGCATGTTGCATAATATACTGATAAGTACCGAAGTTGTCGCATCGACGCCACCATTGTTCATGATTCTGCTGCACATGTTGCCTCTACACTCTTTGAGTTTCTTTTCCTCTTCCTACAAATGTACATTTAGTATTATTAGTGTTGTTTTTGTGTCGCCCCAAGAACTTGATCGTTGATATCCAGATTGCAAATAGTAATGCGCGCACAAATTAGATAAGAAGTTAACATAAAAAAACAATAGATAACATTAACAATTTAAGCGGATAATAAAAATTTCCCCAACAAAATCAATTCATACACCTTCCATAGGTACTCTTAATCACCCAAAAAATGGCTAAACATACTGTAAACAAAATAATTAAAAATAATAATAAGTAATAAAGTTGCATAAGTGTTATTACTAACCTCCTTATCATGCTTGTCACATTAAGTCTAGGTTTCTAAATAACATCATATTCACTGTTTCTTTTATTATGTATACAATTTTATGATGAACACAGTTGGTGAAATTTTCAATTCAAAGCTTTAAAACATGATAGTTACTGTGGAAGTCCATACCTAATTCGAAGTAACAAATGGTGCCTACACTATACTTCAAACTTCCAAATTTTTACATTTAAATTGATATACTAAATGTCGACTGCAATCACATGTTTAATTTCATGCCTAATATCAGCAATGCTACATGATTAAGCAGGCCATTGTATAGTAGTAACCCAGGTTTGAGGGTATATTTACAAAAAAATTGATTTCTCAATACATAAGAAATTGTTATAGAGTTCAAATAGCAGTATGTTAAAATTATTACATGCTAAGTTGCTAACAATATAGAGCTAACATGAATTTAAAAAAAAATGTTGTGCTTTTACGTTTAGTATGTGCAATTGTACGTCGAGTATGGTGTTACTTCTCATCTATGGGTAAGTTGTTGAGGTTAATGAGTGTACCTATCGGCTATCGGTCGAAGAGTGATACATCTGACACGTACTTCTATTGCTGGTGCAATCCTTCTGGTCTAAGGCTGATACATCTGCGTCATCCATCTTTAGTCACCTGTTTTCAACAAAAATGTGATAATATTAATGATGGGCTATTGACGACTCAAGAACGCCTCCATTTTGCATGTAGCTGTTGAAAGGACATGAGGCATTAGAAAAGTCATGAGAACCAACATACAAAAAGGCAGACATATACATACCGTCACGTATGAAACATACATATTAAAAACAATAATTAATTATGAAATGACACACCCAAAATCTAGAAGAGGGAGCAAACATATTAACGATTTCAAAAAAAGTAAGTTACTAAGTTACTTCGTAAAAACACTAATAATTACCTAAACATTTGATAAAAACACTAATAATTACCTAAACATTTGAAATATATCATTTCTTCATTTTGAATGTCATAATATTATGCACTGACTATTGATTTCTCAATACCCTTATTCTGTATACTTTCTTATGTCTCAGCGTAACCTAACTTTATAATATAAGCTGACATGAAGGTAGTTATAGTAACAAAATAAGATTCACAAAAGAAATCATGCCACAACAACGAATTCAAGTTAGAAATTGCAGCCATAAAAAGCCAAACAAACATCTACAATCAATGAACACAAGAATTTCCTGTGAAATTCATAACCAACAACAAATCTACCCAAGCACGTACATTGATTCTTTTCATGTGTTTTATGTAAAGTAACTTGTTAGCTTGACTGCTCCACCAATTATATTCTTATTAAAAACAGTGTATTGTTTTTACTATGAATTATCTAAAACAAATGTTTTAAGTATTTAAAAAAGGGACCATAACAGATATATTTTACTATTTACTCAACGTTTGCAAATTGTTAGTGAAAAGTTAATATATAGATATCATTAGTAATATGATAGTATAAATTTGTGAAGCAACCTTGAATCTTGATGACGGTAGAAAAAACCCAGTAGACTCCCCAAACGGACCATGAAAAAACAAAATGAAGATTTACCTTGGTCGGAATCTTGACGATAGTCAAACTCTATCCGCTGCTGGAAACATGGATACCCCCGCAGTTCGGCTTAGATTTGGTTGTTGGAACGCCATTGCTGCAACATGGGTTGCAAGTGCAGAAGAGGGCACTTGCCGTCCTCGATTATGCCACACCAAACAATGATTTTCGCCACAACCATCATAGCCCATTGAAGCATCTCACGTAGGCAAATTAGGTCACGGCAATAACAGCTTTCCTGTTAACTTTCAATTGCCGTAAACTAAGGGAGACGAATGGCAGTCATCAAAACGGCTAGGCTGGGAATTAAGGAGGGGTAGTTCCTTGTGTCTAGTGGCCATCTCAGTCGCCAAAGTCTTCATCATTTTGGACCAAACTATTCACCTCCATCCCAAGCTAATGCTTCCTTAATAACAAACGCATCAATTAAAGTAACAACATTCAACAAAATCATGATTCATGAGTCATAAGGATTTCTAACCAGTGGCTTTCTGTTGCAGCAGGTTGAATGGCTTATTGGACGTAATTATAATATAAGCTAGATATTATCATTATTATCACACCGGTTCAACATAACATATCATTGCCGGTTCAACTACAAAGACGCATCGGTCAGAGATTCATCAAGACATACCGGTTCAAGCAATAGACACAACGATTCAATTAACAGTTGTGTCGGTTAACATATAGGAATACTAGTATATATATGTATCATATGTCTCATTGTTACGGTTATCAAGATTGTTATCCAAACAATCCACTAAATTGTAAACAGTTTTCTGTCCATTCTATTATTAATAATATACATCAGTTTTCGATCGATCTTTCATCATTATTGTGTTATTTGTTCGATCATAATCCGCTGCAAAACTATTTCTGGGCCAACAAACTGGTATCAGAGCCAGACGAGAAGAATCAAAAACAAGAAATCAATCATCCTTCGTCGAAATCATATTTTGCCAAAACAGAGTCTCGAAAAAAATCAGATTAAACCAAGAAATTGTGACTGGAAATCGAGTAAGAACCGAAGGAGATTCATCCCTGTTCCACGAACATCAGAAATTCACAAAGTTGAATCACAAAACGTTTGTAAAGTCTCTCGAATTCCTGATTTATTTACGTTATCATTACTTTAAAAAAAAAACAGAGTATACGACTATACGTACTCTAGTTTTTTTTTTGTTCGGATTCATATTCGAACCTATCGATTGTACAAGAAATCATATACTATTGTTTCGAATAGTCTTCATGATTCAAGGAATTTGGTGATACTGATTTTTAATTATTGAATCATCATCATAGTTTCTCTGGAAAACATGGAAGGCGCGAAAAGTTATATATTATTATATTCATTTAAGCCTCATACGATTAAAAGAAAAGTCAATGGAAAGTCAACAAGATCTTATTAGTTTACTTTATCAAAATCATTGTTTATATATATTTGCATCAAAATTGTTTAATGGTTATTAAAAATTTTACATAAAAAAAGAGGGGAGGAAAGAAACTGTTTGAGGTTCTTTGTTAAAATTACCGAAAGGAAGTGGGCAGAAACTTAAGGAGGAAATCATTAAATAAACGGAAACAAAAACAGAGAATCAAAGTTTCTTTCGATCAAAAACGTATACTCTGTTTATTATCTTCAAAGAAGAATTATTATTAGCAATCGTTACCGGAAGAAAGGAGGCGCCGACTATTTTTTTTGCTAACACTGTTTACGAAGAACAAAGACGAAAGGAAAAGGAAGCACTCTTTTGTTATTTAAGAAAAGAAAGGGTTATCAAGAATTTAGATGAATTACTATTGAAGTCGACACAAGATCACGATGATATCAAATATCAATAGTATTCTACGGATTCAAATCCCGAAGTTAAATGGAAATAATTACTTCTATTGGAGCATACAAATGAAGGTCTTATTTAAATTGGAAGACTTATGGAACATTATCGAAGATGGAATTCAAGAACCCGTTGAAAGTGCCTCACTAACCGATCAACAAAGAGAACAAATAAAAGAAAAAGAAGGAAAAGACAGCAAGGCACTACTCTACATGTATCAAACCGTAGAAGAAGTAATATTTGAAAGAATCTCAACTGCAACATCATCAAAAGATGCATGGGATATGCTCTACAAGTCTTATCGCGGAGAAGAAAAAGTAAAACGGGTTAAACTACAATTCTTACATAGTGAATTTGATCACCTTAGAATGAAAGAAAACGAAACCGTTGAAGAATTCTACAATCGTGTGATCATATTATGGAACCAAATCCGTTTAAATGGGGAAAACATTGAAGACAAAAGGGTTGTTGAGAAAATTTTACGTAGTCTAACAAGAGAATTCGAGAATATTGTTATGGCTATAGAAGAAACAAAGGATATCTCTGCTTTACCATTGGAAAGCCTATTAGGCTCTCTTAAAGCTCATGAACTACGTATGAAACATAATGATAACTCTACATATGAACAAGCCCTTCTTCAATCTACAAGCAACGAAGATGCCCATGACAAAAGCAATGGTTTAGACGAAAAAGATAGAGAAAGAAAAGGAAAATCATACGTACATATTCAATGTTACCATTGCCAGAAATATGGACACACAAGTAAAGTATGCAGAAAGAGAATTAAAGAAGAAAGGAAAAGGGAGAGTCAATCCCTTCATGGAAAATAAAAGGAAGATGGAATTACATGATGACTAAGCTAACAGACCCCATAGATATCACAGAAAAAAAAAACTCCCATGGATGGTACAGGTCCCATGGATGGTACAGGAAAAACAACTCCCATGGATGACACAGAGACAACATCATATGACTAAAGATTGACGAGAAACAAGCAGCAGATATCTTCATCAAGGCATTACAACAAAAGGACTTCACAAGACTACGAGATATGTTGAATGTACTACCAATCTAGCTTAAGGGAGGGTATTGGACGTAATTATAATATAAGCTAGATATTATCATTATTATCACACCGGTTCGACATAACATATCATTGTCGGTTCAACTACAAAGACGCATCGGTCAGAGATTCATCAAGACATACCGGTTCAAGCAATAGACACAACGATTCAATTAACAGTTGTGTCGGTTAACATATAGGAATACTAGTATATATATGTATCATATGTCTCATTGTTACGGTTATCAAGATTGTTATCCAAACAATCCACTAAATTGTAAACAGTTTTCTGTCCATTCTATTATTAATAATATACATCAGTTTTCGATCGATCTTTCATCATTATTGTGTTATTTGTTCGATCATAATCCGCTGCAAAACTATTTCTGGGCCAACATGGCTTTCTGTTATTCAGTCAATTAAACCTCAAAGCAGCAGTAGGTTGACTAAAAGTTGAAAACACGACCAATATGAAGTAGGGTTAAAATTTTTTTACAAAAAAGGAAACAGCAATCATGTTTTCAACTTTTATCTGGTATGTCCCCAAGAAATGAGGCATTCCCATACAACAGTATTGATGCTGGCATTGGCTGAAAGTAAAAACAAACAAAACTATAAACGAAGGGATGTTTATTGTTACGAATATTGTACGCTACAACACTACAATAAAACCGTTTTTTTTGATAAAAATAATCAAGTGTAAGACAATTGGTGGATGGGTTGTGAATGCTCTAAGTAAGAGTGTTGGACAATTGAAGGTAAAAAGCTTATCTGGATATCCATCACCAAACCATAGCAAGAATAGATAAATAACTATAACAATTTATGATCTTGGTTCAGAGTTTTCAGGACCATGGCTACAAGGTGGGTTGCAGGTTAGGACCTGCCATCTGTCGTCCCTTAGTTGCCGGAAATCATGTGTAACTCATCATAACCAAGCAAAAGGCTGTGAAAGAACGTAAAAAAAAAAAAAAAACCTGTGATACCATACCCGCAACCATTGTCACAGCCTAACCTTGTCAAAACCATAAAGTCCACAGAAACCAGAGGTAGAACCGCCTCTGTCATGCATCACCGCCGTCGTCAAGGGTTTACCATCGTAAACCTCAAAAATACCCTGCTATCTTAAACCAAAGGCAAGACTTAAAATGACAATCGTTAGGCGTCCCACATATTAATATAAAAAACAGGAACACCGACCAAAATCGATTAAGCGTTGCAAGTTTACCTGGGCGTTCCTGATTTGGACGAAATAGTCAGGCGTCCAACTAATTGAGTATAGACCATATCAGATCACCACGCAATCTCTTTGCACCACCACCGCAAGCTAACCGTCAATAGCCCTGCTCTTTATCAACACCGCCATTGCCATCTTCGTAACCTTAAGCCATCGTCTTCAGTGTTAGATATAATTCTTGTTTTCCACATTTATCCTAAGTATATGTTACATATTATTATATCCTAAGTTAGAATAGGTATGTTAGTTAATTATCCAACCGGTATGTCGGTTAGTATCAAAGGGGACACACCCCTTCACAAGTATAAATACCCCAACATTGTATTCATTTGATGTATGTATTGATTTCTAGTTTTTCACATATTCTCTCTCAATCTTTTTTCCCTCAATTCGGTCCTGCGAACCTTTCATTTGGCATCAGAGCATCAGTTTATCAATCATTCCATCGTTTACATAAGAACACGAAGAAGAAGACGATCAAGTCCGATCCCCTGTTTCTTGTCTCAAAAACAGAGACATACAACTTGATCATCATACGTTGGAACAAACAATCTTAGGCCATATCAGGATCAAGAGAAGATCAATACACATCAGTATAACCGTTTAAAAGAAAGAATCAGAACCGAAGAAGAAGTCTCCGGCAAAATTCAATCTTTCCGGCGAGTCACCGGAATCGAGAAACGAATCGTTTAATCACATCAAAACGGTTATATCTATCCCTGCCCTATTAGTTTATCATAATCGAATACATTAAAACTTAATCCGAATCAGAAATCAATTTTTTTTCCCCGTACTCTGTTTTCCCGTTCGTTTTTTTCTCCTGCCAAAAATCGTTTATAAACAAAATCAAGTTTTATAATCTGAAACCTATCTTCGAACATTAAAGATACAGAAACAGAAACGTTTTTACAAAAACTTTTGTCAAAACATCAAATTTGTTGAGGATTAAGAATTTTCTTTTGAAACTAGAACCGGATTTTTTTTGAAAAATCATTCGTATTCGATTATTGGAACAAGTTAATAGGACTTGTTAGAAGGATCCGATATTACTAGAAGAATAATCAGATCATACAGACTTGAAGAAAAGAATCTGTATTTGTGGGCAGTAAGTTTTACGAACAAGAAGTTGTATTGGTTGACTTTTTGAAAGTCAACATATAAGAAAATAATAATATTATTAGTGAGGGATAATATTATAAGAAGAAGGTGTAATCAGTGAAAGTTTGGGGTTCTGTTCACTGATCTGAAACACATTTTTGAAGTCATAAAATTATTGTTAAAACAAAGTGAGTTTGTTATATTTAGAAGGGTGTTTTAAAGATTTAGTGTTATTAGAAGAACACTAATCAAAATTGTTGGAGGATTATTAAGTCAAGAAGGATTTGACTTTTAGATATTGAAAGGAACATTTATTGATAATCAAAACTTATAAAACTACATAGGTTTGACAAAACCTTTTGGTATTATTGTTCAAGGCCTTACAAAATATCAAAAATTTGTTAAACTATATAGTTTTCTTTGAATATCAATACCGTTGTCGACTTTAAGAAGGAGTCGAAAATTTGTTTGACAAAGGTGGTTGAACAAAGTTCCTAAAGAAGCGTGGGTAGTCCATATAGATTTGGACAATAGGGAAGAAAAAGAACAAAAGTCCGCAGAAGACGCCCATTAAACCCACAATGACAACGAAGGAAACGATCACGAAGGAGACTCTCACTTTTAGCCTCCAAACTCCGATGTTGACATCTACAAATTACACGATTTGGGTTGTTCGTGTTAAAGCAATATTGAGTGCAAATGGTCTTTGGGAAGTAGTGGAACCCATAGAAGGCACGTCAACGGTAGATGTAAAGAAGGATAGGACAGCGATCGCCTATCTATTCCAGGCAATTCCAGAAGATATGGTGATGCAGGTGGCATCACATAATACAGCAAGAGAAATTTGGGAAGCATTAAAGACAAGATTTATTGGAATTGACCGAGTCCAGAAAGCAAGACTTCAATCATTACGCACAGAATTTGAGATGATTACGATGAGAGAGACAGAGACCATAGACCAGTTTGCTGGTAGGTTAAATGCGATTAGTACAAAGTCAAAAACCCTAGGAACGAAAATTGAAGAGTCGATGTTGGTACGAAAATTGTTGGACTCCGTACCAGAAAGGTTCCTACAGATTATTGCATCCATAGAGCAATATTCAGATATAGATTCCATGACGTTAGATGAAGCGCTTGGAAGACTTAAAGCTTATGAGGAACGCCTTAAGTCAAGAGATGAGAAGAAATATGGACCAGCCGGTCAAGAGAAGCTGTTATTTACAAGGCAAGAAAGACGACCTAATAGCAATTACAAGAACTACAATCAGAATCGAGGTAGACAGAACTTTAGGAAGTTCAATAGAAGTCAAAGAAATGAAAGAAAGAACTTTGACAGAAATGGCCATCAAGATCAGAGAAGTGATCGAAATCCCACTAAGAACCGTCATGACAACAGTAGTTACAAGTCCAGAAGAGATGGCAACAATGTAAGATGTTACAATTGCAATGAATTAGGACATATAGCTCCCAGATGTCCTAAACCTCGAAATAAGCAAAAAGAATTTCACCTAGTAATGGAAGAAGAGGATCCCACATTACTTATGGCAGTTGGTGAAGAAAGAAGTGTAGTTCTCGAAGAAAAGAAGATAATACCAGAACACTATCACAATGAAGAAAATGTAAATGAAGTATGGTATTTAGACAATGGCGCAAGCAATCATATGACAGGAAGACGCTCCTATTTCACAGAGTTAGACGAAAAGATAGCAGGCAGCGTAAAATTTGGAGATGGATCGTGTGTTAACATCAAAGGTAAAGGCTCAATAGTACTAGAATTTAACAATGGAGAACAAAGACTAGTCACAGAAGTATATTACATTCCAACACTCCAAAGCAACATCTTAAGCCTCGGGCAAGTTACAGAATCAGGATGTAAAGTAATTATGGAGAATGAACATCTATGGATCTATGACGCCTACAACAACCTATTGATGAAAGTCCCAAGAGCTAAAAACAGACTCTACAAAGTAAAGCTCAGAATAACAAATCCAATTTGTTTACAAGCTACAATAGAAACACCTGCATGACTATGGCATGCACGTATGGGACATGTGAATTTTGAATCACTAAGACAATTGAGCACAAAAGGAATGGCACGTGGATTGCCAAAGATTCAGCACCCATCCCAAGTATGTGATGCATGTATTACGGGAAAGCAAAGCAGACTTCCGTTTCCCTCTCAAGCAAGCTTTAGAGCCACGAGACCTCTAGAAGTCGTACATACAGACTTATGTGGACCAATTACACCCACATCATTAGCAGGCAACAACTATTTCTTCCTGTTAGTTGACGATTATTCAAGATATATGTGGATCTACATGCTTAAGTCAAAATATCAAGTTTATGAAAATTTCAAGAAGTTTCTAAGCGAAGCTCAGACAGAGACAAGTCACAAGCTCAAAAGATTAAGAACGGATCATGGAGGAGAGTTTACTTCTAAAGCTCTTACCGCATATTGTGAGGATAAAGGAATCCTTAGACAACTTATAGCACCTTACACGCCACAGCAGAATGGTGTAGTAGAAAGGAAAAACCGTTCACTAATGAGTATGACCAGAAGCATGTTAAAGGCTATGAACGTACCACAAAACTTATGGGCAGAAGCAACACGACAAGCAATATACATACAGAATAGGTTACCTACTAAAGCATTAAAGGGAATAACGCACTACGAAGCAGTAAATGGCAAAGCACCCAATATCAAGCACATTAGAGTATTTAGATGCACAGCATATGCAAAGGTAACAACGCCCTACTTAAAGAAGTTAGAAGACAGAAGCAAGAAAATGGTACATCTAGGAAACGAAAATGGTTCAAAAGCCTATAGATTATATGATCCTTTAGAAGAAAAGATACACATTAGCAGAGATGTCCAATTCATAGAAAACGAACCATGGGATTGGAACAACTACTTAAAAGAAGGAAGCAATGACGAACCATCTTGGACAAGATTCGAAGTTTATGGAGATCACGAAAGTGAAGCTGTACAAGAACAAAGTAATGAGGACAATGAAGATCAAGAGGATGAAAGTGATAATGAATTTTTTAGCAGTCCAATCACAGCTACACGAACTCCAATAACAGTTCAAGAAACGCCAACAAGTAATCCAGCAGTTGAGACAAGTACTCAAGAGTTAGAAGACTCACCAGGCTCTCAACATAGACTAGTTCGAGCCCTTAGATCACTTAATGACATCTACGCAGCCACACAACCTCTTAGACCAGAAGAATATGAACATCTATATCTAGCATATGATGAAGAACCTGCAAATTACAAAGAAGCAGCAGAGTACCCACAATGGATAGAAGCAATGGAAAGCGAAATAGACTCAATAGAGAAGAACAATACTTGGACACTGACTACACTCCCCTCAAGTCAGAAACCAATAGGTCTAAAATGGGTATTCAAGGTCAAGAGAGACGCAAGTGGACAGATCACCAAATATAAGGCCAGATTAGTAGCAAAAGGATACGTACAACAAGAAGGAATAGACTACAATGAAGTTTTTGCACCAGTTGCAAGAATAGAAACAATCGGGCTACTACTAGCATTGGCAGCACAGAAAGGATGGCAAGTACATCACTTAGATGTAAAATCAGCATTCTTACATGGTGAATTAAAGGAAGATGTCTACGTTTCACAACCAGATGGATTCATAAAGAAAGGAAAAGAAAATCTAGTCTACAAGCTAAAGAAAGCTCTATATGGTTTGAAGCAAGCACCAAGAGCATGGAACATAAGGCTGAATAACATCCTAAAGGAGATTGGATTCATAAGACGTCCACAAGAGCAAGCAGTATACAAGAGAACTTCAAAGCATTCAACAATAATTATAGGAGTTTATGTCGATGACATAATAGTGACAGGAAGTTCAATCAAGGATATATCAAGCTTCAAGAAAGATATGCAAGGCAAGTTTGAAATGAGTGACTTAGGACCACTCACTTACTATCTAGGGATAGAAGTATGTCAAACACAAAGAAAGATACAATTGAAGCAATCAGCCTACGCGAAGAAAGTCATTAAAGAAGCCAGACTAGAAGACTGCAATCCAACAAAATATGCAATGGAATCAGGTCTAAAGCTCACTAAAGAAGACGAAAGTGAACCAGTCAACGAAACAGAATATAGAAAGCTAATTGGAAGCTTAAGGTATCTCACACATACCAGACCAGATATCACCTACGCAGTTGGATACGTTAGCAGATTTATGGAGAAGCCAAAAACAACTCACATGAAGGCAGTTAAGCACTTGATAAGATACATCAAAGGCACATTGAATTATGGAATTCAATACAGCAGAAGCAAAGAAGCAGAAATCACTGGATACAGCGACAACAGTTATGGAGACCAAGATGATGGAAAAGGAACAACAGGAACAATATTCTACTACAGAGATTCACCTATCACATGGACAAGTCAGAAACAATGTACAGTAGCACTATCATCATGCGAATCAGAATTTATGGCAGCTACATCAGCAGCATGTCAAGCAATATGGCTACAAGGAGTAATCAGCGAACTCACGGGTGAACCACCAAAGAAGATAACACTACTAGTAGACAACAAGTCAGCAATACAACTTATGAAGAATCCAGTATTTCATGGAAGATCAAAGCACATCAACATAAGGTATCACTTTATCAGAGAATGCATAGAAAACGAGCAGATACAAGTTGATCACATCAGTGGAGAGATTCAGAAAGCAGATATCCTAAGTTAGAATAGGTATGTTAGTTAATTATCCAACCAGTATGTCGGTTAGTATCAAAGGGGACACACCCCTTCACAAGTATAAATACCCCAACATTGTATTCATTTGATGTATGTATTGATTTCTAGTTTTTCACATATTCTCTCTCAATCTTTTTTCCCTCAATTCGGTCCTGTGAACCTTTCATTCAGCACCGTCACCCTTAACCATCATCGTCAGCTTCGAAGACAACCACCACTGTCGTTACCTTATTGATGCCAAAATCGTTGCTGTCGCCGAAAGTCACCAAAATCACCAAACCCTAGCCACAATTGATGTACAAATTCAATCATAAAAATCAAAAACCTAAATAAAATTTCAAAAAATGTATTATAGGTAATGTAATGGTGTCAAAACCATAACAATAAGTAATAAAGTTGCATTTCAAATGTATAATGATTGATAGAAACACTTAGATAGCAAAGGGTTTAATAATGCAACATCTAAAAGGAAGAAATTTGCTTGAAACAAAACAACCATTCTGTTGATGCAAAACAAATCTGTAATCAATATCAAAGAAACAGATGAAAAATATATTAATCGAAAAAGCTAGGATGGCTAATACATACTTACCATATGGCATAAGTCCGGAATCACACTTGATCCTTAGCCACCATTGACTACAAATAAGATAACAACACAACCGGAATCAAATATCGACATCGTGAAAAAAGAATCAAGGTTTGGGTTCTTACCGAAAACAGAAGGGAACCACCGGAAAAACATTCCGTCTTGACTGCTTGCCAAATCCACCTTTATCTGTTGTCGGGACTGAGAATCGCTAGTGCAACGGAGGTTCAATGTTGGATCAGTATATTGCTCTTTTGTTTGAACTTGCTAGTTGACACTTAAGTGTTTAGCAAGTTCTTGATGAGTGATAGCACAGCGGAATAGTTATAAGTTTAAAGCTACACTTATCAACAGGAGTTATTACTCCCCCTGGATTCAAGAACTAAATAAATGATAAGTGTTTATTGAGAATCTAAGTATTGAATGAGAATGAAACACTTTGACAGATTCTCAATAAACATGAAATGGAAACAACAATAATAAGTGTTGAAGGATTTCTGTATTAAAAATCAATGTCTAAAACAGAGGGATGAACCCTTCTATTTATAGACTTTACAAATACATGAACCTTGCCAAAAGCAAGTTCAGAAACAAGTTGCAACAAGTTGCAGTCTTGGAACTTGTACATAAAGCAAAAAAGAAATACTAAAGTAATAAACTACTGATATACAAAGGCGGTGGAAAAGATCTTCATGTAAGTACTGATGAATGACAAACTACTGATGAGTAGTTTGTCTTCAGTAGTTCTTCAGTAGAAGTGTCTGGTTTGGACTTCGGAACTTCTGATGACTTTTCTTCTTCAGCACTTCTGAATCTCTTCTTCAGCAGTTTGATCCTTCTTCTTCAGCAGTTCTATACTTAGAGTATTTTGACAGAAGTAAATTAGACTAAGGTTTGCAAAAGTGGTTTCACCAATCCTTTTTGTCCTAACAATCTCCCCCTGGATTGATGAAGCCAAAACCTTACTAATTCCTTATTGTTCTTTTCTGTCCTTCACAATTTTCCATATTCCTTTGAACATGGAATTCTTGAGCTGGTTGAGCTGTTCATCAGTAAGAGACCCTTTTTGTGGTTCTAAGTGTTGGATTGTAAGCAGGTCTTTGGTTGATAGTTTCTTCAGATCATTCATCGACCTATAGGCTCTGCTTGTCTGATCTCTTCTTGTCACAAGTACTGAGTTTCAATCAGTAAAGGACCATCTGATGATTGTTTCTTTAGGCTTGTCAAAGTCTAAAGTGTAGGGAACCATTGTGGTACCCTGGGTTTTTCCTGAGTGTTGAATGTTTTCAACTTCAGTGACTCTCAGGTGGGATTCACTTCCCTGCTGTTGTTCCATCACATTAGGTATCTGAAATGTTGGCAAATGATGTTCAGTTACTACTTTAGTGTGCAGTTTGTCTGTGATGGTCTTCTGGATTTGATATGCAAAGGTGGAAGGATCCCTGAATTGTGTGATCAGAGGCTTTTCTTCTATATCAAAATCAGAATGGACTACTGTACTACCTTCTAGTAGTACCATTCTGAAATCAGTCTTCACATTCTCCTCTGATTTCTTTCTCTGAGTAGCTGGTCTTCTTTGAACACCAAATGTTCTAACTACTGAAGTTGAAACTTCAGCAGTTTGAAACTTCTCTGGATTTGCAGCCCTTGCAGCCTTATATTTTCTATATGTGTCCACCAATCTTTCTTCTTTCCATTTGGACACTGAGGCTTTTGAACCATAACCATTTGCTACTAGTTCTTCTATCATCTGAGCTCTCTTGGCCTTTGTGTCTTTACTTGTTGCAAGTTTGTCTGCAATAAGTTGAGCTCTTCTTGTCAGCTCTTCCATAGAGAGTCTCATAAATGCGTGGGCTTTGATTTTGCTGTTCTTTGTAATGTAAGACATCAGTTGATGTCTTTTATCTTCTTCAGCAATCTGTTCTAGGCTAGCCTGCCTTTGGAGTTCAGCTTCATAAGCCTGAAGTTTTTCTTCATGGCTTAGATCCAAGTCATCCCTTTCTTCCAGTGTTTTCCAAATCTGATCTTCTCTGGCCTTCTTTTGGGCTGCCACTAAACTCTTCTCAAGTAGTTCTGCTGATTGAGATATTGGAGAAGGGTTTAGCACAGTCATTGTGGTAACTGTTGTAATAGGCCTAGTAGGAACAGAAGTTGGTTGAATAGAAGCAGTTGTTCTGGAAGGGTCAGCAGTTTGAGTCTTGGAAGTGTTAACCTTTGATGGGTTGACAACAACTGAAGGTTTGTCAACTACTGAAGGATTGCCTTTAGTACTTTCTGATTCTTCATCAGAAGTTTGGCCATCAGAGGTTTCTTCATTGTGCCCTTGGGATTCATCAGTCTTTTCAGCATCTTCTACTTCTTGAATAGAGATACCAAATTGTTGGGCCAGTTTTTCTTTTCTGGCTTGATCTTTTTGATCTCTTGCTAGGATAGCCACTCTTGCCTTTCTTCTGGCTTCAAGTGTATCCATAGGTACCTTGATTTTCTCCACCTTTTTGGCTTCATCAGCCTTTGAAGTTGAAGCTTGGGAGAACTGACCTGTAAGATGAGCAATCTGTTTGCTGTTGTAGTCAATCTTGTTGGACAGATCATTCATCTTCGTCTGTATCACTCCAAATTGGTTCTTCATGGATAGCTCCAAGTTAGTTGTGTATGTTTGGAAGTGATTCTTGATGAAGGTGCTCATCATGTGGTATAAGGGACCATCTGGGCTGCATAGCTGGTTCATGTCTATGCTTGTTTGCCCAGGGAATTGGGTAGGCATTTGTAGTGAGGGGTGTGTTTTTGGGTGATCTTCTTGTTGTACAGAAGATGCCACTCTAGGGGAATCATGGATTGAGTGGGCTTTAACCTGAGCTGGTGTGACTAGCTTCTTGAGCTTAGATACACCAGGTGCAGGACCTTCACTTGTAGCCGTCAATTCAGTAGTATGGTGTTTTGAAACATCATCCAAATCAATGGAATCATCTGAATCCCTGATTACATCCTCAATGAGGACTGTATCAGTTACATCATGAGCTGAGCCCAACCCAGTTGTCTCATGTACCTCTTTTTCTTGGTTCAGAGGATTTCCTACCTCAGGAATTAAGCCTTCATCAGTAGTTGCCACAGTTGAGGTCTTAGATATGTTACTTCTGTCCTCAGGTCCACCACTGGGTGGTAGATGAGTAGTAGCAGCCTCAAAAGTACCAAAAGTTTCTATGTTTGGGCTTAGAGACTCTGGTTCATCCTCATCTCTTTGGTTAGGGCTGTGAGTGTCCACATCCATGTCAATTTCTGAAGCTATGTCCCCTGTTTTATGTGGTTGATGGGGACTAACATGTGTAGATGGGACTTTCTCTTTTAGCCCAGAGAGAAGTTTGGCTATTTCAATGTCTGGTTCAGAAATTTGGGGTGCTGGTTCAGTAGTTTGGGCAGTGGGTTCAGCAGTTTCAAAAGAAGAATCAATTGGAATAGTTTTCTTAAGTCTTTTTCTTTTGAAAAGGATTGTGATTGGTGCTCTTGGTGGGGTTTGAGATGGATGAGACTGAGAGGATGTTTCAGTCACATCTTTAAGAAGTGCAGATTGCACAATAGTTTGTTCAGGCATCTCAACCTCCTGAACAGCTTTTCTTTTAGGTTTGGTGGGTTTTTGTTTTTGTACCTTGGGTTTCTTGGCCTTTGGTGGAGTAGGTTTGGAAGATGAGGGTTCCATGGGGACTGGTTCTGGTTCCCCTTGGTCATCTTCTGGCCAGGCAGCCTATTTGTTGTGCCTTGAGTATGCTTGTGAGGTTAAGGGTTTTAAAATTTCAGTTTTACCCACAAGCACCTCGTTACCCAGTTCATTTATTATGCATTGCATAATGAACCTTGGATATAACAAAAACTTTTTCTTAGTGTTATTGTGATGTAACACCAACTCATTAAAGAAAAGTTTTGATGCCCTGAAATTTGTTTCATTCACAATGGAATGAAAAATTGGTTGAAAGGTTGAGGGCATCTGGTCATAAGATCCTGTTTTAGGACTCAAGCACATAATTATATAATGAAACAAAAGTTTATATTTTGGTTCAAAATACTTTTTAAAGATAGTAGCTTGTGAGAGAGTACCTTGATAACCACACTCAGTCATGGTTAGGTGGATTGCAGAGTTGTCAAACTTTTCAGGGGCATTCACATCATTCAACCCCAGTCTGTTGGCAAGTATGGCCGGTGTGATGGCCATTTGTCTCCCTTTAATTGTTGAGTTGAGAGAGATAACTTCATCATCCACCATCACTGTCTCAGCATTAGCCCAGAACTCATTGTGAGTTTCAGGATGTATTGGTGGGTCTATTGTGAGAGCGGTTAAATATTGGGATTTGACAACGAGATCAATGATCTCATCATATTGGGACCAGCCTTCTTGTTTTTCTAAGTAGGCTCCGAGATTGTGTCCCTGTTTAAGAACTAAAGCCATGTGGTTTTGTGTGTGTGTATGAATCGAACAGTGTTTATGTTGCAGGTTCAGGAGTTTGAGAGCTTTCTTGAGAGAGAAGGAGGGAATTTTTGTTTTTGAATGGATAAGTGTTGAAAAAAGATATTTATCAGAAGTTTTTAACCGCTTGGATCTTCTTTATTAGAAGTTTTAAACCGCCTAGGTTAAAAACCTCTTTATCAGAAGTTTTAAACTGACTAGATCAAACTTCTGATGAGGGGAAAAGTCTGATTTGCCTTTTTTGACTAAACTGCTGATGAAGAATTTTACTCATCAGTAGTTCCCACTTTCTCTTCAGCGGTTTTGAACAGCTGATGAGAAATACTTTATAAATACTTTATTCATAACTTCTGAAGGTTGTTTTATCAGAAGTTAATCACTTTTTAGAAAATTATCCCCATACTGATGTTTTGTTCATCAGTAGTTTCTCTCTTTTCAGAAGCTTTTCAAGTTTTTGAAAACAGATGTAAGTGAAAAATAAAAAAGTTGTGCAGAAAAAAAAGAGAAACACTTACAAATTTAGCATCCCTAGCATGGATACTAACTTCTGAAATGTTGATGTGTCAAGGGGTTTAGTGAATATGTCAGCTATTTGATTAGCTGTTGCTACATGTTTCACTTCAATCTTGCCTTTTTCATAGCAATCTCTTATGAAATGATACCTGATTTCAATGTGTTTAGTTTTTGAAAACTGAACAGGATTTTGAATGATGCTAATGGCAGATTTGCTGTCTACAAGCAATGGTGTCTTGGTCTCTTTGATTCCATAATCAAGAAGTTGATATTGGAGCCATTGTATCTGTGATGTACAACTTGCAGCTGCAATGTATTCAGCTTCAGCAGTTGAAGTAGCAACAGATGTTTGTCTCTTTGATTGCCAGGACACTAGACAGTTTCCCAAGAATTGACAACCACCAGATGTTGATTTTCTTGACATTTTACACCTAGCATAGTCACTATCTGAAAAAGCCGATATCATCAACATGTATTTGAACAAGTAAGACATGATTTCCAACATGTTTTATGAAAAGAGTTTTATCAATGGCACCTCTTGTGAAGTTATTTTTGAGTAAAAAGGTTGAAAGTGTATCATACCAGGCTCTTGGAGCCTGTTTGAGCCCATAAAGAGCTTTGTCTAGTTTGTACACCCATTCAGGATGAGAAGGATCCTCAAACCCAGGTGGCTGACAAACATACACTTCCTCTTTTATCTTTCCATACAAAAATGCACTCTTGACATCCATTTGATAAACTTTTATTTTGTTGGAAATGGCATAGACCAGAAATAACCTGATGGCTTCAAGCCTTGCAACTGGAGCAAAGGTTTCATCATAGTCAATTCCTTCTTCTTGAGAGTAACCTTGTACTACCAGTCTTGCCTTGTTCTTTATTATAATACCAGCTTCATCTTGTTTGTTTCTGAAAACCCATCTTGTGCCATTGGTTGCTTGTTTGGTGGTAGGGGACAGATTTCCCATACCTGTTGCTTGTTGAATTGAAACAATTCATCTTGCATTGCCTGCACCCAATTGTTGTCTTTGAGGGCTTCTTGGTACTTCTTTGGTTCCAACTGTGAAATAAATGCTAAGAATAGACAAAAGTTGGAAAGCTGGTTTCTTGTAAGAACACCTGATGCAATATCACCCATGATTTGATCAAGTGGATGGTCTTTGTGTTCGATCAGTTGTTGTAAACCACTGACAGGTGTTGGTGGCTCATGTTCTTCAAACAAACTACTGAGGTCTATTATATCTGGTTCAGCAGTTTCAGTGTCTTCAGTAGTTGCAGGTACTGAAGCAGATGTTTGAGTTTGTCCTTCAGTATTTGTTGAATCAGAAGTTTGTGAATCTTCTGATGGTTTTGAAGTTGACTTAATGACTGTTTGAGGAGTCCATGGTGCTGGATCCTCATCATCAAACCTTTGATCACCAAAATAAGTAGGTTTGGAGGAAGTGACAGTCTTTTCAGGTCCAAAATGGAAGTTGTCAAGGTCAAAGAGTTCAGCAGGATGTGCTGGAATGAGAGTGTTTTTTTATCTCATTGAACTTGACATTCAGTGTTTCTTCTACTATCCTGGTTCTTGAGTTAAAAACCTTGTAGGCTTTTCTAGTTGACGAATAACCAAGAAAGTAACCTTAGTCAACTTTGGCAGCAAACTTTGAAATAGATTCCTTGATGGTCAAGATGAAACATTGACACCCAAAAGCCCTGAAAAAGGAGATAAGGGGCTTCATGCCATGAAGAACTTCATAGGCAGTCTTTGAATGTCTCTTGACAATAAGAACTCTATTTTGAACATAACATGATGTGTTAACTGCTTCTGCCCAAAAGTATAAAGGTAGGCCAGAATCAGCTAACATTGTTCTTGCTCCTTTTATTAAAGTTCTGGCAACACTGAATTGTCTAATAATCCCTTTAGACAAACAGAATTCAGCCAGAGTTTTGTTCCTGAACTCTGTCCCATTATCACTTCTAATGGTTATAACAGGTAGAGAGTATTGCTTCTCTACTTGTAGAATGAAGAACTTGATGATTTTAGCAGCCTCATCCTTGGAAAATAAGAAGAATACCCATGTAAATCTTGAGTAGTCATCAATGATGACTAAGCAGTACTTCTTCTTACCAAGGCTCATGATTTTTACAGGCCCAAATAAGTCCATATGGAGTAGTTGAAGACATGCAGTTGTTTTTGATTCTTCAATGGACTTATAGGAGGACTTATGCTGTTTTCCCTTTAAACAGGATACACAGTGTTCTTGACACTGGTATACTTTTAAGGGTAGACCTCTGACCAAGCCCATTTTTGTGACTTTATTTATGGTTTTAAAGTTCACATGGCCAAGTCTCCTGTGCCAGAGATCAGTTTCTGAAGTTGATGCCCTTGAGAAGAAACAGGCAGTGTTGTTCAGTACATTGTCTTTTTCAATGTCCACTGCATAGACATTGCCACATCTTTTGGCTATTAACAAAGTATGATCTTCAATGATCTTCTCTATCAACTTCTGGCCTTCTGGTGATATGATCTTGCATGCTGTCTTTGTGAAAAAGGAAGAATATCCTTTATCACACATTTGTGACACACTTAGCAAGTTGTACTCAAGGTTTTCAACCAGATTGACCTTGTCAAACTGTATTTTGCCAGAGGAGACATTGTCATGTCCTAGAACATATCCCTTAGCATTGTTCCCAAAGGATACAGATCCATCTCTTTGACTGATAAAATTGTTTATCAGGTATCTGCATCCTGTCATGTGCATTGAGCCTCCACTGTCTACATACCAAATGCTATTTAAGCCTCTGGAAACTCTCTGCACAAGATAGCAAATCAGTTAGATTTAGGAACCCAAGCCAGTTTGGCTTTGGGTTTGCTCTTGAGAACATTTACAGTTTGTTCTTGACCAAGTTTAGAAATCCATGTCTTTTTGGCAATGGATTTTGCATTAAGAACAATGGTGGTATCCTTTTGAGGACCACCATCAACTTTGGTCATCAGTAGTTGTACCAAGTTCATAAGATCTTTAATCTCAGCAGTTTGTGAAACTGGTGATTATTCAGGTCTAACTACTGAAAGAGAATTTTAAGAAAAAGACTTTTGTTGAGATTTTGTCTTTTTCTGAGAAAAGGTTTTTGCTGGTTGTTGTTTCTTGGGAGAAAAAGTTTTTACATAATCATTTTTGATTTGTTTCCCCACAACCAGTTGTTGATTTTTCTTATTGAACTGAATACCTTTTCTATATCTGCAAAATTCTGTTTTGTGGTTGAACAGACCACAAATTTCACATTCTTTTGTCTTTTCTTTCAAAGACAAGTTTCTGACAGTTTTGATTGGTTTTAGGTCATCAGTAGTTTTCAGGTTCACAACTCCTGATGTAGTTGAAACTACTGATGGCTTAAAGTCAGATTTAATCAGTACTTCTGAAGAACTTTCTTTGTGTGTTTTTAGAAAGTTTTCATGGAAAGATGTGCATTCTTCCTCTTCAGAAGTTTCACCTGAAACTATTTTTCTCCCATCTTCACTAGTTTTGGGAGAGAAATCTGTTGGTGTTTCAGTGTGATTGTACCCTATGCCAAACCTAACATTTGAAGCACTTTGTTTGTTTAGCAATAGTTGGTACCCCTTACAAGATTCCACCCATTTTTCACAAGTGACCTTGGTGTCAGCAAGCTCTTGTCTGACATTCCCTAGGTCATTAATCATGATTTTAATTTGTGCTTGGGTTTCAATAGCAGAGTTAGATAATTTAGAAACTTATTTTGTTTTTGCAGAAAGTTTTCTTTCTAAATCACATTTCATCTGAGTGAATTTTCTCACAGAGTCATTTGCTTTTCCTTGTAAGTGCACATTTGTCTCTCTTATGAGAGCAAAAGATTCTTTGCATGAATTTGAACATAATTTAGTCAAAGATTCTTTTGATACCTGTGACAAGGCAGATTTTGAGGAGCATCCCTCAAATGCCATTAAGGCAAAGTTCTTTCTGCCATTGTCAGGCTCTCCCCAGTTGATGTCAAACATTTTGTTGTCTGCATCAGGATTGCACTCTGTGGTGTCAAAAGGAAGACTGCTCCAGTCAACATACCCTGAAGTAAATAAACTTTGTTGAGAGGGTTGTTGTTGCTGTGGAGGTTGTTGAGCAGCTGGAAAGGGAGGGATTGATTGTTGGCTCTGTATCTGTTGAGCATGCATCTGTACATATTGTACTTGTGGCACATATTGGTGTTGTGGAGCTTGTGCCTGTACAAAATGTGCACTCCCTTATGTTCCATTATTTCTGTTATAATTGGGGTTAAAATTGTTTCCAGACTGAGATTGGTTAAAGCCAGAGCTTCTACACTCTCTAGCAAAGTGTCCCAACTTTTGACTTGTGACATCTAAGTTTAGATTTGTCAAAACCAATTTTTGTAGAACTGTTAAGTCCTGGAAACTTCCTTCCTGACCTTTTGTAAAATTTATTTGTTTTTAAACTTAACATGGCCAGTTGGTACAAAATATCCATTTCTTCTAGGTCATCACTGCTGAAACTATTTAAATCATCCATGATAAAACACATGTTATCAGCAGTTTGACCAAAGTCATTATTGTCATAACCTAGGAATGATCTTTCAGATGAGATCCCAGCAGTTATGTCAATGTGGTCAAAAGATCCAAAACTATTTGAACAAGTTGGTGAGTCTTGTCCCAATAGTGCTGTACTACCTGGTAGATAGTCATCAGCAGTTTTGCCAGAATTTTGTAACTTTTTCTTTTGATCAATTTCTCTCTCAAAAGTAAGTAATCTCCCATGAAGTTTTGTAAGAGTGAGGGAGCTAAAGTCTGGTGAAGATCTTAAGACTATAGAGTATGTTTCACATTTATCAGGTAAAGACCTTAAAAATCTATGAAGCATAGATACAGTTGTGTAGGTCTGACCATTTAGCTTTAGCTCAGATATTAATGAGGAAAATCTTTCAAATTGCTGTGTTAAAGTTTCCCCATTAATGTGAGCAAAAGTTTCATATTGTTGAGCCAAGATTTCTCTGGTGTTTGCAATCACCTCTTCAGTTCCTCCAAACTGTTATTTTAGGCAGTCCCAAAGCTCTTTGGCACTATCACAATGTAATAGGCCACAGTAGATTTCATTTGGGAGTGCCATTGCCAACATAGAGAAAGCTTTTGCATCAAGCTCAACTTTTAGGAAATCATCATCAGTATAGTCTTTTGGTTCTTTTGGAATCTCTTGTTTAGTTTCAAGATTTATATTTACTGGTTTATGAGGACCATATATCACAGATCTCCAACAACCTGTGTTGGTCTGTGATAAGGTATGTGCCATTCTCTTTTGCCATATTTTATATTCATTTCTTACAAGCATGGCAGGTTTAGTGGCAGAACCAGTATTATGAGGATCCATTTTAAAGAGTATTGATTTGTCAAATATCTCTTAAAGTAATGGATGTTGATAAAAGTGAGCTTATAATCCTTTTATTGAATATCAATAAGAGCCTGTGTCTGATTCTCAATGTGTTAGATTGATATGTGATCAGATAAACCAGTGCTCTGATACCAATTGTTGGATCAGTATATTGCTCTTTTGTTTGAACTTGCTAGTTGACACTTAAGTGTTTAGCAAGTTCTTGATGGTGATAGCACAGCGGAATGGTTATAAGTTTAAAGCTACACTTATCAACAGGAGTTATTACTCCCCCTGGATTCAAGAACTAAATAAATGATAAGTGTTTATTAAGAATCTAAGTATTGAATGAGAATGAAACACTTTGACAGATTCTCAATAAACATGAAATGGAAATAACAATAATAAGTGTTGAAGGATTTCTGTATTATAAATCAATGTCTAAAACAGAGGGATGAACCCTTCTATTTATAGACTTTACAAATACATGAACCTTGCCAAAAGCAAGTTCAGAAACAAGTTGCAACAAGTTGCAGTCTTGGAACTTGTACATAAAGCAAAAAGGAAATACTAAAGTAATAAACTACTGATATACAAAGGCGGTGGAAAAGATCTTCATGTAAGTACTGATGAATGACAAACTACTGATGAGTAGTTTGTCTTCAGTAGTTCTTCAGTAGAAGTGTCTGGTTTGAACTTCAGAACTTCTGATGACTTTTCTTCTTCAGCACTTCTGAATCTCTTCTTCAGCAGTTTGATCCTTCTTCTTCAGCAGTTCTATACTTAGAGTATTTTGACAGAAGTGAATTAGACTAAGGTTTGCAAAAGTGGTTTCACCAATCCTTTTTGTCCTAACATTCAAGATTTTTATACTCAGAACCAACGGTGAATACATCCAAAAATCTATTTTATTAATGGACAAATAATTTGAGAATACAACAAAAGATATTATAAAATAAATATGTACACACATTCTGTCTGTTATATTTGCAATATGTCGATAATAAACGGATTTAAAGAAATATATTCTGCTCAGAGGTGGTGGAGAGAGTGGCCATAAGGTAGGTATGGGTAGAGAGATAGAGAAGGAGAGATGTGGGTGACACAAATTAAGGGAAAACATCTCTTTTGGACAGACGGGTTGTAGCACTATGAGTCAATGGGACACATGTAAGAGGAATAAAGTAACCACCCACCTACCTGACTAAATGCTTTTTTTTAGCAAAAAAATTTCTTTCAAAAAGCCCAGAATTTAGTCCCTTTCGCGAATCGAACCCGGACAAATTATTAGCCAACACAACATTAGCCCCACCATCTATACCAGAACACTTATTGTTAACACATTCAAAACTACTAATATAAATAACATTTTCACAAGCTGAGATGATACTATTCTTCAAACTACAAAAATAAACATATATAGGATAATAAATAAAAGAAAAAAATAAGAAAAAACGTGAATGTGAATGGAATGTGGTTTCAGGGCCCACGAGCCCAACAAAAGAAACTTATGTTGGATGGCAAATCTATACATATAATAAACCAAAACCATTTTAATGACATGACACTCAAAGAGGCACCTCTTCCTTGAGTGGGTCATGTGTCATCCTATGTGGCATTGAGATATTTTAGAAAAAAAAATAATTTAAAAACAAAATTGGATTTTTCACCCTCATGTTTCCTCCCATAATTTTTAAACGTTAATATTTTTAATATACGAGATTTTTTAAAGAAAAAAAATTACACCAAATTAACGAGCGTTTTATTATCTTTCCAACGAGTACCATAGTGCTATATAACAAACAGAGAAAAAACGATTATTTTTTGTAACCCGATAGGTATTGTGTCAGGTTTGGAATTAGTTTAAAAAAAATTGTGAGTTTGGGTCGGGCCTGGGATTAGGTGATACCCGACCCAATTACCCTTTTTTTATATTAGAATATGATACTTATTGCAGAGATTTGTTTAAAATAATAATAATAATAATAATAATAATAATAATAATAATAATAATAATAATCATGTATAGACAAGTCACTAATTATGTTTAAATCAGTAAATATGATTTTTTTTTCAACCAGAGCCGAATAGGTTAATAGAGTTATACGTTGTTTTAAGTTATGTATCAATATTAGTATGTTAGAGTTGTACATTTGTTTAGTCTTTAGGATAGGTGTTAATATTAGAGTTACATTAAAGTTCTACATTCTTTTGGGTTAGGTGTTAGCATTGGAGTTGTACATTGTTAATTTGTTTTAGGTTAGATATTAATATTAGAGTTATACATCAGTCTATTTCATATGTAAAATTGATGTATCATATTAAATTTCTCAACCCGAGACGCTCCCGGGGTATAATCTAGTATATATATCATCTCAAAGAAAAAAAAACATGGAGGAGAACTCGACGGCAACAGATTCAATTCGAAAGGACTGCTGTGTTTTTGGAGGTGACTTTGAAGGGGATAAGGTCTCAGGCACGTTAAAGATTAATATTCAATGAGCCTTAGGTTTAGTTTAGTTTAGTTTAGTTTAGTTTAGTTTCGTTTATATTTTTTATAGACATGAAGAATACTATTTTTATTTATTTTGTGATTATGTTTCTAAATATTATAAGTAGCTAAAACATTTGTTGGTGACTTAGGATGATGAACTAGATTATGGTTTAATTAAAGACTTAAGTTTTCCGTTTTGATGTGTTGAGTTACATGATTTGACTTTTATGTTTGATTTTGAATATTTGTGTACTAATGCTTTGTGATTTGATTACTTTTGATTTGATGTTTATATTTTAATTTTTAGTTTATAACTTTGTTTGATTATGTGGAATGGTAAATATAAATATTACACCTTAGTGAATTTATAAGTACATATATATTCTAACCTCTGGTTAAAAAAAATCCTTGTTTCGTCGTTGTATATATAAGATTGTTCATAAAATTAGTTTATATATCGTTAGGGCCTAAAAGCCCTTTTTTTCCAGCTCATACTAGGCACTTAATTTATCAGGACCGGCTCTGATCAACAAGTCAAGAAAACTATTTTATTGTATAATTCTTCATAAATAGCCAAATTAAATCAAGAAAAAAGGATTATTTGTTAAGGTAACATCTATTTACTCTTACTTTTTTTTATTGTTGGGTAATCATTCAGTTGCATATGGTTGCTAGATGGGCCGTGTCCACGGGTTGGTGGTGCAACCCTATCCAAACCTGAGAATTATATTATTTCAAGCCATGTTATAAATTCACACCCCTATTTTGTGACACCCGGCATATTCAGGGTAATACTTTTCATACTCTACATACATACGTCTCATACTTTGCATACATACGAGTCTACCTCAACGAAAACATTGAAAACAACTACTTAATATCATACTTGACTGGGTCGGTTGAGTCGTGTCGATGATTCGGGAATCATCGGGAGTCGTTACAATGGTCCGAGGGATCATTGGGTGTCCGTCCATAACCATGTGTACAAGGATCGGTGATTCGTGGAATCGTCGGGTTTAACGCACACACGCAAGTCTCGAGTCCCGGGAATTGGTGAACGGACGCAAACGTGTTAGTTATCGTGCATTATATGTTTGTAATCATCATGTGACTTGCCGGTATGTGAATACGTGTTTATATGTGTTAAAATAGTGATTTCGCGTAATTGCATGACATTATAGGTGATTACACGTAATCACCAATAGTATAGGCAATAGGATCCTAATTGCCTATAGCAACATGTCTTATAGCAACATGTCTTATAGCAACATGTCCTATAGCAACATGTCTTATAGCATCCTAATCGCGTGTACTGTTCACGCGAATAGGGCCCAATCGCCTATAATTACATGTGGTATAGCTCCCAATCGCCAGTTATACGTGTCTTATAGAATCCTAATCGCCTATAACTGTTGTGTACTCGCCTGATCTGCTATGCACGAGTCAAAACACCTATAAATACAACCCTTGACTCCCCAAACACCCTTAGTGCAACCCTAACAGATCCTAAGCCTCCCACACACCTCAAAACACTTCTGGAACTTGTTTTGCTTCAAAACTCACCATTTCCAAGCTTACACACCTTTCTTTGATAAAATCCAAGGTGTGTTCTTCATCCCAAACCTTTGTAATGTTATTGTTTTGGTTCCCAAAGGTCCAGACCTTGTTTTACTAAGTTTGTGTCTTTAAAAACCTTTGAAATGAGTTTCTAAAACAAGTCTAAACCATTATACTTGCTATATGTGAAGTATTTATGCATATGATGATTTTTAGTGGTTAGAACATGAATGTTTCCATGAAATTGATGTACTTCTAATGTGTAGGAGTTATTAGGATGATTATCTAAGGATTTGAGCTATTGTTATGGTGTTTTGATGAAAGTATGCATTTTGACCCATTTGGATGATTCTTGAAGAATTAGGATGTTATGATATGATTCATTGCTTGTTTGTTGTTAGGAATCAAACTAGAATGATATTATAACATAGAGATGATGAATTGCAAGTTGTAGGAGGTGTAATCTGTGATACCCCGCAATTTCAGGTTCTCACTTTAACTAAACTCTAGTTACATTCCTTGCATTCTACTTAACTAGGGTTAGCTAGATAGGACACACGTTGCACAGTTATAGAGTTAATAACTGCATGAAGTGGTAATTCGAGGAATTACCAGACTATATACATGATTAGTGAACCTCGGACGTTGGTGAACAATGAAGTTTAATAATTGTGAGTTAATTGATTGAGATTGATTGCAATTACGTGCTTCTGTGATACTCTGTGAAAATATGTGCAAACCGTATGTGATTACGTGAACTTAAATCGAATACGTTAATAAAAATCATTAAAGGTGGACCATTAGGATGGTTGGGGTCTTAACACACGGGGTTACACTTGTTATTGTCCAAAATAGCGAAAACATCGAAGAAAACACACTCAACAACAAAGCAGGCCACCCGGAGCAGGCAGGGTCCATCCGATCGGCCGCGCGATCCATCCGATCGGCCGTGCGATTCATTCTGACGAACCCTAACCGACTTAATCCACTATTTAAACACTCTTAAGCCCCATGCAACCTCTAAACTCAACCCTAATCGCCCCCTACTGCCTCCTTACGAATTATTAACCCCAAACAACCTGCTAAGGCGCAAGAACATCGATTGGGAAGCTCCAAAGGCGTTCGGTTGATTGTATCGAAGAGCTTGGGGTATAATCCTTAATCCTTTACGCTTTAATCTTATTTTTATGTTATAAAAATCCTATAACTAGGTTTGTCCAGGTCTGAAAGCTTTTTATAATTATTAAAACATGAGGTTTTTGAAGATTAAACGAATTAAACATGATGATAGGCGATTAGTAATATAATAGGTTACTTGTTGCGCAAGTTGTTGAAGTTTTGATCATTAAAGTTGTAATCTTTGCATGTATAATGATAGAATCTGATCACAATAGGTATTAGGAATGTTTGGTAATGGTTATTGATGATTGTTGATTGTTTGCATGCACACGGGAGTCGTTTAAAGAATGATTTAGGAGTAATTAAAATCTGGACAGAATAATTAGGTGAACTTGTAGGGGCTGTAACGCGACTTTAACATGATGATTTTGGTATTTTGTTTGCATGATTAAATCACACCTGGTCTTAGCTTTTCATAATGGGTAAAATCAAGTGATTTGGACGTCGGTTGAGTCATTTTTGGAATATTCTTTGAAAATAGGTCATATCAGAATTTCGGGTTAACAAACTGAGTCGACTTTGAGTTATCATAACTCAAGTTTTATAAAGAGATAGGTTATGAAATTTTTATAGAAGGTTAACATTGGAATAACTTGAGTTTTCCAAGTGGATTCATCCCGTTTGGATGAATACACAATTTTTGGGAATTTTTCTACTAAACTGACCTGTTATGAAAGTTTTCTGAACATAGCTGTGTTGAACGAATTTTAATTATTTTTGTGTTTGGTTTTGAGACAAAACAAAAATATGGGTTGTTAAATGATTTCCAAAGAATATTCAGTAAAAATTTTAGAGATTAACTCACTGATTAAGTATTTTAAATAAATTGGTTTTGATGACGCACAATCTGTCCTAAAAACACAGATTGTGTATTATGTGTTTATGTGATTAATTGAGGTCCTAGGTGATATGTAATTGATGTGTAACTGAACGGGCACTTGTATGAGACGCATATGGAATGTAAAAACTAAGTATAACCAACATATTCACCAACGAGTCCGTAGGATTTACTTATGCATGTAGAATCACTAGGTGTCACCTACACACTTTTGAACGTTTAAACGCCTTGGACAAACGGGGTATATGGTGTAATGGTATTACGCCTATACTTACTTAGTGACACTATTACTAGGGAGTCGGTAGCGCACTGTACTTGGAATTTGGATTTCTTTTGCTTGCACACTAAGGTGAGTTTCACTACTCTTTTTCTCAAAAGCATGCGTCTCAAGTATGAGACGACTTACTTAACGTTTTTCTAGTCCAGTTTGGGACTACTTACACATCCCGGGTTGGGATGCTATTGATCCTTGTGTGGGTCGGTTTTTGCTAGTTCGCAAACTGTGTCCTTGATGAACTAAACCAACTCTATCATCTGTAAGTCTCCACGTACCGAATGAGTTGCCGGGATTGGCAAGAAGGGTTATTAGTTGATAGCGCTATTAGGTCTTACAAACCTCACACCGGCTCGGGGAGCGCGGGGGTGAACTATAACTTAACTAAACTTTATCATTGTGGATAGACAATGATGTCAGGCATGCGGCGCACATTTGTGGCTACACGTACATAGCAGTTCGGTATATTCGGTGTTAGTTTGGGCGCGTTGTTTTGCGCATACACATAAATTACATATTATGCTTTTACATTTTCTTTCATATGGGTATAATTTGGGCGCGTTGTTTTGCGCATGGTTTTAAAAGGGTTAAATTTGGTTTACGCTTCCGCAACTTAACTAAACTTGGTTTTTGAAAACGATCTAAATGGTTTGCGAATTTAGAGTTCGTTCATGTGACGTATGGCTATGGGATCCTGGTTTGTCATGCGCCTCGCGGTATAAACCCCGCAGTGGAAATTTGAGGGTGTGATAGATTGGTATCAGAGACATTGGTTATAATGAACTAGGACTGCATGTTGAGTCTAGTCTATAATCATCATAGCATAAGTACACTCACAACTTAAGTGCACAACTAGCTTTTAGCTACGTATATCTACAACATATGATTTCGGGAGATATGGTATCTTCTAGTTCCAGACCTAATTCTAAACACGTCAATGGTGGGAACCCAGGGTTACACCAGGTGGCGTATTACTGGGAGTAGTATCCTAACAAACCTCATGGACGAGGAGACAACAATAGTACAAGGGAGGGAGCCCTTACGAGCGTTGTGGCGCACGTTCACAGGAAGCTGCACGATGCGCATGACGTGGTACCATTAAATCAACTATGAAGAAATTCAAATGCTGAGACTTATCCTTGTCACTTAGCAAGGAGACAATTGGTTTCTGTTCCTTGTTACTTGATCCTTCTTACTTCTATTCGAAAATCAGGCGGGACTGGGTTACACATATAGAACTTATTTCTTACTTTAGTACCTTACGCCTAGTATGAGCGGGCAGACGTATGATTGCATATCCCTGTTTCTCATAAGTATATGGTAGATTCATGGGAACACATTAGATCGGAACTTGTTACACACACTCTTGGAGAGTTAGGTAAGGCATGCGATGCAGTGCAACATCTCAAAGGAAGACGAAACCTACCAGTGACTGACAGTCACGATTGGAGGAACGAATGGTAATGTTGACCACTGAACTGACATACATAAGATCGGAGTTGAAGACTAAACGCAAAGGGATCCATATAACACTGACATCGCGAAAGAGGAAGAAGAAGGGACAGAAGGGGAACCTGAGCAGGACGAGCACATGGAAAGTAAGAATGAAAGCTCTACTATCTGGACAGAGCGTGGCGACGATTGACTCTTACTTTTTCTTACCTATCTTTCTTTTCCCTTTTGTTAACTTAGATAAGACTGAGTTTTTATGATCAACGATAGGGTGGTTGAAGCCCTCGCATCTTTCCAACCTATTAAAGATCTATTTTGCTAAATCGTTCTTTTCCCCTGACTACCACATTTGAGCTTTCTTATACCTTGAACGCACATGCCACAACAGCAACTTGCCATCATATTTTCAAGCCTTTTATTGGTCGTAAACCTCGATAACTCCAACAGAACTGAAGGAGACCGTCTGATTGCGTCGATAATATAAGTCTTTGCCATGTACAATTGCCCCGGGCAGGATGAGGCAATGTATGCTACATGCACACTCGATGAGTTACAGATATTTGGATGGAGAATGTAACCCCTGTGATGAAATTTAGAAATTTGTTATCTGAAGACGGATGGGTCTGAGATCGACGCCTACACTACCAAGCTACAGGAGGTAGCTACTATAGGCTCAAATCTATATACCCTACCTTACAAACGGGTCGAACTTTATACCGAAAGGGTGGGCCCGCCCCTCAGATTCGTGGCTTGGCCACTGCAGCTCACCTACAAATCTTTCACTTGACTCGCAAACCCATTGATGAGGCTGTTGAGCATGGCACTTTTCCGAAGCATGGTGCCTCATCCTCTACTTTTGGTGATAGCAAGAGAACATGGAGTAGTGTGAGGTATAAGTCCTTCAACAACGACAACAACAACGGCGACAACAACAAGGCAGGTCGTGGGAGAGCATTTGTGATTGGCTCTGGGGAAGCTAGGACTGATAACAATGTCGTGACGGGTACGTGCTCCTTGAATGACACTCTTGCTTCTATTTTATATGATACTGGTGCGGATGATAGTTTTGTGTCATCAAAACTTAGCAAGCAATTAGGGATGGTTCCCACTCTTCTTGATACCTCGTACTCTATAGAATTGACTGATGGGAAGCCTGTCAAGGTAACCCATGTACATCGTGACTGTAAGCCCGAGTTGAATGGGCAATTATTTTCCATCAACCTCTTACCCATCACCCTAGGTAGCTTTGATCTCGTGGTTGGCATGGACTGGTTGTCCAAGCAACACACTAAAATTCTCTGTCAAGGGAAGATTGTTCGTATCCCCTCCCAAGTGGAGAGCTTTGACCTATCTAGGGTGATCATGGTGGTGCCATGGTGGGCATCATCTCCTTTTTGAAAGCCCAGAAGTGTATTCGTAAGGGCTGTCCAGCCATTTTGGCTAACATATCAAACACTCGAGCTGAAACTGAAACCAAGATTGAGGACATCTCAAGAGTCCGAGATTTCCCAGATGTTTTCCCAGAGTAATTACCTGGACTTCCACTCGTTCGTCAAGTGGAGTTCCAAATTGATCTTGTACCTGGATCAGCTCCAGCTGCACGCGCACCATACCGCCTAGCACCAGGCAAACTTCAAGAACTGTCTACCCAACTCCAAGAGCTATTGGATAGGGGTTTTATTAGACCTAGTTCCTCGCCGTGGGGATGTTAGGACAAAGAGGATTGGTGAAACCACTTTTGCAAACCTTAGTCTAATTCACTTCTGTCAAAATTTTCTAAGTATAGAACTGCTGAAGAAGGAAGATCAAACTGCTGAAGAAGAGATTACACAAGTACTGAAGAAGAAAAGTCATCAGAAGTTCTGAAGTCCAAACCAGACATTTCTACGGAAGAACTACTGAAGACAAACTACTCATCAGTAGTTTGTCATTCATCAGTACTTATGAGAAGATCTTTTCCACCGCCTTTTTGTATCAGTAGTTTATTAGTTTAGTATTACTTTTACTTTATGTACAAGTTCCAAGATTGCAACTTGTTGCAACTTGTCTCTGAACTTGCTTTTTGGCAAGGTTCATGTATTTGTAAAGTCTATAAATAGAAGGGTTCATCCCTCTGTTTTAGATATTGATTTTAATACAGAAATCCTTCAAAGCATATTATTGTTATTTCCATTTCATATTTATTGAGAATCTGTCTAAGTGTTTCATTCACATTCAATACTTAGATTCTTAAATAATACTTATCATTTATTAGTTTCTCAAACATCCAGGGAGAGTAATAACTTCTGTTCATAAGTGTAGCTTTAAACTCATATCATTCCGCTGTGCTATCACTCATAAAGAACTTGATAGACACTTAAGTGTACACTAGCAAGTTCATACAAAAGAGCAAGATTGATTCTACAATTGGTATCAGAGCACTGGTTTATCTGATCACATATCAATCTAACACATTGAGAATCAGACACAGGCTCTTATTGATTTTCAATAAAGGATTATAAGCTCACTTTTATCAACATCCATCACTTTAAGAGATATTTGACAAATCAATACTCTTTAAAATGGATCCTCATAATACTGGTTCTGCCAATAAACCTGCTATGCTAGTAAGAAATGAATATAACATCTGGCTAAGGAGAATGGCACATACCTTATCACAGACCAACACAAGTTGCTGGAAATCTGTGATATATGGTCCTCATAAACCAGTAAATATAAATCTTGAAACTAAAGAAGAGATTCCAAAAGACCCAAAAGACTATACAGATGATGATTTCCTAAAACTTGAGCTTGATGCTAAAGCTTTCTCTATGTTGGCAATGGCACTCCCAAATGAAATCTACTCTGGCCTATTACATTGTGATAGTGCCAAAGAGCTTTAGGACTGCCTCAAAGAACAGTTTGGAGGAACTGAAGAGGTGATTGCCAACACCAGATAAATCCTGGCTCAACAATATGAAACTTTTGCTCACATTAATGGGGAAACTTTAACACAACAATTTGAAAGATTCTCCTCATTAATATCTGAGCTAAAATTCAATGGTCAGACCTACACAACTGTATCTATGCTTCATAGATTTTTAAGGTCTTTACCTGAAAAATGGGAAACATACTCTATAGTCTTAAGATCTTCACCAGACTTTAGCTCCCTCACTCTTACAAAACTTCATAGGAGATTACTTACTTTTGAAAGAGAAATTGATCAAAAGAAAACGTTACAAAGTTCTGGCAAAACTGCTGATGACTATCTACCAGGTACTACAGCACTATTGGGACAAGACTCACCAACTTGTTCAAATAGTTTTGGATCTTTTGACCATATTGACATAACTGCTGGGATCTCATCTGAAAGATCATTCCCAGGTTATGACAATAATGATTTTGGTCAAACTGCTGATAACATGTGTTTTATCATGGATGATTTGAAAAATTTCAGCAGTGATGACTTAGAAGAAATGGATATTTTACACCAACTGGCCATGTTAAGTTTAAAACAAATAAATTTTACAAAAGGTCACGAAGGAAGTTTCCAGGACTCAACAGTTCAACAAAAATTGGTTTTGACAAATCTAAACTTAGATGTCACAAGTGTCAAAAGTTGGGACACTTTGCTAGAGAGTGTAGAAGCTCTGGCTTTAACCAATCTCAGTATGGAATTAATTTTAACCCCAATTATAACAGGAATAATGGAACACAAAGGAGTGCACATTTTGTACAGGCACAAGCTCCACAACACCAATATGTGCCACAAGTACAATATGTACAGATGCCTGCTCAACAGATGCAGAGCCAACAATCAATCCCTCCCTTTCCAGCTGCTCAACCTCCTCCACAGCCTCAGCAACCCTCTCAACAAAGTTTATTTACTTCAGGGTATGTTGACTGGAGCAGTCTTCCTTTTGACACCACAGAGTGTAATCCTGATGCAGACAACAAGATGTTTGACATCAACTGGGGAGAACCTGACAATGGCAGGAAGAACTTTGCCTTAATGGCCTTTGAGGGATGCACCTCAAAATCTGCCTTGTCACAGGTATCAAAAGAATCTTTGACAAAACTGTGTTCAAATTCTTGCAAAGAATCTTTTGCTCTCATAAGAGAGACTAATGTGCACTTACAAGGGAAAGCAAATGACTCTGAAAGAAAATTCACTCAGATGAAATGTGATTTAGAAAGAAAACTTTCTGCAAAAACTAAAGAAGTTTCTAAATTAACTAACACTGCTATTGAAACCCAGGCACAAATTAAAATCATGATAAATGACCTAGGAAATGTCAGACAAGAGCTTGCTGACACCAAGGTTACATGTAAAAAATGGGTTGAATCTTGTAAGGGGTACCAACAATTGCTAAATAAACAAAGTGCTTCAAATGTTAGGTTTGGCATAGGGTACAATCACACTGAAACACCAACAGATTTTTCCCCCAAAACTACTGAAGATGGGAGAAAAATTGTTTCAGGTGAAACTTCTGAAGAGAAAGAATGCACATCTTTCCATGAGAACTTTCTAAAAACTCACAAAGAAAGTTCTTCCGAAGTACTAATTAATTCTGACTTTAAACCATCAGTAGTTTCAACTACATCAGGAGTTGAGAACCTGAAAACTACTGATGACCTAAAACCAATCAATACAGTCAGAAACTTGTCTTTGAAAGAAAAGACAGAAGAATGTGAAATCTGTGGTCTGTTGAACCACAAGACAGAATTTTGCAGATACAGAAAAGGTATTCAGTATAAAAAGAAAACTCAACAACTGGTTGTGGGAAAGCAAATTAAAACTGATTTTGTAAAAACTTTTCTCCCAGAAAACAACAACCAGTAAACACCTTTTCTTAGAAAAAGACAAAATCTCAACAAAGATCTTTTTCTCAAAATTCTCTTTCAGTAGTTAGACCTAAATCATCAGCAGTTTCACAAACTACTGAGATTAAAGATCTCATAAACATGGTACAACTACTGATGACCAAAGTTGATGGTGGTCCTCAAAAGGATACCACCATTGCTCTTAATGAAAAATCCATTGCCAAAAAGACATGGATTTCTCAACTTGGTCAAGAACAAAATGTAAATGTTCTCAAGAGCAAACCCAAAGCCAAACTGGCTTGGGTTCCTAAATCTAACTAATTTGCTATCTTGTGCAGAGAGTTTCCACATGCTTAAATAGCATTTGGTATGTAGACAGTGGAGGCTCAATGCACATGACAGGATGCAGATACCTGATAAACAATTTTATCAGTCAAAGAGAAGGATCTATATCATTTAGGAACAATGCTAAGGGATATGTGCTAGGACATGGCAATGTCTCCTCTGGAAAAATACAGTTTGACAAGGTCAATCTGGTTGAAAACCTTGAGTACAACTTGCTGAGTGTGTCACAAATGTGTGATAAAGGATACTCTTCCTTTTTCACAAAGACAACATGCAAGATCATATCACCAAAAGGCCAGAAGTTGATAGAGAAGATCATTGAAGATCACACTTTGTTGATAGCCAAAAGATGTGGCAATGTCTATGCAGTGGACATTGAAAAAGACAAAGTACTGAACAACACTGCCTGTTTCTTCTCAAAGGCATCAACTTCAGAGACTGATCTCTGGCACAGGAGACTTAGCCATGTGAACTTTAAAACCATAAATAAAGTCACAAAAATGGGCTTGGTCAGAGGTCTACCTTTAATGGTATACCAGTGTCAAGAACACTGTGTATCCTGTTTAAAGGGAAAACAACATAAGTCCTCCTATAAGTCTATTGAAGAATCAAAAACAACTGCATGTCTTCAACTACTCCATATGGACTTATTTGGGCCTGTAAAAATCATGAGCCTTGGTAAGAAGAAGTACTGCTTAGTCATCATTGATGACTACTCAAGATTTACATGGGTATTCTTCTTATTTTCCAAGGATGAGGCTGCTGAAATCATCAAGTTCTTCATTCTACAAGTAGAGAAACAATATTCTCTACCTGTCAAAACCATTAGAAGTGATAATGGGACAGAGTTCAGGAACAAAACTCTGGATGAATTCTGTTTGTCTAAAGGGATTATTAGACAATTCAGTGTTCCCAGAACTCCTGAACAAAATGGTGTAGTAGAAAGGAAGAACAAAACTTTAATTGAAGGAGCAAGAACAATGTTAGCTGATTCTAGCCTACCATTATACTTTTGGGCAGAAGCAGTTAACACATCATGTTATGTTCAAAATAGAGTCCTTGTTGTCAAGAGGCATTCCAAGACTGCATATGAAGTTCTTCATGGCATGAAGCCCCTTATCTCCTTTTTCAGGGCTTTTGGGTGTCAATGTTTCATCTTGAACATTAAGGAGTCTATTTCAAAGTTTGCTGCCAAAGTTGATTCAGGTTACTTTCTTGGTTATTCTTCAACAAGAAAAGCCTACAAGGTTTTTAACTCAAGAACCAGGATAGTAGAAGAAACACTGAATGTCAAGTTCAATGAGTCAAAACACACTCTCATTCCAGCACATCCTGCTGAACTTTTTGACCTTGACAGTTTTCATTTTGGACCTGAAAAGACTGTTACTTCATCTAAACCTACTTATTATGGTGATCAAAGGTTTGATGATGAGGATCCCACACCATGGACCCCTCAAACAGTCATTAAGTCAACTTCAAAACCATCAGAAGTTTCACAAACTTCTGACTCAACAAATACTGAGAAACAAACTCAAACATCTGCTTCAGCACCTGCAACTACTGAAGACATTGAAACTGCTGAACCAGATATAATAGACCTTAGTAGTTTGTTTGAAGAACATGAGCCACCAACACCTGTCAGTGGTTTACAACAACTGATCGAACACAAAGATCATCCACTTGATCAAATCATGGGTGATATAGCATCAGGTGTTCTTACAAGAAACCAGCTTTCCAACTTTTGTCTCTTCTCAACATTTATTTCACAGTTGGAACCAAAAAGGTACCAGGAAGCTCTCAAAGACAACAATTGGGTGCAAGCAATGATAGATGAATTACTTCAATTCAACAAGCAACAGGTTTGGGAAATCTGTCCCTTACCACCAAATAAGCAACCAATTGGCACAAGATGGGTTTTCAGGAACAAACAAGGTGAAGCTGGTATGATAATAAAGAACAAGGCAAGACTGGTAGTACAAGGTTACTCTCAAAAAGAAGGAATTGACTATGATGAAACCTTTGCTCCAGTTGCAAGGCTTGAAGCCATCAGGTTATTTCTGGCCTATGCCATTTCCAACAAAATAAAAGTTTATCAAATGGATGTTAAGAGTGCATTTTTGTATGGAAAAATAAAAGAGGAAGTGTATGTTTGTCAGCCACCTGGGTTTGAGGATCCTTCTCATCCTGAGTGGGTGTACAAACTAGACAAAGCTCTTTATGGGCTCAAACAGGCTCCAAGGGCCTGGTATGAAACACTTTCCAACTTTCTACTCAAAAATAACTTCACAAGAGGCTCCATTGATAAAACTCTTTTCATAAAACATGTTGGAAATCATATCTTACTTGTTCAAATATATGTTGATGATATCATATTTGGTTCAACAAACACAAAACTGTGTGATGAATTTAAGAAACTCATGCAATCAAAATTTGAGATAAGTACAATGGGAGAACTGCAATACTTTCTGGGACTACAGATTAAACAACAAACAAATGGAACTTTTATACATTAATCAAAATATGTTAAAGAATTATTAAACAAATTTTCTTTACAAGACTGTAAATCATGTTCCACTCCCATGACACCAACCACACAAGTTGAACCAGATGATCAAGGAAAAAAGGTTGATCAAAGCATGTATAGATGTATGATAGGTTCCCTTTTATATCTAACTGCTTCTAGACCAGATATTATGTTTTCAACATGTGTCTGTGCTAGATATCAATCAGCTCCTAGGGAATCACACCTCATTGCAATAAAAAGAATCTTCAGATATCTGAAAGGAACTCCAACACTTGGAATTCGGTATCCTGCTTCAAGCAATACCAAGTTATCAGCTTTTTCAGATAGTGACTATGCAGGGTGTAAAATGTCAAGAAAATCAACATCTGTTGGTTGTCAATTCTTAGGAAACTGTCTAGTGTCCTGGCAATCAAAGAAACAAACATATGTTGCAACTTCAACTGCTGAAGCTGAATACATTGCAGCTGCAAGTTGTACATCACAGATACAATGGCTCCAGTATCAACTTCTTGATTATGGAATCAAAGAAACCAAGACACCATTGCTTGTAGACAGCAAATCTGCCATTAGCATGATTCAAAATCCTGTTCAGTTTTCAAAGACTAAACACATTGAAATCAGGTATCATTTCATAAGAGATTGCTATGAAAAAGGCAAGATTGAAGTGAAGCTTGTGGCAACAGCTAATCAAATAGCTGACATCTTCACTAAACCCCTTGACACATCAACATTTCAGAAGTTAGTATCCATGCTTGGGATGCTAAATTTGTAAGTGTTTCTCTTTACTTTTCTGCACATATTTTTCATTTTTCACTTACATCTGTTTTCAAAATTGAAAACTTCTGAAAAACAAACAAGAGAGAAACTACTGATGAACAAATCATCAGTATGGGGATATTTTTCTGAAAAGTGATTAACTTCTGATAAAACAACCTTCAGAAGTTATGAATAAAGTATTTATAAAGTATTCTCATCAGTTGTTCAAAACTACTGAAGAGAAAGTGGGAACTACTAATGAAAATAATTCTTCATCAGCAGTTTAGTCAATAAGGGCAAATCAGACTTTTCCCACATCAGAAGTTTGACCTAGGCGGTTTAAAACTTCTGATAAAGAAGCTTTGACCTAGGTGGTTTAAAACTTCTGATAAATACCTTTTCCAACACTTATGAGAATACTTTATAAAGCTCTCAAACCCTGAACCTGCAAAAACACTGTTCGATTCAAACACACACAAACCACATGGCTTTAGTTCTTAAACAGGGACACAATCTTAGAGCCTACTTAGAAAAACAAGAAGGCTGGTCCCAATACGATGAGATCATTGATCTCGTCGTCAAATCCCAATATCTCACCGCTCTCACAATAGACCCACCAATACATCCTGAAACTCTCAATGAGTTCAGGGCTAATGCTGAGACAGTGATGGTGGACGATAAGGTTATCTCTCTCAACTCAACAATCAAAGGGAGACAAATGGCCATCACACCGGCCACACTTGCAATCAGACTGGGGTTGAATGATGTGAATGCCCCTGAAAAGTTTGAAAACTCTGCAATCCACCTAACCATGACAGAGTGTGGTTATCAAGGTACTCTCTCACAAGCTACAATCTTTAAAAAGTATTTTGAACCAAAGTGCAAACTTTTGTTTCATTATATCATTATGTGTTTGAGTCCTAAAACAGGGTCTTATGACCAGATGCCCTCAACCTTTCAACCAATTTTTCATTCCATAGTGAATGAAACAAAATATAGGGCATCAAAACTTTTCTTTAATGAGTTGGTGTTACATCATAATAACACTAAAAAGAAGTTTTTGTTATACCCAAGGTTCATTATGCAATGCATAATCAAAGAACTGGGTGATGAGGTGCTTGTGGGTAAAACTGCAATTTTGAAACCCTTAACCTCACAAGCATACTCTAGGCACAACAAACAGACTGCCTGGCCAGAAGATGACCAAGGGGAACAAGAACCAGTCCCCATGGAACCCTCATCTTCCAAACCTACACCCCCAAAGGCCAAGAAACCCAAACAACAAAAACAAAAACCCACCAAACCAAAAAGAAAAGCTGTTCAGGAGGTTGAGATGCCTGAACAACCTATTGTGCAATCTGCACTTCCTAAAGATGTGACTGAAACATCCTCTCAGTCTCATCCATCTCAAACCCCACCAAGAGCACCAATCACAATTCTTTTCAAAAGAAAAAGACTTAAGAAAACCATTCCTATTGATG
Source organism: Ambrosia trifida (assembly GCA_028751855.1). Classification (NCBI taxonomy): domain Eukaryota; kingdom Viridiplantae; phylum Streptophyta; class Magnoliopsida; order Asterales; family Asteraceae; genus Ambrosia; species Ambrosia trifida. Next base: position 13,754,458 of record CM054129.1, read on the forward strand.
CTTTTTTTGAAACTGCTGAACCCACTGCCCAAACTACTGAACCAGCACCCCAACTTTCTGAACCTGATTTTGAAATAGCCAAACTTCTCTCTGGGCTAAAAGAGAAAGTCCCATCTAAACATGTCAGTCCCCAACAACCACATCAAACAGGGGACATAACCTCAGAATTTGACATGGATGTGGACACTCAAAGCCTTAACCAAAGAGATGAGGATGAACCAGGGTCTCTAAGCCCAAACTTAGAAACTCTTGGTACTTTTGAGGCTGCTACTACTCATATACCACCCAGTGGTGGATCTGAGGAAAGAAGCAACATAGCTAAGACCTCAACTGTGGCAACTACTGATGAAGGCTTAATGCCTGAGGTAGGAAATCCTCTGAACCAAGAAAAAGAGGTACATGAGACAACTGAGTTGGGCTCAGCTCATGATGTAACTGATACAGTCCTCATTGAGGATGTAATCAGGGATTCAGATGATTCCATTGACTTGGATGATGTTTCAAAACACCAAACTACTGAATTGACGGCTACAAGTGAAGGTCCTGCACCTGGTGTATCTATGCTCAAGAAGCTAGTCACACCAGATCAGGTTAATGTCCACTTAATCCCTGATTCCCCTATAGTGGCATCTTCTGTACAACAAGAAGATCAACCAAAAACACACCCCTCACTAAAAATGCCTACCCAATTCCCTGGGCAATCCAGCATAGACATGAACCAACTATGCAGCCCAGATGGTCTCTTATATCATATGATGAACACACTCATCAAAAATCACTTCCAAACATACACAACTAACTTGGAGCTGTCCATAAAGAACCAATTTGGAGTGATACAGACAAAGATGAACGATCTGTCCAACAAGATTGACTTCAACAGCAAACAGATTGCTAATCTTACAGGTCATTTCTCCCAACCTTCAACATCAAAACCTGATGAAGCCAAAAGGGGGGAGAAGACTAAGGAACCTATGGAGTCACTTGAAGCCAGGAAAAAAGCAAGAGTGGCTATCCAAGAGAGAGAACAAAGAAACCAAGCCAGAAAAGAAAAAATGGAACAATTTGGTGTCTCTATTCAAGAAGTAGAAGATGCTGAAAAGTCTGATGAATCCCAAGGGCACAATGAAGAAACCTCTGATGGACAAAGTTCTGATGAAGACTCGGAAAGTACTGAAGACAATCCTTCAGTAGTTGACAAACCTTCAGTAGTTGTCAACCCATCAGATGTTAACACTTCCAACACTCAAACTGCTAAACAAGAGCCTTCCAGATCAACTAAACCTACTCAACCAACTCATGTTCCTCCTAGGCCTATTACAACAGTTACCACTATGACTGTACTAAATCCTTCTCCAATCTCTCAATCAGCAAACCTTCTTGAGAAGAGTTTAGTGGCAGTTCAGAAGAAAGCCAGAGAAGATCAGATTTGGAATACTTTGGAAGAAAGGAATGACTTGGACTTAAGCCTGGATGAAAAGCTACAGGCTTACGAAGCTGAACTTCAAAGGCAGGCTAGCCTAGACAGAATTGCTGAGGAAGACAAAAGACATCAACTGATGTCTTATATTACTAAGAACAGCAAGATCAAAGCCCATACATTAAAGAGACTCTCCATGGAAGAGCTGACAAGAAGAGCTCAACTTATTGCAGACAAACTTACAACAAGTAAAGATGCAAAAGCCAAGAGAGCCCAAATGATAGAAGAACTAGTAGCTAATGGTTATGGTTCAAAAGCCTCTGTGTCCAAATGGAAAGAAGAAAGATTAATGGACACTTACAAAAAATACAAGGCTGCAAGGGCTGCAAATCCAGAGAAGTTTGAAACTGCTGAAGTATCAACTTCAGTAGTTAGAACTTCTGGTGTTCAAAGAAGACCAGCTATTCAAAAGATGAAATCAAAGGAGAATGTGAAGACTGATTTCAGAATGGTACTACTAGAAGGAAGTACAGTAGTCCATTCTGACTTTGACATTGAAGAAAAACCTCTGATCACACAATTCAGGGATCCTTCCACCTTTGCCTATCAAATTCAGAAAACCATCAAAGACAAACTGCACACTAAGGTAGTTACTAAGCATCATTTACCAACTTTTCAACTACCTAATGTGATGCAACAAGAACAAGGAAGTGAATCCCACCTGAGAGTCACTGAAGTTGAAAACATCCAACACTCAAGAGCATCCCAGGGTACCACTATGGTTCCCTACACTTTAGAATTTGACAAGTCTAAAGTACCTATCATCAGATGGTCCTTTACAGATAACAACTCAGTACAAGTGACAAGAAGAGATCAGACAAGCAGAGCCTATAAGTCGATGAATGATCTGAAGAAGCTATCAACTCAAGACCTGCTTACAATCCAGCATCTAGAACCACAAAAATGATCTCTCACTGATGAACAGCAGAACCAGATGAAGAATTCTATGTTCAAAGGAATATGGAAGATCATCAATGACAGAAGAAAACAATAAGGAATTAGAAAGGTTTTGGCTTCATTAATCCAGGGGGAGATTGTTAGGATAAAGAGGATTGGGGAAACCACTTTTGCAAACCTTAGTCTAATTCACTTCTGTCAAAATTTTCTAAGTATAGAACTGCTGAAGAAGGAAGATCAAACTGCTGAAGAAGAGATTAGACAAGTACTGAAGAAGAAAAGTCATCAGAAGTTTTGAAGTCCAAACCAGACATTTCTACTAAAGAACTACTGAAGACAAACTACTCATCAGTAGTTTGTCATTCATCAGTACTTATGAGAAGATCTTTTCCACCGCCTTTTGTATCAGTAGTTTATTAGTTTAGTATTACTTTTACTTTATGTACAAGTTCCAAGATTGCAACTTGTTGCAACTTGTCTCTGAACTTGCTTTTTGGCAAGGTTCATGTATTTGTAAAGTCTATAAATAGAAGGGTTCATCCCTCAGTTTTAGATATTGATTTTAATACAGAAATCCTTCAAAGCATATTATTGTTATTTCCATTTCATATTTATTGAGAATCTGTCTAAGTGTTTCATTCACATTCAATACTTAGATTCTCAATAAATACTTATCATTTATTAGTTTCTCAAACATCCAGGAGGAGTAATAACTCTTGTTGATAAGTGTAGCTTTAAACTCATATCATTCCGATGTGCTATCACTCATAAAGAACTTGCTAGACCCTTAAGTGTACACTAGCAAGTTCATACAAAAGAGCAATATTGATTCAACAGGGGAGCTCCAATTCTGTTTGTTAAGAAGAAAGATGGGAGTTTTCGCATGTGTATTGATTATCGGAAGTTGCACAAAGTGACGGTTGAGAACCGCTACCCTTGCCTCGTATTGATGACTTGTTTGACCAATTGCAAGGGTCGAGTTTCTACTCTAAGATTGAGTTGAGGTCAGGATACCATCAGCTGAGAGTCCGAGAGGAGGATGTGGCAAAGACAGCCTTTCGAACTCGTTATGGACATTATGAGTTTTTAGTGATGCCATTTGGGCTAACTAATGCACCGGCTGTGTTCATGGACCTAATGAACTGTGTGTGCAAGCCCTATATGGACAAATTCGTCATAGTGTTCATAGATGACATACCGATTTATTCCAAGGGCAGGGAAGAGCACGAGCAACACCTGCAGCTGATCTTGGAACTCTTGAGAAATGAGCAGCTGAATGCGAAATTCTCTAAATGTGACTTCTGGATTCAAGAAGTCCAATTTCTTGGGCATGTGGTTAACGAGGCAGGAATACATGTCGATCCCGCCAAGATTTAAGCTATCAAAAGTGGGAGGCTCCTAAGACTCCTACAGAGGTGCGCCAGTTTCTTGGTCTTGTGGGATATTATCGCAGATTCATTGAGGGATTCTCTAAGATCACTCAACCCCTCACTTCTTTGACACAGAAGGGTATTACTTACACGTGGGGAGATGCCCAAGAATCTGCTTTTCAATTGTTTAAGGCAAAGCTCTGCAGCGCACCAATACTATCGCTACCTGAGGGAACAGAGGACTTCGTGGCATACTGTGATGCGTCTATCCAAGGGTTAGGATGTGTGCTAATGCAGCGTGATAAGGTGATCGCGTGTGCTTCATGTCAATTGAAGGTTCATGAGAAGAATTACACCACCCATGACTTGGAAGTGGGAGCAGTGGCCTTTGCTCTAAAGATCTGGAGGCATTATCTCTATAGGACAAAGTGTACGATCTGCACTGACCACGAGAGCCTCCAACACATATTCGATCAGAAGGAGCTGAACATGCGACAGCGTCGTTGGGTCGAGCTTCTGAATGATTATCACCGTGCCATCAAATTTCATCCAGGGAAAGCTAATGTAGTAGCTGATGCCCTTAATCGTAAGGAAACGAAACCTAAACGGGTGCGAGCTTTACAACCCACTATACATTCTAATCTTCTTGATAAGATACGTGAAGCCCAGGGCGAGGCTTGAAAGAAGAAAACATCGGGCTTGAAACTTTATATGGTCCTGATAAGCACTTGGAACGGAAGACGGATGGTCTTCAATACTTCATGAATCGAGTCTGGATACCACGTTTTGGGATATCAGACAACTGGTGCTCGATGAAGCTCACACCTCTCGATATTCGGTACATCCTGGTTCGGACAAGATGTACCAAGATCTCAAAACTCCTTACCGGTGGCCAAAAATGAAAGCTGAGATAGCCACTTATGTTAGTAAGTGCTTGACTTGTGCGAAGGTTAAGATTGAATATCAGAAACCTTCAGGCCTACTCCATCAACCAGAAATCCCAATGAATTTCATCACAAAGCTCCCTAGAACGCCAACTGGCCATACCATGATTTGGGTTATCGTGGATCGGTTAACCAAATCGGCACACTTTCTGACAATAAAGGAAACGGACTCGCTGGAGAAACTAGCAAATCTCTACGTCAAGAAGGTAGTCTCTAGGCATGGGGTGCCTACTTCTATTATATCTGATCGCGATGCGCGATTCACTTCTCATTTTTGGACTACTCTCCAAAACGCTTTGGGGAGTCGCCTTGATATGAGCACAGCCTATCACCCACAGACGGATGGACAAGAGTGAACGTACCATCCAAACATTGGAGGATCTGCTACGAGCGTGCGTGGTGGATTTTGGCAACAGTTGGGATAAGCATTTGCCTTTGATTGAATTCTCTTATAACAACAGCTACCACACTTCGATACAGTGTGCGCCTTTTGAGGCACTTTATGGGCGCAAGTGTAGGTCTCCCATCTGTTGGACTAAGGTTGGGGATAGCCAACTAACAGGTCCCGAACTCGTGCACGAGACTTCAGAGAAGATAGTGCAAATCAGAAACCGGATGGCTGCTGCTCGTGATCGACAGAAAAGTTACGCTGATAAGCGTAGGATACCTCTGGAATTCCAGGATGGGGACAAAGTTCTATTGAAGGTGTCACCTTGGAAGGGGGTGATACGCTTTGGAAAACGGGGAGAGTTGAACCCGCGATACATTGGACCATCCGAGATTGTCGAAAGGATTGGTCCAGTAAGTTACAGGTTGAACTTGCCTAATGCACTTAATGGGGTACACGATGTACTCCACGTATCTAATATAAAGAGATGCCTGTTGGATACAACACTGATGGTACCACTGGAGGAGATCCAGGTGGACGATCGGATACGGTTCATGAAAGAACCAGTGGAGATTCTTGAGCGGGGCGTCAAGAAACTTAAACAAAACACTATACCTATTGTTAAGGTACGGTGGAATTCCCGTCTAGGACCGGAACATACGTGGGAGCGTAGGGATAAAATGCGGCTCAGATATCCACACCTCTTTACTGAACCTGAACCCGTGCATAGAACAAACGCTAAACATAAAGCAGCTCTTTCAAAGTGAATTTCGGGGCGAAATTCCTTTCAACTTGGGGATAATGTGACATCCGGGAACCAAGCGCACACTTTTCCAGCTGGCTTTATTGTTTACTTGCTGAATTTCGGGATGAAATTCTTTTCAACTTGGGGATGATGCGATACCCCGCAATTTCAGGTTCTCACTTTAACTAAACTCTAGTTACATTCCTTGCATTCTACTTAACTAGGGTTAGCTAGATAGGACACACGTTGCACAGTTATAGAGTTAATAACTGCATGAAGTGGTAATTCGAGGAATTACCAGACTATATACATGATTAGTGAACCTCGGACGTTGGTGAACAATGAAGTTTACTAATTGTGAGTTAATTGATTGAGATTGATTGCAATTACGTGCTTCTGTGATACTCTGTGAAAATATGTGCAAACCGTATGTGATTACGTGAACTTAAATCGAATACGTTAATAAAAATCATTAAAGGTGGACCATTAGGGTGGTTGGGCTCTTAACACATGGGGTTACACTTGTTATTGTCCAAAATAGCGAAAACATCGAAGAAAACACACTCAACAACAAAGCAGGCCACCCGGAGCGGGCCGGGTCCATCCGACCGGCCGCGCGATCCATTTGACCGGCCGCGCGATTCATCCTGACGAACCCTAACCGACTTAATCCAATTTTTAAACACTCTTAAGCCCCATGCAACCTCTAAACTCAACCCTAATCGCCCCCTACTGTCTCCTTACGAATTATTAACCCCAAACAACCTGCTAAGGCGCATGAACATCGATTGGGAAGCTCCAAAGGCGTTCGGTTGATTGTATCGAAGAGCTTGGGGTATAATCCTTAATCCTTTACGCTTTAATCTTATTTTTATGTTATAAAAATCCTATAACTAGGTTTGTCCAGGTCTGAAAGCTTTTTGTAATTATTAAAAGTTGAGGTTTTTGAAGATTAAACGAATTAAACATGATGATAGGCGATTAGTAATATAATAGGTTACTTGTTGCGCAAGTTGTTGAAGTTTTGATCATTAAAATTGTAATCTTTGCATGTATAATGATAGAATCTGATCACAATAGGTATTAGGAAAGTTTGGTAATGGTTATTGATGATTGTTGATTGTTTGCATGCACACGGGAGTCGTTTAAAGAAAGATTTAGGCGTAATTAAAATCTGGACAGAATGATTAGGTGAACTTGTAGGGGCTGTAACGCGACTTTAACATGATGATTTTGGTATTTTCTTTGCATGATTAAATCACACCTGGTCTTAGCTTTTCATAATGGGTAAAATCAAGTGATTTGGACGTCGGTTGAGTCGTTTTTGGAATTTTCTTTGAAAATAGGTCATATCAGAATTTCGGGTTAACAAACTGAGTCGACTTTGAGATATCATAACTCAAGTTTTATAAAGAGATAGGTTATGAAATTTTTACAGAAGGTTAACATTGGAATAACTTGAGTTTTCCAAGTGGATTCATCCCGTTTGGATGAATACACAGTTTTTGGGAATTTTTCTACTAAACTGACCTGTTATGAAAGTTTTCTGAACATAGCTGTGTTGAACGAATTTTAATTATTTTTGTGTTTTGTTTTGAGACAAAACAAAAATATGGGTTGTTAAGTGAATTCCAAAGAATATTCAGTAAAAAGTTGAGAGATTAACTCACTGATTAAGTATTTTAAAAACACAGATTGTGTATTATGTGTTTATGTGATTAATTGAGGTCCTAGGTGATATGTAATTAATGTGTAACTGAACGGGCACTTGTATGAGACGCATATGGAATGTAAAAACTAAGTATAACCAACATATTCACCAACGAGTCCGTAGGATTTACTTATGCATGTAGAATCACTAGGTGTCACCTACACACTTTTGAACGTTTAAACGCCTTGGACAAACGGGTTATATGGTGTAATGGTATTACGCCTATACTTACTTAGTGACACTATTACTAGGGAGTCGGTAGCGCACTATACTTGGAATTTGGATTTCTTTTGCTTGCACACTAAGGTGAGTTTCACTACTCTTTTTCTCAAAAGCATGCGTCTCAGGTATGAGACGACTTACTTAATGTTTTTCTAGTTCGGTTTGGGACTACTTACACATCCCGGGTTGGGATGCTATGGATCCTTGTGTGGGTCAGTTTTTGCTAGTTCGCAAACTGTGTCAAGTATGATGTTGCCACTACTAGAAAAAACACCTTTCTTAACACGCATTGCGCGTCGTAATAGGGTGTTTATGACACACAAAAAAGTGTCAAGGAAGGACATGTCATAAAAATTTTATGACATGCAAGCGTGTGTCAACTTTTAATGACACGCATTTAGGACACTCTTTAATGACACACTTTTATGACATGCATTTACGACACATCTTTATGACACCCATTTTGTGTGTCATTCTTTTTTTACCAAAAAAAAAATCTTCAGAATTATTAGTAACCCTGAATTTATATTTATATTTATATTTATAATAGCAAAATCAATAAATTTCATAATAAATCTGCATATATTATATATACCACCAGAAAACTCATTACAATATACGCATTTGTCGAATCATACCACAGATATTAAACCGTTACAAAAGTATTGTGTCAATACATTACGTTAGTCTAGACCTAAACATACGGATCACTTGAAAATGAAGGTTGCGGCATAACTTGACCATTCTTCTCGAATGATATTAATATCCGCATCCGTGTAAGCATGTACTCCTCCACCAACCTGAGACAACAATTAAATTAATAAGATGAAAGGTTAAAGTTCATAATGGTTTTATGAGTTTTAAGAAAAACATGGGTGGCTAGTAGGGAATAGCTCAGGACGGGATCGGTACCGTACCGATACCGATAATACCGAAACCAAAAATACCCAAAAACCAATACCGATCCTAATCCTGAATACACTGGTTTGGTATCGGTACCGGGATTTTCGGTATAATACCAAAAATTAATGACCCCAAAACACTTCAAAAATTAACCATAACATAAAACATGGAAGCAAAATCTATACATCTAATATTTAAAAGCAATGTGGGACACTTGGCATTCCCACATTACAAGTTCAATTATCTCTCCTCCTCTCACTATGCCACATGGCACCTTGTGGGTTTTTATAAAATTTTCGTTTTTTTAAATCAAAACTGAGAAAAATATAAATACCCTAAGAAAACACACGGACATAACATAACATCAGTTTCATCGTCGCCTCCTTTCAACCCGAAACCCTAATCAGGGTGATTCAACCTTTTCATTCATCTCCAATCCAAGGTAATCTCTCTTCGATTCTTATTTCAATAAATCGATGTTCATCTCTCTTTTTCTCTGTGTTGTGTTTCTTTGTTTACTGATTTGTTAGTCGATTAAAGGTTTTTTGGTCTTTGTTTTGATTGAAATAAACGGTGGAACAAGGATTAACACGTGGGTGGAATTGATGAGGGCTTTTTCTCCGACATCGAATCGAAGAGTTGGTCAAGATCAGATGATGTGGATGGTTAGTGATTATTATGGTTTTATTTATTCTGTTATGATTTTGTTGGGATTTACTATTTAAAATTTGTGTTTGGGTGAAACAGGACCGGCATCCGTCTGCCTTGGACATGTTTGGTGAAATTATGAATGCGTCGAAAGGGAAATAGATTGTTATGTTTCTTGACTATTATGGGACGCTTTCTCCCATTGTTGATGACCCTGATCGTGCTTACATGTCTGATGCGGTAATTATCTATCTCCAATATATATTTATATAGTAATGTTTGGTGTAAATTAGCAGGGAGCAAGAGTTCTGTATCATGTATTTTTTTTTTAAACTGTCTCATGTGAAGCATAGTTATCAAAGGCGCTAGGCGCACTTAAGGTGCATAGGCCTCACCTGGGGCTTAGGTGCAAGTCGCAAAAAGGTCAGTGTTTTATTTTTCCAATATTTATTCTATTTGGGTAGGTTTTGTTGCCAAGCATCGGTTAATGATTCTTGATGGTTGTCGTTTTTGTAAAGAAGACAGAGATAAATCGAGCTGACATTGCACATTCATTGGACGATTTCATTTCCGGTCTCCATTTTGTAGGTAACAAACTTTGATTGTGAGATTTGATGTTGGTTGAGCAATGATAAACAAGTTGTTCAATTGTAAAAAAGTTTTTGCATTTCAATTTATAGTAATCTTATTTTGAGTTTGTGTTATAGATATTTGTAACTATGGATGAGAAGTTTGATGATCGTGCCACTTTGCTTTCTCGAATTGAACTTTTGGAGCGCGGTATGTTTCATAGTTTTGAGCATCTTCACTTGGTCTGCAACCTTCAGCAAAGAGAGACGAATTTAGGATTTGTGATTTTTATTTTGATTTTGATTTGTAGACTGTGATGAACTGCAACAATGGATTCAAGAAACCCAAACAAGGTTCGCATTCCAATTCCCTTAATTCTAGATCTAAGGTTTTTTTTCTAATCAGGTTTAATTTGTTATGAAACTATATAATTAGTGTTTTTTTATTGTTTTTATTGGTGTTTTATTCAATTGAAACAAATCTACTGCTGTGTTGAGTGTTAATTTTGTTGATATTTCGATTTGCACATATTGGTGCCTCAGTTTTAGGTTTATGATACTGTGCCGCATCATATTCCCACGAACGGTTGGTTCATTATCATAATCGAGGCAACCGCATTAACATAAACCAATTGTTTGTGGGTTTATAGTTGTTATAAGGTGTATGATCTGGTTTAAGTGTATGATTGACAAACTGACTTAAGAGGTCTTTTAATGCCAGTTTCATTTCATGTGTCCTGAATACATGCATAATATAATAGCCATTCAACCAAACATTCGATACCATATATATCTGATCCCGACCAATAGGCACATTCCCTACACACCATCACTGGTATATGTAAATAGGGTTCATACCATCGAAACTAACTAGACCATCAAAATCGCAGGCCGGTTTGATATAAACAGAGTCTAGATTTAGCGGTTTCACTGCTTAGGGTTTGCAAATCAAACTTGCAAACCTAACCAGGCAACTACCCATTTAAGAATTTGTAATAAAACGCCAAACTGGCTGGTTAGGTCTCTCTTTTTTCAAATCGTAGTTAGCGGTTTGGCACAACCAACCGAACCAGACCATTCACATATGTAGAGCGAAAACGTCTCACAAACTCTGTTTAAATACATGTTACCTAATAATAGGGGGGCTTAGAGCTCCTACAACAAATAAAAACACACAATCACAGTTCCTAACCCCAAACACTACCATCTATTTCTATTCATTTACTTGCAAAAACAAATCCTGAAATTAAACAAAGTCCTTTGTCTGACCGTAAATATCAAACCTATCGACCCCATGGCTCAACTCCGACACATCAGTATTGTTTCCCTATGACATCCTTAGCTTTGCAATAAAACCCATTTGTGTATGCATAATGTATTGAATCTATCAAATAACTTGATTTAATGTTTCGACAGTTTAAAGCTTAATTTATATGCATTTGTGTATGATGTATGATGTATGTATTGAATCTATCGAATACCTTGATTGACTACGTTTTATAAAGTAATTTTGATGTTTCGGCATTTTTAAGAGTTTTTTTATATGCATTTGTGTATGATGTATGTGTCTAATGTGTCGTATTACTTGATTGGTTATGTTTTTAAACTAATTTGATGATTAGATAGTTTGAAGCTTAATTCGTATGCATTTGTGTATGATGTATGTATTGGATTTCGTGGGTAACTTGATTAGTTACATTTTTAAAAATTTATTTGGAATTTATGAAGATTGAGGAGTCTGAAGAAAAGTAAGAAGAAAAAGATGAATACAATTGAGGTAGATGTGAAGGAGGGTGTGAGTAAGGATGATAGTCCAAATTCGGTATTGAGTTTTAGGATATCCGAGCCCTTGAAGAATGCCTTAAAGGCTAAAGGGATTGAGGCTTTGTTTCATATTCAAGCAATGACCTTTGATTCGATTTATGACGGTCTTGATTTGATTGGGAAAGCTAAAACCGGTCAGGTAGTTTAAATCGCTTTTAATTTGATTGTTATGTTTTGAATTTCATTCTGGATGTTTTATATAGTGTTTTATCTAATAATGGTATAGGGTAAACATTGGCTTTTATTTTACCTATATTAGAGTCACTACTAAATGGGCCTAAGAAAGCAACAATATACAGGATTAATAGAATTTCAGTCAGTTGACTTTAGTTTTGAAGAAAGAACAATATACATGGTAATTTAAATTTGAAAGATGGTGAAATTATCATCATATCACCACCATGATGGATTACTTTTGCATTTTGTTATTTTTCATTTAATAAATTCTAAATTTTGGTTGTTTTTTAGGTGGACACATCAGGTTAGCTGTATAGGACAAAGTCAAAGAAAGGAGCATCATCTTTGAGCAATGTTCAGTTCATGAAAAACCTGATGAGGGCTCACGTTGTTGCTTTTGTCCTTGATGGTTAAGAGGTTGGTCAAAACAAGATTTGTTTTCCACTTTTTTATGCATTAATTGTGATTATGAAAACAACATTATTACAATTATAATCTAAACCTTTGAATAAAGCAATTTTGATGTTGTAATGTTGTATGCAATAAAAATAGAATATGGGTTACTTTCAACCCGTTTGACCTCTATTTCCCCTTTAAGTCTTTTCTTCTTAATTTACTCTTTAATATAAAACACAACTCGACCCCATAATCATGGGTCAAAATTGAATTACCCTTTGTCTTTGATTTAATTCAACTTCTTTGGATTATGCTTTCTACACATAGTACTGTGTGAAATTAAGAGTGTGTATTCTTAATTAGTTACCATTTAAATTAGATTACAAATACCAAAGTCACAACAAGTTAGAGGAAGGATAAGCATATCAACGTGATCTAAACTTACAGCAAGTACCGTGTTGTAATACGCCTTGCTGCATTTCATGAGTGAAAACGTTTTGTGACATTTGGGTTTATTTCCCTTCCCTCTTGCTGTTTACTTAAATAGATAAATAGATTATTTCCCCAAAATTGATTACATCTAAATAGCAAAACCCGTGGCGAAGCGCAACATTGTATATAATAAACGAAGAAAATTAATATAACATATTTATATCAATCTATATCTATATCTATACATCTAATAAACTAAAGTCCATGAGGACACTTGACACTCCCACATTCATCCTCAATTGTGTAGCCTATCATATTGTGCCAAGTGTCTCATTGTGAGAATTTATAAACTTTTTCATTTAAAAAAAATTAAAAATAGAGTAATAATCTATACATATGGTAACAATTATCACTTACTACTTTCCTAATCTAATTAACCTACTCAATCAATTACCCTCATTCTCTCTCACACGCCAATTATTCTTTCTTCTCGGTGATTCCTCTATCTCCATCCGATCAAAAGCTTCCATCATCATCGTTCATCTTCTTCGTGTATATCATTCAAGGTAACGATTTCTTCATTGTTTTTCATACGATTTCTGTTAAATATCGTTGTTTCTTATAATTATTTACTGATTTAATCGATTTTTATGTTTCTCTGTTTCTTTCTATGTTTCCATCGCCGATTATTCGTCTTCCTCTATCTCTCATTCAAGGTAATCATTTTTTCTACTTTCTTGATACGATTCCTTTTATATATTGTTTTTTTTTTTTGTAATTATTTTCAGATTTAAGTGATGAATGATATTAGGTCTTTCTTTTTTCTCTGATCGTCGCCTATTTATATTCTAATATTTCATTAAGATTCTAATATTAAACTTTTATTTTTGTATTGTTGATGGTTTTTAAAAAATTTTCAGATTTGGGGCTTTAGGTTTCATCTTTCTTATTTTCTACTATGAGATTATATTGTGACTTTTAAGTTTCAGTGTTTAGGTATTGTTATTTGTTTTCAATGATTAGGTATTATGTTTGTTGTTTTCAAAAATTATGAGATTTTAATAATTTTCAGATTTGTGATATGATCAGTTTCAGTGTTTAGGTATTGTTGTTTGTTTTCAATGATTAGGTATTATGTTTGTTGTTTTCAAAAATTATTAGATTTTAATAATTTTCAGATTTGTGATATGATCCTTCATGTTTTCTCAGTAGTAAAAACACGAAAATTTCCCGTGTATTATATATTTCTTCATGATATTATGTTGGCTCGATGATGTTTGTCTTCGGGTGAGGTTGAATGTTCATATGTTCTTCGAGGTGTTCTTGAGGATCATAATATTAGATGAAAGGTAAAAGAATGTTGGATATTTTTTAGTGATTAATCCGCTTAGGAAAGCTATTCGGGTCCGGGTCCTGTTTGTTGATTCGGGTCTCATTTATTAGCATTTTATTTGTTTCCTAAGTTGATGGCTTAAAGTTTGGAAGGATAATTATAAGAATTAATTGTTATAAATGGTGGTTTGAAAAGTCTTGGATGTTAAAAGGAAGGGTCGAGTTTTTTGGTAAGAGATTGATTGATTGTATTATAGGAAAGTTAATAGCACAATTAGTTGTACACTTTCCATATAGTCATAGTCAAATGTATTAACTGCATAGTCAAATGTATTAACTATAATTGCTATAATTATGAATCTTGGTTTGGAAAGTTGTTGAATGGAATTGATGGTGGAATTGGTTTTGTAAAGTTATTGCACTAATTTTAATACATTTTTAAAATTCTGATTTGTTTTTTTAATACTTTTTTATGGCGGTTGCAGGTGTATAACGATTGTGTTGCACAAGAGAGCAACGGTGGAGGCTGTTTGCTCAGGGTAATAGTACTCTGGCAGATTCTTGCATAGACCAATTGGAGTTTATTGTTGCACGGGCACAAAGGATTGGAGATCCAAAATATCAACAGAAGGTACATGATTTTGCTCTTTAGTGTTAACAATTCTTGCATTTTGATATTTATCATGATTTATACAATATTGGAAACATCTAATGTTAATAATTATAATTACCATATCATTAATAACCTTTAAACACAAAATTATTAATCAAATATAAATACATTTATAAATTTACTTTTAAACATTCAAAATCAAAATTTAAAAAATAAAATCGGTTTTTAAAATTAAAGACATTTAAACACAAAATAAATGGTTAATTCTTTGATTTGTCACATTACTATTTTTAGCGTATAATTAGCATTTATCATGATTTACACAATATTGGAAACATCTAATGTTAATAATTATGATTACCATTTCATTAATAACATTTAAACACAAAATTATTAATCATATATAAATATAAATACATTTATAAACAAAGTTAAATTTGAATTTTTTTCATCACACTTAATACGTCTATTTTCAATTGAATTACTTTATTTTCAAACATTCAAAATCAAAATTTTTAAAAAATTACGGTTTTTAAAATTAAAGTCATTTAAACACAAAATAAATGCTTAATTCTTTGATTTGTCACGTTACTATTTTTAGCGTATAATTGACATTTATCATGAGTTACACAATATTGGAAACATCTAATGTTAATAATTATGATTATCATTTCATTAATAACTTTTAAACACAAAATTATTAATCATATATAAATTTATTTTTACACATTTAAAATCAAAATTAAAAAAAAAACGGTTTTTAAAATTAAAGACATTTAAACACCAAATAAATGCTTAATTATTTGGTTTGTCACATTACTATTTTTAGCATATAAATAGCATTTATCATGATTTACACAATATTGGAAACATCTAATGTTAATAATTATGATTACCATTTCATTAATAACATTTAAACACAAAATTAATAATCATATATAAATATAAATACATTTATAAACAAAGTTAAATTTGAATTTTTTTTCATCACAATTAATACGTCTATTTTCAATTGAATTACTTTATTTTCAAACATTCAAAATCAAAATTTAAAAATGAATACGGTTTTTAAATTTAAAGACATTTAAACACTAAATAAATCCTTAATTCTTTGATTTGTCACATTACTATTTTTAGCGTATAATTAGCATTTATCGTGAGTTACACAATATTGGAAACATCTAATGTTAATAATTATAATTACCATTTAATTAATAACCTTTAAACATAAAATTATTAATCATATATAAATACATTTATAAATTTATTTTTAAACATTCAAAATCAAAATTTAAAAAAAAATCCAGTTTTTAAAATTAAAGACATTTAAACACAAAATAAATGCTGAATTATTTCATTTGTCACATTACTATTTTTAGCGTATAAATAGCATCTATAAGGTAATAGTCGGTTAAAATTATTGAGTAATGCTCCTTTTACTTATACATGGGTCACTTTAGATAATGTTCCTTCCTATAAACGGGTCAAATAAGGTAATAGTCGGTTAAAATGTTGTTTTAATGGTGTAGGTTCATGTTTGTTTACTTATAAATTGGTCGATTTGGGTAATGTTCAACTTTTCCAATGGGTCAAATAGGGTAAAAGCCACCAACAGTGTGTTTATGGTGTTTTGATTAGATTGATGTTCCTTTTACTTATACATAGGCCATAGGTGAATTGGGGCAATCTTCCCTTTTCTTAACGGGTCGATTTGGGTAATGTTTGCCTTTTCAAATGTGTCAAATAGAATAAAATGTGCTCGAAGCTTTTTTTAGCGGGTCGATATGGGTAATGCTCATCTTCTCAGATGTGTCAAATTAAATTGTGAAATTTAGGTGGTAGTTAGTTTCTTATTTTTATTTTTATTACTTTCTTATTGTTGAATATGCCATAAGTCTATTTTTAACACATACCATTTAAGTCGCCTTATTCAGGTTGGATTGTATTTAAGAAACCCTGTATTCTCACATGGCCAGCTTTATGTCGCATTGTCAAGAGTTAAAAGCAGGGCAGGCGTGAAGTTACTTATACTGGATGCTGATGGGAAAGTGATGACTAAAACAAAAAATGTTGTTTATAAGGAAATTTTCAGCGATATTTGAATAAATGTGTATTCGTTGCTTTTAAATTTTAATAAACTGTTTCTACTTTATTTTTCTTATACGTTATACTACTCCAAATAATCGTACGTTGGTAAACTGCGTGTCAACGCGGGCAAATATCTAGTATATAATAAACGAAAAGAGGTATTTCACATGACATTATGTGAGGCCTTGACACCATTTAATTTCACTCCAAAAGTTTTGACTAATTAGTTTGTTTAAAAACTTTCAAGTTGGGATTATTGTCTTACAACTTTCAAGTTGGGACTGT
This sequence comes from Ambrosia trifida, assembly GCA_028751855.1. NCBI lineage: Eukaryota > Viridiplantae > Streptophyta > Magnoliopsida > Asterales > Asteraceae > Ambrosia > Ambrosia trifida. The sequence continues at coordinate 13,771,479 of CM054129.1, forward strand.
TGCTTTACAACTTTCAAGTTGGGATTATTGTCTTCCACCACTCTAAAGTTGGAATTATTTAATTCCATTTCTCCAAATATTAATTTATCATGTTATATTTTCTTTCATGTTATGTTTTAAACTTTTAGTTGAACACTGACCTTATAAAAGTTATTTAATATTATTTAAGTTTTTTAAAATATTTTATTAAAAAAGTTTTCACCTGTGAAGTTGACGGGTCTCTAACCTAAAATAAATATGATACCATCTGATAACAAGATTCCAGTCAAGTTCCAAAGGCAACAATTCCCAATAAGCGTATGTTTCGCTATGACCATCAATAAAAGCCAAGGACAGTCTCTATCGAAGGTTTGGTTGTATTTAAGAGACCATGTATTCTCACATGGCCAACTTTATGTTGCACTGTCAAGAGTTAAAAGCAGGGCAGGAGTAAAATTACTTGATGGTGATAGGAATGTCTAAGTATAAAACTAAAAATGTGGTGTATAAGGAAATATTTAGTAATATTTGAATAAAATTTGTATTTTATGCTTTTAAATATGAATAAAATATTTCTACTATATTTTTTACGTCTTACCGCTCAATATAATTGTAACTTGGTGAACCGCGTGTCAACGCGGGCAAAAGTCTAGTGTTCCATATACTTGAGAGCTATAGCACACTCTTGAACGGGATTCGGTTTCTTATCTTATAGACAAGAGAGCTACAAACCACTAAGGAATGCAGTTGTTACTAATTTTTTCACATTACATCAATCTGGACAAATTTCTATCCTCTTGAGCTCATCCCCTGTACACTACTTTATTCTTCTAACATGATATAATTTTCCAATAAAACTACATTCAATACACAAATACAATATAATTCTTCTACTCAACTCACCAGGTGAATAACTTCAAATATGTACAGTTCGACATCCATTGATTGTCAGCCTTCGAAATGATATTAAATAAAATGTTATTCAACTTATACTAGCCACTGCAAGCTTCTAACACATCTGGTTCTAATTCCCTAACCTCCACCACTATACCTAAGCCAATTCACATAACAAATAATATCAACCAAATGCACTGCACAAAACCACTGCAGCAAGTGACACGAATCGAAGAAAACATCACAATGGCTACACATCAAGGACTACAAACGACATCACATATCAAACTTAGCATTCTAAATGAAAGAAAAAAAATGCCATGGAACATCACAACGATACACCGCAAGAATGAAAAATACGCATTATGTGAAAACAAAAGCAGGAATAAACACAAAACACAATCATCATTACTACACAATAAAGTGTCTTAACAATAATAAACCTGAAACAAATACATTCAGAACTGATTAAAGAACTACTTCAAATAGTTGTAATAGAAAGTTTGTGTGAAGCATACCGCAAGTTGTGCATTCCTACTGTGATGCAACAACCATTTACCTTTCATGGCAAATTGGCGAGAATCATACCGCACATTTTACTAAATCAACATTTAAATGAAAACAATAAGTGTTTAACCAAAAACAATACCTAATAAAAAGGCCTTAACACCCAAAACGTACATCCACTTTAAGAACAATAATCATGGCAGAATATTGTTCAAATCCATTTGGCTATTGATAATCGTTGTAATATCCTTTTACAACAGATCTTCCCTTTTACAACGGTTGTATTAGGTAGATTCCTATGGAAATTATTGCTCCTTTTACAACGCTCGTTAAACCCTTTTATAACGTTCATGTACATTTTAAAACGACACATTTAAAACGTTTTACAACCGTTTTATAAGACCATATTTACCTTTTTAAAAGCTCCTTTTTTTGTATTAGTGAGCGCTAGGTTTTTTTTTCACTTTGTTTACCAAATTAAAGTAAATCTCGGAATTATCGGGATTTTAATACAAAATTAAAAATCAAATTTGCCGATTAAGAAAACCAGTATAATGGTTTGAAATGGTATTACAGGATTTACCGCCAGGACATAACATTTACCCTTTGCTAATTTAACCGGCCCTTATCGTACAAGGGCTCGAGACCACGACCGATATTACCGGTAAGAACCGGTAAATTTTACGTTTAAGCAATGTTGCAAAAGTCGTTATGCGTTCCCTAGTTGGATTCGGGAGTACTCGGGGAGTTCTCGGCCTAGTCGGAGAGTACCCAGGGAGTACTCGGCCAGGCCTAGAGTACTCGGGGAGTACTCGACCTCCGAGACCTTGTTTTACAGCATTGCCTTTAAGTCAACTACTCAATATTGCCAAACTCACCACATTTTACATTTTAAATTATTTATTTCCAAACCATAATGTATTCGAGTATTTCAATTAATGTTGACAAACATGTTCTAACAATAACTTGGTGTCTTACTCATCAACACCTTTAAAGTCCATTTGATGTTGTAATCTATTGGACCCATTTTTAATTGCATGCATGTAAAGATCATTAACCCTTTTAAAACTTTCTAATATGTTTATACAATAACTAGTTTAGCGTCCGGGAGCGTCCCAGGATAGACAAATTTAATATGAAGTGATAAAATGCGTGTATAATAAAAAGAATAAGCCATTATTTATTTATTTATTTATTTATTTATTTATTTATTTATTTATTTTGTTAAGGATCAACACTCGTCTCTGTATAATTGTCACTTTCTCAATACACTCTAAAGTTGCGATGTGAACCCGGAAAAAAGAACCAAATTGATATCAACGGATATGTCATGATGATGATGGTAGGTGATTCTGATGTTTAAAGTGAGCATATGTTAATGATTTACATACATGTTCCATTGTCACTGAATAAAACAATCAATAGGTAATCAGTGAAGATCCATTTTAAAAATAAATAAACATGATCAAATTGCTATAGACCAAAACGATTGTAGGATAGTAACTTTTCATGTCTTCAGACTATTTTCTCTACTCATATATAATATAAGTATCTATTCCATTAATCACCACATAGAAAAAGTTGGTTTTTTTTTTCCTTTTCTGTATAGCACTAGCACTCGTTGGAAAAATAAAAAAACGCTCGTTGATTTGATGTATTTTTTTTCTTTAAAAATGCGTATAAAAATGTTATTAATGTTCAAAAATTGTGAGGTGCAAGTGCCATGCACATGAGAGAGAAAACATAATTTTTTTTAAATTCTCACAATATGCCACATGACACACTTAATTGGGGAGAATGGCCTCAATGAATGATATGTCATCATAGATTATAGATTTTTTAATGATTACAAATATTGAATTATTATGTAGGTATAGGTTCTTAAACAAAGTGCATTTTTCGTACAAAGTGTGAGAAGTCTATGTAATCATTCCTTTTGCATTGTATTATATTGGAAAACATTAAACGTAACAATTTAAAACACAATCAAATGTATTCTAGACATTAAATTTAAAACATAACGATTACTTTCTTCACATGGTGTTTTAGATTGCATGTCGAGAATACAATAATTAGTGTTTTAAATTGTTGCATTTTGTGTTTTTCTATATAATACTACTGTATCTCCCAGGTGCTTCCCATGATAGACAAATCTAATATGAAGTGACAAAATGTGTGTACGATAAAAGAAATAGGTCGTTTCTTCATAATTTTTTTAAACGATCAATACTCAATAACTCATAAAACCTACTTCTAATTCTATGTGTGTACATCTTGCTCGAGTGAAATCTTTGTACAACTGTCTCACTTCCTCAAGACATGTTAAAGCTGTGATGAGAACCTGGGAAAAACAACCAAATTGGGTTCAAATGTTGTCATGATGATCGATTTAAGAGGCGTGCATGGTGAGATGATTAGTTGTCACTTATCAACTAGAGATTTATCTGATGTCTAAGAATCATAGGTTACATCTAACCAGCTTAGCAACCTTTGTAATCAATGTTTCTAGAAACACCAATCAAGATACACAAAAAAAAATTAGATTCTTACCAAATTTACTCTGTGAATATATATATATATATATATATATATAGGATTGGGTTCAAATGAGAACCCCATCCAGTTGTGAGAACTAGAGAACCCCAATGGACAAATAACCATTTGACACATAGCCCCTTAGTGTGTTTTATATTAATGGGTAATTTAGGCAAATCACATTTTATTATGGAGTAAACAACTGTCAAAAAGATGCTTTTTAGAAGAAATTAGCATATGGTGTCAGTAAATAATCACAATCCCAATAAATACTCTGATCTTTTCTCCCGCCCATTTTTATTAACACTTTTAGATGTCTTTATAACACACACAAACATAGAACAAAGCTCCATGCAACCCCCTCTAACAGTCTGATCTTTACTCAAAAAGTTATCGAAAAAAATACCTTTAATTTTAGCAACAATGAAGAAAGCCGATGATGTTGGCAACGATCTTGAGTTTTTCTCCGAGGACGATTTACAAGAGGTTGCCATCTTTCTTAGGGGAAAACAGCAGGCACTTGCAGGGGCAGGGGAGGGCTCGTCGATGACGAACATACTGGTTGACAATGGAAAACGGGTGGTGGACGAAAGTGAAGAAACAATCCAGGTGGTGCATTCGTCAGTTGAAGGTGGGGTTTTTGAGTCTGATGAAGGTGGATTTTCTGATGATATTAACAACATATCTCCAGTGAACCAGCGTCTGGTCGGGGAAGATGACGGTAATTGTCTTTAATCTTGTTTTTATGTAGTTAATATTATTTTTTTGGTTAACTATATGTTTATTTTTTGTAATCGGTACTGTGTGGTGCAAAGTGTGTGTAATGAGTTTTTTTTATGTTTTTGTGTTTTTTTGTGTTTTTTGGTTTACAGTAGTGTATTTTTCCTTTCCAAAATAGAGTATATATGTTGATCGATATAAGAAAACACGTATAATGTATTTGGGGGTTCCATAAAGGGTTTCCATTGTTGTATATTAAGAAAGCACGTATAATTTACACCACTGTAAATTAACATGGGGTGAGATGTTTATTTTGCTGATGTATATTTGTTTCCTTTTTTTTGGTTTAGGGAGTGGTTATGATTATTGGTTTACCCCCAATGGTAGTCGGTACTGGAGACCAATAGTAGATGACTCAATCAAACCAAACATGAGGTCTAGGTATAGAGAATGGGAAGATGTGGTTGGAATGTACGAGTCATATGCTCGGAACTGTGGGTTTTCAACAAGGAGTGCAACTGTGAAAAGGGTTAATGGGATCATTACGCATAGGTACATACTTTGCTCTAAGGCAGGCAAACCGCAAAATAAAAAGAAATTTGACTCCGCGGAAGAAACCTCCTTGAAGGTTAGGCAGTCAACGTTCTAGCGTAGTGACTGTAAAGCCAGCTTTAGAGCTAAGTTGTGTAATGTTACTTCATTGTGGGAGATTTATCACTTCGAAGAGACCCACAATCATATGTTGGTCCCGTCTTACAATAGAGATCTAACGAAAATAGGGAGGAAGTTGGATTTTGCAACCAAGGACTTTATTCACCGTGTTAGCCTAAACAAGGTAGGGCCAACAGTTGCGCATAGAATGTGGGTTAGCCTTAAAGGCGGACATCACAATGTGAAGGGTACCCCTGCTGACTACAAGAATTTTCCAGAAGGATCCCTATGTTCATTGGCAGCATGGACTCATCTATGATGATTGAGAAGCTGAATGACAAGCTTAAGCACCTACCAAATTTCTCTTTCAAGTACAGTTTGGTAAATGGTGAGGTTAGACATGTTTTTTGGGCGGACAAGATATCGAAGATAAACTATGAGCATTTCGGCGAAGTGGTTGCGTTTGATGCGACATACCAGACCAACAGGCTAGTAACCAGACTTTTTATATGTTTTGAAATACTTATCTTTTTCCTACACATCACATGCCACGCAATCGCTAACTGTTTTTTTTAACTAGGTACAATTTAATTTTTGTTCCTTTTACTAGCGTGGACAACAATAAACGATGTGTAACCTTTGGGGCTGGTCTGTTGTTTGATGAGACAATAGAGTCGTATGTTTGGTTGCTTAATACGTTCTTGGGAGCGCATGGGAAACAGCCTAAGTTGGTGTTAACAGATCAGGATCCAGCGATGAAGTAAGCTGTGCCCGCTGTTTTTACTGAGGCAAGGCATCGCCTATGCACGTGGCACATTATGAAGAAGCTGACCACAAAGGTACTGGCTCGCTCTCTTTTTCCATGTGTTTTTTTCAGACACGTGGCACTTGTTTGTTTTTTGTTTTTGTAAAGCTTACGCATTTGGTTTTTTTTTCTGTGCAAAGATCGCAGGAGTTGGTGTTGACAATGCAGAAGTACGGGACGCCCTTCACAAGCTAGTATGGAACGTGTATATCAAACCAGATACCTTTGAAAGGCGATGGGGAAAGTTACTTGATAAGTACAGGTTAACTGAAAACGAGTGGCTGAGAGATATGTTTAACATGAAGGAGCTTTGGGTGCCCGCATATTTTCGCGACATCCCCATGTCATGCGTCATGAAGACCACATCCCGCTGTGAAAGCTCAAATGTGGCATTCAAAGTAAATTCCAGCTGGGCAAACACGCTTGTCCAATTCTTGTTGTGCTTTGACACGACGATGGACTCGCAGAGATACAAGCAGAGGGTTGCGGAGTACAAAACTGAGTGCAGGGCCACTGAATTAAAGACTGGTATGGCGATTGAGAAGCAATGTGTGTTGGTCTACTCACAAACCATATTTTATGAGGTGCGAAAGGAAATCCAGAAAGGGTTGTTGCTTTGTTTCATTACAAACCAAGAAGAAGTCGATGGCGTCAAGGTGTACACTGTAACGCACCTTGATAAGCGGTCAGGCGTGGTCAATGAATACACGGTATTTTTTCGTCATCAGATTTTTACATCAGTGTCAATTTTACATCAGATTATTACCGCTATCTCTTTTATTTAGTTTTTTCTGAATTTTTAATACACAGGTTAAGGTTGATGCTGTTGCGGGAGATACGACATGATTGAGTAACTCGTGGACCCGAATTGCATACCTATGCCGCCATATTTTCTGTGTTTTTAGGTATACTAAAGTTGAGGCAATCCCAGACAAGTATATTATAACGCGTTGGACGCGCGACGTGTTGCCAAAATCTGTCTTTAGCATTGATGCTCGTTATGGGGTTGACAACAATGACATGGCTATTATGCAGAACGGCTTGTTGGAGATGTTCAATGAATGTGTGGATCGGCTTAGTGTATCGCCTGACCGTTTATGTGCGATTTCGGAGCAGTTCAAGGGCATGAAGCATCAAGTTTTGGGGAAGGCTGTTGAGGTACCAGAACCTGAGGTCGTCAAGGAAACTGTCATCGCAAACCTTTTACGTGTACCAGAGGAGACTGAAGTTTCATGCAGTAACCCGCAGGGTATTAGGAACAAGGGGTGTGGAACAAATCGGTGACTAGTGGGCCCTGGCGAGAAAGCTGTAACAAGGAAGAAGAAGCACCCACGCCAATGCAAGACGTGCTGGGAATTCGTTACTGATCACGACTCCAGGAACTGTCCATCCAAGAATAAAGAACCAGAACCTTAGATGATGCATCTGGCCCCACAGCGCACCCGCCCGTTCGGTTTTTATTATGATAAGTAGTATGGTTTATTATGATAAGTAGTAGCGACTTTAATCTGGTTTGTTTTTTTTGGTGCCGATGGGGACATGGTGTAAACGTCTGGTCCGCATGTCGTTTACCATGTGCGGAACTGGCATTTTTTGGTCCATGTGAAAATGTCCAGTGGGGGTGGGGGTGGTGCTTTTTTGGTGGTACGTGGGGGGGGGTGGGGGTGGTTATCCTGTTTTAGTAAAACAGTTTGTAATGTGTGGATATATCATAATATTTTTATCTTTTTGTGTTTGTATCCTTTGTGTGTGTTTGTTTTGGTAAACTGTGATAGATAATGCAATCCATAAAACCATTAGGAAGACTGGGATAGCTAAATAGTACATGGGTCTTTTTACACCAGTGTAAACAGAACCTAAGAAACATAGGACTTAACAGCAGCAACAACAGCGGTTACATTTTTTTATTTAGATACATTGACCTAAACCTTCACATCTCAAGGCCAAAAGATACTCTTAGTAACGTCCTTTTGGTGACATCACTGCGTCCCAGTCTGTTTCGTCTTCAGATGGCCAGTCAAAGCCCACATAATCGTCATCTAGGTCATTGTACTCGTCCGAACCCTGGCAGTCTTCTTCGAGTATTGGTGCTTTTGATGCAGACACCATAGGGTTTGGTTCACGTGGCTGCGGCGGGGCGCTGTTTTTCTTGAGTGACCTCGGTTCCACAGTAGAACTAGTATTTGGTGAATTCATGTCCAAAGGTTTACCCTAGCCTAGGTCGAGCAACTTCACTTCCATCCCTCTCCCAACACCCCTGTAACCTAGGTACACCGGCAGCGGGCCATAGTTCAGACGGGGGCTATAAGCCGGCAGCGGTCCGTAGTTCGCTGGGGGTTGTACGCCCTCTGAATTGGTGCCTTGCCTCCGTCGTACCATTAATGAATGACCCGAGGTGCATGTCACACCCTCAAATATCCACATGCGGGGTTATACCGCGAGGCGCGTGACACACCAGGATCCAAGTCAACGGTCACAATAAACGACAACTAAATGATATGAAAACAACGTAAACTGCCATTTAGTTTCCAAAACCGTCTTAACACAGCGGAAGCAAAATGTATTATTATAACTCAAAAGTAAAACTCAAAGTCTAAAATACTCAAATGAAATGCAAATGAATCCTAGACGCCGTTAGACTCCGTGCGCCTATCGATAGCTGCTACCTTAGCAACCTAAGACAAACATGCATGCAAAACATATGAATACCTGTTACTACTACGATTGGAAAACCATTACTGGACTCGAATACTGTGAATACTGAATACGTGCCCGAATGAATACTGAATACTGAATACTGCATGCTGAATACTGAATACTGAATACCTAAGAGACAACATGCACCCGTCCTTCCTCCATTGACGAGTGGGGCGGGTCAAGCCCAAATAGATCTATCCATATTTTCCCCGCTGTGCATCCCCGCATATTCATGGTTCTCCCCGGGACTTCCAAAGATCGCATAGTAATATAATGAATACTCCCAAGACATAATGAAAACTCGAAAACATAATGAATACTCCAAAACCCAATGAATTCTTGAATACCAAAACATAGTTGACACACCTTTCATGAAAACATAGTTGACACGCCTTTTATGAAAACATAGTTGACACACGTTTAAAGAATACCCCAAAAATGTAAAACCAGTAAAAGAGTAGGGCCGTGAAACTCACCTTAGAGTGCGTCTTCTGATAACTAGAAATCCAACACGTGTATGATAATCCCAACTAATGACATCCTATCAATGATTTTACATAAGTGTGATGGCTACTAACCTGAAGGCTAACTAGTCTCCGATTGTCTAAGATCTTGACTACGTGTGTTAAAAAGTGCGTTTAAACGTTAACCGGACATACCAGACAGACCCGATATCCCGTTGGTGACCCATTACATCAATTAGTCATGCACATAACGTTAACACATAAGTTTCAAGCATAAAGCACTTAGTTTGCATCAAAAATCGCATATAGGAAGTCGTAAGGTCGAATCGGGAGTTTCCCGTGTTTGGTTCGCCCCCAAGGGCCTATGGTTCGACCCAAGGACCCTTGGTTCGACCCTCATGATGTTCATTCAACCTATTAACAAGTTCATTTGACCTAACACATGTTTATTTGACCCTAACATATGTTTATTCGAACTTAACGTATGTTAATTCGACCCTAACACGTGTTAATTCGCCCCCGGGAGCCCAGATTCGACCCCAGACACCCACATTCGACCCTATGGTGCTACATTCGACCCCTAGGAGCAACGCTCGACCCCCAGAAGCCACGTTCGACCCATTTGAGCCACATTCGACCCATTTGAGCCACATTCGACCCCACGAAGTGTCGAATGAGTTCCACGTTCGACCCTTTGCTGCAAAACTTCATAAAACGCACCAAAACGCATCTAAATGGTCCGAAAACATCACAAAACATCACCAATCACAGCAGTCAACCATCATTAACATATTCCCACAAAACCATACCAATTTTATCCCGAAATCCGTCCGTTTTACAAGTTACCCGAAATGGAAAATTATGGAGATGTCACATCATACGCATGCAATCTTTACCCAATTAGGAAACTTTCTGACATCAATCAATAATCAACTTAATATACTCAAATTATCATGAACAAGAAACCCCCAATCATATCCTTATCACTATCATCATGAACAAGCCCTAGATCTAACCCAAAATCCCCAAAATGAGCAAAACATCATCAACAATCAATTGTAACCTATCTCAATCATAAATCATCAACAATAACAGTCCTAGATCATTGTCATAACATCTATACAGCAATTAATCATCAAACAATACATAACACCACATAAAACACCATTAACACATGTTAATTTGTATGAAAACTCATTGTTTATGAATAGGTTTTGTTTAGAAAGATGTTAGGAAGGTTTTTATCCATGAAAACATGTTTGAATCAGATCTGGACTTTTGGGGTTTAATGAAAACAAATCAAAATGCATTAAAAAGGATTTAGGATGAAGAACACACATTAGATCTTTGTTTAGAAGATGTTTGTGGGTTAGATTATGGAAAACAAGAGCAAAAACTCCTTCCTCAATGATTAAGGTTTCTAATGAGTGTTTAGAGGCGTTTAGGGTTTGTGAAATGGAGAAAATGACAAAGTGTGGTATTTATACTCAGTCCACATTCGCCCCTTGCATAAGGTCGAAGGTGCCCACATTCGCCCCTTATTCCAGGTCGAATGTGTCTATGCTGGTCGAATGGACTTATGTGGTTTTCTCATCCCAGGTTCACCCCTACATTGTGGGTCGAACAAAGATCCTTTCCCATGTTCGCCCCTACGCTATGGGTCGAACCTGGACCTATGTTTTCTAGTTTTTTCCATTTTTGTCGTGTTTAACGCATGCTAACACATGAACATGTAATCCTAATCTGTGTTTAACATATATAATCACGGATAATCATCTAAAGGTCGTTTAAACACGTATTTGCATATAATCCACCACATAAGAATAAATCTACTCGTAACACTTAATATAGTTTATGTAATTCACCAACAACGGGACTCGTAAAGTGTGCGTGTGTGATTAACCCAATGATCCTCCAAATCAATGAACCCTGGATAATACGGACTGTGTTTCGACTCTACTAACCCCGTCAAGTATGTTTAATAAATGTTTCTCGCTAAGGTAGACTTTACGTGTTTATGAATTGTTGATCTAAACATGCCGGGTGTCACATCATCCCCCTGTGGAAAGAATGTTCGTCCCGAAAATTTCCCGAAGTTAAATAGAACTAAGCGATAAAAAGAAAAATTTTCCTGGTCATCACATCATCCCCCTGTTGATAGGAATCTCGCCCCGAGATTCACTCTTCGACAATAATGAGTGTCGACCTAACCCAAGTAACGTTTCCCAGAACGCAAACGAAATGATAACCACGAACGAATAAAGATAACAACAAATACTCTATGCTGGGGAACCGCCCTCCCTAAAGTGAATACAAAACAATGTATCCTCCTGATCGAAGGCCTACTAGAGACTACTGTGATTGGTATAAATGACACACCGGTACCGTCCAAGTAGCATCTCCAAAGGACCCACATCAGACCCATGAATGCAAAACGATGACCAAATACCAAACTGAATGCACACAATGAATACGAATCGCCAAACAATGTGAATGAGAATGAATACAAGCATAACGAGAATCAAGAAAAGAATACTCACCAGTAACAGTATCAGGATCCTCCCTGTTCTCCCTAGCACTGATGACATAAACATGAGCCGGAGCAGTTCGACCGCCACCCTCACCTTGTTTCAGCTTAGGACAATCCCGCTTGAAGTGTCCAGTATCCCCACAATGATAACACCCCTGCCTCCCCTGAGGGGCGGTAGCAGTGGTAGTAGTAGTAGTGGCCTGTGCCGGTTGTAGCTGAAGAGTAGTCCTACAGTCCTTAGCATGATGACCAAAACGCTGACACCGACGACAACGAAACCTCTCACAATCACCCGTATGATGGAACCCGCACTCACCACACTTCGGGAGTTTCCTAGTAAAACCCCTAGACCTCAGTTCGGATGACGCTCCCACAACATCCTGTTTCTTCGCCTGCGGCTGGGACGACCCAATGCTCTTTCCAGCACTCTCCCACTTCCTCTTGTTGTCCGTAGGGGCTTTCACAGCAGCACCCCTCAGAGGTAGAACGCCCTCAGCAACCTTCATGTTGGTCAGCTTGTGAGCTGCCCGAATAGTGGCCAACATAGTAGTGTGATTAGCGGTAGCAACAAGCCAATCAATCTCCGGCACCAACCCAGCAACATAGTGCTCAATCCTCCGGTACTCCGGTGTAGCCAAACCGGGGCACATCACGGCCAACTCGGTGTGCCTAGCAGTAAACACCTCGATCTCCGACCCGACCATCTTCAGATTCCAAAACTCGTGTTCCAGCTTCATTATCTCGTCTCTTAGGCAATACTCCGCCCTCAACATCTGAAAAAAATCAGACCACGGCATAGCATTGGCCTCACCCAGGCCAAGGTTCGCAGTGGTGGAGTTCCACCAAGTCAAAGCGTGTCCCTCCAGAGTAGCAGAAGCATACTTGACGCGATCAGCGTCGGGAGAGTTACACATAGCAAACACCGATTCGATCTTCTCCAACCACCGAAGTAGTCCCACTGCCCCTTCAGCCCATTGAAGTAATGAGGCTTACAATCCATGAACTTCTTATAGGTGCATCCAGACTGCACCTGATTAGTGTTTCCCAGGGTCTGCTGAGCAGCCTGGAAAGCAGCCAACGCAACATTCAACTAGTGCTGCAACATGTTCTCCAACTCCGCCTAAGTCATGGTGATGTTCCCACCACCTCGGCCACAGCCATTGCGACCCCCGCCGCCACCACGACGTCCCCTAGTACGTCCAACAGCGCGACCAGACATTCTGCCAAACCTGAGACAAGATACTCAATGCCACTACTAGATCCACTATTAGTGACCAAACGAATGCAGAATGGGGTTCCAGCATGACTATCAGTCCGAACACGAAGTCCACCAAGATTTTCATGCATTTCGATTTATGATTTCGTGTACACCCGAAATGACAACTCGCTCTACATGGTCCTCTAGGCGTGCTCCTAGCTAGAACTTCCAATCATTCGATACCCTCATTCCTAAAAGAAACAATTATCGCACGAAGATCCCGAAGTGAACAATCACTCAGGGGTGGACTATGACAAGTACTAGTGCAGGATAGTGTGTGTGTGTGTGTGTAGGCAAGTATGTACATTAGAGCATAAAGGGGAGATATCCAAATTCCGGAAAAATCTCAAGAATGTGCCGAAGCCACCCCAATGTATACTACTGCCAAGTATAAGCAATAAGCCTCTTCATCTTCAAACCTGAAGAAGAAGATAAAATAAGTGTAGAAATAGTCCAAAGATAGATAATACGATACCGTGTGATGAGGACACCGACACCCCGACAAGGTTAGTATGTTTACCAAATGACACGACTCGTATCTATGTGTGACCGTCTAACGTGTGTGATACTCGGCTATAGACTAGACTCTACATGCAGTCCTAGTTCACTATAACCATTGGCTTTGATACCAATCTGTCACACCCTCAAATTTCCACGTGCGGGGTTTTACCACGAGGCGCGTGACACACCAGGATCTAAGTCAACGGTCACAATAAACGACAACTAAATGATATGAAAACAACGTAAACTGCCATTTAGTTTCCAAAACCATCTTAACACAACGGAAGCAAAATGTATTATTACAACTCAAAAGTAAAACTCAAAGTCTGAAATACTCAAATGAAATGAAAATGAATCCTAGACGCCGTGAGACTCCGTGCGCCTATCGATAGCTGCTACCTTAGCGACCTGAGACAAACATGCTAAAAACCGTCAGCAAATAATGCCGGTGAGTTCAAAGGTTTTTAATGAATACTGACTCCAATGAATACTGACTCCCAAATGAAAACCCATGGTTAATCCAGACCACAAGCATGCAAAACATATGAATACCTGTTACTACTGCGAATGGAAAACCATTACTGGACTCGAATACTGTGAATACTAAATACGTGCCCGAATGAATACTGAATACCTAAGAGACAACATACACCTGTCCGACCTCCAGTCGACGAGTGGGGCGGGTCAAGCCCAAATAGATCTATCCACATTTCCTCCGTTGTGCATCCCCGCACATTCATGGTTCTCCCCGGGACTTCCAAAGATCGCATAATAATATAATGAATACTCCCAAGACATAATGAATACTTGAAAACATAATGAATACTCCAAAACCCAATGAATTCGGGAATACCAAAACATAGTTAACACACCTTTCATGAAAACATAGTTGACACGCCTTTTATTAAAACATAGTTGACACACGTTTAAAGAATACAGCATGTTTTCTCCCCTGAAAATATAAAACCAGTAAAAGAGTGGGGCCGTGAAACTCACCTTAAAGTGCATCTTCTGATAACTAGAAATCCAACACGTGTATGATAATCCCAACTAATGACAACCTATCAATGAGTTTATATAAGTGTGATGACTACTAACCCGAAGGCTAACTAGTCCCTGATTGTCCAAATCTTGAATACGTGTGTTAAAAAGTGTGTTTAAACGTTAAACGGACATACCAGACAGACCCAACATCCCATTGGTGACACATTACATCAATTAGTCATGCACATAAGGTTAACACATAAGTTTCAAGCAAAAAGCACTTAGTTTGCATCAAAAATCGCATATACAAAGTCGTAAGGTCGAATCGGGAGTTTCCCGTGTTTGGTTCGCCCCCAAGGGCCTCTGGTTCGACCCATGGACCCTTGGTTCGACCCTCATGATGTTCATTCAACCTATTCACATGTTCATTTGAACTAACACATGTTTATTTGACCCTAACATATGTTTATTCGAACATAACATATGTTAATTCGACCCTAACACGTGTTAATTTGCCCCCGGGCACCCTGAATCGACCCCAGGCACCCACATTCGACCCCAGACACCCACATTCGACCCTATGGTGCTACATTCGACCCATAGGAGCCACGTTCGACCCCCAGAAGCCACGTTCGACCCCCTAGAAGCCACGTTCGACCCCCAGAAGCCACGTTCGACCCATTTGAGCCACATTCGGTCCATTTTAGCCACATTCGACCCCACGAAGGGTCGAATGAGTTCCACGTTCGACCCTTTGCTGCAAAACTTCATAAAACACACCAAAACGCGTCTAAACGGTCCGAAAACATCACGAAACATCATCAATCACAGTAGTCAACTACCATTAACATATTCCCACAAAACCCTACCAATTTTATCACGAAATCCGTCCGTTTTACAAGTTACCCGAAATGGCAAATTATGGAGATGTCACATCAAACGCATGCAATCTTCACCCAATTAGGAAACTTTTTGAAACCAATCAATAATCAACTTAATATACTCGGATTATCATGAACAAGAAACCCCCAATCATATCCTTATCACTATTATCATGAACAAGCCCTAGATCTAACCCAAAATCCCCAAAGAGCAAAACATCATCAATAATCAATTGTAACCTATCTCAATCATAAATCATCATCAATAACAGTCCTAGATCATTGTCATAACATCTATGCAGCAATTAATTATCAAACAATACATATTACCACAAAAAACACCTTTAACACATGTTAATTTGTATGAAAACTCATTGTTTATGAATAGGTTTTGTTTAGAAAGATGTTAGGAAGGTTTTCTTCCATGAAAACATGTTTAAATCAGATCTGGACTCTTGGGGTTTAATGAAAACGAATCAAAATGCTTTAAAAAGGATTTAGGATGAAGAACACACCTTAGATCTTTGTTTAGAAGATGTTTGTAGGTTAGATTATGGAAAACAAGAGCAAAAACTCCTTCCTCAATGATTAAAATTGCTAGAGAGTGTTTAGAGGCGTTTAGGGTTTGTGAGATGGTGAAAAATGACAAAGTGTGGTATTTATACTCAGTCCACATTCACCCCTTGCATAAGGTCGAACGCGCCCAGATTCGCCTCTTATTCAAGGTCGAATGTGTCTATGCTGGTCGAATGAACTTATGTGGTTTTCTCATCCCAAGTTCGCCCCTACATTGTGGGTCGAACCAAGATCCTTTCCCAGGTTCGCCCCCACGCTATGGGTCGAACCTGGACCTATGTTTTCTAGTTTTTTCAGTTTGTCGTGTTTAACGCATTTTAACGCATGCTAACACATGAACATGTAATGTTAATCTGTGTTTAACATATATAAGCACCGATAATCATCTAAACATCTTTTAAACATGTATTTGCATATAATCCACCACATAAGAATAAATATACGCGTAACACTTAATATAGTTTATGTAATTCACCAACAATGGGACTCGTAACGTGTGCGTGTGTGATTAACCCAATGGTCCTCCAAATCATTGAACCCTGGACAATACGGACTGTGTTCCGACTCTACTGACCCCATCAAGTATGTTTAATAATCGTTTCTCGCTAAGGCAGACTTTACGTGTTTATGAATTGTTGACCTAAACATGCGGGGTGTCATAGTGCAGAGTTCGGTGGGGGGTGTACGTACCCTGGCTCGGCGATTTGCAATTGTCGTAGCCTCGATGGACAGTTGAAGCTGCAGCTGGAGCCGGGACTGGATTTGTGGGGGACTGACACTGTTGTATGTTATCCCCATCGGTGAACGATCCTACACTTGCACCAATTTTCCTTTGCGGTCATTACGGGGGAATTTGAAAGACCGTCGTTTGTCGTCAGCCATACTGTTCAAATGAGGGGGTTTAAAAAAAAAGAATAAGGAAAAAAAATTAACGCAAGTAACAACAATAGTAAAACACATCAAAAAAGCACTTTTTTTGCACGGGTGTATTTGTTTATACTAGTGTTTTTTGCATCCGAAGTGTTTTACCCATTATAAAACAACCATTGTTTTTTGGCGATCGTTCACACCATTGTTTTTTTTACACCAGTGTTTTTTACCAAAAAAAAAAACACACATCTAAAGCTGTGTGTTTTTTACATTAGTGTTTTTATCTCTCTGTCACTGTATGTGTTTATAAGAAATAACACCAAAAAAAGTGGCCTATAAACATTTTTTACACTAGTGTTCCAATGCACAACCCCCCCCCCCCCCAAAGTCCCACGTGTTTTTTTACAAAAAACACACATCACAAGCTGGGTGTCTTTTTTTTTTATGCCTGTGTTTTTTATGTACAATAGTGTTTTTTACCAAAAAAAAAACACACATCTAAAGCCGTGTGTCTTTTTACATCAGTGTTTTTTATCTCTGTGTCACTGTATGTGTTTAAACAAATAACACCCAAAAAAGTGGCCTATATGCATTTTTTGTTTTTTACATCAGTGTCCCAATGCACACCCCCCGAAAGTCCCACGTGTTTTTTTTTTACAAAAAACTTTACATCACAAGATGTGTGTGGTTTTACACCAGTGTTTTTTACATATCTGTGTTTTTATGTCGCACACACGCCCCCACCCTAAAAATACATACGTATATGTATTTTTTTACACCCGTGTGTTTTTTTACACCAGTGTTTTTACACCAGTGTCTCAATGCACCCCCCCTTCTCAAGAAACAACATCAATACCTTTTTTTTCTTTTCAGGAGTGGTGTAGATTGGGCAGGATTTGTTTTTTATTCCTTTTTTTGTATAAGTGCACACCTAATTTTGTCGTTTGGATAGCTACAGACGCCAGCAACTTTTACCCCGATGTAAAATTAAGATATTTTACTATAGGAGTATACGATACATTTTACCCTAGTGTAAAAACACGTGTGCGGGGGGGGGGGGGGGGGGCTGGGGAATAAAGTGGGCCATTAAAAATAGTCCCATCACATGGATCAAAGTTGCTCTTTGTTTTTTTATGTGTCAGAGGGATGTTTTTTTTGGCATTATATATATATATATATATATATATATATATATATATATATATATATATATATATTAAAAACCAAATAGCGGTTACCTCACAAAGCTCACTGTAGCTATCTCGATGGTTCTAATGCTCCCACGTTTCTTATTCCTTGCTACGTGTCCGCATCTCCAACATTGGACTTCTTCTGGCGGTTGACAGCCTAACGGTCTACGTGACCTGCACAACCTGTAGCTGGTTTCCTTCACCAGTTTGAGGTTGTGTTTGACCAGCTTCTTCTTCTATTTTACGTCTGTCTTCACCACCATCATCGTCGTCAATGCCGTCAGCCTATCTCCCGTTACCTACTCAGTACTCACACCATTGGAACCGCCGCCGTCCATCTTCGTCACTGCAGCCGAAACCCCGTCGACGAATAATTTCCTGCGGTGGTTAGACATGTCGCCCCCCATTTTACTTCTATTCTTCGGCAACCATTTGACCTCCTTTAGACAAAATCGCCCACACCTACAACTTTCCGGTTGATTTACGACCTTTCTTAGTGGTGGTCAGGTTTTACCGATGATGATATTGGTGCTTATGATGGTGGTTTAGGCTAAAGAAAAGTGACATAGATGTAGTAGATATAGAGGAAGCATAGGTATGTGTGTGCCTGAAAGAGAGTGTGATTCAATTATCTTGAGATAAGAAATGCTAAATAAACATATTATATTTGTCTGTAACTTGATGATATGTTCAACGCGTTGTCACATGTGTTTTTGCAAAGCTAAATATTCTCCAAACTATATTCAAAGCACTATTTTTTTCGATTCGTTTGTGACAAACTCACCAGCTTACGAGCCAATAACATGGTTAACGATGTTTCACTATGATGGAAACGGTGTTGGTGTCACCATGGTTAACGATGTTTCACTATGATCACCCGTCGTGTGCCGCCGCGTGTCGCGGTGGTGGGTAAAATACTAGTTTCAATTACTTTGCTTATATTTTTTTATTCCCTTTTTTACTCCCTCGTTTTTCGTTTAAGGTTTAGGGTTTACGGTTTTTTTTTTTTTTTTAGGAAAGGGGACGGTACCCCAGGCAAATCTATTAAAACTAATAAAATAAAAGGTACAAAAAAGACTAAGCTGCTAGCCCAAACCAGAGCGCCAGACTAGAAAACAGCAAAGCCTGAAAAAAAAGGGGTCCCCCCCCCCCCCCCCTCCTGGGCATTTTACCATGGAGGGGGGAAGAACCATTGAGACATACTAGATAGGCACGCAGGCCCAAACCAAAGATGAAACATATTAAAGGGCACACAGGCCCAACACTAGACATGAAACAAGCATAGGCACGCAAGCCCACAAAAACAATCAATGAACAAAAGACTACACTAAGTCCAAGCATGATACTTGTAATCTTCGTAATCACGAGCAGTCTGTTTCATGTAGGAAATACCGCAAACTCAAAGCTTGGCCCATTTGATGGAGCCCAATTCATAACCCATGATCCATACAAACCTCTAAATAGCAAACTTGATCCAAAAAACATTCCAGCCCAAGGGATAATGAATCTGGACGCATTGAAGTCCAGATACATTTTGAATCTGGCCATAGTGTTTATCCATATTCATTCCAGCTCCCAGCAATCAGAAAATCACCTCTATTCATACTCAATCAAAGCCCAAGGATATTCTCTCATAAACCTCAGCCCATAATCCAAACGAAGCAGCCTATTAACATGAAAGTCCGGTACTTTGTGCACTTAAAACACTCGGCCTAAGTAAAGCCGATGTAGGAGCCCATAAGGTGGTAACTATGAGGTTATGTGAGATAGTCCAGGCCCAATTCAAGTTACAAACCCATCTTTCAGGCCCACAACTCTCTAAAGATGTTGATGCAGGCCCAACACTAGAACAAACCGTCCCATTCTGAGATTCAAGCAATTATCCATGTATTCCAAACTTTAAAATGGCCCATCACAGAAAGCGGCCCAAAAGATTAGACCCGCTTCTCCTAAAAACTAGAAACCCAGCCAACGGCCCAATAGCGAACTTGATCCCTTATCGTCGTAAGCCCACTAAGATTTATACCAGAAAGCCCACACTTAATAAGCCATATCCCATGTATTATGGCCCAACTGCATGCTTTCCATTCCAATGCATATTATCCAAATCAATTCAAAAATATAATCGGCACCTAAGATCTACCGAAAATTTAGCACCCATGCAAGCTAAAACTAATCTTTTAATTTGGTCAATCAAACATTCCAATCTTCTATCCAAACAATTCGGCCCTTTCCATTTTATTTTCCTTAGCGGCCGAGAATAATTGAAAACATCATTCAATGTTAATCATCCTCATAACAATCTTTCCAAACTTTAGTGCACCAATTTAGGAAATAAATAAATCAATTCAATGCAAATGAATAGGACCCGAACCACAAACATGACCCGGTACCCAGAGAAGTGCCTAATCGGATTAAAACAAACCAACATTCTTTAACCTTCCATGTAATATTATGATCCTCAAGAACACTTGAAGAACATATGAACATTCAACCAATCCCAAATCCAAACTTCAATCTATGAACATGAAGCATCAATCTAAGAATATCGTGCACCGGTTCTGACAAACAAACACATCCATAATCAAACTTAATCGGCCATTATGCAAACTCAGCCTTCAAACATTCATTTTTCACAAACCGAACACCAATATTATCAAACTTAAAAACAAGCACCTTCAACTAAATCCCACGTCCATACATGAATATGAACGAACCGATGCCGGTTAACCAAGGTAAAGTCGGATACATGACTAGACTTTGGATTTGGTCTAATGCCTAGGATAGGCTACGGACCTCCAAACCAGAACATAGTGAATGCCGAACATGAACACGATAAACGACCCGGTAACAATCAAATCCAAGAACATGCTTGTTACATACTTTTGACCATAGACAAACAATCAGCCTACTACCAAACAAACTTGAACCCACATTTAATCATTCAATAAACCACGTATCCATGTGAGCATACTTCAAATATCCATTCGAACATGACAATGAGAACCATGACAACCAAAATAATGCCGAATACGTGACATACCTTGGAGTTTAACTTGATGCCGATAATGGCCGATAGTTTCCAGCCATAAGTTCCTGCCATGCACGTACAACAACCATGAAGCTTTTCCTTTCTATATCCATCTTCATACATACTACCAAGCCGAAACAAACTTGAATAACAATCACGATCCCCAGAAAATCGGACTAACCACATCAGACCGGAAGATCTCTTTTTACACTCCTCCATATGAAACCATGGTTGTCTAGCACCAAATCAAATAACCTGATTTGGGTAACAATCACAATCAAAGATTGTGACCGAGTGACACTCTCACAAAAGAGTCGCACACAATCAGAAGCATCATTCCTTGATTAGAATAACTTCATTTTTCCACACCCATTCGAATACTCCTAGAGATCGGCCCAGATCTCCAAGTGGTGAGATAGCATTCAAAAACAAGAACATACACCAATGATTGCAGCAATACGTTCCTCTCTTGGCCCTCCCTACCTCTCCTTTAATCCATGAATCTCAAGCATGAATCAAACATCCCATGATAGGCCGAACTTGAAACTTTTTCCTCCAATCCAATCCTAGCGTGAGTTTTCACCAACCAAATACGGGTTGTAGGTCTCATTCCAAGTGATAATCCAATGCAGTTCACTTGGAATCTCATTAGATTGGATCATGAATAGAAGAAAGATAAGAAACAAGTCAGATTCAAGCATGAGGGCCGAAACTTTTTTTAAAAAACATGGAGGAGGGTAAGGGAGCTAGAGAGAAACACCTTGGTTTTCACACACAAAAAATTGCAAATGAGAGAATCTTAGGGTTTAGGGTTTAGGGTTTAGGGTTTAGGGTTTTTTTTTTGGGTAATGGGCATTGCCCGGCAAACTATAGGGTTTAGGGTTTAGGGTTTAGGGTTTAGGATTTAGGGTTAGGGTTTAGGGTTTAGGGTTTAGGGTTTAGGGTTTTTTTTTTGGAAAAAGAGGCATCGCCCCGGCAAACTTTTATTAAAGACAGCTCCCCCCCCCCTCTTGGGCATTTTACCATAGAGGGGGGGGGGGGGGGACCAAGTATTACAAACCATGGCACGAAGGCCAAACAAAAGAAGAACATACTACAAGGCACGCAGGCCCAAACCAAGATAAAACATACTAGAGGCACGCAGGCCCAATAAAACAAACTAGACAATACAACTATATGCTACACTAAATCTAACCAAACAAGTGGCTCATTATCATCGTAATCCCAAGTAGCTAGTTGTTGTCTTCATGTGATCCAAACTCAATCGTTCAAGCCCATTGGACGATGAAGCCCAAATCATATATCATTCCATGAATCATGTGTCAATCCAAGTGAGTAGTATTCGGCCCAAGGGAGAACCAAGTACCAGAATTGAATCCTAAAATCCAACAATCACCATGCAGACAACCATACCAAACACGAACCATATGTTATCTATGAACTAAGTTGTGGTCCAATAGACAACACCACTAAACCAAACAAGAGAGTCCCTTAAACATTGGATCCGGTACTTTGTGTGCCAACATCACACTCGGCCCATTTGACAAGCCGCCCTAGGGAGCCCAAATAGTAGTTGCTCGATATGTGGTAAGCCCAAACGAAAACAACTTGGTCCATAATCCATTGTTGCAATTATCATGTCTCTCAAACACAAACCCATGCATACACTCGGCCCAAAAACAGTTAAAACAATGATGCTTAGTCTACTTCGGCCAAACTAAATCAACCATTCCAGCAGCCCAAACTAAATTCACATAGAATCTGAAGCCCAAGAAAAGAACCAAACCCATGTTTCTACACCTATACGCAATCCCGGTCCAAACAAGATAGGTTATCCCTTTGAATGCAACCCAATAAGACTATAGTCAGCCAAGCCCAAACTGACCCAAGTCACAAATGAAGGGGCCCATCTTTTGAATACCCACGACCAACACATAAGGTAGATAGAGACTGGCCCACATTCAATAAACTCCATTATCCATTTGAAATACAAAATGCTTGGTCCAATAAATTCACACCCGCTCCATTTGAAATACAAAATGCGTGCCTTGTAGTATGTTCTTCTTTTGTTTGGCCTTCGTGCCATGGTTTGTAATACTTGGTTTCCCCCCCCTCTATGGTAAAATGCCCAAGAGGGGGGGAGCTGTCTTTAATAAAAGTTTGCCAGGGCGATGCCTCTTTTTCCAAAAAAAAAAAAAAAACCTAAACCCTAAACCCTAAACCCTAAAACCTAAACCCTAAACGAAAAACGAGGGAGTAAAAAAGGGAATAAAAAAATATAAGCAAAGTAATTGAAACTAGTATTTTACCCACCGCTGCGACACGCGGCGGCACACGACGGGTGATCATAGTGAAACATCGTTAACCATGGTGACACCAACACCGTTTCCATCATAGTGAAACATCGTTAACCATGTTATTGGCTCGTAAGCTGGTGAGTTTGTCACAAACGAATCGAAAAAAAATAGTGCTTTGAATATAGTTTGGAGAATATTTAGCTTTGCAAAAACACATGTGACAACGCGTTGAACATATCATCAAGTTAGAGACAAATATAATATGTTTATTTAGCATTTCTTATCTCAAGATAATTGAATCACACTCTCTTTCAGGCACACACATACCTATGCTTCCTCTATATCTACTACATCTATGTCACTTTTTTTTAGCCTAAACCACCATCATAAGCACCAATATCATCATCGGTAAAAACTGACCACCACCAAGAAAGGTCGTAAATCAACCGGAAAGTTGTAGGTGTGGGCGATTTTGTCGAAAGGAGGTCAAATGGTTGCCGAAGAATAGAAGTAAAATGGGGGGCGACATGTCTAACCACCGCAGGAAATTATTCGTCGACGGGGTTTCGGCTGCAGTGACGAAGACGGACGGCGGCGGTTCCAATGGTGTGAGTACTGAGTAGGTAACGGGAGATAGGCTGACGGCATTGACGACGATGATGGTGGTGAAGACAGACGTAAAATAGAAGAAGAAGCTGGTCAAACACAACCTCAAACTGGTGAAGGAAACCAGCTACAGGTTGTGCCGGTCACGTAGACCGTTAGGCTGTCAACCGCCAGAAGAAGTCCAATGTTGGAGATGCGGACACGTAGCAAGGAATAAGAAACGTGGGAGCATTAGAACCATCGAGATAGCTACAATGAGCTTTGTGAGGTAACCTCTATTTGGTTTTTAATATATATATATATATATATATATATATATATATATATATATATATATATAATGCCAAAAAAAATATCCCTCTGACACATAAAAAAACAAAGAGCAACTTTGATCCATGTGATGGGACTATTTTTAATGGCCCACTTTATTCCCCAGCCCCCCCCCCCCCCCCCCCCGCACACGTGTTTTTACACTAGGGTAAAATGTATCGTATACTCCTATAGTAAATTATTTTAATTTTACATCGGGGTAAAAGTTGCTGGCGTCTGTAGCTATCCAAACGACAAAATTAGGTGTGCACTTATACAATAAAAGGAATAAAAAACAAATCCTGCCCAATCTACACCACTCCTGAAAAGAAAAAAAAGGTATTGATGTTGTTTCTTGAGAAGGGGGGGTACATTGAGACACTGGTGTAAAAACACTGGTGTAAAAAAACACACGGGTGTAAAAAAAATACATATACGTATGTATTTTTATGGTGGGGGGCGTGTGTGCGACATAAAAACACAAATAAGTAAAAAACACTGGTGTAAAACCACACACATCTTGTGATGTAAAGTTTTTTGTAAAAAAAAACACGTGGGACTTTTTTGGGTGTTATTTGTTTAAACACATACAGTGACACAGAGATAAAAAACACTGATGTAAAAAGACACACGGCTTTAGATGTGTGTTTTTTGTAAAAAAACACGTGGGACTTTGGGGGGCGGGGGGGTTTGTGCATTGGAACACTAGTGTAAAAAATGTTTATAGGCCACTTTTTTTTGGTGTTATTTCTTTTAAACACATACAGCGACAGAGAGATAAAAACACTAATGTAAAAAAACACACAGCTTTAGATGTGTGTGTGTTTTTTTTTGGTAAAAAACACTGCTGTAAAAAAACAATGGTGTGAACGATCGCCAAAAAACAATGGTTGTTTTATAATGGGTATAACACTTCGGATGCAAAACACACTGGTATAAACAAATACACCCGTGCAAAAAAAGTGCTTTTTTGATGTGTTTTACTATTGTTGTTACTTGCGTTAATTTTTTTTCCTTATTCTTTTTTTTAAACCCCCTCAATTGAACAGTATGGCTGACGAAAAACGACGGTCTTTCAAATTCCCCCGTAATGACCGCAAAGGAAAATTGGTGCAAGTGTAGGATCGTTCACCGATGGGGATAACATACAACAGTGTCAGTCCCCCACAAATCCAGTCCCGGCTCCAGCTGCAGCTTCAACTGTCCATCGAGGCTACAACAATTGCAAATCGCCGAGCCAGGGTACGTACACCCCCCACCGAACTCTGCACTATGACACCCCGCATGTTTAGGTCAACAATTCATAAACACGTAAAGTCTGCCTTAGCGAGAAACGATTATTAAACATACTTGATGGGGTCAGTAGAGTCGGAACACAGTCCGTATTGTCCAGGGTTCAATGATTTGGAGGACCATTGGGTTAATCACACACGCACACATTACGAGTCCCATTGTTGGTGAATTACATAAACTATATTAAGTGTTACGCGTATATTTATTCTTATATGGTGGATTATATGCAAATACATGTTTAAAAGATGTTTAGATGATTATCGGTGCTTATATATGTTAAACACAGATTAGCATTACATGTTCATGTGTTAGCATGCGTTAAAATGCGTTAAACACGACAAACTGAAAAAACTAGAAAACATAGGTCCAGGTTCGACCCATAGCGTGGGGGCGAACCTGGGAAAGGATCTTGGTTCGACCCACAATGTAGGGGCGAACTTGGGATGAGAAAACCACATAAGTTCATTCGACCAGCATAGACACATTCGACCTTGAATAAGAGGCGAATCTGGGCGCATTCGACCTTATGCAAGGGGCGAATGTTGACTGAGTATAAATACCACACTTTGTCATTTTTCACCATCTCACAAACCCTAAACGCCTCTAAACACTCTCTAGCAACTTTAATCATTGAGGAAGCAGTTTTTGCTCTTGTTTTCCATAATCTAACCTACAAACATCTTCTAAACAAAGATCTAAGGTGTGTTCTTCATCCTAAATCCTTTTTAAAGCATTTTGATTCGTTTTCATTAAACCCCAAGAGTCCAGATCTGATTCAAACATGTTTTCATGGAAGAAAACCTTCCTAACATCTTTCTAAACAAAACCTATTCATAAACAATGAGTTTTCATACAAATTAACATGTGTTAAAGGTGTTTTTGTGGTAATATGTATTGTTTGATAATTAATTGCTGCATAGATGTTATGACAATGATCTAGGACTGTTATTGATGATGATTTATGATTGAGATAGGTTACAATTGATTATTGATGACGTTTTGCTCTTTGGGGATTTTGGGTTAGATCTAGGGCTTTTTCATGATAATAGTGATAAGGATATGATTGGGGGTTTCTTGTTCATGATAATCCGAGTATATTAAGTTGATTATTGATTGGTTTCAAAAAGTTTCCTAATTGGGTAAAGATTGCATGCGTTTGATGTGACATCTCCATAATTTGCCATTTCGGGTAACTTGTAAAACGGACGGATTTCGTGATAAAATTGGTAGGGTTTTGTAGGAATATGTTAATGGTAGTTGACTACTGTGATTGATGATGTTTTGTGATGTTTTCGGACCGTTTAGATGCGTTTTGGTGTGTTTTATGAAGTTTTGCAGCAAAGGGTCAAACGTGGAACTCATTCGACCCTTCGTGGGGTCGAATGTGGCTAAAATGGGCCGAATGTGGCTCAAATGGGTCGAACGTGGCTTCTGGGGGTCGAACGTGGCTTCTAGGGGGTCGAACGTGGCTTCTAGGGGTCAAACGTGGCTCATATGGGTCGAATGTAGCACCATAGGGTCGAATGTGGGTGTCTGGGGTCGAATGTGGGTGCCTGGGGTCGATTCAGGGTGCCCGGGGGCGAATTAACACGTGTTAGGGTCGAATTAACATACGTTATGTTCGAATAAACATATGTTAGGGTCAAATAAACATGTGTTAGTTCAAATGAACTTGTGAATAGGTTGAATGAACATCATGAGGGTCAAACCAAGGGTCCATGGGTCGAACCAGAGGCCCTTGGGGGCGAACCAAACACGGGAAACTCCCGATTCGACCGTATATGCGATTTTTGATGCAAACTAAGTGCTTTTTCTTGAAACTTATGTGTTAACCTTATGTGCATGACTAATTGATGTAATGGGTCACCAATGGGATGTTGGGTCTGTCTGGTATGTCTGTTTAACGTTTAAACACACTTTTTAACACACGTATTCAAGATCTGGACAATCAGGGACTAGTTAGCCTTTGGGTTAGTAGTCATCACACTAATATAAACTCATTGATAGGTTGTCATTAGTTGGGATTATCATACACGTGTTGGATTTCTAGTTATCAGAAGATGCACTTTAAGGTGAGTTTCACGGCCCCACTCTTTTACTGGTTTTATATTTTCAGGGGAGAAAACATGCTGTATTCTTTAAACGTGTGTCAACTATGTTTTAATAAAAGGCGTGTCAACTATGTTTTCATGAAAGGTGTGTCAACTATGTTTTGGTATTCACGAATTCATTGGGTTTTGGAGTATTCATTATGTTTTCAAGTATTCATTATGTCTTGGGAGTATTCATTATATTATTATGCGATCTTTGGAAGTCCCGGGGAGAACCATGAATGTGCGGGGATGCACAATGGAGGAAATGTGGATAGATCTATTTGGGCTTGACCCGCCCCACTCGTCGACTGGAGGTCGGACAGGTGTATGTTGTCTCTTAGGTATTCAGTATTCATTCGGGCACGTATTTAGTATTCACAGTATTCGAGTCCAGTAATGGTTTTCCATTCGCAGTAGTAACAGGTATTCATATGTTTTGCATGCATGTGGTCTGGATTAACCATGGGTTTTCATTTGGGAGTCAGTATTCATTGGAGTCAGTATTCATTAAAAACCTGTGAACTCACCGGCATTATTTGCTGACGGTTTTTAGCATGTTTGTCTCAGGTCGCTAAGGTAGCAGCTATCGATAGGCGCACGGAGTCTCACGGCGTCTAGGATTCATTTTCATTTCATTTGAGTATTTCAGACTTTGAGTTTTACTTTTGAGTTGTAATAATACATTTTGCTTCCGCTGTGTTAAGATGGTTTTGGAAACTAAATGGCAGTTTACGTTGTTTTCATATCATTTAGTTGTCGTTTATCGTGACCGTTGACTTGGATCCTGGTGTGTCACGCGCCTCGTGGTAAAACCCCGCACGTGGAAATTTGAGGGTGTGACAGATTGGTATCAGAGCCAATGGTTATAGTGAACTAGGACTGCATGTAGAGTCTAGTCTATAGCCGAGTGTCACACACGTTAGACGGTCACACATAGATACGAGTCGTGTCATTTGGTAAACATACTAACCTTGTCGGGGTGTCGGTGTCCTCATCACACGGTATCGTATTATCTATCTTTGGACTATTTCTACACTTATTTTATCTTCTTCTTCAGGTTTGAAGATGAAGAGGCTTATTGCTTATACTTCGCAGTAGTATACATTGGGGTGGCTTCGGCACATTCTTGAGATTTTTCCGGAATTTGGATATCTCCCCTTTATGCTCTAATGTACATACTTGCCTACACACACACACACACACTATCCTGCACTAGTACTTGTCATAGTCCACCCCTGAGTGATTGTTCACTTCGGGATCTTCATGCAATAATTGTTTCTTTTAGGAATGAGGGCATCGAATGATTGGAAGTTCTAGCTAGGAGCACGCCTAGAGGACCATGTAGAGCGAGTTGTCATTTCGGGTGTACACGAAATCATAAATCGAAATGCATGAAAATCTTGGTGGACTTCGTGTTCGGACTGATAGTCATGCTGGAACCCCATTCTGCATTCGTTTGGTCACTAATAGTGGATCTAGTAGTGGCATTGAGTATCTTGTCTCATGTTTGGCAGAATGTCTGGTCGCGTTGTTGGACGTACTAGGGGACGTCGTGGTGGCGGCGGGGGTCGCAATGGCTGTGGCCGAGGTGGTGGGAACATCACCATGACTTAGGCGGAGTTGGAGAACATGTTGCAGCACTAGTTGAATGTTGCGTTGGCTGCTTTCTAGGCTGCTCAGCAGACCCTGGGAAACACTAATCAGGTGCAGTCTGGATGCACCTATAAGAAGTTCATGGATTGTAAGCCTCATTACTTCAATGGGCTGAAGGGGCAGTGGGACTACTTCGGTGGTTGGAGAAGATCGAATCGGTGTTTGCTATGTGTAACTCTCCCGACGTTGATCGCGTCAAGTATGCTTCTGCTACTCTGGAGGGACACGCTTTGACTTGGTGGAACTCCACCACTGCGAACCTTGGCCTGGGTGAGGCCAATGCTATGCCGTGGTCTGATTTTTTTCAGATGTTGAGGGCGGAGTATTGCCTAAGAGACGAGATAATGAAGCTGGAACACGAGTTTTGGAATCTGAAGATGGTCGGGTCGGAGATCGAGGTGTTTACTGCTAGGCACACCGAGTTGGCCGTGATGTGCCCCGGTTTGGCTACACCGGAGTACCGGAGGATTGAGCACTATGTTGCTGGGTTGGTGCCGGAGATTGATTGGCTTGTTGCTACCGCTAATCACACTACTATGTTGGCCACTATTCGGGCAGCTCACAAGTTGACCAACATGAAGGTTGCTGAGGGCGTTCTACCTCTGAGGGGTGCTGCTGTGAAAGCCCCTACGGACAACAAGAGGAAGTGGGAGAGTGCTGGAAAGAGCATTGGGTCGTCCCAGCCGCAGGCGAAGAAACAGGATGTTGTGGGAGCGTCATCCGAACTGAGGTCTAGGGGTTTTACTAGGAAACTCCCGAAGTGTGGTGAGTGCGGGTTCCATCATACGGGTGATTGTGAGAGGTTTCGTTGTCGTCGGTGTCAGCGTTTTGGTCATCATGCTAAGGACTGTAGGACTACTCTTCAGCTACAATCGGCACAGGCCACTACTACTACTACCACTGCTACCGCCCCTCAGGGGAGGCAGGGGTGTTATCATTGTGGGGATACTGGACACTTCAAGCGGGATTGTCCTAAGCTGAAACAAGGTGAGGGTGGCGGTCGAACTGCTCCGGCTCATGTTTATGTCATCAGTGCTAGGGAGAATAGGGAGGATCCTGATACTGTTACTGGTGAGTATTCTTTTCTTGATTCTCGTTATGCTTGTATTCATTCTCATTCACATTGTTTGGCGATTCGTATTCATTGTGTGCATTCAGTTTGGTATTTGGTCATCGTTTTGCATTCATGGGTCTGATGTGGGTCCTTTGGAGATGCTACTTGGACGGTACCGGTGTGTCATTTATACCGATCACAGTAGTCTCTAGTAGGCCTTCGATCAGGAGGATACATTGTTTTGTATTCACTTTACGGAGGGCGGTTCCCCAGCATAGAGTATTTGTTGTTATCTTTATTCGTTCGTGGTTATCATTTCGTTTGCGTTCTGGGAAACGTTACTTGGGTTAGGTCGACACTCATTATTGTCGAAAAGTGAATCTCGGGGCGAGATTCCTATCAACAAGGGGATGATGTGACGACCAGGAAAATTTTTCTTTTTATCGCTTAGTTCTATTTAACTTCGGGAAATTTTCGGGACGAACATTCTTTCAACAGGGGGATGATGTGACACCCGGCATGTTTAGATCAACAATTCATAAACACGTAAAGTCTACCTTAGCGAGAAACGTTTATTAAACATACTTGACGGGGTCAGTAGAGTCGAAACACAGTCCGTATTGTCCAGGGTTCATTGATTTGGAGGATCATTGGGTTAATCACACACGCACACTTTACGAGTCCCGTTGTTGGTGAATTACATAAACTATATTAAGTGTTACGAGTAGATTTATTCTTATGTGGTGGATTATATGCAAATACGTGTTTAAACGACCTTTAGATGATTATCCATGATTATATATGTTAAACACAGATTAGGATTACATGTTCATCTGTTAGCATGCGTTAAAATGCGTTAAACACGACAAAAATGGAAAAACTAGAAAACATAGGTCCAGGTTCGACCCATAGCGTGGGGGCGAACCTGGGAAAGGATCTTTGTTCGACCCACAATGTAGGGGTGAACCTGGGATGAGAAAACCACATAAGTTCATTCGACCAGCATAGACACATTCGACCTGGAATAAGGGGCGAATGTGGGCACATTCGACCTTATGCAAGGGGCGAATGTGGACTAAGTATAAATACCACACTTTGTCATTTTTCACCATTTCACAAACCCTAAACGCCTCTAAACACTCATTAGAAACCTTAATCATTGAGGAAGGAGTTTTTTCTCTTGTTTTCCATAATATAACCCACAAACATCTTCTAAACAAAGATCTAAGGTGTGTTCTTCATCCTAAATCCTTTTTAATGCATTTTGATTCGTTTTCATTAAACCCCAAAAGTCCAGATCTGATTCAAACATGTTTTCATGGATAATTTGAGTATATTAAGTTGATTATCCTTATCACTATCATCATGAACAAGCCCTAGATCTAACCCAAAATCCCCAAAATGAGCAAAACATCATCAACAATCAATTGTAACCTATCTCAATCATAAATCATCGACAATAACAGTCCTAGACCATCCCCCGATTTTGATGTCGCATGCGGCCCATCATTTTTACCTTCATTTTGATCATCCACTTCGTCTAGAACCGAGAACGCATTCGACACAATAACCGATTTTAATTGTTGCTTTTTTTGGCCTTTTTTAACGTTATTCTTCATCATGTCTCGGTCCGGAAATGGGGGAAATTCCTCCTCATTTAATATTGATGGCCCAGCACTAAGGCCCGCTGTTTTTTGGGCCTGTTCTGATCTGATCTGCGCTGTTTCCTTGGGCCGAGGCATAGCAGAATTTCCAGCCATCTCACCTTTTATTTTGGGCTCATTAATTTTGAGAGGTTTCCACATTCGTTGGGCCGGATAATAAAATTGTTTCGTGGCCTTGTTTTTTCTTTTGGACCGGACCTCCTCAAATCCATCTTGGTCAACCCTTAAGCCTTTCCCTCTATCATTATTTTGGGCCTGAGCAGATAAGTGTGGTCCACTCATTTTTGGTGCAACATGGATTTTGGTACTTTTGGGTCATTTAAATTCGTGGGACCTGGAACATTCGATCCAACAGCTCCACAAGAAACATTAGTATTTTGTGGAACTTCATTCTTATTTGTTGTGGGGCAATTTTGTATTCCATGACCAAATACCTTACATGTAGCACAACAAGGAGGCTTCCAATAATAAGACAAGTCAAGATAAGATATTTTACCTGGGAGGCCCAAGCGAGAGGGAAATTCAATCTTTACTCGATCCGGAAGGCCATTTGTAGCGAACGCATCCACAAGTACACGAGCAAAATTCATTGGGCCCTCTTTTCGTTCACATCTTTCAAATGTGACTCGGTCTAGCATAAGCGGCTTTCCCACACAACTCACAATTTGTCCGATATTACCCCCATTCCAAAGACACAATGGAAGATCTTTGATTGTAACCCACACCGGAACCGATTTTGGATTTGGCTTTTGTAAAATGGTATCCGGCTCCCATAATTGTAGTACAAGAGGGATATTGTTAATCAACCATGGATTCCGATCTAGGACTTGGTACATGCCTTCAAGAGTGTCAAACTTAAAAAATAAAAACCCGCCACTTTTAATGTTGATGGATTTTAAGCCAAACTTGTGCCACATTTTAATGAGGTTTTCTTTAATAGTTTGAAATGGAAGTGTGGCACCAACCAAGTAACCATACAATTGAGTAGAGTGGGATTGGAAACTTTTCGCCATAAAATGTGGATCAAGCTTTACAATCGGTTCCCCTTTGTCATCCAACTCGGGTGGATGATAAACGAGTCTAGTTTCCCCATCTTCAATCGGCTCACCATTTACTAACTTGTTAAACAAATCCTTGGTCCACAGTTTTGTACCACGCAAAGGGTCGTGGTCTGGCATACCATCATCCAAATTTATAACCGGTGTGAAATCGAAAGGACATACATTCTTGTTACTAACCTTCGACGTGGAGTTTGATTTATCCTTTGGGCCTCCCGTCGGTCTAGCAATGAGATCCGCAAAGGTGAAGTCCGAACTCGTCTTACTCTCTTGCTTAATTACATCCGCTCCTTCAACAAAGATATAATCCGACCCATCCATAACTTCATTCAAAGTTGGCGTGTTTCTAACCCATGCTACCGGGTTGCGGGCCTGCTCCATACACACAGCAGCCTCGAAGACTGCCTTCGCTTGACCCTGTTTTATTCCAGATACTGGGCCTCCTTCATGGGCCTGAGCATCCAAAATAACCTGTTCTAAACCAGGTAGTACAACATCTTGGTCTTTCGTATTGGACTCGGTATTATTAATCACTTCATCCGAATCATTAGATTGATCCGGCCCAGTAGGGGTTTAGGGTTTAGGGTTTAGGGTTTAGGGTTTTTTTTTTTTTTGGAAAAAGAGGCATTGCCCGGCAAACTTTTATTAAAGACAGCTCCCCCCCTCCTGGGTATTTACCATAGAGGGGGGAAACCAAGTATTACAAACCATGGCGCAAAGGCCAAACAAAAGAAAAACATACTACAAGGCACGCAGGCCCAAACCAAGATGAAACATACTAGAGGCACGCAGGCCCAATAAAACAAACTAGACAACACATCTATATGCTACACTTAATCCCAAGTAGCTAGTTGTTGTCTTCATGTGATCCAAACTCAATCGTTCAAGCCCATTGGACGATGAAGTCCAAATCATACGTAGGCCCAAGTAGTTTCCAAACCCATGTCTCCAAGTCCAACACAATTAGCATAAGCCCTTCAACTTGTATTTCGGTACTTTGTGTTATAAAAACACATCGGCCCATGTGATAGCCGAAAATAGGGAGCCCAATTGTGTGGTCCAGCTTTAGGAATTCAGCGAGGCCCAAAACAGTAAACAACCCATTATATTACAAATCCAAATGTAAGCTAGTGGATATCCCCAGCCCACATCCTCAAACTTTCATGCGTCCAGGAGTAATACTCATTCAAAATAAATGCCATTCAAATATAATAGCTCATTCCATAATAAACTTGGCCCCACATAAAGGACCAGCATCAAAACATTCCATAAAATGGGAGATGAACCTGGTCAGTATTTACGTCTAGATACATTGGCGCCTAATTTTTGAATTATCCATTCTAAAAAATTCATGGAAACAAATCTTATCATTCAAAGCCATAACTAACTTCCAAACTTTGTGGTTTATAATTTGGAAACAACCCAATCTGTATTAACTCGCATTCAACAGGATCCGACCCAAAAACAAGACCCGGCTTCTTTTGTTCCCACTAATCGGATTAAACCACCAACATCAAACAATTTCCGTTGCAATACCAATCCAGACAATGATCCTCATGAACAACAGGAAGAACACAAGAACATTCGATCACCATGCCAAACAGTAATGATAAAACATAAGATGAACCCTAACCCGAAGAACTCGAGCACCCCGGATAACCATTACCTAATCTAAAACATGAAAAGGAATGGACTTTAATCTAATGCCTAGATGGCTACGGATCTTCAATCCATGGGCATGAACTTCGGCCAGTAAAGATCATCAAAGGATTAATAATCTCGGCCATGAACAAATCATCCTCAAACATTCATAAACATCAAAACCTTGACAAACTCGAACCCGAATAACATTAACGTAGATAGTCATAGGCATACGTAAATCATAGCCAAGATAACCAAGAGCATGTCTAATACGCGATCATACCTTGGAGTTTGACGTGATACCGAATCGGCCAATAGTCTTCAATCTTGAGAAGTGATGAACATGCACGACCATCTTCAAGTCGATTCCCAGAATTAGAACCAACCCCATGCAGCTTCAAACAACATACCACTTAGACATTCAAATACAACAATCGATAAACACCTATCACGATTCCATTAAATTTTATAGTGAAACTATGAACCGGAAGTTCTCTTATCACAAATTTCCGTGGATTTCCAAGATTGTCTAGCACCATATTACAAAGAATAATACGGGTAACAGATTGAAATCTGAAGAATCAATCCGATTGACAACATCCGAAGATGATCGCATAACCACTCCTTAGTTTCATTCCTCATGATTTGTAATACTTCGTCTCGTCACACCCATTCGGTCAAATCCTAGAAACCGGCCCATGATTTCTAAGGGGTGATAAAGCATACAAAATCAAGAAAGAATAAAATCAAAGATGGCAGCAATCGTTCACTCCTTTCTCCCTACCTCATCATAAATCACGAAAACTATATTAATTCGGTGTCTATCACCAATCAATAGATTGGGTAACAATCAAAACTCGTGGGTTATCAACAAGTTTATGATCGATTGACATGACCTCGTGGGTTATCAACAAGATCATTATCTCATCCCATGCACCGATTCTCCTATTCGACCATAAGAATCATTAAACACCAACCAAATACGGGTTGCAAGTCTAATTCTTCATACCTATTGAATACGAGGTATTAGGAATCACAATAGGCCAAATAATGATGGAAGAAGGAGGCGCATAAGATTGAAATCACAATAGAGTGGCCGAAAATTAAGAATTCATGCATGAGAGGGGGATGGAGTCTAGAGAGGAACACCTTGGAAAACACACACAAAAAAGTGCAAATGAGAGAAACTTAGGGTTTAGGGTTTAGGGTTTAGGTTTTTTTTTGGGAAAGGGGACGGTACCCCAGGCAAATCTATTAAACTAATAAAATAAAAGGTACAAAAAAAGACTAAGCTGCTAGCTCAGACCAGAGCGCCAGACTAGAAAACAGCAAAGCCTGAAAAAAGAGGTCCCCCCCCCCCCCCTCCTGGGCATTATACCAAGGAGGGGGGAAGAACCATTGAGACATACTAGATAGGCATGCAGGCCCAAACCAAACATTAAACATACTAGTGGGCACGCAGGCCCAAACCAAATATGAAACATACTAAAGGGCACACAGGCCCAACACTAGACATGAAACAAGCATAGGCATGCAGGCCCAAATAAAACAACCCAACCAAATACCATATATAATCCCTGAACTTGGAAGCGGCCCAACCCAAGATTACCACTCTAAGACGAAACTGGAAGCCCAAAGATGTAAGCCCATTAACATTAAGCCCGATACTTTATGTGACATCAGCACATTCGGCCCATGTAATAGCCGCTATAGGAAACCAATTTGGTAATAGCCTAGTATCTAGCAAGCCCGATAGAACCAACCAAGCCCATAAACTTTGATGCAATCCATACATAACCATATACCATCCAAGTCCAAAACATTCCATTCCATTGCAAAATGAATCTGTACACAACACAGTCCAAATTCATTATGAATCTGGACGTACCGGACGTCCATATACGTTGTAGCTCCAAACAAAATCACTCATAATGGCCCACACCAACCATATCCGGCTCCTTCATAATTTCGAATAAAACAAAACTTGGTGCCTAAGTTACTAAGAGAACCATACCATAATTGCAGTCAAACGCATTAATTATTCCAATCATTTATATCATTCCATGCATT
Source organism: Ambrosia trifida (assembly GCA_028751855.1). NCBI lineage: Eukaryota > Viridiplantae > Streptophyta > Magnoliopsida > Asterales > Asteraceae > Ambrosia > Ambrosia trifida. Next base: position 13,808,290 of record CM054129.1, read on the forward strand.
AACCAGCTTCCAAATTTTCTACTCATTCTAAGGAAATAAAATCTCCTTATTTAAAATCTTCCAAAAATATCTCGTATCCACAAACAGAAACCGAACAAAAATTCGGATCTTCATGCGATCAAACCAAACTCATTAGTCAATCCATTACTCACTTTCCAAACTATGTGGCACTAAAACAGGAAACAAATTAATATGAATTAATCTCAATCAATACTGCCCGCATCCAAAAACAAGACCCGGATCCACTTGCTTCCTTCAATGGGATCAAACCACTAACAAAATTAACATTCTTTAAAGGTCCATTCATCACTATGATCTTCAAGAACAACATGAACAACTCAAGAACCATCCAATCCCCATATGATCAAACAAGCAGATTATATAAACATTCAACCCAGGAGCAATCAACATATGATGTCGAGTAGTCCATACGTCTAAAAGCCATGTACCCTAATCCGAGATTCTTATGTGCGGATAACCATAACCTAATCGAAAACATGACAAGGCATGGATTTGATCTAATGCTTTAAACAAGCTACGGATCTCCAATCCTTGAAGAAGCCTCGACCAGTAAAGAACATAACAAGAACATATAGTAAACTCAAACTTATCAGCCCACACTCATTCAAACCATAACTCCAATCATAAATTATCCTCATAAACCATGAACTACATATCATGCATATCCAGACCCAAGACGAGCAGAATTACGATGAACCCTAACTCGAACCCGAACCTCTCAGCTTGAAACATCACCCAACTTCCATCAAACATAAAACTGGCCGATTACAATCAACCAGATCCAAACCTCATACATACTCGGCCAAGAAAAAATAGAGCAAATCATACAAGTCATGAACAATGCACCCTAACCCGAGATTCTAACATGAGGATAACCATAACCTAATCTAATACGTGATGAGGTACGGATTTGATCTAATGCCTTGTAACAAGCTACGGATCTCCAACCCTCAAACGAATACTCGGCCAGTAAAGAACACGTGCATGAACATATGAGAAACCCATGTTATAACAATATTAATCGGCCAACACAAAACATCTATCAAACCCAAACACATCAATCGTATAAACCATCCCCATGATAATCAAACATGATGCATAAGCATAGCCTTCCAACAACATGTAGAATCGAAAATAGATGAGCGCACATAACCGAAAAACAACATAATACCTTGTGATTCTCGGAGTTCGATCGGAGCCATAATGCAAATGATCATCAACGTAGCACCCAACTTAAATCTTCCACATATGAATTCAGCCATGAACATGTACATGTGCAAAATCCCGTACGCATGCTAAACCCCGAATCTAGCATTCTTGAAACATAACAACCCGCAAAAGTCACGACTTCCAACCCATGAAGCCGGAGGAACCCTACCATGCACAATCTGTGGAGGTTAAAGGTTGTCTAGCACCATGATCCCTTTGAAATAGGCAACATGGGTAACAATCATCGTTTTAAAAACCATGATCGATTGACACTCTCCATAACCGGAGAGTTGGACATCCGTTCCATAACATCTTCTTCAAGACACGCATTGCTTCATTCTCCCACACCCATTCGCATACTCCTAGAGATCGGCCCAAGAATCTCTAAGTGGTGATATTAGCATACGGTTACAAGAAGAACGAACGTCATAGAAGGCAGCAAGCAGTTTCCTCATCGCCTCTCCATACCTCCTCCTAGTACACGCATCTAACAAATCGGCGTCTCGCACCAATCGAATCGATTGGGTAACAGTCACTAAGGTGTGACCGATTGACACCATCTTACCAAAGCAAGATGATAAATCGTTCCTCAATCTTTTTTCCTCGGCCAATCTTAAACACGAACGAACACAACTATAATACGAGTTGCATGATCTAATTCCAAAAATTCAAACCAATGCGGTGTTTAAGGAATCATTATAGATTGGACTAGATGTAGAAAACAAAGAATGAGTTACGAATTCACCAGTTAAGGGACCGAATTTTTAGCTTTTGTGAAGGAGAGGCATAGAGGCTAGAGAGAAACACCTTCAAAAACACACACAAAAAAGTACAAATGAGAGAATCTTAGGGTTTAGGGTTTAGGGTTTAGGGTTTTTTTTTTTGGGTAATGGGCAATGCCCGGCAAACTGTATTTCCCAAATGGTGATTGTACAGGTTTTAAGGGGGCATACCCCCCGAGAACTCCTAAAAGAGGACACCCCCGAAACAGGCTTCGGGAACCTCCAAAACGAGAAATACATACTACGCCTACTAAAACTATAACCGCCCTAGTAGGATAAATATACATTTCTACCAAACATACAAAGCAAGCAAACTGCAAATTAAAAGCCAAAACCCACTATGTGGGCCTTCTCTTCAGATTAGCATCACCCAAAGAACAGGCCTACGCCAAGAAACAAACACGAGGAACAAGTTGACATGCCCAAACTGGAAGCAGCCCAACCAAAAAACACAGCAACAAAGAAGAAACTTTGGGCTTTAAATCTGGTCGGAAAATTGGGCTTTGAGCAGCAGGCTTGAACGAGTCTGCTTCTCCACCAAATAAAGCCACCAGCAATGGGCCCACCAAGACAGCTTCATGGGCTCCAAAATGAAGGCTAAAAAACAGACACAAAACACCCCTCACTTCGGCTGGTAATACTCGCCCAAAGAAAAAAAACGGCCCACCAAACAAAATGAAACCATCGAACAATATCCACAGCAGCAATAACAATTATCCACCAGCAACCAAAAACTATAAACTTAACACAGAACCCACACAAACCCAACATAAAGCAGAGAAGGAGACCAACCATAATTACTTACGTTTTGGTGGTTTAGCAACGACCGGGTCCCTCATAAGGTGGCCGTGCCACTCGTATCCATTCCCACATTTTCAACGCAAAAATCCGGATCCAACCCGAGTTCTTGGCATTTATCCTGGAAGTAATCCATTTCACCCGGTTCCCAATCGTCCATATCTTCTTTTCGAACCGCTTGGGATTTGGATTTCAGCCGATTTAAAATGGCATCCTTTTAGGCTTGAGAAATGCCATAATCATAGCCATTATCATCTTCCGACTCCCCCATGTCATCATCCGAACCATTAGGAGTTGGAACATTCCACTTCGGGAGGACTCGGACATTAGGAGTTGCACTCGTGTTAGTATCCTTTGGGACATTCGGACAGGAGAATGTTTCCTGATTGAACGGGTCCATGGGATACACATTATCCACATTCGCCACCAAATTGTTTTGTCTAACACTTTTTTCCAGATCAAGAACAGTGAAACGGTTACCTGACTGTACCGTGTGATTATTATCATCTTTAGAAGGCATATGGGAGCCTCCACTTTGGGACCGAGTTCTTGGCCCATTGACTGCCCGAGCGAAGTTAAAACCTGAAGATCCCGGATTCTGAGCGGCTTTACCACTGCTAGCAGCAACCTTTGATGAGGCCGAATCATGGTCCTTCTGATTAACAACCTGTTTCAAAGAAGGGCTGCTGGAAGAGGGAGACGGACCTACCTTCTTCGAGGCAACCTGTGATACATTTCTGATCTGCACATGGACTTTCTGTTTCCCCTTGGACTTGCTTTTGTTACTCTTCTTCTTCCTATTCACTGTTATAAAATCAGGTTCCTGAGTGGCCAGAGGTTTGTCACACGGCTGCTTCTTTTGAGGCTGCAAATCAGAAGCATTTTTAGTCACCTCGGCATTATGCGAAACCTCTTTCTCTGGCTGGACCACTTTTTTACACAGCTTGGTAGAGTGCCCAAACACATGACAATGGTTACATAACGCTGGCTTCCATTGGTAACTTATACTCAGATTCGCTACACGAGGGGGCCTATTGTTAACCATGGGATAGACCAATTCAACATCACTTGGAAGATCACTATCCGAGGGAACATCAACAAGAACTCTAGCATAGCCTAACTTACCAGTTTTACTGGCGCATCTTTCTTTTGTGACTCGATCCATAAGGAGAGGATAACCAATACCACTTAGAATTTTGCTTAGCCCTTTCCCTGTCCATAATTCAAGCGGCACATGGTGAACCGTAACCCATAGAGGGACAACTGTTGGCTCAATTTTATCAAGACAGACCCACGGTTCCCATTTGCTGAGAAAAATAGGAATATTGTTCACCATCTAAGTCCTTTTTCACTCTTAAACTTGAAAAAATAATATCCGGTAGCACTTTTGGAGATGACATCTAAGTCATAGGACCTCCAAAGCCTCTGGAAACACGCATTCACAACCTTAAAATCCATCGAAGTACCCGGGAAATAACCATACAAATGTAGACCAAAGCTGCTAGCCGAGTACTTCAAGTCATCAGCTGAAATGATCACACGCTTCTTACCCTCTGCATTGACACTAGGGGGGATGTATTCCAGCCTCGTCTCTTCCTCTTCATTATTCTTCCTGATTTGGTCTGCAAACGAACCCCTACTAATACCCTGGTTGTTTCCTGCCTCTAGGAAAATCCTTTCTCCACTCACTATTGTCAGAACCTAGCTCCAAACTCGAAGGACTATTAAGCTGAACCCCATTTGTGGCAGCCAAGTGCACATCAGTATTAACAGGGTTTTCATTCAAATCACTCATGGTAACTTCAACAGGAGGGGCTACAACAACATTAACGGGACTGTCAACCTGTTCATGAGCAGGATCCCGATACACTTGGGGAGAAAAATTTGTTATCAGACGTATTAAGGCAACAATAGTGTAGATTAGGGCTAGAACCTGAGGTATTGACCTGATTGACGGCTGATTTGGTAGCAATAGCCACGAATAGGCCCTCCCCTTGATGTTTTTCTTCGGCTATACGCTGAGCCCACTGGCCTAGGGTAGAAACAAAGGTTGTTCTTGCCTGGCAGAGCTCCGCATGTTGGTCATCTTCCCCACCCGTAACCCTAGGAGCTGTTGATTCAGATTCAAAGTCTTCCGGATGAAGATTGATCACAGATTTTACACCAGGGATGTTGTTTATACCCGCTTCCAAGTTCTTCCTTTCCAGCATTTTTGAACGTAAAGAGTAAGGAGAGAGCTTGGATGCAACAAGGGGAGGAAAATCGGATGTATTTAGTGGATCAGGTGGTTTGTTATTATGTGGAAGGTTTCCACATGTTGATGGATTCATGATTAAAGCAGCAGAAGAACGGCAGATTAGAGGAGTGTCGGCTAGAGAGAATTGGGGTAGAGAGAGAAAAAAATCAAGCAAATGAATTTCCATAGGGTTTAGGGTTTAGGGAAAAGGGGAAACCCTCAACAAATATTTATTGATAAAAGGAAATTACAAAACAAAGACTAGCCTCGGCCCGGGACATAGACCCAAGACCAAAGACAAGCCCACAAAAAACACACAAAACATTAAAAAACAAATAAAACAAACAGGCCAACTAACAACTACCTAAGCCCATACACAATGTTATAAGACCAACAAAGGCCCAATATATAAAGCCTAAAAAGATCAGCTTCCATAACACGAATCATCCAAGCCCAAGCCCAAATGCCTTTAACACTCCTTAATTCCATCTGATCCATCTTCAGCCCAATATAAACGCCATTTACTTCTGTAGTCCACTTTGGATCAATTAGCCTCCTTATAAGCCCAGTAGCACAAATCACCATACACTTATCCAACAAACGAACACATGTACGAACAAAGGCTACAAGCCCAATATCACTACCAACATGCTGAAACTGCCACCATAAGCTATATTGGGCTTCTATTATCTCAACAGCCCAATACCTAAATAACTTGTATAACTTCCATCGGCCCAAACTCAACCAACCAGATAACCCAAATATACTATTAAATCCAGCCCATTCCACACACTCATTCCATACTTTAAAATCATTCCATCTCTTAATAAACCCCCTAGCCCATCTCATAAGTCCATTCATCTTCCAAAATCTAAACAGGCCCATACCATCAACCAGACCACGAACCTTCTCAAAAATCTCATAACACTTCATAAGCTTCATTAACCCATTATACACACCATCCTCCATCATCCAGCTACTACTCAGCCACATTATCCAACATGCATACCCATCTATACAAGCCCAACTGCCTTGATTGTTATACCAAAACCTCATTATCCAATTAACTATACACCATAAACTATACTCCCAAGCCCAAGTAAAATCAATACAAATCAGTAAGCAAACTTCCAATCCATCCATCACAAATATATCAATAATACTAGAATTGACAAGAATTTTGATCCCAACCAAACAGGCTTTAATCAAATGCAAAGGATGCAGGCCATCCTTAACACCTAAAAGAAATAAGATCATATCATGGTCTTTAAAAACTTCCATCATTGTAATGGCACCAATAACATAATCTGTCCTATTAGTATTCCTGTCAAGACTAAAGGTGGTAGTAAGAATTTTAATTTTGATAGGAACTACCAAAACCAAAAGCAGTTTAAAGATAACTGCAATTAATAAAACAAAACTGTGCCTATAATCTTTGATAACCTCCACAAAAACAATGGCATTATTAGACACAATCCGTTTATTAATTTTCAAACTACACCACATTCTAAACCATAACTTCCAGTCCCTCAGCCATATAACACAATCAGTCACAACACAAGACCATAGGAAACCAATCTTGTTACATACATTACAACTCAGCACCTTCTTGTGAATGTCCCAATGAGCAGACCTCCATCTAAACCTTATCAAACCTGTGGCTAACCAGTCAACCCATATCAGCAGCCTTTTAAAATATTTAACCAATCCACTCCTGTGCAAACAGCAGCAGTAAACCCACTCTTCAGCATACCTTAAGCCTATACTCCCTCTACAGTTACTCTTCATACAAAATTCCTTACTAATGGATCCAATAACCCCACTCTTCAGCATCCATCCCCATCTGATGTAACCCCAACCCAATATCCCAGAACCCACCAGAGTCCCAAGTGGGACAGACACACCAGACTCAATGATTAAAAAGCAAAAAAAAGAGGCTAAGAAAGAAAACCAAAAGAACTGTATGGGATTCCATGCTGCTAGGTTGAGCTAGAAATAAAAAACACAGAGAAATTAATGTCCTAACACTTGCAGCACAGTCCAGCCTTATATCTCCCATGTTTACACTCCCCATGAGTATTAATAGCCTAACCACCAAACACACATCGCTGACCTGAGAAAGAGTGTCAAAGTTGGACCAAGATCTCTTCACAAGATACCATTCCCACAATTGTTTATCATACCCACCCACCCTTCCCAGGAAAACAAACAGGACAGACAAATGACTAACAAAAGGAAAGAGAATAGATATGAAGTGAAATAAGATCACTACCCAACGTATTTTAAGTCTCCTTATAACACCTATTCCCAGAAAAGTCCCCCCTCCCCAGAGCAAAAGCTCAAAAGACACACACAGGCTAACACCAAAACACATACTCATATAATGCAGGTTTATGCTCCTCTGTCCAGTTCTAAAAAACAATAAAAACCAAAAAAACAAAGAAAGAATGGGAGATAATGACCTATAAACAGAGGAACATTGCTTCCTTATCTCTCCATGGCTAGTGCATCCCCTCTGCACACAAAAACCTATAATCCTCCAGGCTAAGGTAAAAGCAAACCACAAAGCATATAATGTACTAAAATGGTTGCATAGCCCTACAATCCTAAGGGTAAAACACAATAGAATCCACACAGGTGTATGAAAAACACACCAAACACATATAATTTGGTAGGAACTATAATCTAAGGTAGCTACCCAAAGGCTATATAACATCCTTATAACACCTTGGTTCCCAAATTGATTCACCCCCCACCTCCATAAGCAAAAACAGGACTCAAGACACAAAAGCAAGAAAAGGCTAAGAAAGATAATTACATCAAGGATCTCAAGGCCATACCAGGAGCTAAAAAAGACAATCAAGACCATAGGAAGGAAATAACTAATGGTATGTACTTGACCCAGCCTTATATCTCCCATGTAATGACTCATCCCAAGTCTTCCCAATCCTAAGCACCCATCCATCAAATCAAAGAAGATACAAAGACACATGTAAGACCAAGAGATCCAATCTCTAAGCATAACTAAAGTCATCCCAGGAAAAGAGCAGATAACACCACTGACCCAGACAGGACATGAAAAAATATTCCAAGGCCAACTAGACCAGAAAACTACCCCACAATGGCTCCTCCTTATAACTCCTTCAATGTAACACCCCGACCGATGGCGGAATCATCGAGGTGCCACGTAGTGACGATTGTTCAAAAGCTCATGGTACTAAAATGTAAATATATAATTAATGAATATTGTTTTACAACATGTGGAATTAAATACAAGACAACAAAAATAAAGATAATTGATTAATTTAAGCTAAGTCCAAGATCCTATGTGAAGCGTCAAGCAGCTTATCCTGAAACATGCACGAAAATAATTTTGTCAACATATGAATGTTGGTGAGTACTACTTAGTTTTGTACGTATAGTATAAGTTTTGAAAAGTAGTACAATTCATGTGTCTAGCATCACCAAGGCATTATGTAAACATGCAAGTAACCAAACAAGACAAAGATCAAATGTAAAGTTTGTACAATGTAATTGATAATGAGCACCTCGACACGTGTGAGTCTAAAAGAGCACCATAACACAAAGTTATGTCTAAATGAGCACCGTAACATAAGTTACGTCTATGTGTAAAGAGCACCATAACATAAGTTATGTCTAGATGTATGATTTTGTATGTAAGCTACGTTCATGTTAAAACATAAGCACAAAGATAAACAAGACACATATATGAATTGTAAATGAATAAAATGTATGTGTAAATGAATATGAAGGTTTTGTATACTTGTGCATGAATCACCCCAAAAATTGTAAAAACGAAAAAGGGGATAAGTAATACTCACATTTAGCAAGGTGGTAAGTCTTGTGTAATTGAATAAATATATTCCAACGTTGTCAAGTATCACCCTATGTATAATGTAACAAATAAGTCTAAGTCTATCTAGTCTATAAGTATTTTCTAGGGCTTCGAATTGGGGATAAGTATTTATTTGGTTAATAAATTAAACGTTTAATAAATAAGAGAAATTTGGTAAATAAATAAATAAAAGTCTCTTTGTAAAATTTTAAGTTGAATATAGTCACAACATAAGGTTTTAAGTATGAAAATAATTTTTATAAAATTATTTTCTTGAAAATAGAATATTTAATCTATTTACTTTAAATTGTCAAAATATGACTTTAATATCTAAAAATATTAAAATTAAAGAATTATTGAATTAAAATTTGTATTTCTGTTCCAAATGAAAATAAATAATTTATGTAAAATGTTGGTACAAAAATATTGAAAAATGAATTTATTATGAATTATTTATGATTAAAAATAACAAAAATTAATTAAAAATATGAAATGCACGGTTTTTCTGAATTAAAAATAAATTCTGAAATGTATATTGTTATACAAGTTTAGTATAATTTTTGTGAAATTTTATAAAATCGTTTAGATATTTTTATTGAATTTTATAATTTAAATGAATAAATTTGTAATATTTATAATACATATTAAATAAATTATTTTTGAAAAACTAAAAATTGGACAGCAAAGTTTATCATTGAATAACATAAAATAAATTTTGTAGAATTTATAAAATAGTTTTAGTATTTTAAAACGATTTTCAAAAGAATAAAGGTAATATAAGTGTAAAGGATAACACAAAAAAATAAAAATAAAATAAAAGGTTGTTTATGGTGGGGGTCGAACCTGGGTCAGACCCGGTTCAATGTCTTTAGCCAAACACCCCAACCAACTGGTCTGTACCTCAGATTTGTAAATGTTTCAGTTTTGAAAATATTTATCACATGCGTGAATTAGTCATCTTCCCCAATTTGAATGATAATTAAGAACCCTAGTTTCTTGAATCGAATCAATTAACGGTCAATAGCCTCAGTAATGTTAGGGCTATTGATCGATTGATCATGAATAATAAAACCCATAAAAAAAATAAACAACTTACAAACATTAATTCGTGTATGATGCTCGGTCAAACAAAAAGTCAACGGGTCTTGAAATCGTGAATTAAAGCTTGGACAGAAAGATTTGAGAGAAGGGAAATGATTTTTTTTGGCACATTTAGTTGGTTGTGGATACCTCAATTTATACTATGTGGCTCGGGTTGGTGAAATGGAAGGTTTTGAAGTCTTGACCAAAGTCGGTCAAAACCAAGTCAAGGATGATTAATTCAAGCTGAAATCATGGATTATATTTATGAGGGTATGGTAGTCAGTCAAAGGGAGTTAAAATTCTACCAAAAACAAGGCTCGTAATTGTGGAAAGTGACTGGGTGTTGACCACAGTCTTCGGGTCGGGTCTGGGTTCCGAAAAAAAAAGACAAGGTTTTTGGGTTATGGTTAGGCTTTAGTGTTTTGGGTATAAGTTTGGTTATGGTTTAGAGGTGGTAAAATATAATGACTAACTTTATTATTATTATTATTATTATTATTATGAGGATAAAATGTGGCTTACAAGATAGGAGGTGCGAAATAAAAAAAATGTATATATATATATATATATATAATAATAATAATAATAATAGTGATAAAAGTGACGGATGTCACAGCATCCCCTACTTTTAGAAACTTCGTCCCGAAGTTATTAGAAACATAGGGTTATGGATGTTCTGGGAAAAATGATTTGGATAAGAGGTTTGATAGGTGTGAGTTAAGGATTGGATTAGGTTTGTCTCGAATAATAAGGAGAATAAGAATCTAGTAACACTAAACTTCAAGTTTTAGGAATCCTAAAATAATTGCATGAGTTGATTGACTACAGAAAGACTAAATGAACTACCAAGTAACTAGAGTTTGTTCCTGGTCCGACTTCCAGTCTCACTTTCAATGCATCATTAGTGTTTGTATACAGGGTGTACCGCAGCTAACCCACCACACCTTTGATACCTTGAAAACGTACTGGACGCCTACCAAAAACTCTAATAGAATTTCACACTACCCTAACGCACCTGTAAATTCATGATTACGTTCCGGACCGGAATCATCAATTTACCTTACATTAGGGTTTTATGTCCTTCTATGATCCTAATCTAACACACAATACAACAAATAAGTTTCACAAGAAGGTGACACAACAAACACGTTGAGTTACAATGAGATGTTATCAATGAAATGAGGCCATGTAATAATGAGGTCAATTGCATTGGTTTGCAATGACTTGTAGCATAACTGTATTTAAGTATGGGCTACCACTCGTCCGAGGAGCCCTTTAAATGAAATGTTTATCAGAGTTGCGTGGATAATACACACGTGCAAGCAAGTTTGTAAGTACTGCAACCATTAAGTGTAAGTGTTATCTTAGTGGCCTATAGAAATAGATTACGAGTATCATGAATAATTAAATGTCCAGTGAATAGTCAAATTAAGAGGAAATCAAGTTTCACAAACAATGATGTTTTGGAAAAATCCTGTAGAATCAAGTATCAGGTTTTTAGTAGTTTGATTATCATGGGTAACTAGTTCATGTGTGAGAAGGTGAAGGATATGAATTTTGTTCTTGAGAGAATGATGAAAAATCTTGAAGCAGAATCAAGGTTGTGAGCGATAGTGAATGTGAAGATAGTTGATAAAGAGTTTATTTTATAGTAAGGAGATTATGTAGCAGTGTAAATTTTGGGGTTTGGATCAAAGGTTATAATCAAGTGTATAGGAAAACATGATTGTGGTATATGCCAAATATTGTAAAAATTTGAACAAGTTGAAAATGAGTGAGTGTCGATGGAGAATCTAGAGGTTAGATATTATTCCTATGAAAAAAAAAATTATTTTCAAAATTGGTATTGTACATAAGGCAAAAGTTGTTAAATAGTACAAGCTAAGTAGGCTTTGAAAAATATTCCTGTTAGTTGGAGATTTCAAACATGACATTAGGTTTTGAAGATCAAGGTTTTATTAGTGATTTTTTTTTATAGTTTAAAGCATTATATAGAAAATCGTTTGTTACGTCAATAAATAAACAATTGAATTTAAGTTCGAGGAAAATATGTACTTTGTAAAGTTACTAGGTAATACAACAAGTTTTAGAAATCTTTAGTTTGTGCTAAAGTATGAGGTTATAGTTTTTAAAATAAATAACATGTGGAGAAATGAAATAATATGATTTGGGTAGGGTGTTGAATATTTAAAAAAAATGGCTAAGATGGTAAGGTGAAGTGCGATTGTGAAATCCATAGATGGTTATGAAAGTATGAACTTGTAAGCAATATATGAGAATCGTGAAATACAAAATATTGTATATGAATCGAGAGAGTATTTTTGAAAAAAAAGCTTGCATAAAATGCTTGGAGTGCCCTTGTCTAGCTGTAAAGCCCAACAAGAACGTTGACTTTTCAAAGAAATTGAACCCAACGGTGATCAAAGAAGACATGCTTTAGCCTATAAGTGGACACTCACTCCAGGAATCCCCAGGTAAGCATAACAGGTCCGTAAATGGATTTATGCGCTATGCTTGCCTATGCCAGAAAACCCAGTGTACAGGCATCCACCCTTCCAGATTGCATGTGTCCTCATCACACTCATTAAAGTTCAACAACTTTGAAGGAGCAAAAATAAGGATAGACATTATGCCTAAGAGTGTCTTCATGAAAGGTACTGCTCCCGCTCCATGATGATGTAGTCTTTCCACTCCTTATAGGACACCATCTCTATACACCATGATGAAAGATGAGGAGAAATGGAGAAGAAGGGGAAAGATAGAAGAAGGAAAGTAGAGGGAAATGAGGGTAAGGTAATTTAGGAAATATTATGCATGAAGGTTCGGTTATAGTCTAGGCCATTTTATCTAATAACCTAGTTCCCTATAACCATGGCTCTGATACCAATCTGTAACACCCCGACCGATGGCGGAATCATCGAGGTGCCACGTAGTGACGATTGTTCAAAAGCTGATGGTACTAAAATGTAAATATATAATTAATGAATATTGTTTTACAACATGTGGAATTAAATACAAGACAACAAAAATAAAGATAATTTATTAATTTAAGCTAAGTCCAAGATCCTATGTGAAGCGTCAAGCAGCTTATCCTGAAACATGCACGAAAATAATTTTGTCAACATATGAATGTTGGTGAGTACTACTTAGTTTTGTACGTATAGTATAAGTTTTGAAAAGTAGTACAATTCATGTGTCTAGCATCACCAAGGCATTATGTAAACACGCAAGTAACCAAACAAGACAAAGATCAAATGTAAAGTTTGTACAATGTAATTGATAATGAGCACCTCGACACGTGTGAGTCTAAAAGAGCACCATAACACAAAGTTATGTCTAAATGAGCACCGTAACATAAGTTACGTCTATGTGTAAAGAGCACCATAACATAAGTTATGTCTAGATGTATGATTTTGTATGTAAGCTACGTTCATGTTAAAACATAAGCACAAAGATAAACAAGACACATATATGAATTGTAAATGAATAAAATGTATGTGTAAATGAATATGAAGGTTTTGTATACTTGTGCATGAATCACCCCAAAAATTGTAAAAACGAAAAAGGGGATAAGTAATACTCACATTTAGCAAGGTGGTAAGTCTTGTGTAATTGAATAAATATATTCCAACGTTGTCAAGTATCACCCTATGTATAATGTAACAAATAAGTCTAAGTCTATCTAGTCTATAAGTATTTTCTAGGGCTTCGAATTGGGGATAAGTATTTATTTGGTTAATAAATTAAACGTTTAATAAATTAGAGAAATTTGGTAAATAAATAAATAAAAGTCTCTTTGTAAAATTTTAAGTTGAATATAGTCACAACATAAGGTTTTAAGTATGAAAATAATTTTTATAAAATTATTTTCTTGAAAATAGAATATTTAATCTATTTACTTCAAATTGTCAAAATATGACTTTAATATCTAAAAATATTAAAATTAAAGATTTATTGAATTAAAAATTGTATTTCTGTTCCAAATGAAAATAAATAATTTATGTAAAATTTTGGTACAAATATATTGAAAAATGAATTTATTATGAATTATTTATGATTAAAAATAACAAAAATTAATTAAAAATATGAAATGCACGGTTTTTCTGAATTAAAAATAAATTCTGAAATGTATATTGTTATACAAGTTTAGTATAATTTTTGTGGAATTTTATAAAATCGTTTAGATATTTTTATTGAATTTTATAATTTAAATGAATAAATTTGTAATATTTATAATACATATTAAATAAATTATTTTTGAAAAACTAAAAATTGGACAGCAAAGTTTATCATTGAATAACATAAAATAAATTTTGTAGAATTTATAAAATAGTTTTAGTATTTTAAAACGATTTTCAAAAGAATAAAGGTAATATAAGTGTAAAGGATAACACAAAAAAATAAAAATAAAATAAAAGGTTGTTTATGGTGGGGGTCGAACCTGGGTCAGACCCGGTTCAATGTCTTTAGCCAAACACCCCAACCAACTGGTCTGTACCTCAGATTTGTAAATGTTTCAGTTTTGAAAATATTTATCACATGCGTGAATTGGTCATCTTCCCCAATTTGAATGATAATTAAGAACCCTAGTTTCTTGAATCGAATCAATTAACGGTCAATAGCCTCAGTAATGTTAGGGCTATTGATCGATTGATCATGAATAATAAAACCCATAAAAAAAATAAACAACTTACAAACATTAATTCGTGTATGATGCTCGGTCAAACAAAAAGTCAACGGGTCTTGAAATCGTGAATTAAAGCTTGGATAGAAAGATTTGAGAGAAGGGAAATGATTTTTTTTTTTTGGCACATTTAGTTGGTTGTGGATACCTCAATTTATACTATGTGGCTCGGGTTGGTGAAATGGAAGGTTTTGAAGTCTTGACCAAAGTCGGTCAAAACCGAGTCAAGGATGATTAATTCAAGCTGAAATCATGGATTATATTTATGAGGGTATGTTAGTCAGTCAAAGGGAGTTAAAATTCTACCAAAAACAAGGCTCGTAATTGTGGAAAGTGACTGGGTGTTGACCACAGTCTTCGGGTCGGGTCTGGGTTCCGAAAAAAAAAGACAAGGTTTTTGGGTTATGGTTAGGCTTTAGTGTTTTGGGTATAAGTTTGGTTATGGTTTAGAGGTGGTAAAATATAATGACTAACTTTATTATTATTATTATTATTATGAGGATAAAATGTGGCGTACAAGATAGGAGGTGCGAAATAAAAAAAATGTATATATATATATATATATATAATAATAATAATAATAGTGATAAAAGTGACGGATGCCACAGCATCCCCTACTTTTAGAAACTTCGTCCCGAAGTTATTAGAAACATAGGGTTATGGATGTTCTGGGAAAAATGATTTGGATAAGAGGTTTGATAGGTGTGAGTTAAGGATTGGATTAGGTTTGTCTCGAATAATAAGGAGAATAAGAATCTAGTAACACTAAACTTCAAGTTTTAGGAATCCTAAAATAATTGCATGAGTTGATTGACTACAGAAAGACTAAATGAACTACCAAGTAACTAGAGTTTGTTCCTGGTCCGACTTCCAGTCTCACTTTCAATGCATCATTAGTGTTTGTATACAGGGTGTACCGCAGCTAACCCACCACACCTTTGATACCTTGAAAACGTACTGGACGCCTACCAAAAACTCTAATAGAATTTCACACTACCCTAACGCACCTGTAAATTCATGATTACGTTCCGGACCGGAATCATCAATTTACCTTACATTAGGGTTTTATGTCCTTCTATGATCCTAATCTAACACACAATACAACAAATAAGTTTCACAAGAAGGTGACACAACAAACACGTTGAGTTACAATGAGATGTTATCAATGAAATGAGGCCATGTAATAATGAGGTCAATTGCATTGGTTTGCAATGACTTGTAGCATAACTGTATTTAAGTATGGGCTACCACTCGTCCGAGGAGCCCTTTAAATGAAATGTTTATCAGAGTTGCGTGGATAATACACACGTGCAAGCAAGTTTGTAAGTACTGCAACCATTAAGTGTAAGTGTTATCTTAGTGGCCTATAGAAATAGATTACGAGTATCATGAATAATTAAATGTCCAGTGAATAGTCAAATTAAGAGGAAATCAAGTTTCACAAACAATGATGTTTTGGAAAAATCCTGTAGAATCAAGTATCAGGTTTTTAGTAGTTTGATTATCATGGGTAACTAGTTCATGTGTGAGAAGGTGAAGGATATGAATTTTGTTCTTGAGAGAATGATGAAAAATCTTGAAGCAGAATCAAGGTTGTGAGCGATAGTGAATGTGAAGATAGTTGATAAAGAGTTTATTTTATAGTAAGGAGATTATGTAGCAGTGTAAATTTTGGGGTTTGGATCAAAGGTTATAATCAAGTGTATAGGAAAACATGATTGTGGTATATGCCAAATATTGTAAAAATTTGAACAAGTTGAAAATGAGTGAGTGTCGATGGAGAATCTAGAGGTTAGATATTATTCCTATGAAAAAAAAAATTATTTTCAAAATTGGTATTGTACATAAGGCAAAAGTTGTTAAATAGTACAAGCTAAGTAGGCTTTGAAAAATATTCCTGTTAGTTGGAGATTTCAAACATGACATTAGGTTTTGAAGATCAAGGTTTTATTAGTGATTTTTTTTTTATAGTTTAAAGCATTATATAGAAAATCGTTTGTTACGTCAATAAATAAACAATTGAATTTAAGTTCGAGGAAAATATGTACTTTGTAAAGTTACTAGGTAATACAACAAGTTTTAGAAATCTTTAGTTTGTGCTAAAGTATGAGGTTATAGTTTTTAAAATAAATAACATGTGGAGAAATGAAATAATATGATTTGGGTAGGGTGTTGAATATTTAAAAAAAAATGGCTAAGATGGTAAGGTGAAGTGCGATTGTGAAATCCATAGATGGTTATGAAAGTATGAACTTGTAAGCAATATATGAAAATCGTGAAATACAAAATATTGTATATGAATCGAGAGAGTATTTTTGAAAAAAAAGCTTGCATAAAATGCTTGGAGTGCCCTTGTCTAGCTGTAAAGCCCAACAAGAACGTTGACTTTTCAAAGAAATTGAACCCAACGGTGATCAAAGAAGACATGCTTTAGCCTATAAGTGGACACTCACTCCAGGAATCCCCAGGTAAGCATAACAGGTCCGTAAATGGATTTATGCGCTATGCTTGCCTATGCCAGAAAACCCAGTGTACAGGCATCCACCCTTCCAGATTGCATGTGTCCTCATCACACTCATTAAAGTTCAACAACTTTGAAGGAGCAAAAATAAGGATAGACATTATGCCTAAGAGTGTCTTCATGAAAGGTACTGCTCCCGCTCCATGATGATGTAGTCTTTCCACTCCTTATAGGACACCATCTCTATACACCATGATGAAAGATGAGGAGAAATGGAGAAGAAGGGGAAAGATAGAAGAAGGAAAGTAGAGGGAAATGAGGGTAAGGTAATTTAGGAAATATTATGCATGAAGGTTCGGTTATAGTCTAGGCCATTTTATCTAATAACCTAGTTCCCTATAACCATGGCTCTGATACCAATCTGTAACACCCCGACCGATGGCGGAATCATCGAGGTGCCACGTAGTGACGATTGTTCAAAAGCTCATGGTACTAAAATGTAAATATATAATTAATGAATATTGTTTTACAACATGTGGAATTAAATACAAGACAACAAAAATAAAGATAATTGATTAATTTAAGCTAAGTCCAAGATCCTATGTGAAGCGTCAAGCAGCTTATCCTGAAACATGCACGAAAATAATTTTGTCAACATATGAATGTTGGTGAGTACTACTTAGTTTTGTACGTATAGTATAAGTTTTGAAAAGTAGTACAATTCATGTGTCTAGCATCACCAAGGCATTATGTAAACACGCAAGTAACCAAACAAGACAAAGATCAAATGTAAAGTTTGTACAATGTAATTGATAATGAGCACCTCGACACGTGTGAGTCTAAAAGAGCACCATAACACAAAGTTATGTCTAAATGAGCACCGTAACATAAGTTACGTCTATGTGTAAAGAGCACCATAACATAAGTTATGTCTAGTTGTATGATTTTGTATGTAAGCTACGTTCATGTTAAAACATAAGCACAAAGATAAACAAGACACATATATGAATTGTAAATGAATAAAATGTATGTGTAAATGAATATGAAGGTTTTGTATACTTGTGCATGAATCACCCCAAAAATTGTAAAAACGAAAAAGGGGATAAGTAATACTCACATTTAGCAAGGTGGTAAGTCTTGTGTAATTGAATAAATATATTCCAACGTTGTCAAGTATCACCCTATGTATAATGTAACAAATAAGTCTAAGTCTATCTAGTCTATAAGTATTTTCTAGGGCTTCGAATTGGGGATAAGTATTTATTTGGTTAATAAATTAAACGTTTAATAAATAAGAGAAATTTGGTAAATAAATAAATAAAAGTCTCTTTGTAAAATTTTAAGTTGAATATAGTCACAACATAAGGTTTTAAGTATGAAAATAATTTTTATAAAATTATTTTCTTGAAAATAGAATATTTAATCTATTTACTTCAAATTGTCAAAATATGACTTTAATATCTAAAAATATTAAAATTAAAGAATTATTGAATTAAAAATTGTATTTCTGTTCCAAATGAAAAGAAATAATTTATGTAAAATTTTGGTACAAAAATATTGAAAAATGAATTTATTATGAATTATTTATGATTAAAAATAACAAAAATTAATTAAAAATATGAAATGCACGGTTTTTCTGAATTAAAAATAAATTCTGAAATTTATATTGTTATACAAGTTTAGTATAAATTTTGTGGAATTTTATAAAATCGTTTAGATATTTTTATTGAATTTTATAATTTTAAATGAATAAATTTGTAATATTTATAATACATATTAAATAAATTATTTTTGAAAAACTAAAAATTGGACAGCAAAGTTTATCATTGAATAACATAAAATAAATTTTGTAGAATTTATAAAATAGTTTTAGTATTTTAAAACGATTTTCAAAAGAATAAAGGTAATATAAGTGTAAAGGATAACACAAAAAAATAAAAATAAAATAAAAGGTTGTTTATGGTGGGGGTCGAACCTGGGTCAGACCCGGTTCAATGTCTTTAGCCAAACACCCCAACCAACTGGTCTGTACCTCAGATTTGTAAATGTTTCAGTTTTGAAAATATTTATCACATGCGTGAATTGGTCATCTTCCCCAATTTGAATGATAATTAAGAACCCTAGTTTCTTGAATCGAATCAATTAACGGTCAATAGCCTCAGTAATGTTAGTGCTATTGATCGATTGATCATGAATAATAAAACCCATAAAAAAAATAAACAACTTACAAACATTAATTCGTGTATGATGCTCGGTCAAACAAAAAGTCAACGGGTCTTGAAATCGTGAATTAAAGCTTGGATAGAAAGATTTGAGAGAAGGGAAATGATTTTTTTTTTGGCACATTTAGTTGGTTGTGGATACCTCAATTTATACTATGTGGCTCGGGTTGGTGAAATGGAAGGTTTTGAAGTCTTGACCAAAGTCGGTCAAAACCGAGTCAAGGATGATTAATTCAAGCTGAAATCATGGATTATATTTATGAGGGTATGTTAGTCAGTCAAAGGGAGTTAAAATTCTACCAAAAACAAGGCTCGTAATTGTGGAAAGTGACTGGGTGTTGACCACAGTCTTCGGGTCGGGTCTGGGTTCCGAAAAAAAAGACAAGGTTTTTGGGTTATGGTTAGGCTTTAGTGTTTTGGGTATAAGTTTGGTTATGGTTTAGAGGTGGTAAAATATAATGACTAACTTTATTATTATTATTATTATTATGAGGATAAAATGTGGCGTACAAGATAGGAGGTGCGAAATAAAAAAAATGTATATATATATATAATAATAATAATAATAGTGATAAAAGTGACGGATGTCACATTCAAAAACAGATATCCCCCCATCCCATAAACTAATAATATTAAAATAGTAAACATTACCCAACCCTCTACCCCATTTGCATAAGTTAACCAGAAACTTACCAAATATAGTTTTAACTGCTTTACCCATACATAAGCCCATAAAACCATCAGCATCCCTCACAAAAACATACATTAAACCCATGATCAAGTAAAGAAGCCCAGCCCCATCCTCCAGCCCCAGCCAAATAAAAAACAAAATTAATGAGCACATTTACTAACCTTTGGGGCATTGCTCCTCCATTCAGTCTTGAATCCCCAGATTTTTCCAAGCCTAATACTACCAGGAGTAGTACGAATTTTAAGGCCCATCAACTTCATTCGAACAGTATCCTGAATCAGGTTACATAAATCATCCAAACTCCTTGATTTCTTCTGAAACAGCCGCAAATTCCTCTCTTGCCAGATGAAGTACACCAAAGCAGCTAGCATAAGTCTCTGAATGATACTTTTAAGAGATGTTCTCATGGAAGTAGCAGCCAGGTCACCAACACAGTCAAGCAACCTGTTAGAAAGATGATCCAGACCAGAGATTTTCACCAGTTTATCCCATACAGAATTAGGATACTCACACTGAAAGAACAAATGCTCATGACTGTCTCTGCATATGCCACAAAAAGCACACACCATGTCACCATGAACATCCCAATTCAATAGCCTGTCTTGAGTAAGTAATCTTTCCTGAATAGCAAGCCATAAAATAAAAGAATGCCTAGGTATTGCCTGACTATACCAGACCAGCTTAGCCCAAGAAACTTGAGGTTTAGATAAGCAGAGATCATTATAAACAGTAACAGTAGCAAAAGTCTCTAATGTCTCCCTTTTAGTTTTCCAGAAAGTGAGATCTTTCTTTCCTTCAACAACCACAGGAGGAGACAAAGAGAATAAACAAGGAAACTTCCATCTCCATTCCTCAGGCCATAACCATCCCCTAGAGCCCACCACTTCAGCAACAGTAGTAGCCAATGACAATCCAGACCTATTAATATCTCTAGGTGTAATGAATAAAGACAAAGGACTTAATGGGCACCAATTGTCATACCATACTGAAGTGTTCTTACCATCACCTATGCTTTTCATACAATGAGGCCACAATTCCTCTCTACTATCAAGTAAACTTTTCCAGCTCCAACAAGATCCATCCATTCTCCTAACTCCCCAAAAACTCAACCCTTTCAATCTGTAACATCTAATCCATTTAGTCCATATAGAGTCCACCCTAGAGATAAGACTCCATACATGCCTAGTCAACAAAGCTTTATTCTTGGTCTTAAGAGATTTCATCCCTAGTCCCCCCTGATGTTTAGGAAAGCAGACATTTTCCCAGGAAACTCTAACCTTACCTTTGGCAGAATCAGTATTACTCCAAAGAAACCTATTCATGAGCCTTTGAACATCCTCAATCACATTTGAAGGGAGCAAAAAAACAGAAGCCCAATAAACCTGAAGAGAAGTAAGAACAGATTTTATTAATTGGAGTCTCCCAGCAAAAGACAATGATTTGTTCTTCCAATCATCAAGTTTCCTCCTCACTTTATCAACCAAAATAGAACAATCTTTGGAGTACAATCTTTTAGATAAAAGAGGAACTCCCAAATATCTCACAGGCAAGGTACCAACTTTAAAAGGAAGCAGTCTAATAATTCTTCTCTTAGTACTGTCCCTCACATTGCAAAGATACATAGTGCTTTTACTAAGATTTGGTATTAAACCAGACACAGCACTAAACTCCTCCAAAGCAGCTTTCACCACCTTAACTGATGTCACATCTGCATGAGCAAAAACTAGAAGATCATCAGCAAAGCAGACATGAGTAAGGTTAAGTCTTTCACAGCACCAGTGAAACTTGAAATGTCCACTATCTTTAATTCTTCTGTCAAATATCAGCTTGAGGACTTGCATAACTATAGTGAAGAGGTAAGGAGACATGGGGTCCCCTTGTCTAAGACCCCTCAACCCCTTGAAATATCCATAAACATCACCATTTAAATTTATAGAATAGGCAGCTGATCGAATACATGTCATAATCCAAGCAATCATACATGGATGAAAACCAAAGTTATGCAAACAGGCTTCCAAAAAATCATGGTTAACTGTGTCATAAGCCTTCTGCAAATCAATCTTCAAGGCAATTCTAGGCTCACCAATCTTCCTGTGATAATTCCTAAGAAGTTCTTGAGTTAACAGAATATTATCACTGATTTGCCTGCCTGGAATGAAAGCACTCTGACATTCATCAACAATCCCATTTAAAGACCCCTTAATCCTATCACATATAATTTTAGATATGCACTTATATAGCACATTGCAACAAGCAATAGGCCTATATTCAGTGACATTTCTAGGATTAGAACATTTAGGAACAAGGGATATAATGGTAGCATTAACCTCATTCAACAGCTTACCATTATAAAAGAATTCCTTAATGAGATGGCTTCTTTGGTGCTTCCCAGTCTTTGATGGCTTCAATCTTAGCTGGGTCAACATGAATTCCTTTCTCATTAACTACATGACCAAGGAACTGGACTTCACGCAACCAGAAGCTACACTTAGAAAACTTGGCGTAAAATTGTTCCCGCCTTAGGAGTTCCAAAACAAGACGCAAGTGTTCCTGGTGGTCCACTTCGCTCTTGGAATAGACTAGAATATCATCAATGAAGACAATCACGAATTTATCAAGATAAGGCTTGCAAACACGGTTCATCAAATCCATAAAAATGGCGGGTGCGTTGGTGAGACCAAAAGGCATGACCAAGAATTCGAAATGGCCATAGCGAGTTCGAAAGGCGGTCTTCGGAATGTCAGCTTCTTGGACCCTCAACTGATGGTACCCCCGATCTCAAATCGATCTTCGAATAGAAACTAGAACCCTGAAGTTGGTCGAATAAGTCATCGATGCGAGGAAGAGGATAACGATTCTTGATAGTAACCTTGTTCAATTCCCGGTAGTCGATACACATTCGCAAGCTTCCGTCCTTCTTCTTGACAAACAGAATAGGGGCTCCCCACGGGGACGAACTAGGTCGGATGAAACCCTTCTCTAGCAGCTCCTGCAACTGATTAGATAACTCCTGCATCTCGGGAGGTGCAAGACGATATGGGGCTCGGGCAATAGGGGCCGCACCTGGAGCAAGTTCAATACCGAATTCGACCTGACAATAAGGCGGGAGGCCAGGTAACTCCTCAGGAAATACATCGGGAAAATCACCTTCCGAAGATACTTATAAGCTTTCATACACGAAATGATACTCAAAGGGACCCTGCTCTTCTCACCGTGCACCAACAGAATTTCTCAATCAGGGAGGGGAAGTCGAATGACTTTATCGAAACAAACGATCTCAGCATGATACAAGGACAACCAATCCATACCCACGACAACATCGAAGCTACCCAAGGACACCGGCATCAGGTCAATAGGAAAGGAATAACCCGACAACTCAAGGCGATACTCCCTAAGGACGTGCATCGCTTCGACTTTCTTACCATCAGCCAATTCTATCAAGTACTTAGCCTCTAAAGGTGTAGGTACCCTATCAAGCAATTGACTAAACCCAAGAGATATAAAACTCTTATCGGCACCGGAATCGAATAAAACCATAGCATAGCGATTATCGAGAAGAAACGTGCCAGTAACAGTGCCAGGATCCTGTCGAGCCCCACTCGAACCAATCACAAAGGCGCGAGCATTCCTGCCTCCGCCCCCGTTGTTCCCATTACCCGCTCTGTTCTTCCCGGCATCACCCTGCTTCAACTTTAGGCATTCACGCTTGTAGTGACCAAGCTCACCACAATTAAAGCACCCCTATTTACCCTGGTTTCCCTGGGGAGCAGCAACCTGAGGAGCCGAAGTAGGTATAGCAGGTGGGTTCCGGTTACCCTGGAGATTAACCCTGCAATCCTTTGCCTGGTGCCCAAGCTTATGGCACCTGCGGCAGCGGTTCCGGTCCTCACAGCGACCGTTGTGGTGAAATCCACACTGGTCACACTTCGGCAACTTCCCGGTATAACCGCCCGGTTTCTGGTCAGTCGACGGTCCCCCAACATCGGACCTCTTCACCTGCTGAGGGTGAGCCGAACTCGAGCCTTTACCCACACTCTCCCATTTACGCTTGTTATTCTCAGGGGCCTTCATAGCAGCGCCTCAAGGAGGCAAGACCCCTTCAGCCACCTTCATATTGGTCAGCCTGTGAGCCGGCCAAACCACTTCAGAATAAACAGTGAGATTACCCGCAGCTACCAACTCCGCAATCTCCGGCACCAACCCATCAACATAGTGTTCGATCCTCCGGTATTCCGGTGTGTGCAAATCAGGGCACAACACCGCCAACTCATTGTGCCTAGCCGTGTAGGCTTCAATCTCAGACCCCACCATCTTATGATTCCAGACTTCGTGCTCAAGTTTTTGGATTTCATCCCTCGGGCAGTACTCATTTTTCAACAACTGAGTGAACTCTGTCTAGGGCATAGCGTGAGCTTCCCCAATACCCATGGTCTGGGTAGTGGAGTTCCACCAAGTCAGAGCTTGACCCTTGTAGATGCAATTGTGCGACTAGTGCTTCGGATTGTTCAATAAACTTGTTTTGATAAATGTCGAAGGTGCGAAGGAAGATATTTGTTTGGTCGAAGGAGAATCTAAAGGTGCGAAGCAATGGTTTTGCACGAACGTAGAATAGAGTTTCATGTATGGCTTGGTTCGACCGGTTGTTTTGGTCGAACCTGCACATTCGCACGAACTGTTTGGGCGAATGTGCAGTCTATAAATAGTCAAGCTGATTTTTTGAATGTAACTTTGAGTCATATTATTCCCTCCACTTTCTGATTCTCTCTCTAGGATATTATTTAGCTTAATTCACGTTCTTACCCTGTTTGTTTCAATCTGTAAACGTGTAATTGAGTTTCTAATTAATGAAAAAGCTTTGAATTGATGATTTACATGTTTTGATCTGTTTGATTATCATTTTGTGATTGTTTTAAGGATTCCGCACATAAAACAAACTTGTTTGATCATTCTTTGTTGTTTATACGATCCATACATCACATACAAAGTGGTATCAGAGCCATTCTGGATCAAACAACCACAAATTGATAGTTTCTCAGTTGATTTGGACCCAATTTTGGTCAAAAAGTTTCTGTTTTCATTGAACAAACTGATATGATGAGTTTTTGATTGATTACAACTTGTTTTCATGGTTAAAATGGATAATTCTCTTTGATAAACTTGTTCCAAATAAATTCCGATTCAAAACCTGATTAAGATCATCAAAATCCATCAACATTTGATAAACATGATCAAAATTAACTGATTTTCAAAGAATAACCGTTTTTGAATTACCATGGGTCGAACCTAGAGAGTTTGGTCGAAAGTGTGATTTCTTTGGTCGAAAGAGAGAGTTTGTGGTCGAAGGTGTTGTATTTGTGGTCGAACGTAGACTTTCATTGCTTATTTGTGTTCATTCGCCCGTCTGAGTTACATTCGACTGATCGAACGGTCCAACGAGAGGGAAAACGGTCGAACGAGAGAAGCAAACGGTCGAAAGAGTTTGTGTGATATCAGTCCACATTCGTACCCTTCAAAACGGTCGAAGGAGAAGGATTTTTCACATTCGCCCGTCCGATAGTGCGAAAGAGTATTCTGTTTTAAAACTTTTCTAATCTTTTCGTGTTTGAACATTTACAGGTTAAGATGTGGAACTTCCCAACAACGCCAAGACCTACTCAAGCACCACAGCAGCAGACAACAAGAGATCCATGGTCAGTTGCAGCCCAGAAGACTAGTCCACTATCCCAGCCAATCAATTACATGGCTATGACTAGTTCTGCTCCTCAGCAAGTTGTGCAACCGTTACAGCAACCAATTGACAACTATTGGGGAGTAGCAGCAGCTGCCGTTCATACGCGGACGACCAATGCCATATCTACACTCATTCATGATCTATCATCAGGTAGTGGCAATCGTCCACCAAAGCTCATGGATATGATGGAGTACAACACATGGAAGACAAAGTTCAAGATACATGTGGAGGGACAAGGTTTAGAGGGAGCCGAGGCATGGCAGATGATAGTAAAGGGTTATGTTGCTCCTATTCTGGAGAACACTGGAGAACCGATACCTTTGGAAAATTTGGCTGATGATGAGAAAAAGAAGTTTGCGATCGAGAAGAAGGCATTTTCTCAGTTATCTCAGGCGATCAACGCTGATTTGCTGCATTAGTTCGGATCGTGTACAACATCAAAACAATTGTGGGATATGCTGAGAAACAGACATGATGGTAATGAGAAGACAAGGAAGCTGAGAATGGAAGAGCTTCAAAAAGAGTTCGAGAACTTTAGCTACATGGGGAATGGGACTCTAAAAGAATTGGTTCCACGGTATTGTCATTTGCTCACAGAACTTTCGAGCTATGAGATCAGCATACCGATGTCAGAACTGGTGGATAAATTTGTTGATGCTTTACCACCATACTGGAAACAACACATTGAAGTGTTAAAGGAAAAAGATGCATACCAGTATTGGACTATCAACGAGTTCATACAAAAACTGGAGAACAAAGAAATGGAGGAGAAGAGAAAAGCCAAGAGAGCGCAGATTCCACAAAATCCAGATCTGTATGTGAGTGGTACATCTACTTCTCTTTCTACTTCAAGCTCTACTTCAAATGTTGCACCTCATATTGCATGTGTATCCAATGTTGTTGAATCCACAAAAGCACCAATAAACTATCTTGCCCAAACTTCATCATACACACCACAATCTTATCAAACACCAAATTTCATTCCACCTTTTTCACCTTTACAACAAGCTGCCTGTTACACTGCCAGTCAACCTCAACAACAACAATATACTCCTCACATGAACCAAATGCAGATCACTCAAACACAATCAAATCAAAGCCCGATTGTGTTAGAGACTTCTAATCTTAACAATGTGACTGTTGAGATTGCTCAACAACATGTTGCATTAGTATCTGCTATGGTTGCATCATACAACGGTTTAGTTGCTAGTCAAATTGGAAAAAACAATCTCACCAATGAGGACTACGCACAAATCGATAAAGAGGAGATGGAGCTTATGGACATACAGTGGGCATTTGCAAGCATAATGAGGAGAGCCACTGATTTTATCCAGAAAACTGGAAGAACTGACCTTTCAACTTCTCCAAACACCACTTACGGCTTCAACAAAGCCAAGGTTACATGCTTCAATTGTGGTGAGAAGGGTCATTTCAAGAGAGAGTGTACACAGCCGGCTCAGCAAGGTAATCGAAACCCGTTCAACTCAACCTACCAAAACAGACAAAACCAAAACCAGAATCAGGTATCATACAACAGTCCCAACATCTCTAGCTTTCAACCTCAAAACGACTACCAGAACCGTCAAAACACACAACAAAACACCAATACTAGACAACCCAAATCTCAAAACCAACCACAACAGAATCCAAACCGAACCATTGTTCCCATCTCTACACCTAACACCCAAAACCAAATTGAAAATCAAAACCAAGCACTAGTGACTCAAAAAGATGAAGGTTTTGATTGGACGGGTATGCAATTGGGAGTCGAAGAGATTACTGCTGGAAATGTGGCTTGTGTGGCACAAAAGATGAGTTTGGATGAGCATGAGGAGATTGAAGAGGAGGTTGTGATAGAGAAAGTGTCGGAGTTGAAAATAGAGGAGTTGAATGAGGATGTGAATGCTGAGAGTGAAGACAAGAAGTCTGGAATGATTCTTGATTCTGTCACAGATGTTGGAGAGCATTATGATTCAGCTTATTCGGATATGGAAAGTGATTCTGACTCGGAAGCTAGTGTGAATTCACTAGACGATGCCATTGATCAGCTGTTAGCTGAAGCTGATTTCCTAATGACCCGCAAGTCGTGCATGGTGGATGATGGCTGCACCAAGATTGACTACTCAAAATTCTTTGCAGGGAAGGAAGCTCACTTCGCGCTGATGGCAATGACAGAACCACCTAAATCGGTAATTCTGAATCTCAATCTAAAGTGTGTGTTAAATGTTCTGATTTTGATAAATTGACAGAAGAAAATAAGCTTCTCAAGGTACAACTTGAGAGTGCCAAAATAAACTGTCAAATTTATCAAAAAGAATCAAAAGATTTCAACAAAGTACTTGATGGTTACAAAAAGGATATTTCTGAACTCAAAAAGACTTTGTCTATAAAGCAACTTGCCATTAATAACTATATTAATGAAATGGAAAACACCAAGTTAGAAATGGCAACCATCAAGTGCTTCGCAAAAAAGTGAATAAGAAGTTAGAGAGTTATAAGCACATTGCGTATGTAGTTGACCACATCATCGAAGAACCTTCACAGTCGAGTAGTGCAAACTACAAAGCTGTCCCATCTCCGGTGTTGTTCGAAAATCATAATTTACATGCAATAGCACCGGAGAGTATAGTCAAATCTGACTCCACATCAGATAACGAGTCCAACACTTCCAGTGTCGGAGACCTGTATTCTGATGTGACACCTGTATTGGGAAACAATGAGGGTGTGGTCGCTGCAGATGATTCTGATGAAGAAGATGAACAGTTTGAGACGGTTGTTGAGAATGAAAGTGATATCCCTGATGAAAATCATATAATCACTACTGAACCAGTCTCACCATCTCAGATAGTTCATCCCATGGGAAATGCTCATAGAAAGAATATTGTTAAGAAAGCTGAACAGTCTGTTGGTAAAAATGTTGAAAAGAAAGAGGTAAAGAAAATTGAGAAAAATGTGGTTAAAACTGTTGAAAAGAAAACTGAAACTAAAACTGAGAAACCAAATGAAATGAGCAACGAATCATGTGACAAACCTGTAAAAGTTTTCTATCGGATGCAAGGCTCCGATAAGATTTTGTCTGATGATGAATATCCGATTAAATTTGTGAATTATTCCAAAATTGAAAAGATCTGGCAGGAAAGTACAATTTGGTTCCCAAAACATGAACGAACCAATGACATTCCTCCAGCCATTTTAGAGAAAATTTATTCGGATAATTCTAAAGACGCAAAGGTCAATGTCACACAATTCGTTCTGCCAGTTGATAAGTCAAATAGTTTCATTGAACCGACTTACTCGAAGGAACCAGCTCCTGAGAGTTTAAGGAAACAGTGCATGGTTGATCAATATCCCATTGCAAGTTTTTCCAAGTCGCATATCAAAGAGAACAATGAAGAGTACCGTGCGTGTTTTAAATGCGGGGAAAGGGGACATTTACTTGCCACCTTCCCGTATGTACGACACAAGAGGCACGAGGTGGACATGAGGCAACAACGTGATTATCCGGTTGACAATTACAGTTATCCACAAAGACGGTTTTTCCCTCAGCCAGCACCTTATTATAATCAAAACAATTTTTACAACAAAAGGGAAAACCGTCCGATGACTTATGACAAACGCAACCGGATAGCCACTGAGAAACCAGTAAAGAAACCTGTGATGAACACAACTGCTGAAAACAAAAAGGTCCCTACTAAACCTAATGTCAAACCAGCAGTTGGACCTGTCTCTGTTAAATTAGAGAAGGTAACCAAGAAGGTTGCATTCAAAGACGAAGTAAAGAAACCGGCTGAGAACTCAAAATCTCAGATCCGGATCTTGAAAAGGTCTGAACAATCTTGGTCATCAAAGGAGTCTGAGGGTGCCTCAACTTCACAGAATGTGAAAACTGAGAAAAAGAAAGTTGAGTGTGAGAAGAAAGGGGTTGAGAAAACCCAAGATGTTTGTGAATCTAAAGAATCTATGAAACAACTAGTTCAAAGACCCATGACCAAACAGGCTTGGGTCCCCCGAAAGATCTAATTGCTTTACTTGATATGTGCAGGGAGTTCCAGCTGGCCGTGTTAGCAGCCTATGGATTGTTGACAGTGGAGCTTCTGGTCACATGACAGGGGATCTCACGCTACTTTTTGATATCAAGAATATAAATGGAGGTTACGTAGCGTTTGCAGGAAATAAAGGAGGCTACATTACGATGGAGGGTAGTGTTAGCAATGGGGTCGTGACATTTGAGCGGATATCGTATGTGAAACAGATAGATTACAATCTGCTCAGTGTTAGCCAAATCTGTGATAAGCAATTTTCTGTTTATTTTGACGACAAATCTTCCTATATCTTAAAACCGGGTTTTGAACTTCCAAAAGAGTGGGTGATGCTAAAGGCACCGAGAGTAAACAACTTGTATATTCTCGATATGTCCAAAGCTATGACCACCCATTGCCAAGTCACGTGTTTCCTCTCTAAGGCTACAGAAAAAGAATCTATAATGTGGCATAGGAGAATGGGACATATTCATTTGAGAAAGATGAACCAGTTGGTTAAGAATGAACTTGTCACGGGAGTTAATGTGAAACATTTCCATTTGAATGACAAGTGTGTTAGTTGTAAAAAGGGAAAGCAGCACAAACAGGCCCATAGACCAAAGAAAGTCAATTCCGTTGAACTACCGCTTGAGCGTTTGCACATGGATTTATTCGGTCCAGTCAAGCGTAAAAGTCATGCCGGGGAATTGTACTGTTGATGGACGGGGCCAATCATGGTGTTTAAGATGCTTAATTTGGTGCTTTTAGTGTAATTTAAATGTTTATATGTCATGAATAAGATGACTACGCGAAGTTTGGATGTGCAGGTTAAGCGGCTAAAATGGATGGACTTAATATGGATTTGTGTAACGCGTGTGAGCCGAAGGAAAATGACTAAGTCGCGTACACTTGAAAGCGAGCATGGATGCTGGAGCGTAAACGAGGAACTTTGGTCGAGACAAGAACACCCGAGTCAAAAGCACGGAGATATACTACTATATATAATAATAATAATAATAATAATAATAATAATAATAATAATAATAATAATAATAATAATAATAATAATAATAATAATAATAATAATAATTAAAATTGTGACAAAAGTCACAAATCTCGCTCCACTAATAAATGGAAAAATAGGGTTGGAGGAGAATATATATGACATTGGATTGTAAGTCATGGGAGCCGACATTTTTATGGAATTCGCACAACAGCAGCATATCAACAACGATTGGAGGATTTAGAGGTAGAACAGGGCACTTCTACTTCTTTGAGGGAGGCACGATTGGAATGAAAAAAAAGAGAACAGATCGCACAAGGACAAGGAAAATAATGGAGGCTTCTACCCTAGCCATGAGCGGCTAATCACCCGTGAACCTCTCTGGGTGAATGGTTAGTTACTAGAATAAGATTTTATGTTTGTCAAATAATTGAATTGAAACTTTGAATGTTTAAACTTTTAGTTTCAGTTGTGGTTTATTTTTAATATTGATGTTGAACGTTTATTGAATGGTATGCTTGTTTTGGATTTCATCAACCAACGCGGTTTATTATCGAGGGTCATTGAATACATTCAAGTGTGTCTTTCAATATTACGAGTCATTAAGATATTGTTAGGTGATAATCAACTGAGTCAACAGTCGCGGTCTAGTTATCGGCTGTCACAAAGTCATTAATCAACTTTCTTTATCAATCATATTAATCCACATATTATGTCTATGTGATATCAATTGGCAAACTATATTAACCTTGTCTAAAGTGATTAACCGGGATCCTGGAGAGGTCACCATTTCTTTAATCGTTTACAATTCACTTTTCCTTTCGTTGTTTTTATTATTTGCAAATCAATCAACCAATCAATTTTACATTTCCGTTTAGTTTAATTTAATTGTTAGAAATAACACTTTCCACAATACTCCTCGTGGTTCGACACCCGACTTACCCTAACTAGTAAGGTAGTTGGTCTTTTCTTAAAATCTTATTTTTGACCGGTCCTTCGACACCGATCAAATTTTGGCGCCGTTTCCGGGGAGTCGTGCGCAAAGTGTTTTTTCTTTTCTTTTTTTTTCTTAGTTAATATAATATATAAAAAAAAGCCTCAAAAATCCAAAAATATTTATTTTATGTTTGTTTAGTTTATTGTTCAGTATTACGCTCGGTTTTCTTGTTTGTTTTGTGCAGGCAATTCTTCAGTTGCATGCATCATACAAGACATTCAGGGAAGTCATCTCCGCTAGTATTCGATCCAGAAATTGAGAAAACAGCTAGGCAGAACCGAGTATTTCACAGAGAGAAAAAGGTCTTGCATTCTCCAGTCTCACAGTTCAAATCTATGGAGAACCTAAACCTAACCACTAAACCGATGTCACAACCTCAGTTTTCACCCTCTCAGAACCATCCATCACCCAATACCTTCGCCACTTCTGAACCGCCACCACAATCCAGTACCCAATCATCACAAATTCCACCATTCCC
Organism: Ambrosia trifida; assembly: GCA_028751855.1. Lineage (NCBI taxonomy): Eukaryota > Viridiplantae > Streptophyta > Magnoliopsida > Asterales > Asteraceae > Ambrosia > Ambrosia trifida. Next base: position 13,840,561 of record CM054129.1, read on the forward strand.
GAAATTTGATAACCTTCCACCATCACATTCACAAACATCATCTTTACCACAACCAACTACAACCTACACTTTTCCAATAACCTCTCTCCCAAACTTTGAGAGATTCAATCCACAACAAGGCCAATCTTCGGCACAAGAACCAAGTTTCACCCAAAAACCTGTGACCAGTCACTCTTCTCCTTATGTGAGAGTGATTCCCGATGATAACCCCATAAACCCAACTGGTACCCAATTCCCACATACTTCTACAACTCAATATCCATCATTCAGTTTCAGTCAAAGAACTAATCAAGGGCAATATGAGTATGATGATGGGGATTTGGATGGAGAAGTGGGAGATCAAGGGCCATATCAGTTAGCAAGATCACATAATTTGAATCATCAGGGGTACCCTCAGTTTAATCAAGCAGATCAAGGGTATCATGCATTCCCCGAAGCTCCAGTTCACCCTGCACCTCGACAGCAACAAGCGATGAACAGGCCTTTGAGACCTAATCCAAGGAATGCAATGCCTCCGGCTAATAATCAAGCAGGCATTCCTTTGAGGTTTGAGAGAGGTCCAGTAAGAGGGATTGAGAGTCACTTCAGACCTGCTATTGTTCATAATCCATCAGCAGTGGTCATTCCACAACTGCATGGCAGGTCGTTTGAAGTGAGATCACAGGCAATTCAGAGTTTGCCTAAGTATCATGGGTTAGTGACTGAGGAGCCGTATATGCATCTTGGGGCTTATGATTGATGCGCGGTTGTACGCATCATGTTTATTTGCCAGTTTTGTATATTTCTGAGTCGTTTAGATAATATTTTTATTAGTTTTAGGTCTGTACTATATTATTTTAGTATTGTATATATTTTATTACTTTTTGGTTGTTTTTACTATTAATTTATTTATTTTATATTTTTGGTAGGTGATCGCATGGAGCGGGGCTAAAACAGTACAAATTATATTTGAGACCCGAACACCCGAGTCAAAAGCACGGGTCATAATACCATTTATAATAATAGTATATTAAATAATAATAATAATAATAATAATAATAAATATAAAAAAACAAGTCAAAGAACCGTGACTTGGTCACGGCCCATGGCCCAAGTAAAAGAATTTGGAGGGTTTTTATTGTTTTTTGTTGGATGGCTCCAAGATTATTGGGGAGCAGGGACGCAAGTTCGGACATCAGAAATAGAGAGATCGCACGAGAGGCGCACAAGGGTTCAAGATCAAACTTATAGAGGAGCAAGCTTCATGGCCATGCTTGGCTAATTCCTTTGTATCACATTGGGGATGTAAACTTTTGAAGATCTAGGGTTAGCAATTGGGTATTATTCTTAAACTATTTGATGGTGTTTTTTGTGTGTTTGAATTAATTGTGTTAAATTGTGATTAACCTTATGTTGAACTCATTTTAGTTAATTGATCTTGCGCCAATTTCTAATGTTATGAACATGGTTCCTTGCTTTAACACAAACATAGGATTGTATGTTCTAGGTAATGAAGTGTAGTTTATTCTATCTTTGATATTGATAAAACTTGACACCTAAGCCTATTGAGCAATCACTCCGTTAACACCAATCACACTACCATTGTTTACCCATTTGTGAAATCCCTAGTATTCATTTGTTGAAACCTTAATGTGATCTTTTTAATTAAATTGTTTACAATCTATATTATTTTTTTATTCATATAATTTCAATTCAAGTTTAATATAATAAACAAAATCTTTTTAAATCAAATTCTTAATTGAACCAATCAAAATCTTCACAAGTTTCTAGCATCTTCATAAGAAAATACCATTTAATTAACTAAAATATTATTCACTAACCACACGCTCCTCTGGATTCGATACCCTACTTACCCTAGCTACCTAGGTTAATTAGGTTTTGCATGACCCGTAACGACCGGATCATCAATGATGCGAGATGCAACACAATTGGGGGTCAAGGGTTTACACAAGATGAAGTGAAGTTGGTCCTCTTTCAATTCACTCTTGAGACAAGGCACAGCAATGGTTCCAATCCTTACCCTCAGCATCTATTCGTACGTGGCTAGAAATGCAACAACAGTTCCTAGATGAGTTTTACACAAGTCAACGAACAAACGATGCTAGGAAGAACATCAGGAACTTTTCTCAACAACCGGGTGAGCTCTTTCATGAAGCCCTCACTCGTTTCAAGATGATGATCAATAACTGCCCACACCATGACATCCAGCTGTGGGAATTAATCAACTCATTTTATGAAGGACTCCACTACGAAGACCAAGGTGCGTTAGATTCTATTTCAAATGGTAGTTTTGGCACTAACGATGAACAGGTTGACTGGGAGTACCTCGAGAGGAGAGCTGAGACAACAAAGAGGAAGGCACAATCTTCAAGACGCTCAAGGCAAGCAACTGTGAAGGCTGCAAGTAGTGGTGGTGTAGTGGATGTTGAGAGAATAGCTAGGATAGAGTCTCAACTAGCTAATTTAGGTATTGGTGGGCAGCCCATGTGTGGGCATTGTGGGGATGTAGGACACATAGCAGATAGTTGTCCTAGCATAGTAGGTGACATGGAAGAGGTAAACCAGGTACAAGGGGGGAATAGGAATTGGTCTAACATGAACTCCAACACTTACCACCCAGGTCTTAGGAACCACCCAAACTTTAGTTATGGGAACCCTAACAACCAAAGTAACCCAGGTTTTCAAGGCAATGGGCGAACCAACCAGCAACCATATGTCCCTAGGTATCAAAACAATCAAGGGAATTATCAAGGGGGTAATGGTAGTGGGGGGTACCAAAAGAGTAGTCAATCTTCTGAGACATCAGGTGGAGGGTTGAATGAGGTGATGAACATGCTGAAGGCTATTCAACAGGATATTCAGGGCATCAAGCAAAAGGATGAGGTACGTGACAAAACCATTCATTCTTTAACTACACAGGTTGGACAGCTTGCAGGAGATGTAGCAGAGCTGAAGAAGGGCAATGGGAAGCTCCCTAGTGACACACAGGTGAATCCGTCACATCAGAGTTCGGGATCAAGGAACACAAAGAGCAACCACGTCGGGCAGGTAAGTATTCTCCGTAGTGGTAAAGTTTATGATAATAAAGTGGGTCCGTCATCAACCTTCATTGAAGGTGAAGTGGAGGACGTGAGTGAAAGTGAGGATGAGTCGGAATCTGTACCAGTTAAAAATGAGAAAAATGTAACTTTTCAAATACCAGCTAATCAATCTGAGTCCGCCAAGCCTAAGGAGGTGGAGCCAATTGAGGCTCCATTTCCTGCAGCTTTGATGAATCCGACGGAAAAAGTGGTAGTTAATAAACGAGGACCTCAACAAGAGGAAATTTGGGAAGTTTTGAAACAGGTCAAAATTAACTTACCTTTGATTGATGCAATCAAGCAGATTCCGGCTTATGCCAAGTATATTAAGGATATGTGCACCCAAAAACGGCACCACAAGTTTCCTAAGAAACTTGATTTAACTGAACGAGTCAGTGCCGTTTTGACTGGGGCCCTTCCACCGAAGCTCCAAGATCCGGGAACGCCACTCATACCCATTCAAGTGGGTGATTTTAAAATGTCTCGGGCATTGTTAGATCTTGGTGCTAGTGTGAGCATCCTCCCAGGAAGTTTGTATGACCAATATGATTTTGGTCCACTTAGACAAGCTGACACCACTGTGGTGTTAGCCGATCTAACTCTCAAACTTCCTAGGGGGATTGTTCGGGATGTCATTGTAAAGGTGGAAGAATTTTATTATCCTGTGGATTTCCTGGTGCTTGATTATGTTTCATCTGATAAAATCAAGTAACCGAATGTTATTTTGGGTCGGCCTTTCTTAGCCACAGCACAGGCATTGATTGATTGTCGTTCTGGTACAGTCGATATGACTTTTGGCAATAGAAAGATTCGACTTAATGTTTTTTCAAATGAATCTAACTCTCTGGTTAGTGATGAATGCTTCATGGCAGACATCATTGATGGGTGTCATCCTCATCTGGAGGATGAAACCACAGAGACTTGCTTTTTGTGTGACAGGTCTGAACAGGAGCTCGTGTATGAATTGGAGGAAGAAGTCAAGAGCTTGGAAGTGATGGCAACACATGAGGGCAGACCCCCATGGACACACCATGTGGAGAGTTTACCTACTGAGATTTCCACAGGTTTAAAGCCATCATTGGAGAGTCCACCCAAAGTGGAATTGAAGGAGCTGCCCAATCACTTGAAGTATGCATTCGTGGGAGAAGAACGGACGCTCCCGGTCGTTATTGCAGCGAACCTGGACGAGAATCAGGAAGAGGCACTACTGAAGGTGCTCAGGGCTCACAAAGCGGCTATCGGATGGACAATTGCTGATCTTAAAGGTATTAGTCCTTCTATTGTTATGCATAAAATTATTACTGATGCAGATGCCAAGCCAGCGCGGGATACACAACGAAGATTAAATCCCAATATGCGCGAAGTTGTGAAGAAGTAGGTACTCAAATGGTTGGATGCTGGGATTATCTATCCCATCTCAGACAGTGCATGGGTAAGTCCAACCCAAACGGTGCCCAAGAAGGCGGGCATTCAGATTGTGAAAGGTGAGAGTGGCGAGCAAATAGCTACCCGGCCGGTAACCGGGTGGCGTGTGTGCATTGATTACATGAAACTAAATGCTGCCACCTCAAAAGACCATTTCCCTTTACCCTTCATTGATCAGATTATTGAGAAACTATCAGGTCAGAAGTTTTATTGCTTTTTAGATGGTTACTCAGGTTATAATCAGATAGCCATTCATCCTGAAGATCAGGAAAAGACTACATTCACATGCCCATATGGCACCTTCGCATTTAGGCGAATGCCATTTGGGCTGTGCAATGCCCCGGCCACCTTTCAGAGGTGCATGATGAGTATCTTTTCAGATATGGTCGGGGACACCTTAGAAATTTTTATGGATGATTTTTCAGTTTTCGGTTCATCATTTGAGTCGTGTCTAACTGAATTAACTAAAGTTTTAAAAAGGTGTGTAGAAACTAACTTGGTCTTAAGTTGGGAAAAGAGCCATTTCATGGTTCAGGAGGGAATTGTGTTGGGACACGTAGTGTCAAGTAAGGGGATGGAGGTTGATAGGGCAAAAGTGAAAGTAATCTCAACCTTACCTCCCCCTACTAATGTTAAGGGAGTTCGGTCATTTTTGGGACATGCTGGGTTTTACCGAAGGTTCATTAAGGGTTTTAGTGTCATTACAAAACCTCTTTGTAACCTATTATTAAAAGATGTCCCGTTTGAATTTAATGATGATTGTTTAAAAGCATTTAAGTTGTTAAAAGAACAGTTAGTACAGGCCCCAATCTTGCAATCACCCGATTGGTCAAAACCGTTTGAAATAATGTGTGATGCAAGTGATTATGTTGTGGGGGCCGTACTAGGTCAAAGAGTAGAAAAGAAACCGGTTGTCATTTATTACGCTAGCAAAACCCTCTCTGATGCACAGTTGAACTATACAACTACAGAGAAGGAGTTGCTCGCGGTGGTCTATGCATTAGATAAATTCCGGTCTTATATCTGTGGTAGCAAAGTAATTGTGTATACTGATCACAGTGCAGTGCGCTATTTGATGGAGAAGAAGGATGCCAAACCGAGGCTGATTCGGTGGATCCTACTGCTGCAGGAGTTTGATCTGGAAATTAGGGAGAAGAAGGGCTGTGAGAATGTAGTGGCTGATCACTTGTCCCGAATACTTGTCACAGAGGAGGATACTACACCCGTGATAAATGAACAATTTCTAGATGAGCATCTAATGTCAGTTGATAAATTGCCTTGGTATGCTAACATTGTGAACTATAAAGTGACAGGGCAGGTGCCTAAGCATTGGCAGAAGAAGAGAAGGATGCATTTTTTCTCGCAGGTGAAGCAATACATATGGGATGAACCCGATTTGTTCAAAGTTGGGGCTGATCAAGTCATCCGCAGATGCGTACCTGAAGGGGAGTTCTCTTCTATTTTAGCATCGGCCCATGCATCACCATGTGGTGGTCATTTTAGTGGACAGAAAACAGGGCACAAAATTCTAACTGCTGGCTTTTATTGGCCAACTATTTTTAAAGATGCTATCGAGTATACTAAAAATTGTTTGAAATGTCAACAGGTCGGAAGCATTTCTAAGAGGAACGAGATGCCTATCAAAACCGATATTATTTGTAGACATCTTTGATGTTTGGGGCATTGATTTCATGGGCCCATTCCCAAACTCTGCTGGAAATTTATACATTTTGGTGGCGGTCGATTATGTGTCTAAGTGGATTGAAGCAATAGCCACTAAGACAAATGACCATGCCGTAGTGTGCAAGTTCATGCAAAACAATATTTTCACACGGTTTGGTGTCCCTCGCGTGATCATAAGTGATGGGAGATCACATTTCAGTGATCATAAGTGACTGGTCACATAAGGAGAAGAGTGACTGGTCCCCGGCAACGGCGCCAAAATTTGATCGGTGTCGAAGGACCGGTCAAAAATAAGAATTTTAGAAAAGACCAACTACCTTATTAATTAGGGTAAGTCGGGTGTCGAACCACGAGGAGTATTGTGGAAAGTGTTATTTTTTAACAACTAAATTAAATTAGACGGAAATGTAAAATTGATTGGTTGATTGTTGATTAAATTGCAATTAATAAAAACGACTTGAAAGAAAGTTGAGTTGTAAACACTTAGAGAAGTGGTGACCTCTCCAGGATCCCGGTTAATTACTATTGCCAAGGTTAATATAGTTTGCCAATTGATATCACATAGACATGATATGTGGATTAATATGATTGATAAAGAAGGTTGATTAATGACTTTGTGACAGCCGATAACTAGACCGCGACTGTTGACTCAGTTGATTATCACCTAACAATATCTTAATGACTCATAATATTGAAAGACACACTTGAATGTATTCAATGACCCTCAATAATAAACCGCGTTGGTTGATGAAATCCAAACAAATTAACCATTCAATAAACGTTCAACATCAATATTAAAAATAAACCACAATCGAAACCGAAAGTTTAAATATTCAAATCTCAATTCAATTGTTTGACAAACATAAAACCTTGCAAAGACAACTAACCATTCACCCGGAGAGGATCACGGGTGATTAGCCGCTCATGGCTAGGGTAGAAGCCTCCATCTTTTTTTTTTCTTATGCCCTCTTGCGATCCTACTGTCCTCGTGATGCTTCCCCCTGTAGCCTTCGAAGAACAAAAAATAATATTCCTCCTTCTTCGAATGATGTCTGGTGGTTTTTAAGGAATGACGGCTCCCAAAACCATTAGGTTAAATTGTTCATTTAAAAAATCTTAAGCCAAAAACTTCCATACTTATTTTTCCTTTTCATTATTTTCTCTTTTTTTTTTCTTTTTACGTTTCTAATAATAATAATAATAATAATAATAATAATAATAATAATAATAATAATAATAATAATAATATTATTATTATTATTATTATTATTATTATTATTATTATTATTATTATTATTATTATTGTTATTAGTAGTAGCCCCCGACTCGGGTGTTCTTGGCTTATTCAAAGTTCCTCTTCAACACTTCAGCGTCCATGAACACCTATCACTTTTCCATACCCGCTTTCAAGTGTACGCGACTTGATCATTTTCCTTCAGCTCACACACGGTACACAATTCCATCTTAAGTCCATCTATTTTATCCGCTTCACCTGCAATCATACAATGTAGCGTAGTTATCTAATTCAAGGCATATAATCACTCAACCAACATTAAAAGCACACAATTAAGCGTCTTAAACACCATGATTGACCCCGTCCATCACATTCCCACACTTACCATTGATTGTCCCCAATCAAACCATCTCAAAACATGACTTACCTTATTAACAAGCCACCTCCAATTCCTTTACCTATCGATTTTCCAAGGTCCCCAATCATACCCGTCCCATAGACTTACACAATCGAGATTGACAATCTGGCGAACAAATGTTGCGCAATTCAAAACAAGACTTGCCTATCCAAAACTAACATGCTTATTATCATCTACATATGCTACACACCCCTCACAATGTTCACTCCTCTCGGTTTAATATCTGGACTAGCGTGTAATGTGCTAGTATATGACACTCAGAAAACCAGGAATCCAACTTCGTTATCATAGGTTTGTATAACAATCACACATAAGCTATAAACTGTGCACATATCAAAAGGACTTACGAGTTTTGGGCTTCGGGTAAAGGTAGGATAATTTGGTTCATAAATGGCTCGAAAACAAACGGTTTAACACAACTGATTGGACATCCTTATTCACATACTAACACACAAACTTGGGCATAATTGACCCATAACAATCACTTCTATTTTTGCATTGGCCCATGCATCACCATGTGGTGGTCATTTTAGTGGACAGAAAACAGGGCACAAAGTTCTAACTGCTGGCTTTTATTGGCCAACTATTTTTAAAGATGCTATCGAGTATACTAAAAATTGTTTGAAATGTCAACAGGTCGGAAGCATTTCTAAGAGGAACGAGATGCCTATGAAACCGATATTATTTGTAGACATCTTTGATGTTTGGGGCATTGATTTCATTGGCCCATTCCCAAACTCTGCTGGAAATTTATACATTTTGGTGGCGGTCGATTATGTGTCTAAGTGGATTGAAGCAATAGCCACTAAGACAAATGACCATGCCGTAGTGTGCAAGTTCGTGCAAAACAATATTTTCACACGGTTTGGTGTCCCTCGCGTGATCATAAGTGATGGGGGATCACATTTCAAGAACCAATTTTTTGCAAAATTGCTCAAACGGTATGGCGTAAACCACCGAATTGCTACACCCTACCACCCACAAACGAGTGGGCAAGTAGAGGTGTCAAATAGACAAATTAAGGAGATCCTGCAAAAGACGGTTCTGACTGACCGCAAGGATTGGTCGAGCAAGCTTAATGACGCCTTGTGGGCATACCGAACCGCTTACAAAACGCCCATTGGCATGACTCCTTATCGGATGGTATACGGGAAAGCATGTCATTTACCTGTCGAATTAGCCCATAGAGCCCTATGGGCCGTTTCTCAATTTAACATGAATTATGATGACGCAGGTAAAGAGAGGAAATTGCATCTCAACGAGATCGAGGAGTTGCGTGACGAAGCATATGAGTGTGCTTCCGCATACAAAGACAAGATGAAGAAAGTCCATGACGCAAAGTTGAGACTGCAAAAGTTCGAAGTTGGCCAGAGAGTATGGTTGTACAACTCCCGCCTGAAGTTGTTTCCAGGCAAACTAAAAAGCAAATGGGAGGGGCCATTTTTAATTGTGAGAGTTGGAAACCATGGGGAAGTGGAGATCGAAGACTTCGATGATCATCTCCACCAAGTGGTGAACGGGCACAGACTGAAACCATACCTTTGCGCCAACGATATTAACAAAGAACAAGTAGAGTCGGTATGCTTCTTGGAGAGCGTACCGACTGACGAGGTCGTCTGAGGACCATGTAAGTCACACTTGTACATTTTGTATATTATTCTTCGTTGTTTTCTGGTTTTTTGTCGCTTGCAAAATCTATTACGTGCACCCAAGGTACCACACAAGTGTGGGGAAGGTTGACCGGGTCCGGTACGTCTCTAAACCGAACCGAAAGTTGAGGACAACTTTAAAATTTCTCTAGGGGGTGGTAAGGATAACAATTAAAAGTTTTGCAAGTGGGTTGTTGTTGATGCACTTTCTGTGGACGTCACTGTCGAATAGACTAGGGTTGAGTCTTTGTATTGTATTACATGAGATTGTGGTGATCCATAAGGGCATTTTATGGATCTGATGCATTTGTGAATATAGACCAAAACCTAAGTCTAGGTTCGCCCGTTTGTGATGGTGCGAATGTGGAAAAGCTCCACATTCGACCTCCTTAAATGGGCGAAGGTGACTTATGGTTTTGGACTATAAATAGCAATCTCATGTGTTGTTTTCATTTGTAGATTTGAGTTTATGCTTTGAATGCTCTCAAGGGGGAGGTCATGCCCGACCTCCCCCGGCCCCAAGATAGATGTTTATCCTACTGATGACAGTGTCTGTAACCGTTTCTGAATTAATACGAATCTGTGATGACTTTGTTATCGTATGTTTATGTCTCATCTCGAATCTCCCGTCTGAAACCGAGTTGTTTTCGCTTATTCGATCCACGAATTCGGTTTACAACCGGATTCTCAACGACGTCACTGTCGAATAGACCAGGGTTGAGTCTTTGTATTGTATTACATGAGATTGTGGTGATCCATAAGGGCATTTTATGGATCTGATGCATTTGTGAATATAGACCAAAACCTAAGTCTAGGTTCGCCCGTTTGTGATGGTGCGAATGTGGAAAAGCTCCACATTCGACCTCCTTAAATGGGCGAAGGTGACTTATGGTTTTGGACTATAAATAGCAATCTCATGTGTTGTTTTCATTTGTAGATTTGAGTTTATGCTTTGAATGCTCTCAAGGGGGAGGTCATGCCCGACCTCCCCCGGCCCCGAGATAGATGTTTATCCTACTGATGACAGTGTCTGTAACCGTTTCTGAATTAATACGAATCTGTGATGACTTTGTTATCGTATGTTTCTGTCTCATCTCGAATCTCCCGTCTGAAACCGAGTTGTTTTCGCTTATTCGATCCACGAATTCGGTTTACAACCGGATTCTCAAAGTGGTATCAGAGCCATTTCGGATCAAACAACCACAAATTAATAATCTCTCAGCTGATTTGGACCCAATTTTGGTCAAAAAGTTTCTGTTTTCAATAAACAAACTGGTGTGATAAGATTTTGATCGATTACACCTTGATTTCGAGTCTAAATTGGATAATTCTCTTTATTAAAGTTGTTCCAAATCAAATCCGATTCAAAACCTGATTAAGATCATCAAAATCCATCAACATTTGAAAAACATGATCAAAATTAACTGATTTTCAAAGAATAACCGTTTTTGAAATCACAGGGGTCGAACGAGAGAGTTTGGTCGAAAGAGGAATTTATTTGGGTCGAAAGAGTGTGTATCTGTACGAAGGAGGTGTTTTTGTGGTCGAAGGAAGACTTTGATTGCTTATTTTTCACATTCGTACCCTTGTTTCACCTTCGCATAATCGAACGGTCGAAGGAGTTGATAAACGGTCGAAAGAGAGTTCTAAGTGGTCGAAGGAGTTTTTAGTTGATTAGTTTTCATTCGTATCATTCATAAACGGGCGAAAGAGAACTTTATTTCTCCTTCGCACGTCCGTATATACGAAGGAACATCCTGTTTTGAAAAATTTTTAATCTTTTCGTGTTTAATTGTTTGCAGGACAAGATGTGGAACTTTCCAACAACGCCTAGACCTACTCAAGCACCACAACAGCAGACAACACAAGATCCGTGGTCCATTGCAGCTCAAAAGACTAGTCAACCATCACAGCCGATCAATTATATGGCAATGACTAGTTCGGCACCACAACAAGTTGTTCAATCATTACCACAACCGATTGACAACTATTGGGGAGTCGCAGCAGCAGCAGTCCAATCAGACGACCAATGCTATATCTACTCTTATCCATGATCTATCTTCTGGTAGCGGCAATCGTCCACCGAAGTTAATGGACATGAAGGAGTATAACACTTGGAAGACGAAGTTTAAGATTCACGTTGAGGGACAAGGACTTGAAGGAGCCGAGGCATGGCAAATGATCGTGAAGGGTTATGTTGCTCCTATTCTAGAGAATACCGGAGAACCAATTCCTTTGGAGAATTTGACGGATGACGAGAAGAAAAGGTTTGCTATAGAGAAGAAAGCATTCTCTCAGCTATCCCAGGCGATCAACACTGATCTATTACATCAGTTTGGATCGTGCACTACATCCAAACAACTTTGGGATATGTTGAGAAATCGACATGATGGAAATGAGAAGACCAGGAAGCTTAGGATGGAGGAGCTTCGTAAGGAGTTTGAAAACTTCAGTTATATGGGTAATGAGACCCTAAAAGAGTTGGTTCCAAGGTACTGCCATTTGCTCACTGAATTGTCGAGCTATGAGATCAGCATTCCAATGTCGGAATTAGTTGATAAATTTGCTGATGCTTTACCACCCTACTGGAACCAACACATCGAAGTGTTAAAGGAGAAGGATGCTTATCAGTATTGGACCATTAATGAGTTTATCCAAAAGTTGGAAAACAAAGAGATGGAGGAAAAGAGAAAAGCTAAGAGAGCTCAGATTCCACAGAATCCTGATTTATATGTGAGTGGTACATCTAACTCTCTTTCTGCTTCAAGCACCACATCTACTGTTGCACCTCACATAGCATGTGTGTCTAACATTATTGAACCAACAAAAGCACCCATTAACTACCTTGCTCAAACTTCATCCTACACACCATCATACACACAACAACCTTATCAAACACAAAACTTTATTCCACCATTTTCACCATTACAACAAGCCGCATGCTATACATCAAGTCAACAGCAACAACAACAACAACAACAATATCCTCCTCAAGTGAACCAGATGCAGATTACTCAAGCACAATCAAGTCAAAACCCGATTGTGTTAGAGACATCAAACCTTAACAATGTGACTGTTGAAATTGCTCAACAGCATGTTGCTCTAGTATCTGCCATGGTTGCTTCTTACAACGGTTTGGTAGCAAGTCAAATTGGTAACAATAATCTCACCAATGAGGACTATGCTCAAATCGATAAAGAGGAAATGGAGTTGATGGACATTCAGTGGGCTTTTGCAAGCATTATGAGGAGAGCCACTGATTTCATTCAGAAGACTGGCAGGACTGATCTCTCAACCTCTCCCAATACCACATACGGATTCAACAAAGCAAAGGTTACTTGCTTTAACTGTGGTGAAAAGGGACATTTTAAAAGGGAGTGCACACAACCAGCACAACAAGGTAACCGAAATCCTTTCAATTCTACATACCAAAACCGACAAAACCAAAACCAGAATCAAGTGTCTTACAATAATCCCAACATATCAAGCTTTCAACCACAAAACCAAAACACTTATCAGAACCGTCAACAAAACAACAACACCAGACAATCCACAACACAAAACCAACCTCAACAAAACCCAAACCGAACTATTGTTCCTATCTCTACACCTAACACACAAAACCAAAACCAAACTGATATTCAAAACCAAGCACTTGTTATCCAAAAGGATGAAGGTTTTGACTGGACTGGTATGCAATTGGGGGTGGAGGAGATCACTGCTGGGAATGTTGCGTGTGTGGCACGTAGGTTCAACGAAAGTTTCAAGATCACAGTCCTGAAGAATTTCAAGTACTATTGGTAGATATTGTTGGCCCCGCCGAAAACTTCAGTTTCTGAAGCATTTCAAGTCCTCAATAAGTATTGGTAGTTCCCGCGGAAAACTTCTGATTGCTTGATCCACTCGTCTACGGCTTGTATTCTGTCGAACAGATGAAGTTACTCAAGAACATGCTTGATTTATCATACGAGATCTCAGAGAAACTTGTTGAAGCATCAGTCAAGGGGGAGATTGTTGATGTAAAAATGTGTCTGATACTTCAACAATAACTGACTGAAGATGCTAGGTGTGTTTAGGATTCGCCAGCAACGTCCAAGGGGGAGATTGTTGATGCACTTTCTGTGGACGTCACTGTCGAATAGACTAGGGTTGAGTCTTTGTATTGTATTACATGAGATTGTGGTGATCCATAAGGGCATTTTATGGATCTGATGCATTTGTGAATATAGACCAAAACCTAAGTCTAGGTTCGCCCGTTTGTGATGGTGCGTATGTGGAAAAGCTCCACATTCGACCTCCTTAAATGGGCGAAGGTGACTTATGGTTTTGGACTATAAATAGCAATCTCATGTGTTGTTTTCATTTGTAGATTTGAGTTTATGCTTTGAATGCTCTCAAGGGGGAGGTCATGCCCGACCTCCCCCGGCCCCGAGATAGATGTTTATCCTACTGATGACAGTGTCTGTAACCGTTTATGAATTAATACGAATCTGTGATGACTTTGTTATCGTATGTTTCTGTCTCATCTCGAATCTCCCGTCTGAAACCGAGTTGTTTTCGCTTATTCGATCCACGAATTCGGTTTACAACCGGATTCTCAGTGTGATACTCTTGAGAACTTTAAACCTGTTGATTTCAAAACACCTGAGGGAAAGACAGCTCCTCAGGCAAAGGTCATCCCCTTGGCAAAAGTCATTCCCCTGAAAAATCTTCCAGCAGATGCTCAATCATCTGCTGAAAAGAAGGCTGAAAAGGGGAAGAAGAAAGAAAAGACTGTCAACTTGTTCTGTGATTTCTGTGAAAAGAAGAATCATGTCACCAAAAACTGTTTTCTTCTAAAAGCATATGACATTAACAAAGGAACAAGTGAATGTGATTCCAAAGCCACATGCTCAATATGTGGGAAAAAGAATCACAAGACCAAAGAGTGCTTGTATCTCAAAAATTTTGATGTTAAAATACAAGAATACAAAGCTAAAACTCTTGCAAACCCTGTGGTTAGTACTTCAAATGGAAAGCCCAAACAGACCTTCACCCCTGTCCAAACATCTGCTACAAAAAGGCTTGAAACATCTGCTTCTAGAGATGTCCAAGTAACAGATGCTCCACCCACAAGCAAATACCCAAGAGGTTATGGTCAACCTCCAGGTCACAATCTACCACATGTTTATGAGGAGCCAAAAAGACCCTCTAAACCAAGAGTGAACAGAAATCCATATGGGTATTATCATCTGTCAGGAAGTGATCAAACAACTGCTGCACCAAGTGTTGACATTCAAGCACTAGCAAATGGTCAGCAGCAGTTGTTGAACTTAATTCAGAAACTGGTCCAAACCACTGATCACCTTCCAAAGCTTGAGTCTGAAAGGTCTGAGGACCCATCCAAAGCCAAACTGGCTTTGGACACTCACCAAAACTAATCATTTACTGATGTGCAGGGAGCTTCTTCTTGTTTAGATAGTCTTTGGTATGTAGATAGTGGAGGCTCCAGGCACATGACAGGATGTAGAGCCCTTCTTCTGGACTTCTTGGCTCATGGAGGGGGTGATATATCCTTTGGTAATGATTCAAAAGGTAAGGTGTTGGGTTCAGGGACTGTACAAGCTGGAAAACTCAAGTTTGAAAATGTCAATCTTATTGATAATCTCAAGTTTAATCTTCTGAGTGTCTCAAAAATGAGTGACAAAGGTTATGGCTCATTTTTCACAAAGAAAACTTGTAAGATTATTGGGCCAGAAGTGGTGAAAAAGATTGTTACCATTATTGCTGAGAGCAAAGCACAACTTGTTGCTCATAGAAGTGGCAATGTGTATGTTGTTGATATGTTAAAGGACAATCCTATGGCAAATGTCTGTCTATTTTCTGCTGCCTCCACTAAGGAGACAGAATTATGGCATAGGAGATTGGGTCGCACCAACCTTAATACTATCAAACACTCTCCAAACAAAGCCTTGTCAGAGGTTTACCATCAAAAGAATTTAAATGTGATGAGCATTGTGTTTCTTGCTTAAAAGGGAAACAACATAAAAGCTCTTACAAATCCATTGATGAGTCCAAAACTAGTCAGTGTCTACAACTGTTGCACATGGACTTGTTTGGCCCTGTTAAAATCATGAGTCTAAGAAGAAAGAGATTTTGTCTTGTCATAGTTGATGATTTTTCTAGGTTTACATGGACTTACTTTTTACATTCTAAGGATGAGACTGCAGGTATATTGAAGGACTTTGTCACCAAAGTTGAAAAACAATATGACTTGCCAGTAAAAGTCTTCAGGAGTGACAATGGAACAGAATTTAAGAATAAGGAGTTGGATGACTTCTGTGTGTCAAAAGGGATTGAGAGGCAGTACAGCATCCCAAGAACACCAGAACAAAATGGGGTGGTTGAAAGGAAAAACAGAACTCTTATAGAATCTGCAAGAACCATGCTAGCAGATTCTGGTTTGCCACTGTCCTTTTGGGCAGAAGTTGTAAACACTGCTTGCTATGTTCAAAACAGAGTTTTGATCAACCCCAGACATCAAAAAACTGCTTATGAAATTTTGTTCAAAATCAAACCATTAATTTCATTCTTCAAAATCTTTGGCTGCCCATGTTTCATTTTAAATCTCAAAGATTCCATTTCAAAATTTGCAGCCAAAGTAGACTGTGGTTATTTTCTGGGATATTCTTCTACTGCTAAGGCCTATAAAGTGTTTAACACAAGGACTAAGACAATAGAAGAAACTCTGAATGTAAAGTTCAATGAACTTTCATCTCTAAAAATCCCTGCAAACCCTGCTGAACTATTTGATTTAGATAAATTCAAATTTGAAGATATCACTATTAAAGCTAACAATGCAGGTATTCCACAGTCTCCACAACAAGATTACAGAACAGATGTTGTGATCCCCAGTCACTACAAAATCTATTCTACCTCAGAGGAAGCAGCTGTTCAAAACAATTGTCAAAACTCTGCCACAGCTGTGTCAACCACTATTGGCCAGTCTTATCCTCAAACCACTGTTTCACCCCTCACAACCACTGACTTATCATCTGTTGACAAAAGTCAATCATCTGTTGACAAAAGTCAGTCAAGTTTCACATCACTTAGACCCATTCCTCCATTGTTCCATATCAGGGAGATCTTATTTAATTAAGAGCTCATCCACCAGACCAGATCATTGGCAACATCAGAGAGGGTGTGCTCACAAGAAGCCAATCCTCCAATATCTGACTTTTTGCAGGTTTCTTATCCCTCACACAACCTGTCAAGTACCAAGAGGCACTGAAAGACAATAGTTGGGTAGAAGCCATGCAAGAAGAACTCCTTCAATTCAAAAGACAACAAGTATGGGAGCTTGTACCACTTCCTAAGGATGTTTGTCCTATAGGAACAAAGTGGGTCTTCAAAAACAAGACTGATGAAAGGGGTATTGTTGTCAAGAATAAAGCCAGGCTTGTGGTTCAAGGCTTCAGACAAGAAGAAGGAATAGATTATGATAAGACTTTTGCTCCTGTAGCAAGACTAGAAGCCATCAGACTCTTTTTAGCCTTTGCTGTCAACCACAACATAAAGGTGTATCAGATGGACATCAAATGTGCTTTCCTTTATGGCAAAATTCAGGAGGAGGTCTATGTATGTCAGCCACCTGGTTTTGAAGACACATTCCATCCTAACTATGTCTACAAGCTCAACAAAGCTTTGTATGGACTCAAACAAGCACCAAGGGCCTGGTATGAAACTCT
Organism: Ambrosia trifida; assembly: GCA_028751855.1. NCBI lineage: Eukaryota > Viridiplantae > Streptophyta > Magnoliopsida > Asterales > Asteraceae > Ambrosia > Ambrosia trifida. Next base: position 13,857,777 of record CM054129.1, read on the forward strand.
ATCCACATTTCTCTTATCCATTGGCTTCACAAGAGGTAAAATAGACAAAACTTTATTTCTTAAATGGAAAGGGAAACACTTAATGATTGTTCAAATATATGTGGATGACATCATTTTTGGATCCACATGTAATCAAATGTGTGAAGAGTTCAGAAAACTCATGACAGCAGAGTTTGAGATGAGTGCCATGGGTGAGCTTCAGTGTTTCCTTGGTCTTCAGGTGAAACAACTGCAAAATGGCACATTCATTCACCAAAACAAATATGTAAAGAATTTATTAACCAGATTTGAGATGAATGATTGTAAGCCATGTAGCACACCCATGAGTACAGTCAAGCTGCTCACTATTGATGACAAGGATGAACTGGTTGATCAAACACATTATAGATGTATGATTGGGTCTTTACTGTACCTAACTGCATCTAGGCCAGACATTATGTTTGCTACCTGTGTCTGCGCTAGATCCCAGGCTTCACCCAGAAAGTCAAACCTTATTGCTATAAAAAGGATATTCAGATACCTCAAAGGTGCTCCGACACTTGGTATCTGGTATCCTGCTAATGGAAACATTGAGCTTTCAGGTTATTCAGATAGTGACTTTGCTGGCTATCACACCACAAGAAAATCCACATCGGGAGGGTGCCAATTTCTAGGGAATGCCTTAGTTTCATGGCAAAGCAAAAAGCAGGCAGCTGTTTCAACCTCAATAGCTGAAGCTGAATACATTGCTGCTGCAAGCTGTACAGCCCAACTCATGTGGCTTCAAAATCAACTACTGGATTTTGGGATAACTGCACTTCGGACTCCACTCATGTTGGACAGCCAAGCTGCTGAAAATATCATCAAGAATCCAGTCTCTCATTCCACTACCAAACACATTGACATAAGACATCATTTTGTCAGAGACAGCTATGAAAAAGGTTTGATTTCTTTGCAACATGTTCCAACAGAGGATCAGTTGGCAGATGTGTTAACAAAAGCTTTAGACACATCTACCTTTACAAATCTGATTTCCAGAATTGGTATGTTAAACATGGATTAAACAAATAAATTTTTTCAATAAATCATAATAAAATGTTTCAGAAAATCAAAATTTGTTAAATAGCTGTTTGGTTGAAAAATCTGTTTATAACATCTGATCAGATAAAACAACCACTGTTTCATTCATATCCACTGTTGGTTGAAAAGTCTATTTCAAAACATCTGATCAGATAAAACAACTGTTAGTTGAAAAATCTGTTTCAGAACATCTGTTCAGATAAAACAACTGTCTCCTTATATATTTATACTATATCTATATATCAAAAAAAAAAAAAAGTTGGATCCATCAGCTGTTTGTATCAGTTGTTTGCCAAAAACAGCTGTTCTCCACCAGATGTTTCATCCATCAGATGATTGCCACGTCTGCTCATATAAGCAGAGGTTTGGCCACATCAGCGGTTTCATTGAGCCTATAAAAACCCTGTTTTTCCACAACAGACGTTACACTGTCTCATTGTATTCAAAATACTGAAAACCGCCTTCTTCATTCTCAAACCCTCCATCAAACTTCAATCATCTTCACCTTCGAAATCCATTACAATGGATCTTCAAGCCAAAGCTACCCACAATTGTCTCCCCTATCTGATTAAAACAGATGACAACGCTTCATTCCATTCCACCATCGACATTTTCCTTAACTCCAAATACTTACCCATCTTAACCGCTAACGCCCCCATTTATCTTGATACTCTCCAAGAATTTTGGTTGAATGCTGAGTTTCTACTCCAAGACAAAAAGCCTACTTCCATTATTTCAAAAATTGGAGAAACCAGTATCGTAATTACCCCTGAAACCATATCCACAACCTTCACACTGAATGACCTGGCAGGTAAGGACTCCTTTACTAAAACAGAGCTTCACACTAAGTTCCAAGAAAGAGGGTATGATGGCCAGATGACTGGATCAACTCTTTTCAAAAAGTTTTTCCCTCCAGTCATGAAATTTTTCTTCCATACTCTTCTTCTTTGTGTCTCTGCTAAGTCCACATCCTTTAATGAAATTCCATTAAGGATGCAATATCTGGGTTATGCCATGTTGTCAAACTCTGACTTCAATCTTTCCCAGGGATTGTTCATGGATTTAGTATCAAATGTGAAAGCAGTCAAGTCTTGGTCAAACAATGCTTTTCTTATTTACCCAAGAATTCTTAGTGTAATCTTACAAAAAGTCTTACCTGAAAAAGTTTTCAAAAAGGGTGATGCAATGCAAATGAAAAGCTTAACTGATGAAACTTTCACTAGAATGCTGGGTGGAAGCACCCAAGAAAAAGTGTCTAAAGTGTCAAAAGTTTCTAAAACACAAACAAAGAGGACAAAGACAACAACTGTTGTCAAAACCTCTGTTGTTGAGCCCACTGCTCCTGGTGATCATGGCACTACATCCAGTGCTATGAAACCCACACCAGCCACTTCCAAAAAGAAACATCCATCCACAAAAACCACCACTCAACCACAAATGAGGCTTCTGGATGTTGAGGTACCAGAAGAAACCTCTGTTGCACAACAAAAGCAACCTGAAACCACTGTTGTTACTTCCTCACAACAGTTGGATATACCTCCACCTGACCAAACTCCTCATGAATCCTCTCAAAAGGATCATGTTGTAAGCCAAGGGGACACACATCATGATACATTTGAGTCACTTGACCAAATGTTCACAAGCCCCTCTCCCAGGGCTAATTCTCTTGTTACTCCTCCACCCTCACCATCACATCATGTCCCACAAACCATGCAACCTCTGTTTGAGGCAATTGAAATATCTCAGGAAGATCCCAGTTCCTCTCTTCCACCTGTCACTAAGAGTATACTTCCACATGTGACTGGTCCTGAGAATATTCAATCTGCTATCCAACAAACAGAAGAGGAGGTTACACCACCTGAGTTCAATGCAACTCTAGGTGAGTTTTCAAGTGGAGCAGCCACTACTGATGTAGAGACCACTGTCTCACATCAGGACAGTGATTACATAGCTAAGACTCCTTTGAAGGTAACAACTGTTGAAGCCACTATAGTGTCTCCAAAAACAGTTGGAAGTCCCCAGTACCAAGAAAAAGGGGCATCTGATTCACCTATTAGGACTGAATCAGGTAGAACTACCACTGGTAGGGACTCAGATGATCCTATTAACTTAGGAGATGGGTCAAAATACCAAGAATTGACGGACAGAGTTTCTGTAATTGAAACCTCTATAGCTGACATCAAATCTGATGTCAAGCTTATACTGAGCTCTATTGCAGATCTTTCCAAGAGTCAACCATCTACAGCTGCTATAGCCAGTGAGTTATGGAAATCAGTTTCCCCCATCATCATAGCTCACAGAAAACTGGCTGATCAGACACATGAGACCTACATGGCTGAGATCAGGAATATGGTAGATGCAAGGTACAAAGACACCCATGCTGATATTAAAGCCATCAAAGTCCACCTGCTGAAGACTACTGGCTCTGCCCCTACCACCATCCTCAGGGATGAAAATGATGATGCTTTCACGGCTGATGATGCCAAAAGGGGGAGAGTGGCAGAGATAGGCTACCAAAGCTGGATCCCTTTGGTTGTCCTCCTTCTCAAAAAGGCCAAGCCAAGTCTGCCAACAAACCAGAGTCTACCAAATCAGCTCCACAACAACAACAACAACAACCACAACAACAACAGCAACAAACAACACCAACAGCACCACAACAAACCACTGAGAAGAATAAAGCAGTAGATGACTCTGCAAATATAGAAGCTGAAAAGGCTGCTCAAGAAAAACAGAAAAGAGCTGACACCTTGGAAGTTAAAGCATAATCATTAATTGAACTCAAGAAGAAACAACAGCTGGAAACTGAAGATGTGGGATCCTCTAAAAGGATGAAAAGGCCTGCTAAGCATGTTAGAAAACCACCATCTAAGTTAAACACCTCTGTTGACAAAACCACTGCTACTGAAACCACTGCCACCCAAAACACTGAAACTACCCAAAACACTGCTTCTCAAACCACTGTACCCAAACCAACATACACACCTGAACAAACAACCACCAAACCTACATCACCAGCCAAAACCCCAACATCTGCTGGTTCTATTAAAGGCCAACAGATGTTAATCCAACCACTGCTACCAAATAACCATCACCCAAAATCATGTACACAAGGAAGAGAAAATCAACCTTTGTTGTACATGATGAAAACATACACACATCACCAAACACCATCTCAACTGCACAATCCACTCCTCCTATCACAGCTATTCCAATCACATCATTCTCACCACACACATCCAAGTTCAGATCCCATAGACCACCACCAACCATTACACCATTGGTTGTTCAGTATCCCCTTGAACTTGATCTACTCAAGGGGGAACTACAATCCTTCTACAATACTGAACAGCCATCAGACAGATCCTTCCCATCTCTCCCAAACTTCCCTGTTCCCCTCAACATTGATACTTATCTGAAATACAAGGGTGAACATGTGGATGCCATCATCAGGGAGAAATGCAAAGGGAAGGATGACAGGACTGCTCAGGGCATCCATTCAGCAGAGCTTAGCAAACTCAGAAGGATTGAAGACTTTGCTAAGACCCTGAGCAACTCCATGTCCTCCATGCCTCTCAGTGTAGACTTGGAAAAGGAGGTATGGGAATCTCTTCTGGAACAGATTATGGCAACCAAGCCTTACAAAGCAAACAAGAAGCAGTTCAATGGTTGGACCACACATGCTTTAAGAGAAGAACTACTCAGAATTGAAGAAATGGCCAAAGACCCCAAGGCTAAAGTCTCTACTCCTAACTTTGGCAAAGGCAGAGACCCAGTCAGAGCCTTAAAGTTTAAAAGGATGAGGCAAGAGATAGTAGCTGCCAACTATGGGGAGATGAGGTCTGTTTCCAGATGGTCTGAGTTAAGGTTGGTTGAGACATACAAAAGTCTGGAAGAAAACAGAAAGAAGGATCCCAGCCTACCAAGAAAACCAGGTTACACTGATGAGCCAATGATGAAGAGACCCCAACAGACCTTTACCTTGGACAGCTTACTTGACACCTCTGACCTAACAACTGCTGCAAGAAGACAGTTCAAGAAACAGAAGGAAATGTCAGAGGAAGATCAAAGAAAGTTTGCTGATACATTCATCAAGGAAGGGCTCTTCAATCAAGTACATTTCTTCTCTGATCCTACAACAGAGAAGCTTAGAGAACTCATTGGAAGACCACCTTCACCCAACTCATCAAGAATAAAACTTCAGCTCAGCAAATCCACTGACTCAAAAATTCTAAAGTGGAAAGTCAACAAAGACAACCATGAATTGACATTGCTCAGGTCAGATGGAAGGGTTCAGAAGATCAACATGGATGATGCTTACAGCCTATGTGCAGAAGATCACCAAACATTGCTAAATCTGGACCTAGAAAGAGATGAAGAAGACTTGTTTGCTCTGAACTTTGAATTACAATTCAAAGGTCAAATCAGAGAAAGTCTGATGAGAAATAAAGATCAATAAATAAAGCTGAGTTTTGGCATCATCTGTTCTAGGGGGAGATTGTTGGGTCTGCTGACCTGAAGAAGAACAGATGATTAGAAAGCCAAAATATGTTAACAGTTTGATCCTTTGAATAAACAGTCTTTACAACTTACTTCTCCCAAATGACTGTTGACCCTAACAACTGTTCTATCCAAACAACTGCTTAACAACTGCTGATACAAAGAACTGCTGAATAAACAACTGATGAAGAACAACTGCTGACCAAAGGTCTGATGAAGAACAACTGCTGATTCAAGTACTAAAGACCAAAACACTGCTGGAACCAACAGCACTTAGGCTCCAGCAGTGGATACAAGACCATAAGAGTTTTCCTACAACAACTGTTATTATCAGTGCTTTCAATGTAACAGTAGTTTGTAATAGGCAGATGTTTATGTTTGTTATTCTGTTAGAGGTCACTATCTTAGGTGACGTCAGCTTAGGTCATCAGTGCTTTGAGTCTGTCTATAAATAGAACAGTGCTTGTACTGTTCTATTGCATCACACACACAAACATTCTCTCAGACAAACACTGTGTGATCAGGCTGAGGGGGAGTAATTGTACGATTGTAATCTTTTAGATAAATGAAAGCTTTCGATCTGAAAACATTTACTCTCTTGTTTTGATTAACAGTTTATTATTCCGCTGCACTTTCATTCTATTTTCATTTCATTATTACCATATTTAGTTAAACAATCAAAACAATCAAACTCAGATCCTAACAAGCACCCAACTAACTGACGCCGTTAGTTGGGTTGCTGACGTAGCACAAGTTGCTGACGTGGCACACTGATGTGTGCACACGTGGATTGACACGTCAGCATGCCACGTCAGCAAATCTTGCCACGTCAGCGAACCAACTAACGGTGTAAGTGATTTAACCGTTAGTGGGTGTTAGATTCTAATAAGTTTATAGTTCAGGTTATATATGGCCAATTTTTTAGTTGGTGGTGCTAGTGGCCAATTTCAAATAGTTCAGGTTATTAAAATCCGATTCCTCATAGGAAAAAGTAGGTGATGTGTACTATCATCTAAGTAGAGTTAAGGAGGTTAAATTATACCTTAAGGCCGTACGGTATACCACAAGTGTTCCAATAAACTGATCTGGTTTAAATAACTTTATGTAAATTACTCAGCAAGATTATAACACAAATCATACAATGCAATCTGTGCATGTTCGTTCTTGAATAAACCCCCAAATTCACAATCATACAATCTGTTGCTTCAACCTTGTTTTTAAATCTTCATAATAATACAAAACCCCATATTGTTACACATTGACTATGATGTCATCGTTGGGTATATCATCATCATTCTTCTACTCACCGCTTCAGAGCTTTTTCTGATGTCCCCGACTTTCTTTCCGTCGTTTGCTACCCTTTTTATACTTTCCATCCTTAGATTACAATACCCTTTATTTTCTTTTTTATTTTAATTAGAAAAAGTTTTTTTTTATATTGCATTTTTTCATTCCATAATTGCAAATATTACATTAGAATAGCGGGTAGACGGGCAAGCAAGCTGCGCCACCACCCTTTTCTCTATGGCTAACCGTAATCTACTAAAAAACTTGCTCCCCTAGAGTCGAGACATTGCTATAAATAGCCCATTGGATCCTGGTTAGTAGGGATGGCAATCAAACCCGAACCCGATAGGTAAACCCGAAACCCGATACATTTGGGACGTGTTTGGGGTTGGCCAATCGGGTATGAGTCCGGGTATGGGATTAGTTTTTATTTTTTTCGCGGGTTTGGGACGGGTTTGGGATTTGATGATATACCCGTTTACCCGACCCGATTACCCGATAAAGTATACCCGCTTACCCGATTAGATACCCAATATAATTTCTAATATATCTTTTTAAATCTGTATGCATAATGTATCAAATTGTTCATCTAGATTGTCAACTTCTGCTAAAAATTACCAAAAATTAGTGTATACTATTTGTTATCTATATCTTTGAGTGTTTTTATATGATTTGAGTATTTTATATTTATACATTATAATCATTTATATAGATATTTAATAATGCTAAATGTAATTGGTTAATAGTTACCTAATAGATACCCGTCGGGTCTTTGGTCCGATATGCTCAATGGGTAAGTTTTAAAAATTAATGGGTTACCCGAAACCCGCGGGTATACCCGATACCCGATGGGTAATTACCCGACACAAACCCGACGGGTTTCGGGCCGGGTTTGGGACAAGCATACCTAATCGGGTATGGGGTTGGGATTACGTAAACCCATCCCAAACCCGACCCATTGCCATCCCTACTGGTTTGGAAACGGATAGCTTCCGGTGCCAGAGAACCAAAAGTATAAAAAGCCAAGGGGACAAAAATATGTTGGTTTTCTTCACAAGCTTTAGAATGCTTTTCCACTTTCTTCGTGTCTCTACCTTTTGTACTGCTTGCCCAACTACAAACTCATTATCTCTTATGCTAGCTAGAGGGGATACCTGTGAGGTCAACATAAGCGTGTTTCCCCCTAACCCAACCAAAGACAAGCAAATCTGCTGGTCGTAGAGTGGATCTACCTTCTGCGGGGTCCAAAAGGAATTCACAAGGGCCTCTTTCTTGGTTGTGATCCCGGCTCGTCTTAAAATATCTCATAGAACGTCCCGTACCCAGTCATGCCGGTATTTGAACTCATATAGCTCTTTGCAATGCACCGCATGGTCTCCGAATTTATCTAGCAGGCCTTGCGGCATACTGGACAAACTTCATCTTCAGGGTACATGGGGACCATCGAATGGTCTTAAGAATGGCCCTGTATTTGACCGCGGATATGCTTTGACCTAAATTGTCGATCGGCATTATAGTTAGAAACTCTTCGGCATGGGGACCTTGCAAACATTCAATAACCGCCTTCTGACGGGGAGGACAAACTAAAACTTCCACAGGCTCTGAGCGATTTTACTAAAGAGGGCATTTGTCAAAGTTTTTTTGAGGCTTTGAGGGTCGATGTCTGATGTAGCTATCGTGAGCTAATAAAAACAAGTATTTATGACTTAAATACCTATACTAGTACCGGTAAGTAAGGTCATCTCCACAGGGAACGCGTGGTTAGTATGAGTTTGAAAATTAAATTAATAAACTACTGATCTTGAATTTGGGGTTTTGCTTGATTAAAAGTGAGTAAACAATTAAGAGTGAAAGAGTTATCAAATTAGAGAAAAGTAACTTCCACCTGGGATCCAGCTTATAAACTTTAATATGAACTTAGTTTAGTTACTAAAACACCACATAGACATGGCCTTGGGATTTCTGAGTTGAATTAACAACTAAGGACAATTTTTAATAATAACCGTACAATCTAAGTGTCCGCTCAAAAATATCAATTACCCACCAATTACCACCCGCTAACAATGCAAGAAATTGCCAATACGTTTGGTAAAAGACAGACAATTCAAATATAAATAAACGTTTCAACAAATCAAACACAAGTGGTCAAGATGTACCAGTTCAAACATAAATAAACTTAGTCTAATGTGAAAGAAAACTAAAACCGTTCACCCGGGGAAAGTCACAAAAGGTTTAGCCGCTCATGCTCATCATTCTATATTCAAAGTTCTTGTATCCCCTAAAAGCTGCTCCACACCTTGTCGATGTTGAGACCTCCCAATAATAATTGCCGTCCAATGAATATATCCTCTCGTCTTTTGTCCCGCCGTCCATGAACACCTGCCAAACACATGTGGACTAATAAATAACTAAGACCAACTAAAAGTACACAATAAAAGACTAAAATATATACAAAACTAACATATTAACATGGTGTGTTTCACAACACATCAGTTTCCTTATTAAAAAAAAATGCCAATATCAAAGCCCGGGAGACAGTAATTTAGCCTATCAAGGGTTTCCATGTAGTTTGGGTCCATACCGGCAACCCCACTATTCCGTAAGATATGGTCATGTAGCTCCCAAGACTGAGCTCTCGATGCCACAAAAGCATAGACTCCGATGTCCTTTGCTGAAAGAAGCCCCAATCCCCCCTCCAAGCACATCGGCAGGGATGCCAATCGCCACTAGAGGTCACCAAAAACGGCCCATGCATACTACTATGACTTCAATCGCTTCCCCGAGGCCGTTATCAAAACATGATATCGCATCATCCATCATAGGGGGTTAGCAGGTCCACAGCCCAAAACGCAACTTAAGATCAATTGCGCGTGAGGCTCTCTGGCCTGCTAACTCCTTGATAAAGTGAGAATCTCAACTGACAGCCCCTCCAAGAAGCTTCATCCCTTTTTTTAGGGCTACCAATCCCTCTTGGAAAAGCCCATCCCCCTCCTTCACCCCAATACAAGACGGGAAAAAAACCCAAATTTTCTTAGTGTTAAGTTGAAGCCCTAAGGATGGCCCCTCCAAACTGATAATGTCTAGGGCTTTAACAACTTCAGTGGCATCACCAATAATCGTCCCATCGTCCAGGTACCACGCATGGGATGGGAGTTTACAATTTTCCTAAACCAGAAGGATCAAGGTGTTATCCTATTTAAATACAAGAACAAATGAGTTTGGGACTTAATTCTGTCTATATTGACTTAGTCTAAGGCACCCTAGGGTTCTAGTGGGGAAAGATGTTCGTTTTGAAAAATAATTAAAATTTTGATATAATTGTTAATTAATATCGAATTGTTTTACAAATATTTAATGTAACAAAAAAAATGAGAATACTTGTACGAATTTTGATAACAATAATTAATATTAATAGGTACATCATAAAAATACTTTTTGAAAAATTATTTCTATATTTATTCAAAATAAAACAATTTATTGTTTAAAGTAAATAATTGCTTCAATTAAGTTAAAACTAATAATTTTAACTTTTCTGAAAGTTAAATTTTTATTTTTGCTGTAAAATATTTGAAATGATTTTTGTGAAATTTTGCTATAAAAACGATTAGAAATGATTTATAATGAATTATATATTTATGATTTAAGCAAAAATAATGGTTTTAAAAATAATTAAATAATTATTTTTGGAAATTAAAAATTATTATATTTAAGTTTTGATTTTTTATAATCCTAAGATAAATTTCTCAACATTTATAAAACTGATTTGGTATTTTAATTGTATATGTAAAGTTATATATATGTATATAAATACATACTAAAAATTGGTTTTAAAAAACCATTGGCTAAGGCCTAAGGGGGTTTGGTCCGGTTTCGAACCCGGGACATCCCGAGTCCAAGTCTTACACACAAACACGACTACCAACTGATATGTGATCTGGTTCGTGATAAATCCAGAACCCATATCGTTTTTAACCAATTGATTGGTAATGGTTTTATAATAAAAACGAAAATAAAAGAGTGGATGGACTCGAATCCAGGACCATATCCGGCCCTTAACTTAGACACATATACACAAACTATCTGATCTACATTTGGTTTGGTGATTTCTTTGTCTTTCGATTTATACTTATAACATATTTGTCTGGTTAATCTTCCCCATTTCAAACCATAGAAACCCTAACTTGAATCCACCCAATTAAGAACTAAGAGGGTGTTTGGGATTGAGTTTCAAAACAACTTATTGACTTATTGACTTTTTCAAGAAGCCAGTAAGTCAATAAGTTGTTTGTGTAACCCAAAAGCACTTTCTGTTTGACTTTTGGCTTTTAAGGGTGGAAAAGCTGTTTTTGAGAATTTAGAAATCCTGGCTTTTGGCTTTTGGAAAAAAATTAGAAATCTACCACCCATACAACCAATATTCACAATAAGTTAAGCGAAACACTTAAAAAACCAATCTATTGACTTTTTGACGTTTCTCATCCCAAAAGCTAATCGAAACACTTTTTTTAAAACTCATTTTCAAAAAGTCATAAGCCAATAAGCACTTCTAACCAAAAGCATTTTTGCATTTCCAAACTCAATCCCAAACACCCTCTAAAACTAATACAACCCAAAGAGCTAATAATCGGAACATAATAACAAGGAAAAATGGAAATAAATAATCCCAACTATTGACTATTGGCCAATAACAGTCCCAACTACGAAAATCACCAATATTGGTCCCAACTTTCGACATATTGGAAACCAACGGACCCAAACTAACGGAGGCTAACTCCGTTAGTGTGATGCTGACGTGGCATGCCTAGGTGGCAAGATGATCCTACGTGGCATCCTACGTGGCATGCCACGTGGCAAAATAATCCTATGTGGCATCCTACGTGGCATGCCACATGGAAAAATGATCCTACATGGCATCCTACGTGGCATGCCACGTCAGCATCACACTAACGGAGTTAGCCTCCGTTAGTTTGGGTCCGTTGGTTTCCAATATGTCGAAAGTTGGGACCAATATTGGTGATTTTCGTAGTTGGGACTGTTATTGGCCAATAGTGAATAGTTGGGATTATTTATTTCCATTATTCCTTGTTGGGTCTGCTGACCTGGAGAAGAACAGATGATTGGAAAGCCATTATTCCTTGTTGGGTCTGCTGATCCTCTCAATAAACAGTCCTTACAACATACTTCTCCCAAAAGACTGCTGACTCTAACAACTGTTCTATCCAAACAACTGCTATGACAACTGCTGATACAAAGGACTGCTGAATAAACACTGATGAAGAACAACTACTGACCAAAGGTCTGATGAAGAACAACTGCTGATCCAAGTACTGAAGACTAAAGCACTGCTGGAGCCAACATCACTTAGGCTCCAGCAGAGGATACAAGACCATCAGAGTTTTCCTACAACAGCTGTTTACATTCAGTGTTTTCAATGTAACAGTAGTTTGTAATAGGCAGATGTTTTATGTTTGTTATTCTGTTAGAGGTCACTGTCTTAGGTGACGTCAGCCTAGGTCATCAGTGGTTTAGGTTTGTCTATAAATAGAACAGTGCTTGTACTGTTCTATTGTATCACACACACAAACATTCTCTCAGACAAACAATCACTGTGTGATCAGGCTGAGGGGGAGTACTTGTATGATTGTAATCTTTTAGATAAATGAAAGCATTCGATCAGAAAACAATTACTCTCGTGTTTTGATTAATAGTTTATTATTCCACTGCACTTTCCATTCTATATTCATTTCACTCTTATCATTTTAGTTAAATATAATCAAAACAATCAAACTCAGATCCTAACAATTGGTATCAGAGCTTGGTCAATTAAATTCGATCTAACAAATCAATTTAATATAAACAGATCAGCTCACAATTATTGATATCGTTTGTCTGTTGGATTGAAAACAGAGTAATAGTTTAATTTCGTTTCAACCGTTTTTAAACAGACTTTGTTTTTTGAAAAATCAGAGAATGGCTTCAATCAATCACGATCCACATAACACTGGCACGAACAACAAGCCACCGATGCTTGTCAGATCTGAATACAATATCTGGCAACGTTGGATGAGCCATGTTCTAGCTCAACAGAACACTGGGTGTTGGAAGTCGGTTATCTTCGGACCACATGTTCCGACTGTGCCGAGTACTGAAGATCCCAAGGTTCAAGAGCCAAAGAAACTTGAAAACTACTCCGACCAGGATTTTCAGAAAATTGAGTTAGATGCTAAGGCCTTCAGTATTGTGGCCATGGCTCTACCCAATGATATATATGCTGGGTTGTTACACTGTAACAGTGCAAAGGAGTTGTGGGATGCACTGAAAGAACAATTTGGTGGGACTGAGGAGGTTATTGAAAACAATCGTGAAATACTTAACCAACAATATGAAACATTCAGTCATGTCAAAGGAGAGTCATTAACTCAACAGTTTGAGAGGTTTACTTGTTTAATTAGTGAACTAAAATTGGTTGGTCTTACTTACCCTCATTCAACCCTGAACCATAGGTTTTTAAGATCACTACCAGAAAAATGGGACACTATTGCTATTGTGATGAGAAACTCAATTGGATTCAAAGACCTATCACTGCCCCAGCTTCATGGTAAGCTCTTGACCTATGAGAGAGAGCTTAACCAGAAAAAGAAGCTCCAGGATTCTGGAAAAGTGTCTGATGATTATGTATTTGGGAATACAGCACTTTTGGGTCATGATGAGGTGCCTGGAAATACTAAGGATCAGAGTTATGATCATTTCATTGACATAACTTCTGGTTTTAACTCAGGTTTTAACTCTGATTCTTATTCACCAAACTATGCCTTCACAGCAAGTGGTGGTGATATCCAGGCATCTGACAATATATCCTTTGAGTATGATGACCTGAAATACTTTGACCCTGATGATTTGGAAGAAATGGACATTATGCACCAATTGGCCCTTCTCAGTGTAAGAACTAACAATTTTTACAAGAAAACTGGGAGACGGTTTCCAGGGTTAACTGGCAGATCAAAGGTTAGGTTGGATAAATCAAAGATAAAGTGTTACAAATGTCATAGACTTGGTCATTTTGCTAGGGAATGTAGGGGTCAACATGGTACACCTATAATCACCAATCCAAATCAAAGACCACAGACCAACACTTATCAGAATTCCTATAATACCCCTGGACCAAATGTGCAAAACACTGCTCATTTTGCACAGTCCTCAAACACTGTTCCTGTCCAGTATGTCCAAACCACTGTTCCTCAGATCCACTATGTGCAAACACCTGTTACTCAAGCACCTGTGCAAACGACTGTTGCTTCATCCTCTGCTCCTGCAGAGACCAGTCAACAGAGCTTCTTTACACAAGGCTTTGTTGATTGGAGCAGTCTACATGATGAGTTAACAGATGAAAATTTTGCATTAGTTGCCAAAGCTGAAAATGAACCAGAAAACTTTTGTTTCATGGCTATGGTTGATGAGGTTGAATCTGAGGAGGTGGTGACTGAATCTGATGTTGTGACTAATGATGTTGTTGATGAAGTTGTTACAGGTGAAAAACCTGAAGAAGAGGTTGTGAATCTCTCAGATCCCTGGGGTGCATCTGATGATTGTGAGTGCAAGTGTGATTGTGCATTGATGGCTGCTGCTAAGGTATCTCCTCAAATTCTTAAAGAGTTGTGTTCTGACAGATGTGTAATTGCATTTGCTAACATCAAAGAGGTGAATGAAAACCTTAGAAAGAAAATTTTAGATGATGAAGTTAAATTTGAGAAACTTTCAAAAGATTTAAAAACAAGTTTAACTGAAAAGGAGTCTAAAATAAGCAGCTTAAAACATGAAGCAACCATAACCAAAGACCAGCTCCAAACTATGATAGCAAAATATCAAATTTGTAAAAGTGAGCTTGAGTCCACCCAAGTTGAATGTGAGAAATGGGTGGAATCATGTAGAGGTTTTGAGATGCTACTCAACAAACAAACCAAAAGTCATGTGAAGTTTGGTTTTGGTTTTGAAACCACTGCTCCAGCTTTTGAAAACACTGACAAAAAGAGTCAAAAGTCTGTTGAGATAGTTCCAACAAACCTGCAGGGTCAAGAGATTAAAATCACTGAACCAAATGGTAAGAAAATTGTTCTTGAAAAACCAGAAGGTTCCTCATCATTCACTGAACTTGAAAAGTATGAATTTAAACCTACCTGGTCTGATGAGTGTGATACTCTTGAGAATTTTAAACCTGTTGATTTTAAAACACCTGAAGGAAAGACAGCTCCTCAGGCAAAAGTCATTCCCCTAAAAAACCTTCTAGCAGATGCTCAAACATCTGCTGAAAAGAAGACTGAAAAGGGGAAGAAGAAAGAAAAGACTGTCAACTTGTTCTGTGATTTCTGTGAGAAGAAGAATCATGTCACTAAAAACTTTTTTCTTCTAAAAGCATATGACATTAACAAAGGAACAAGTGAATGTGATTCCAAAGCCACATGTTCAATATGTGCGAAAAAGAATCACAAGACCAAAGAGTGCTTGTATCTAAAAAATTTTGATGTAAATTACAAGAATACAAAGCTAAAACTCTTGCAAATCCTGTGGTTAGTACTTCAAAAGGAAAGCCCAAACAGACTTTCACCCCTGTCCAAACATCTTTACTAAAAGACTTGAAACATCTGCTTCTAGAGATGTCCAAGTAACAGATGCTCCACCCACAAGCAAATACCCAAGAGGTTATGGACAACCACCATGTCATAGTCTGCCACATGTTTATGAGGAGCCAATAAGACCCTCTAAACCAAGAGTGAACAAAAATCCATATGGGTATTATCATCTGTCAGGAAGTGATCAAACAACTGTTGCCTCAAGTGTTGACATTCAAGCACTGGCAAATGGTCAGCAGCAGTTGTTGAACTTAATTCAAAAATTAGTCCAAACCACTGATCACATTCCAAAGCTTGAGTCTGCAAGGTCTGAGGACCCATCCAAAGCCAACTTGGCTTTGGACACTCACCAAAACTAATCCATTACTGATGTGCAGGGAGCTTCTGCTTGTTTAGATAGTCTTTGGTATGTAGATAGTGGAGGCTCCAGGCACATGACAGGATGTAGAGCCCTTCTTCTGGACTTCTTGGCTCATGGAGGGGGTGATTTATCCTTTGGTAATGATTCAAAAGGTAAGGTGTTGGGGTCAGGGACTGTACAAGCTGGAAAACTCAATTTTGAAAATGTCAATCTTATTGATAATCTCAAGTTTAATCTTCTGAGTGTTTCACAAATGAGTGACAAAGGTTATGGCTCATTCTTCACAAAGAAAACTTGCAAGATTATTGGGCCAGAAGTGGTGAAAAAGATTGATACCATCATTGCTGAGAGCAAAGCACAACTTGTTGCTCATAGAAGTGGCAATGTGTATGTTGTTGATATGTTAAAGGACAATCCTATGGCAAATGTCTGTTTGTTTTCTGCTGCCTCCACAAAGGAGACAGAATTGTGGCATAGGAGATTGGGTCACACCAACCTTAACACTATCAACACACTCTCCAAACAAAGCCTTTTCAGAGGTTTACCATCAAAAGAATTCAAATGTGATGAGCATTGTGTTTCTTGTTTAAAAGGGAAACAACATAAAAGCTCTTACAAATCCATTGATGAGTCCAAAACCAGTCAGTGTCTACAATTGTTGCACATGGACTTGTTTGGCCCTGTTAAAATCATGAGTGTAAGAAGAAAAAGATTTTGTCTTGTCATAAAAATAACTAAATTAAACCTAAAACTAGACACCTAGTAATACTCTAGACTCTCTAAAACTAAACTACTGACAGGCAAGTGAACCTATCGACTCTAGTAAAGCGAAAGTAAGTCCGGATATCGAACCCACGAGACTCTAACGGAAGACAGTAACTAGACTCGAAAACTTATCTAAAATTGAAGTAAAACTATTTATTATTTTAGAGGGGGGGGGGGGTTACTAAAAACTAAATTCAAGAAAAATAAAGATTAACTAAATAAACTAAACTGAACTTAAGACGTAAACCAAGCTGAAACAAATTCAAATGATGGTGAGAATACTACCTAGGTTAGAATCCTACTCATGACTGATGAACTTTTATGGTTATGGAACTAGCTATGGAACCGGGATCTTTAGATACTAAACTTACAGGATAAACTAGAGGACCCTCGACCCTTCTCAAGGAGAAACCTAAGGTTACCTATAAGCCGTTAAACCACCGATTGAGAGGTTACCCTTACAGGCTTACCTACTCTGATGATAAAGTACCCGTTAGACAGTCTACCTTACAGCGCGAAAGCCTCACTACACTAAGGGTGCAAGGGGTAACTATAGAAAACTTGACCTGACTCGATACGCAAGTAGCGGTAAGGAAACTAGGAAGATCTTCTTACAAAGCATCTAAATCTAGCAATTTAACACCCTAGACATACCGACAATCCCGCACCTTACAGCTATTGGAATTGGAAGAATACTTAGAACTACCCAATCAACAAAAATCACTCCTATGGAAAACACTAGCAATTTACCATAAACTAGTTGCTAACACAAAGTCTACAACCTAACGCGCATTCATACATGAAAGACATTCACAAAAATGCACGTGGAGTGAATAATTATCAATTGAACAAAACTAAGTACGCATCTACACCAGATAAAAAATAATCAAAGTCTTTACTAAATCATCAACCCATAGTCAAAGTTCCAAAAAACCATAAAAAACGTTCATTCAATCATGAGTATTCATCATAACCTAAGTAGTAATGAAAGTCTAGCCAATAAACATGTTCAAAATAAGAATAAAATCAATTCTAAGATCATGAAACATAGTTTGCAATTCAAAAGAACAAAGGAATGAAGAAACCGAATGATTAAAACCCGAATCTCTCAATCCCAATGCTCAAAATCTTGACCCTTCGCCTTTCTCTCACCTCCAAGTGCTCCCAAGCAGCTCTCTTTCGTCCAAAAGTGTAGAATGAAGCTTAAAATTTCGTTCTAAGGTTTTAAAATCCGATTTGGGCTTGAAAAACACAATTTTGGGCTTCCTGGTGGCCATCGCGTAGCACGACGGGGTCCTGGGTAAGTGGTCGCGTCACGCGACGCCCTCAAAGTGAATCTGCATAGCGCCGCGTGACACGACGGGGTGCTGGGGAGTCTGTCGCGTGACACGACGGGCTAATTTTTCCAATTTTGTTTATTTTTATCTTCTCTTTCCATTTGTGACTCATCCGGGACCTCGTAAAGCACCGTTTATGCATAAAGTTGCCTCTTTTGCCATCCGGATTCCTGTGACACATAAAATACTAAATAGAAACCGAAAAATATATATAAACGACACACACTGACTCGATAACGACTCAAAATATGTACAAATAACCGATGTATTTTGCAATACATCAAACATCCCCACACTTATGTTTTTTCGTCCCTGAAAAAGAATTATGCTATGGAATCACAGTTAGGTTTATATCCGGTTTCAAAACATAGGTTACTTAATTAATAATCTACTAACGTGTTGATTGCGATTGCAGGTATACTGATCCTCTTAAACCCAAACCGGTTTCCAAGCCCCTTTTTATTTACGTTAAGTTCACGTTGATTAGTCTATCTAGGGTCTCACTCAAAGGAAGCCACAGTTCCTCCTAATTCCGCCTCAAGCTTATGAAGCTAAAGGAACGACCAATTTGACCATTTCCTAACCGTCTTATGTAGAAAACCAAGAGAATTTAAAATCACTTTTTTTCGGCATACTTAACTCAGAGGGTGTGACCAATCCAAGTCGCTATCCCAGTGGCCAGGCACCTTAAGCTTCAGCATTTTTTTTTTTTTTCATCTCAGCATACTTAACTCAGAGGGTGTGACCAATCCAAGTCGCTATCCCAGTGGCCAGGCACCTTAAGCTTCAGCATTTTTGCTTTGATTTCTAATTTTTTTTAAGTGATTAGAAATTCTAACGGTTTTCTACTTATAACGGTGCATCTTATACTATTTTTTGCGGTTTCAGTCTCCCCGTTTCTCCTAGATGAGAACCCACAAAATAGCCTAACATAATTAATTTATTATTTTTCAAAGGAAACCTTTCTACCGGCCGAGCCTACCCACATATCCCAAATCAGACACGTTTTCAATCAATTTTAATCTCTTATTATACATACTATTTGAAAACCGGACACCTAACTTTACCTATCATTTTCCATATTTTTTATATAATGCAAACTTCAAAATCAGGGACATTTTTTTTTTAATTTATTTTTTTTTTATTTTTTTTTAATAAAGACGACTCTATATACACTATACAGACTACACGATAGTTTCCCATCCCCACACTTAAACTTTACATTGCCCTCAATGTAGGAATAGAAAACGACTCAAAACAAAAAATAAATCCGAAAACAAAAATTATAAAAATAAATAAAAAAAAACAAGGGCAAATTGGAAAGGACTTAGCTGGTTAATTTTTCTTCGTAAGCTCTAGTCCAATCCAGCTCGATCGTATAGCATTTCATTCGCGATCGGCTCTGACATAATGATAAACTCTGAGCTTGCCTTGACAAATGTTAAACAGCTCTGGAATCACCCGAATGGAGATTGAGTACGGGTGGTGCAATCCAAACCTACGCAAAATAAAACAAACAAAACACGAGCAGAATACCAAACCACAAAAAAAAATATGAAAAGCTAAAATAAATAAGTATAAAAATAAATTTACAAACTCTACACTTGGGATTGTACCCAAGAACTCAACCATCTCTCAAAACCTACGGGGGATCCTTAAGATCCACATCACCCCCGAAACTAACAAACCGGGCTCTCACGTACAAGCTCATCCTGCAACCTCTCGGCTTCTCTAGCTCATCAAACATCTTCTTACTCTCCTTAAAACCCTGATACCTTTGGGATTTGTAGTGAAACTTACATATCAATGAACTATCCCCACACTTAGGTTTTACCACATCTTCAGACCTAGATCTATCTTCCTCCTGCTTCTCTAATGGCGGTACTCCTAAGGAATCATCAACACAGAAGACATTCTCACACCTCTCACTCAGCTTAGGTCTAGATTTTGAGACATCAAAGACGACGGTTTCATCCCCCGCCCGAAGTGTGATCTTACCATCAAAAACATCAATCAATGCCTTTGCGGTGCATAAAAAAGGGCGTCCCAAAATAAGTGGAACTATATCGTCAGCTTCCATGTCGAGAACCACAAAATCCACGGGGAACACAAATTTATCAACCTTAACAAGCAAGTTCTCTATGATGCCCCGTGGATATTTAACAGACTTATCTGCTAGCGTCAGTGTCCTGCGCGTTGGGGTAAGTTTACCCAAGCCTAGCTTCTCATACAAAGAATAAGGCATCAAATTGATGCTAGCACCTAGGTCGGCCAACGCGTGGTGCTGAACATCGCTACCAAATAAACACGGGATTGTGAAAATGCCCGGGTCCGTCAATTTCTCCGGTAGCTTATTCAGAACCACTGCAGAACAATCAGCAGTAAGTGGAACAGTCGACAACTCTCCCAATTTATCCTTCCGTGTTAGAAGGTCTTTTAGGAACTTTGCATATTTAGGCATATGCTGGAGAGCCTCGATGAGCGGGAGATTGATCTTAAGTTGCTTAAACATGTCTAGGAAGTGGCCATATTCCTTACAATACTTTTGATTCCTAATGCGGGAAGGGTAAGGAACATGGGCATGATCAATCTCAGGACTCGGCCTAACATTCCGTGGCCTAACTACTGGCTTCTCAACCTCAGACTCACTGTTCGGTGCTGTACTTACTGGGCCTAGCCTAGATTGCACCCTACTAGGAGCCTCTAACTCTATCTTTCTAATCATCGGTTTTTTCTTATCCTCAACCGGTGCTCTAGGACTCTCTAACGTGCTACCACTACGCGTGGTGATTGCCTTAACGTGGGCATTTGGGTTTGCCTGAGCACTACCCGAAAACTGGCCTTGGTGCTGCTCTTCCAACTGTCTCGCAATGTCACCAACAGTACGCTGAAGATCTAAGAATGCAGAGTGGTGATTTTTCAACAAGATGTCATGTTCTGCTAGAGTCTTCTGAGTGTTGGCATCTTTAGCCACCAGCTGGGTTAACAGATTTTTTATTTCACCCAAATCATTCCGACTATCCCCACCTGAATTTCTATAAGAGTTGTTCTCCCCCTGGTACTGACCTCCTACAAAATCTACCTGCCCCTCCTGGTGAATCAAGGGGCATTCAGAAGTAACATGCCCACCCCTACACGTTTCACACTTTTCAGATTTCATTTTCAACTCCTTCACTTCCCTAGTCAGTGCTTCTAAAGCAGCAGCCACACTAGCATCCAATGTAACTTGGTGACCACCTCGTGCGGGTGAGGTAGTACTAGGTGCAGGAGTAGAATTCCTAAGTAAGGCTCGCTGCTCATGGTCTGTCTGGGCAAAACTTTCAAATAGGTCATTGCATTCGGCCGTAGTTTTCTTACTCATCAGGTGGCCGCCTGCAGAAGTATCAAAACGGTACTTTGCCTCGTAAGTTAAGCCATTGTAGAATTTCTCTACAAGGGCCCAATCAGTCAGACCATGCTGGGAGCACTTGCTAAACAGGTTTTGGAACCGCTCCCATGCAAGATAATATGGCTCATCAGGTTCCATTCGGAATGAATGGATCTGATCGCGAAGTCGGGAAACCTTTCTAGGTGGAAAGTATTTATTCAGAAAGGCTTGTTTAAGGGCATCCCAAGTAGTGAATGTGTCAGTAGGGTGAGAGTCAAGCCAAGTGGCGGCTCGACCAGCAAGGGAAAAGGGGAACAAATGGAGGAATTTAGCATCATCTGTGGCACCCTGTAGCTTAAAGGTAGCTAGGATGCGAGTCAGACGGGCTATGTGGGCCGGGGCATCCTCATCATCGCGGCCGTGGAATTGACAGGTGTTATTAATGGCCGTCATGATGTAGGAGGGTATCTGCCAGGACCCATCATTGTTGATGGCTGGAATGGTAATAGGGGAGTTAACTCCCGTAAAACCCCGGGTGGATTGTTGGTGGATAGTGCGACGCTCAGCCATTTGGAAAAAGTTTGGTGGTGGACTGGGTGGTGGGGAGGATGACCTAGAAGAACAAGAGCTAGAAGAACTTACCTCTTCAAGCTTAACTTCAGCAGCTGACTTGCTCCGCGAACGAGTAACTGGCATAAAACTGCAGAGTAGACAGTAAAAGAGGTAAGGGAATAACAGATAGAAGAAACTAAGAAAAAATATAAAAAACTCGAAATAAAAATAAAAATTAAAAATTAACTAAAATAAAAATAACAAATAGCACAGATATTTCAGATAAGTTTAATCAAAGCTAATTAACGCAATCGCCAAGAGTCCCCGGCAACGGCGCCAAAAACTTGATGTGCTAAAAGTAGTTTAATAAAAATAACTAAATTAAACCTAAAACTAGACACCTAGTAATACTCTAGACTCTCTAAAACTAAACTACTGACAGGCAAGTGAAACTATCGACTCTAGTAAAGCTAAAGTAAGTCCGGATATCGAACCCACGAGACTCTAACGGAAGACGGTAACTAGATTCGAAAACTTATCTAAAATTGAAGTAAAACTATTTATTATTTTAGAGGGGGGGGGGGTTTACTAAAAACTAAATTCAAGAAAAATAAAGATTAACTAAATAAACTAAACTGAACTTAAGACGTAAACCAAGCTGAACCAAATTCAAATGATGGTGAGAATACTACCTAGGTTAGAATCCTACTCATGACTGATGAACTTTTATGGTTATGGAACTAGCTATGGAACCGGGATCTTTAGATACTAAACTTACAGGATAAACTAGAGGACCCTCGACCCTTCTCAAGGAGAAACCTAAGGTTACCTATAAGCCGTTAAACCACCGATTGAGAGGTTACCCTTACAGGCTTACCTACTCTGATGATAAAGTACCCGTTAGACAGTCTACCTTACAGCGCGAAAGCCTCACTACACTAAGGGTGCAAGGGGTAACTATAGAAAACTTGACCTGACTCGATACGCAAGTAGCGGTAAGGAAACTAGGAAGATCTTCTTACAAAGCATCTAAATCTAGCAATTTAACACCCTAGACATATCGACAATCCCGCACCTTACAGCTATTGGAATTGGAAGAATACTTAGAACTACCCAATCAACAAAAATCACTCCTATGGAAAACACTAGCAATTTACCATAAACTAGTTGCTAACACAAAGTCTACAACCTAACGCGCATTCATACATGAAAGACATTCACAAAAATGCATGTGGAGTGAATAATTATCAATTGAACAAAACTAAGTACGCATCTACACCAGATAAAAAATAATCAAAGTCTTTACTAAATCATCAACCCATAGTCAAAGTTCCAAAAAACCATAAAAAACGTTCATTCAATCATGAGTATTCATCATAACCTAAGTAGTAATGAAAGTCTAACCAATAAACATGTTCAAAATAAGAATAAAATCAATTCTAAGATCATGAAACATAGTTTGCAATTCAAAAGAACAAAGGAATGAAGAAACCGAATGATTAAAACCCGAATCTCTCAATCCCAATGCTCAAAATCTTGACCCTTCGCCTTTCTCTCACCTCCAAGTGCTCCCAAGCAGCTCTCTTTCGTCCAAAAGTGTAGAATGAAGCTTAAAATTTCGTTCTAGGGTTTTAAAATCCGATTTGGGCTTGAAAAACACAATTTTGGGCTTCCTGGTGGCCATCGCGTAGCACGACGGGGTCCTGGGTAAGTGGTCGCGTCACGCGACGCCCTCAAAGTGAATCTGCATAGCGCCGCGTGACACGACGGGGTGCTGGGGAGTCTGTCGCGTGACACGACGGGCTAATTTTTCCAATTTTGTTTATTTTTATCTTCTCTTTCCATTTGTGACTCATCCGGGACCTCGTAAAGCACCGTTTATGCATAAATTTGCCTCTTTTGCCATCCGGATTCCTGTGACACATAAAATACTAAATAGAAACCGAAAAATATATATAAACGACACACACTGACTCGATAACGACTCAAAATATGTACAAATAACCGATGTATTTTGCAATACATCAGACTTGTTTGGCCCTGTTAAAATCATGAGTCTAAGAAGAAAAAGATTTTGTCTTGTCATAGTTGATGATTTTTCTAGGTTTACATGGACTTACTTTTTACATTCTAAGGATGAGACTGCAGGTATATTGAAGGACTTTGTCACCAAAGTTGAAAAACAATATGACTTGCCAGTAAAAGTCTTCAGGAGTGACAATGGAACAGAGTTTAAAAATAAGGAGTTGGATGATTTCTGTGTGTCAAAAGGGATTGTGAGACAGTACAGCATCCCAAGAACACCAGAACAAAATGGGGTGGTTGAAAGGAAAAATAGAACTCTTATAGAAGCTGCAAGAACCATGCTAGCAGATTCTGGTTTGCCACTGTCCTTCTGGGCAGAAGCTGTAAACACTGCTTGCTATGTTCAAAACAGAGTTTTGATCAACCCCAGACATCAAAAAACTTCTTATGAAATTTTGTTCAAAATCAAACCATTAATTTCATTCTTCAAAATCTTTGGCTGCCCATGTTTCATTTTAAACCTCAAAGATTCCATTTCAAAATTTGCAGCCAAAGTAGATTGTGGTTATTTTCTGGGATATTCTTCTACTGCCAAGGCCTATAAAGTGTTTAACACAAAGACCAAGACAATAGAAGAAACTCTGAATGTAAAGTTCAATGAACTTTCATCTCTAAAAATCCCTGCAAATCCTGCTGAACTATTTGATTTAGATAAATTCAAATTTGAAGATATCACTGTTAAAACTAACAATGCAGGTATTCCACACTCTCCACAACAAGATTACAGAACAGATGTTGTGATCCCCAGTCACTACAAAATCTATTCTGCCTCAGAAGAAGCAGTTGTTCAAAACAATTGTCAAAACTCTGCCACAGCTGTGTCAACCACTGTTGGCCAGTCTTATCCTCAAACCACTGTTTCACCTCTCACAACCACTGAACAATCATCTGTTGACAAAAGTCAATCATCTGTTGACAAAAGTCAGTCCAGTTTCACACCACTTGGACCCATTCCTCCATTACTATTCCAAACATCTGATGGCACTACAGAAGTACCAACAGATGTTACACCAACAGAGTCACCAAACCTCTGTCCATCACCCCAAAATGCCATCATACCATATCAGGGAGATCTTATTTACTTAAGAGCTCATCCACCAGACCAGATCATTGGCAACATCAGAGAGGGTGTGCTCACAAGAAGCCAATCCTCCAATATCTGTCTTTTTGCAGGTTTCCTATCTCTCACACAACCTGTCAAGTACCAAGAGGCACTAAAAGACAACAGTTGGGTAGAAGCTATGCAAGGAGAACTCCTTCAATTTAAAAGACAACAAGTATGGGAGCTTGTACCACTACCTAAGGATGTTTGTCCTATAGGAACAAAGTGGGTCTTCAAAAACAAAACTGATGAAAGGGGTATTGTTGTCAAGAATGAAGCCAGGCTTGTGGTTCAAGGCTTCAGACAAGAAGAAGGAATAGATTATGATGAAACTTTTGCTCCTGTAGCAAGACTAGAAGCCATCAGACTATTCTTAGCCTTTGCTGTCAACCACAACATAAAGGTGTATCAGATGGACATCAAATGTGCTTTCCTCTATGGCAAAATTCAGGAGGAGGTCTATGTATGTCAGCCACCTGGTTTTGAAGACACATTCCATCCTGACTATGTCTACAAGCTCAACAAAGCTTTGTATGGACTCAAACAAGCACCAAGGGCCTGGTATGAAACTCTTTCCACATTTCTCTTATCCATTGGTTTCACAAGAGGTAAAATAGACAAAACTTTATTTCTTAAATGGAAAGGGAAACACTTAATGATTGTTCAAATATATGTGGATGACATCATTTTTGGATCCACATGTAACCAAATGTGTGAAGAGTTCAGAAAACTCATGACAACAGAGTTTGAGATGAGTGCCATGGGTGAGCTTCAGTGTTTCCTTGGTCTTCAAGTGAAACAACTGCAAAATGGCACATTCATTCACCAAAACAAATATGTAAAGAATTTATTAACCAGATTTGAGATGAATGATTGTAAGCCATGTAGTACACCCATGAGTACAGTCAAGCTGCTCACTATTGATGACAAGGATGAACTGGTTGATCAAACACATTATAGATGCATGATTGGGTCTTTACTGTACTTAACTGCATCTAGGCCAGACATTATGTTTGCTACCTGTGTCTGTGCAAGATCCCAGGCTTCACCCAGAAAGTCAAACCTTATTGCTGTGAAAAGGATATTCAGATACCTCAAAGGTGCTCCCACACTTGGTATTTGGTATCCTGCTAATGGAAACATTGAGCTTTCAGGTTATTCAGATAGTGACTTTGCTGGCTGTCACACCACAAGAAAGTCCACATCAGGAGGGTGCCAATTTCTAGGGAATGCCTTAGTTTCCTGGCAAAGCAAAAAGCAGGCAGCTGTTTCAACCTCAACAGCTGAAGCTGAATACATTGCTGCTGCAAGCTGTACAGCCCAACTCATGTGGCTTCAAAATCAATTACTGGATTTTGGGATAACTGCACTACAGACTCCACTCATGTTGGATAGTCAAGCTGCTGAAAATATCATCAAGAATCCAGTCTCTCATTCCACTACCAAACACATTGACATCAGACATCATTTTGTCAGAGACAGCTATGAAAAAGGTTTGATTTCTCTGCACCATGTTCCAACAGAGGATCAGTTGGCAGATGTGTTAACAAAAGCTTTAGACACATCTACCTTTACAAATCTGATTTCCAGAATTGGTATGTTAAACATGGATTAAACAAATAATTTTTTTTAATAAATCATAATAAAATGCTTCAGAAAATCAAAATTTCTTCAAAATAGCTGTTTGGTTGAAAAATCTGTTTACAACATCTGATCAGATAAAACAACCACTGTTTCATTCATATCCACTGTTGGTTGAAAAATCTGTTTCAAAACATTTGATCAGATAAAACAATTGTTTCCCTATATATATACTATTAAAAAAAACAAACAGTTGGTTCCATCAGCTGTTTGTATCAGTTGTTTGCCAAAACTGCTGTTCTCCACCAGATGTTTCATCCATCAGATGATTGCCACGTCTGCTCATACAAGCAGAGGTTTGGCCACATCAGCGGTTTCTTTTGAGCCTATAAAAACCCTGTTTTACCACAACAGATGTTACACTGTCTCATTGTATTCAAAATACTGAAACCGCCTTCTTCATTCTCAAACCCTCAATCAAATTTTCATTCATCATCACTCTCGGAATCCATTAAAATGGATCTTCAAGCCAAAGCCACCCATAATTGTCTCCCATATCTGGTTAAAACAGATGATAACATATCATTCCATTCCACCATCGACATTCTTCTTAACTCCAAATACCTACCCATCTTAACCGCTGACGCCCCCATCTATATCGATACTCTCCAAGAGTTCTGGTTGAATGCTGAGTTTCTATTGCAAGACAAAAGGCCTACTTCCATTATTTCCAAAATTGGAGAAACAAGTATCGTTATTACCCCTGAAATCATATCCACAACCTTCTCACTGAATGACCTGGTAGGTAAGGACTCCTTCACTAAAACAGAGCTTCACACTGAGTTCCAAGAAAGAGGGTATGATGGTCAGATGACTGGATCAACTCTTTTCAAAAAGTTTTTCCCACCAGTCATGAAATTTTTCTTCCATACTCTTCTTCTGTGTGTCTCAGCTAAGTCCACATCCTTCAATGAAATCCCATTAAGGATGCAATATCTGGGTTATGCCATGTTGTCAAACTCTGACTTCAATCTTTCCCAGGGATTGTTCATGGACTTAGTGTCAAATGTGAAAGCAATTAAGTCTGGGTCTAACAATGCTTTTCTAATTTACCCAAGAATTCTTAGTGTAATCCTACAAAAGGTCTTACCAGAAAAAGTTTTCAAAAAGGGTGAGGCAATGCAAATGAAAAGCTTAACTGATGAAACTTTCACTAGAATGCTGGGTGGAAGCACCCAAGAAAAAGTGTCAAAAGTGTCCAAAGTTTCTAAAACACAAACAAAGAGGACAAAGACAACAACTGTTGTCAAAACCTCTGTTGTTGAGCCACTGCTCCTGGTGATCATGGCACTACATCCAGTGCTGTGAAACCCACACCAACCACTTCCAAAAAGAAACATCCATCCACAAAAACCACCACTCAACCACAAATGAGACTTCTGGATGATGAGGTACCAGAAGAAAACTCTGTTGCACCACAAAAGCAACCTGAAACCACTGTTGTTACTTCCTCACAACAGTTGGACATACCTCCACCTGACCAAACTCCTCATGAATCCTCCCAAAAGGATCATGTTGTAAGCCAAGGGGACACACATCATGATACATTTGAGTCACTTGGCCAAATGTTCACAAGCCCCTCTCCCAGGGCTAATTCTCTTGTTACTCCTCCACCATCACCATCACATCATGTTCCACAAACCATGCAACCTCTGTTTGAGGCAATTGAGAAATCTCAGGAAGATCCCAGTTCCTCTCTTCCACCTATCACTGAGAGTATACCCCCACAAGTGACTGGTCCTGAGAACACTCAATCTGCTATCCAACAAACAGTAGAGGAGGTTACACCACCTGAGTTCAATGCAACTCTAGGTGAGTTTTCAAGTGGAGCAGCCACTACTGATGTAGAGACCGTTGTCTCACATCAGGACAGTGATTACATTGCTAAGACACCCTTGAAGGCAACAACTGTTGAAGCCACTATAGTGTCTCCAAAAACAGTTGGAAGTCCCCAGTACCAAGAAAAAGGGGCATCTGATTCACCTATTAGGACTGAATCAGGTAGAACTACCACTGGTAGGGACTCAGATGATCCTATTAACTTAGGAGATGGGTCAAAATACCAAGAATTGACGGACAGAGTTTCTGCAATTGAAACCTCTGTAGCAGACATCAAATCTGATGTCAAGCTTATACTGGGCTCCATAGCAGACCTTTCCAAAAGTCAACCATCAACAGCTGATATAGCTAGTGAGCTATGTAAATCCGTTTCCCCCATCATCATAGCCCACAGAAAACTAGCTGATCAGACACATGAAACTTATATGGCTGAGATCAGAAACATGGTGGATGCAAGGTACAAAGATACACATGCAGACATTAAAGCCATCAAAGATCACCTGCTGAAGACCACTGGCTCTGCCCCTACCACTATTCTCAGGGATGAAGATGATGATGTCTTCACGGCTGATGATGCCAAAAAGGGGGAGAGTGGCAGAGATAGGCTACCAAAGATAGATCCCTTTGGTTGTCCACCTTCTAAAAAAGGCCAAGCCAAGTCTGCCAACAAACCAGAGGCTACTCAAACAGAACCACAACAACAACAACAACAAGCACCACAACAACAACAACAAGCAACACCAACAGCACCACAACAAACCACTGACAAAAACAAAGCAGTAGACAACTCTGCAAACATAGAAGCTGAAAAGGCTGCTCAGGACAAACAGAAAAGGGCTGACACCTTGGAAGTTAAAGCAGAGTCACTAGTAAACCTTAAGAAAAAACAACAGCAGGAAATTGAAGATGTGGGATCCTCAAAAAGGATGAAAAGGCCTGCTAAGCATGTCAGAAAACCACCATCCAAGCTAAACACCTCTGTTGACAAAACCACTGCTACTGAAACCACTGCCACCCAAAACACTGAAACCACCCAAAACACTGCTTCCCAAACCACTGTACCTAAACCTACAAACACATCTGAACATACAACCACCAAACCTACACCCAAACCTACATCACCAACCAAATCCCAAACATCTGCTGGACCTACTAAAAGGCCAACAGATGTTAATCCAACCACTGCTACCAAATCACCATCCCCCAAAATCATGTACACAAGGAAGAGAAAATCAACCTTTGTTGTACATGATGAAAACATACACACATCACCAAACACCACATCAACTGCACAATCCACTCCTATCACAGCTATTCCAATTTCATCATTCTCACCACACACATCCAAATTCAGTTCCCATAGACCACCACCAACCATTACACCATTGGTTGTTCAGTATCCCCTTGAACTTGATCTACTCAAGGGGGAATTACAATCCTTCTACAATACTGAACAACCATCTGACAGATCCTTCCCATCTCTCCCAAATTTCCCTGTTCCCCTAAACATTGATACATATCTTAAATACAAGGGTGAACAGGTAGATGCCATCATTAAGGAGAAATGCAAAGGGAAGGATGACAGGACTGCTCAGGGCATCCATTCAGCAGAGCTTAGCAAACTCAGAAGGATTGAGGACTTTGCTAAGACCCTGAGCAACTCCATGTCCTCCATGCCTCTCAGTGGTGACTTGGAAAAGGAGGTTAGGGATTCTCTTCTGGAACAGATCTTGGCAACCAAGCCATATAAAGCAACCAAGAAGCAGTTTAATGGTTGGACCACACATGCATTAAGAGAAGAACTTCTCAGAATAGAAGAAATGGACAAAGACCCCAAGGCTAAGTCTCTACTCCTAATTTTGGCAATGGCAGAGACCCAGTCAGAGCCTTAAAGTTTAAAAGAATGAGACAAGAGATAGTAGCTGCTAACTATGGGGGAAATGAGGTCTGTCTCTAGATGGTCTGAGCTGAGGTTGGTTGAGACATACAAGAGTCTTGAAGAAAACAGAAAGAAGGATCCCAGCCTACCTAGAAAACATGTCTATACTGATGAGCCACTGATGAAGAGACCCCAGCAGACTTTTACCTTGGACAGCTTACTTGACACTTCTGATCTATCAACTGCTACAAGAAGACAGTTCAAGAAACAGAAGGAAATGTCAGAAGAAGATCAAAAGAAGTTTGCTGATACATTTATCAAGGAAGGGCTCTTCAATCAGGTACACTTTTTCTCTGATCCTACAACAGAGAAACTCAGGGAACTCATTGGAAGACCTCCATCACCTAACTCACCCCGAATAAAAGTTCATCTCAGCAAATCCACTGACTCAAAAATTCTAAAATGGAAAGTCAACAAAGACAACCATGAATTGACTCTGCTCAGGTCAGATGGAAGGGTTCAGAAGATTAACATGGATGATGCTTACAGCCTATGTGCAGAAGATCTTCAAACATTGTTAAATCTAGAACTTGAAAGAGATGAAGAAGACTTATTTGCTCTGGACTTTGAACTACAATTCAAAGGTCAAATCAGAGAAAGTCTGATGAGGAATAAAGATCAGTAAATAAAGCTGAGTTTTGGCATCATCTGTTCTAGGGGGAGATTGTTGGGTCTGCTGACCTGGAGAAGAACAGATGATTGGAAAGCCAAAATATGCTAACAGTTGATCCTCTCAATAAACAGTC
Source organism: Ambrosia trifida (assembly GCA_028751855.1). Taxonomy (NCBI): domain Eukaryota; kingdom Viridiplantae; phylum Streptophyta; class Magnoliopsida; order Asterales; family Asteraceae; genus Ambrosia; species Ambrosia trifida. Next base: position 13,888,984 of record CM054129.1, read on the forward strand.
CTAACAACATACTTCTCCCAAAAGACTGCTGACTCTAACAACTGTTCTATCCAAACAACTGCTATGACAACTGCTGATACAAAGGACTGCTGAATAAACACTGATGAAGAACAACTGCTGACCAAAGGTCTGATGAAGAACAACTGCTGATCCAAGTACTGAAGACTAAAGCACTGCTGGAGCCAACAACACTTAGGCTCCAGCAGAGGATACAAGACCATCAGAGTTTTCCTACAACAGCTGTTTACTTTCAGTGTTTTCAATGTAACAGTAGTTTGTAATAGGCAGATGTTTTATGTTTGTTATTCTGTTAGAGGTCACTGTCTTAGGTGACGTCAGCCTAGGTCATCAGTGGTTTAGGTTTGTCTATAAATAGAACAGTGCTTGTACTGTTCTATTGTATCACACACACAAACATTCTCTCAGACAAACAATCACTGTGTGATCAGGCTGAGGGGGAGTACTTGTATGATTGTAATCTTTTAGATAAATGAAAGCATTCGATCAGAAAACAATTACTCTCGTGTTTTGATTAATAGTTTATTATTCCGCTGCACTTTCCTTTCTATATTCATTTCACTCTTATCATTTTAGTTAAATATAATCAAAACAATCAAACTCAGATCCTAACATTCCTAATAACAAAAAGAAACATAGGATCAAATTGGACTTATGGGTTGCAAAGAGTTTAGAAACCGAGGTCAAACCAGAAAGTCAAACAAACGGGAATTGTGCACGAAAGAGTGAATGGGATAGGATATCGATGGTTAGGAAGGGATTTTCGGTTGTGTCTGATCGTACAGAGGGGCTCAATTTCGGTTGTGTGCCCCATTACCAAGAATGCCACAAAATAAACTTGAGAATTCAATCCCCACGACCCCAAGGTAGCATTTGGTATGATGGAATGGAATGGACCATTACAAGGTAATGAAAAATAGTGTGTTTGGTTGGTTAAAGGAATGGAATCACCCATTCCACAAAGCATTTTATTCCCTCATAACCATTCCATCCACCCCCTATGTTTTTTTTTCATTCCATCTCACATTCACCCTTTACTAACAATACCATAACCTGCCACCACAACCCACCACCCATCACCACCACCATCGTCACCACCCACCACCACTGCTGCCACCACCCACCACCGCTGTCACCACCCACCACCACCACCGTCACCACCCACCACCGTGGCCAACTACCGTTGCTGCCACCACTAACCACTGCCATCACGACCCACCACCGTTGTGGCCACCACCCACTACCTTCACCCACCCATCGCCGCTGCCCCTACCACCGTCACCTACCCACCACCACCACCATCCAACAACACCCAACGCCACCCACCACTGTCACCCTCCCACCACCACCTGCTACTGTCACTCACCACAATTTCCTTTACCCACCACTACCGCTGTCACCCACAACCACCCACCACCGTCGCCGCCTCCCCACCACCGCCACTACTCACCATCGTGACGCACCCACCATACACCTCCATCCATCACCACTGTTGCCACCACCCACCACCATCGTCGCCATCACCCACCACCGCCGTCGCCACCCACCACCATGCTACCGTCACACTCCACCACCTACCATCACCGCCACCAACCACCGCCACTACTCACCATTGTCGCCCACTCACCATCATGGCCATCAACCTCCACCTTCCACTGTTGCCACCACCACTGCTGCCGCCACTTACCACTGCTGTTACCGCCACATATCACTACCCACCATCACCGCCACTGACCACTACCCACCACAGCCAATCACCACCGATTTTATTCCTTCGTGTTTTTCTGCCTATTCAACAACATAAAGTAATGTTTTGTTTCACTCCTACGTGGCAACCAAACAAGACATGGAATGGTAATGATCAATTCCATTACCTTATCTATTCCAATACCTCGTCCATTCCATTCCCTCATCCGTTCCATTACCCCATACCAAACAGACCCTAAAGTCATTTGCAATGCCTACTACCTGTTTCCAAGGCCCAGCTATACAACCCCCCCCCCCCCCCCCCGCATTTCCGGGCGGTGGTTGTAAAACTGTGTTAAGTAGTAAGAAAGCGATAAAATGATTACCAAAACCGAAAAAAATCGTAAAACAAAGACGCAAACTTATGCCGCTGATAAAATGATTACCTAGTACCAATTTTGCTAAGCTAACATCGGTTCGCTTATTAAATCACTTTTGGTCCTTTATGTTTATAGAAGTTTTAGTATCATGCTTAAACTTCCGGTTCGGGTTGTTTGTTTGTCAGGTTTGTTGTGTGGCAACGACTTCAACAAATTCAACGTAGGTATGTCATTGTAGGATGCTTGTTTCTACAGTAAAACCAATTTTCATTTATTTTCCTGTTTATGTGCTAAGAAGTTTGCTTAAGTTTGTGATAACAACAATTATTTTATATTGAAATTCTTAAAGTTCTTAAATTACTTTTTATAATTGAGACTTTCTTAATGGTTGTCTATGGCCTCCATATCAGCAACTAACTCTTGTTCAACTTTGGAGAAAGAAAAGTGTCACCAAGATCAAAGCTTTTAAAACCTAGTGGTAGAACCGTAATGAACATCTCAATTTTGTCCAAAAATTATACTATTCATAAGAATCTACGTTATGTTATTTGTTATATTGTATAATAGTAATAGTAATAATTGAAGAAACAACGAATACAACAAGTAGGACAGTATTTACCTCACAAGAGGTAGCCAGGGTGATGAACTCGTGTTGCTGCAGGGAATAATCCTTTACACCACACCTTGGCTTGATCCGAACCTGAAAAGGAGATTGTAGGCCTTGTGAAAGGAGGCGACCGCCTAGAGTTACTAGAACTCGTTATAGCAGACACAAAAATGGTGGTGTATTGTAAGTTAAGATGCTGAGAGATCGATCTTCATGAAGGAGGTGTAAGCTCCTTTATATAGGCAATACATGGGTTGGTTTCCATCAACCCATAACCACGACGATGGGCTTAGACCCGGATTATGGGCTTGCCTCACTTTCGGCCGAATTGATTAGATTTGGACCAAGGAGTTCATAAAGCAAACCAAATGTAATTAATGCAAAAGGGAGAGAAAGGGTTACCGCCCTGCCAACAATCCATGTGGCATGCTGTTAGAGGCTGCATGGGCTTCCTTTTCTTCCTGCGTCAGTGTGTCAGGCGACGCCAGTCTGCTTCTTCTTGAAGTTTGTGTGAGGTGACGCCTGACACCAAGGGAAACAGTGCAACAAGTGGGAGAAAGGGGAGTTGCATATTCCTTTTGGCGCCTCCAGATTGGTAGGCGCCAGGTTGTGGTGGGTCCGCGGCAAACCATCGCTGAGTTGGGCGATGGGCTCTACGCGGATGGATTGCACTCCATGGGTGGCTTTGCAAGTCTAGGATCCGCCGAGGTTGATACTCCGCGGAAGATGTTCCGCGGAGACCTGATATCTTCACATACTTGGCCATTTTGGGTGTCGTGTTTCTTGGCGGAGGTCTTTTGAGGATGATGTTTGTGGGGTAGGGCCCGTCTTTGCGCCGGTAGTTAGGACCCTACGCCTTCAATAATAATAATAATAACACAAAATCATCTTATGGCTTTGTGCAGCTCGTAGTAAACCATTTCTTTCATATTCATAGCTTTGTGTAGCTAATTTAGATAATTTTTAATGAACCTCAAAGGCTTAAACTCAACAAGAAGGCTAAAGCTTTAGTATTTGAATTATTTTTAATGAACATCAACAAGCATTAGACTCGAGGGAGTGGAGGGGTTTGGGTTTGGGGGCATGAGTTGACACGTGGCAGTTGGGTTTGGAGCTTGGGTTTTGAACAACTTTGTGTGTATAAATTTTTTTAATTTTAAAAGCCAATCACAGTTCCATAACCCCCCCCACCCCTCCCCGAAAAATCAAAGCCAAAAGGGCAACGCCTCATTCTCACGCTAGGAGGGGACGGTGTTTGGGGCTTGGGTGGTGCACCACGCTCACTCCCCTTACTCTTATAAACTATAAATTAAGTATCCAGCAACATCAACCATTCTAGAACTCAAAATTGGATTGAATGGAGATGTATTAATACCATCTTGACTTCCGGTCACTGCGTCACATAAAGATCTTCCATCTTCTTTCACATGTCCATTGATCTTTAGCTCCTATGCCAATTATAAGTATAGATAATCACATTCTAAAACACTAAACTGTCCAAAGAATAGAAACAAAGTTATGTACATATATTACAAATGAACCATTACATAAGTATTAATAGTAGGACTTTTGGCGGTAAGAAAACCAACCAAAACAATTGTCTAATCTAGCGGGAATAACAATTTATAACTACCTAATACCCGCAAACTTATTGACCTTAATATATGTATAGGAACCTTCTTCCATTCTGCATCAAATATATCATTTAGTGGCATTAAGTCTACCCGAAAGTAGCTTCTCGTGTGAAAGCTTAACGCATGAAGACATTTCACAATTCGCTCATTGAGTTCTTACCCTTGAGCATCATGATTGAGTGAGAAAACTGTAATGACGAGGTGGGGCCCAGTTGAGTCAAATTGGCCCACACCACAATTAGTCTAACCCATTCATGAAAAAAGCCCAATATAGAAAGGCCCAACTAGTTTAAAGGAATCAAAGACAGTCAACACAACGGTCAAACGAAGAATAAATATTAGCGAGATCTTTGTGCTAGTAATCCGGTAATGATTACCTCCTCCCTTGTTGGAGGAAGGTTAACTAACAACTAGATCACAAGCTATAAAAGGAGGTTGAAGGTTAGACATAGACTCATTCATCATTTTCTCTATCAGTATCCCTATACTATTCACCTTTATTCGAAAACTATACTTATTCTCACGCCGGAGGGTGGTCACGGGATTACCCCCAATCCTGTGGCGAGTCCTAACGGTGTTCTCTTTTGCAGTCTAAGCCATTCCATTCATTCTGGACGATTCAGAAGGATCTCTTTGTGCATCATCTAGAAGATTGGATTACCTATCAGGTTCTTGTTTCTTCATTGGTGCCATCCGTGGGACGGAATTAAGGCAAAGAAGGACCCAGGGATGATCGTCTTTTAGCCGAATCTGTTGATGAAGAAATACTAATGGAACAACCTCCGGGGTTCGCATCGTTTCCTCCGGCACAGAACAGATTGTTATCTGGCCCACCCGTAGTATCGGTTACCCCCGCACCTCCATTTGCCGGGATCACGTCAACTGGCACGTACCCAAGGCCAGTAGTCACACCCGCAACGGTTGGAAGAACTCAATCCACCACAACTGTTACATCATGGATGACTGCTGCCACGAGCTTACCCTTATTCTCTGTAGAAATGACCACATCCATGATGTCCGCGCCTGTGGCAACATTGACACATCCTGCCTTCCCCCCATACACTCCAATCACCCTAGGAAACCAACCGTACATTCCACACTATCCAATACCACCTTACGGATACATGTATCCCTCCGTGGGAGGAAACCCCTACTCGTATACTTTCCCATACATGTATCCCCCAGTACAGCCCCCAGTGACAGGAGGGGAAGGAACTACTAACCCGATTTCACAGACCATGGGGTCGCCTCGAAGAAGTAAGGGCCAGACTGTCGTATGACGAGACGCCGGCATCCAGCCAACCATTGCCCCGTGTACTTCACCCAAGACCGCAGGATGCGGAACAAAATTGAGCTTCTGACCGTGTAGAAGAAGGAGATGAGGAGGACTTAACCCGGCCCTATCACCCCCGGCAATGGCCACGTACTCGAATTTCACAACCCGGATAGCTAACGCTCCGCTACCGCCCAACTTGAAATTACCATCAACAGTAGGAAAATATGATGGCACAGGGGACCCGGATGACCATCTTAGTATTTTTGAGTCCGCGGGGCGGTCAAAGGATTGGCCCATGCCTGCCTGGTGCCACATGTTCATCCAGATACTAGTGGGGGCGGCACGGGTCTGGGGGATAGCTTAACTCCCGGATCCGTTGCCAACTGGAACGAAATTGTGAAAGGTTTCTCACAACAGTTCAGCCAGCAAAGAAGACACACCAAGTACAGGGATGAAGTGATGCACATACGGCAGCGTGACAACGAGTCAATGGAGCATTTTATTGTTCGATTCAACAAGGAAAGACTACAAATTCCTGGACTTATCGAAGAATTAGCATGCACCGCTTTTACCATGGGAGTGAACGACGACGGTTTATTACAGAAACTTCATGGCCCAAAAGGCTATCCTCAAACCATGGATGAAATGATGACCATTGCAAAGGCCTACGTGAAGCAAGAGAAATCCATAGCTATGAACCACGCTGTCAGGAAAAAACAAGATGCCGTTAGAAATTGTGACATCCATCACCGACCCATAATGGAAACCCAAATTTTTTTTATTATTATTATTACAGTGACAATGATTTAAGTTTTGTAGGATTAAACTAATCAATATGATTTATTTTACCTAAGAATTTAGTTTATTTAGTTTTCATTTTTGTAATGGTTATAAAACGTAAAAATGACTTTATGGAGTCAAATAAATTAATGCAATTAAAGTGATTCATTTAAGCCACGTCAAGAAACTTATTTGTAATTATTGAGTAGGAAGTGAATTTATTAGAAATGAATTACACCATAATGACTCATACGTTTTCTAACAATATAAATTATAAAGTCCTTTGCCTAATAAACAAACAAAAGGGTTCGCTCTTTGTTGTGTGAATCGACGCCAAGGGCTAAGATCACAATTGTAATTTGCATCTTATCCGTTTGACAACCTTTGTACTCGAAAGACTCGCCTGATTCAAAGGATTTTCATGCTCACTTAATTGGTTAATTTAGAGTACATCTTGATTATCTTCACTCTAAGGTACGGTTAACATATATGTTATTTTATATAAAATTATTTACCTTTATTTTTATGTCTTGAACACTTATCTATATATGTAGGAGATTATTAATCTAATTGCCTTTATTTTTGTTTAGCAATCTATTTGGCTAATAATCTTATTCAAATAATCTTATATATATATATATACACACACACACACACACATACACTAGTGTAGACTTTGATTGTTATTTTATGGGAATATTTCATAGAATAGTAACCAAGTTTCAAAAGTGTTCCAATTAGGTCACTCATCCTTTTTGGCCCAATTAAATGACTAAACATTCAAATCGAGTCTTGTAAAATTTTGTATGTGTCAAGAATGACATGGAGGAGAAGATGTTGGGGTCAGGATTTTAAATATATGTAAATGTATTAAAAAAAGAAAATAACATATTAATTATATTAAAAAATTAAAAAAATATGATAAATCCACATCATCACTTAACGTCGGCATTAATAGATAGGAAAAAAATAAACAAAAAACCACATTACCATAGTTACCTACAAAATAGATGAAAAAACCTCTAATTTACATACTAAGTGAATGTTGAGTGACCTAATTGAGACAAAAAAAATGTTGAGTGACCTAATTGGAACATTTTTGAAAGTTGGTTACTATTTTACAAAGTTACCCCAGAAATAATTATATAGTTTGACAAGTGTTCTCATATTCATTTTTCATATTCACTATTCTAATTATATAGAAATATCTATGTCATCACGTTATATAACTTAGTCATATTTATTCATTTATATTTATATATATAACACTTGACTTTTCCATATTCATATTGTTGGTTGGTGTTTAAACTTTAGACATGTTTTACATATGTATAAACTATACATTACATTTTATTTTGTTACTTTCAAAGTCAATATTTAATTCTAGATGACTTGATTTATTAATATAATACTAGTCAAATGATTCCATTTTAGTCACATCTATAATCTATACGCATATTTGTAGGTATAGTTATTTATATAAATATCATGTAAATATATTAAATTCTAATTAATCATGTTGTTATTCGATCAAACTATACTCTTACCATTTTATATAAATATGAATCGGTATTTTTTTTATATTTTTATGTTACATTATACTATTTAGATATTTTAGAGTCCTAAACTATATACCTAAACCCACATGAACCTAGAAATCTCAAATTCATTCTAATCCATTTTATTCTGTTGCTCATGCATATACTATTCACTCTAATAGGGTAATTTTTGGAGTTACCTAAACCGCTATGATTTGTCTCAGTCGTACTTGCTATTCTTCGCAATTGTGAGTATACTTATCCCCATTTTGCTTTCTTACACTTTTGGGGTGAAACATGTATACCTATGAAGCTTACACTTACACATATTCATAAACGTTTTACATACAATTCATACACGTGTTATGCATTGAATTCTTGTGCTTTATGCTTAAACATAAACGTAGTATACTTGCAATCATTACGAAATCATTAACTCCGTACAAGCCGACTTTAACAATGGGTAGCGCTATTTGAATTGACAACTCGCCTAGTGGAAAGTTCCTATGGTGGTGGGAAGTCCTAGGTCATTGTTAATGTATTTAATCTTTGTCACATAAGAGGTTTGATTTTGACCCGTATTGTGTACTTACGTGTTTTCCATATTTGCCTTGAATGATTCATGACACTTGAATTGTAAACATTTTTATACTTATACTATATGTACACAAAACTAAGTGTACTCACCAACATTATTTATGTTGACAAAATTATTTTCGTACATGTTTCAGGTTGATTGTTGAGATATATCATGTAGGACATGTGGACTTATTAAAGACTTAATCGAGACAACGTGTGGAATAGTATTTGTACTTGAAGATATCTGTAATTGTAACTTGAAGCATTGAATAAAATATTTACACTTTAGTACCATGAGCTTTTGAACAATCGTCACTACATGACACCTCGATGTTTCCGCCATCGGTTGGGATGTTACAGAATGGTATCAGAGCCACTCCTGTGCCATACGGGATGGTGGGGAAAACCTCATCGAGGACGATGAGTCCCTGAGGAGGGGTGATTGTAACACCCTAGGCATATCCCACATCTCCCGTGGACAGGAGAGATCTTGGTTCATAAGTAATGTCCTGCCTTATAAATCACCAACGCGTTTTGGGCTTAGTTGGATGTGGAGCACATGAAAACTCCACATGGGTGACCTCCTGGGAAGTTTTCACCCGGGCAACCAAAAACAAATCCGTGAGCTTCTAGTGAGCAAAGCGGACAATATTGGATGATATTAGAGGCGGGGTGTTACAGAAATTCTGAAGATAATCGGGAGCACCAAAGCTCTAGGAGTAGGGCGAGAATGGATACAAATCGACATCCATACTCCCGAAGTGATCGCCGGGAAGAGCGAAGGGATGAACGACGAAGATCCGAAAAGTCCCGTGACACATTTGCGGGAAAAGGGGAAAGCTCCTCCAAACCAAGATTCGAATATCCGGAGCTAACTAAAACACCGTCTTAGATATTGGAATCTGAGGATTTAAGGCTCAACACACATCGTCCCCTGAAAGACTCCCCAACACAAGACAAGTCCAAATACTGTGCATATCATAAAGGTGTAGGGCACGACACTAATGATTGTTTCCAGTTAAATAAGCAGATTTAATACTTCTTTAGAACATGAAAGTTAGTTCATTTGGTCAGGGACGTGAAGCCAAGCACTTCATCTGCCGGAGCAGACAAGGCCGCTGGAAAGAGGCCTTGGGAGATAAACATGGTCAGGGTTGAATCAAGATACGAACGGAAGAGATCATTCGAGCGGATCGAACCATGGATGGAGGCAACCATGATCGTACCTCCCCATTATCGGATGTTGAGCATGGAAGCCCTAGTGATCTCTGCCGCGGTAGGAGACTATAACATGAGAAGGATTCTGGTAAACACAGGTAGCTCGAAAGATATAATATATGAACCGTGTTTTCGTCGGATGCGACCAGAAGACCAGAGAATGCTGGAACTTGCAAGGGGACCTCTCAGACCTGTCACAGGTTTCACCGGTGAAAGTGTTGAACCTCTGGGACAACTCACGTTTCCGGTCACCATAGGTGATGGACGCAAAGAAAGAACCATATTGGTAACGTTCCTGGTCATTCCGGCCAATTCCCAATACAATGTGATCATGGGCCGGTACACCCTAGGACGAATCGATGCCCTGGTTTCAACCGCTAGGGGTTTTTTAATGTTTCCCACTCCCCAGGGAGTCGTTACAATATCCGGGGATAAACTTTGCGGAGCTACAGGTCAAAAACCATGTCGCCAAGGGGTTTTTTAATGATTGAGGGGTCCAGAAAGATGGGTGTTAAACACAACATACCCAGAGCAGACAGTCATGATAGGAGACACTCTGTCCCCGCTTGCACGGGACAAACTCAAGCAGGTGTTGAGAAATAATTTAGACGTGTTCGCTTTTAAGCATGCTGATATGACAGGCATAGCAAGATCAAGAGCAGAACATAGATTTTCAACCTTCCCGGCTATCAAGCCTGTAACTCAGAAAAGAAGGAGCATGGCCCCAGAACAACGGGTAGCAGTGGTCCAAGAAGTGAAAAAACTCGAAGAAGCAGGCATCCTACGTAAGACGAAATGTCATACTTGGGTTTGTAACCCGGTCATGGTCAAAAAGCATGATGGGACTTGGCGTATGTGTGTGGACTATAAAAACCTCAACAAAGCGTGCCCGAAGGACGCATACCCTCTCCCAGAAATAAATCTCAAGGTAGATTCATTAGCACTTTTCAAATTCAAGTGTTTCCTTGATGCTTATAAAGGCTATCATCAGATCAAGATGGCCCGGGAAGATGAAGATAAGACCGCATTCCATACTGATGCCGACATCTATTGCTACACAAAGATGCCCTTCGGACTAAAGAATGCAGGAGCCACGTATCAAAGGCTAATGGATCTAGCATTCGAAAAACAGATTGGGCGAAACCTCGAGGTTTACGTCGATGATTTAGTCGTCAAGAGTTACACAGAAGAAGATATCATCACTGATGTTGAAGAAACTTTCAGGACGTTGAGAGAATATAACATCAAGTTGAACCCGGGGAAATGTTCTTTCGGCATGGAGAGGGAAAATTCCTGGGAGTCGTAGTGTCGAAGGATGTTTTCCAGGTTAATCCTGAAAAGGTGGCAGCTATCACCAATATGCCATCCCCAAAAATGTTAAAGGAAGCTCAAACCCTCAACGGGAGGCTGGCAGCTATTAACCGTTTCCTAGCACGACATGCGGAGCGGTCTCTTCCTTTCATATCTACTTTGAAGGAGTGCCTGAATAAAAACAAATTCAGATGGACGGCAGAGGCGGGAAAGCGTTCCAGGAGATGAAAGTGTTTGTTGGTAACTTGCCTATGCAAACTGCTCCTAGAGGGGAAGAGGTTCTGAAGATGTACCTTGCAGCCGGGCATCATACGGTCAGTGTTGTCCTGCTATTCGAATGAGGGAGTTTGCAAACCCCGGTGTACTACATAAGCCGGGTCCTTTCCGACCCAGAAGCAAGATATCCAACACTTGAGAAATTGGTATTGGCCTTAATACGTGCGTCCCGCCGGTTACGCCGGTACTTTCAGGCACACAAGGTCGAAGTACTAACGGGTTTCCCATTGGCACAAGTATTGAACCGACCGGAAGTTTCTGGCCGATTGGCAAAATGGGCTATCGAGTTAGGGGCCCTGGACATAACCTTCAGGAAAAGAACGTCCATCAAAGGACAGGTCATAGCAGACTTTATGGCAGAAATCCCGGAAGGAGAAGCGGTTCAGTTGCCTAGAAGCAACATCGCAGCTACACCAGAGAGTGAGAATCCAACATGGTAGTTGTATATGGATGGGTCTTCCAACAGCAAGGGAGCAGGAGCCGGACTAATGCTGGTAAGCCCGGAGGGGACAAAATTCTTATACGCATTACGTTTTGATTTTGAGTGTTCAAACAACCTGTCAGAATATGAGGCACTGTTAGCTGGCATGCGTATGGCCCTATCAATGGGAGCAAAGAGGGTTGACGCTCACGTGGACTCGTTACTAGTAAATAATCAAGTTAATGAGTCCTACGAAGCTAAAGATGATACAATGGTAAGGCATCTGGAAAAAACAAAGGAGCTGATGTCAAAATTTGAAAAAATAACATTGATCCACGTGCGAAGACACAAGAATGACACCGCGGATGCCCTCAGTAAGTTGGCATCTTCAGGTACCAAGGAAGATGTTCACATCGAAACCCTAAAGCAACCATCAACTCAGATGTCGGAAGTACACAGTATCCACGCGGCAGAGATATCATGGATGACACCGATTCAGCAGTACTTGGAGAATGGTATATTGTCGAAAAACAAGGGCGAAGCAATGAAGATACGGACCAAGGCCCTACAATACGAGATGCACGGAGGGACCTTGTACCGGAGATCCTACCTGGGGCCGGCTTTACGCTGTGTCGCACCATCCGAAGCAAAGTTCTTAATACAAGACATTCATGCTGGCATATGTGGCATACATGCAGGCCCCCGGGTAGTGGTAGCCAAAATAATGAACGCAAGTTACTTTTGGCCAGGAATGCACAACATGGTCATGGAAGAAATACAGAAATGCATCAGCTGCCAAAAATATGCACCACAGACCCTATGACCGAAGAACAACCTAATACTGATTACGGCAGCTTGACCATTCCAAAAGTGGGGGATAGATTTGGTAGGACCATTCCCCTTGGCTCCCGGAAAACTCAAGTACCTAGTGGTTGCTATTGACTATTTCACCAAATGGGTCGAAGCCAAACCACTGGCAAAGATTGAGGCAATAAATATCAAAAAATTCCTATGGGAGCACATAGTCTGCAGGTTCGGGGTTCCGTTGTATCTTGTAAGTGATAATGGAACACAATTCACAGATAAGTCACTTAAAGAATGGTGCACAGAACTGCATATCCAGCAAGTCTTCACTTCTGTCGCCCATCCACAAGGCAACGGTCAAGTAGAAAGGACAAACAGGAGCATATTAGAGGGAATAAAGAAACGGTTGGACGCAGAAGGAAGGTCATGGGTCGACCAATTGCCGCACGTTCTCTGGGCACACAGAACCATGCCAAAGACCAGTAATGGGGAGACATCATTCAGTCTAACATTCGGCTCGGAGGCAATGATCCCGACAGAGATTGGAATTCCCTCTCTACGAAGGAACAACGATGCGGCCAAGAATGAAGAACTGATTCGCGAGAATCTGGAAATGCTGGAAGAACGTCGTGAAACGGCATGCATCAATGAAGCCCGGTATAAGAGGCTTTGAAGAAATACTACAACAAGCGCGTCCTTGAAAAAACTTTCAACGTAGGAGAGCTTGTGATGCGGGACAACGAAGCAAGTAGATCTATGACTCAAGGAAAGTTAGGACCAAACTGGGAGGGGCCCTACGAGATAGCTAAAGTACTGGGTAAGGGTGCATACTCCCTGAAACAGCTGAACGGTGACCCAATACCAAGGACTTGGAATGCGGCACAATTGAAGAAGTATTACATATAACTGCATACCATTCAAGGCACAACGCCAATCACACAATATCATAATTTGTTACGTTTAGTATTTATGTAAGAAACTTTAATAACGTTCACGGCAAGCCGTGATTCCATTTAATAAAACGCCTGTAACAACAGCATATTTTACATTGAAGTGCATATCTAATATCCAATAGCACTCCTTTACATCACTTTTCAAAATATGGTAGGAGGCAGGACAAAAATCCAAAATGCCATCACAAAAATTACCCTACCCAACAAAACACTAGCTAGCTAAAACAAAAAAGGAGCCTCATCGGACCTCCTCACAAAAAACCACGATCATTTAGGCCCTGCCGTCAAGGATTACTAACACCTCTACAGGGGTATACAGCAACTCCTCAGTAGGAGCAACATATAGAATAACTGGGTTGTCAAGGGGATCCTCCCCGGCTTCTGCTTGAAGATTTCCTTGCCCAATGGGAGGGTCTTCAGCAGCACCCATTCCAATACCAACTTTCTGAGGAACCTCGGCCATTACAGGACGTGCAGGACCTCCGATAAGTACATCCGGTCCGGGTTCTAACACAGGCCCATGACCAGCATCATGGTCCACTACAAAAAACAATGCTCGAGGGCCTCGAGAATATGTCTCCCATACCTTCGGGTAGGTACATAATCAGCATTCCTGACATTGAACTATTCCAAGGCATCTCGACGCCTATCTCTATCACGAGAACACTAGTAAAGCATTTGCAAACCATCTAGGGCATGTAACTCTCTTAACAACTCCATTATGGAAAGGTAACGATGAGCCATAGAAAGAAGAAAAAATAGTGAAAAGAAAAAAATGATGGGTTTTTCTGATAAGTTGTTTCACTTATAAAAAAATCTTCTTGGGAAGACCAAGAGATACGCTTTAAATGCGGCCTGGAATTATCTGACATAAAGTCACTTGTAACAGTGAAAATGGCAACTCATGACGTCATGCAATCATGACATGCAACTGACCATAGATGGCTGTCTAATCAACCATCAGTTTCACAATTAACTACGACATGACAAGTGGCATTCACACACACCACACATTAAAATTCAAAAGATATCTCACACATGTGCAACTAAAAAGAAAATGAAGAGTCATATTACATAATTTTTAATTAATCCTAACTAGAAGAAGAACCTTCACCGTCAGAGGACATTACAACATAAGGCTCAAGTAAAGACCGGAGAGATGAAACACCCTCATCACCAACATGACTACTCAGCTGAGTTATAGCTTCCAAAGAGTCACTACTCAAAGCTTGCATTGAATCGGCAACCCGGGTAGGAATCTCTTTCTCCTGCTCCGTAGGAGGAGGAAGTCTCTGACCAGCAAGGCCAACTTGATTGCCATAACCCAGCCCACCATGATAATCGGCCTCCATAGCCACCTCATAAAATGCATTGATACGGTCTTGATATTCCTAGCTGCCCCGAATGAAACGCCATGATGCAGGAATACCTTGGCCAATCAACCAATCCCGGTCACCACGAACATGTTCTAACTGAGATTGGATGGAAATTGCAAGAGCCTTGGCAGTCTCAGCAGAGTCCATAGCTTGGTCAGCCCGCTGATTTGAAGCTGTTAATTACCTCTGACACTCATTTAGTTTTTCCAACATAGAGTCCTTCTCTTCTTTCGCCCGCCTGATTCGGGACTCAAAAGTCTCAACCTCAGCAGACAAAAGTTTGCACCTCTCCATCCCAGCCTTGTTCCGAGCAACAACACTCTTTTCTGCATCCAATTCCTTGGACAAAGCATTTACCCGACCCTCAAGACGAGAAATAATACCACCCTATTTCTCGTGAACCCGGAGCAAATTAAGCTTTTCCTCTGTGTGACTTGTCACCATCCGGGCCTTATCACCCTCCAACTTCTCGTTAGCGATCTGCCGAGACACTAGCTCCACTTCCGCCTCAGCCAACTGCTTTGATAACCTTTCATTCTCAGACATGACGGACGTCTGCCTATCACGTAACTCCAACAAACTAGCAAGGTCAGCATGCCAGCGGCGAAGGACCTCATATAAAGCAGCAGAATAATTTACACCAGAACCTAATACATTTACAGCAAGCTAGCGTTGTCTAGGCCCTGCAGATAGCATCTCTCTGCAGGGGGAAGGCACATTCCGCCCAATGACGAATGACATCCGGATGTATGAGACGGGTGGACTCAGCAATATGCCACCCAGGCACGTACCAGATGTCTTTCAAAGAAGGTTTCCAATTAATACCGGGAGCATAAAAGTTGGAAGGCATATCATTGGCTTCAGAAGAAGGGCCCTCAGCCGGTGATCCCCCAGTCCGGATCCCACCAGGAAATTGGAAAGGATTCTTCTGCACATCCCGTAACAACTGAGAAAAACTCTGACCAACGGCAAAATTTGAAACTACAGATGACCCAGCAGAGGTAAACACCGGTCTTGCAGGGATAGGGACCGATAAGGTTGGTAGTGAAACACAGATTTGTGGAGATGGTTTTACAACAGTATCTGACCCAGGGATCTGGGTACATGCAGAAACAGAACTAGCAGGAGAAGAAATCTGCACGACTTTCGCCGGATGGGACGACGAAACAACACTAGTAACAACAACAGCTTCCCCAGAACTACCACCAATGCAGGTTGGAAGATCTTTCATGGTGTTGACTAGGGACGCACTTATATTATCAGTCCCAGAAGAGGACAAGTTGACGGCTATCCGTTCACCTGCTTGCAACAAAATACATAAATACATAATTTAGGACAGAGAAAAACAAAGAGGGAAATACTAAAAACTTACAGAGTGATTTCTCTTTCATCTCCAGCATCTGCCTCCTCTTGGCCAATAATACTTTCACCACGGAAACAGCAGTAGTTTTCCTCTTCTTCGATTTCTTTTTCTTTTTCTCCAAACCCACATCACCTTGTGGAGGGGCAACACTAAGTGGGTCAGCATCAATAGGATCAACAACGTCTTTTTCAGCAGCAGAGGGAGATGAGTCACTCACAGGTACATCCAAGTTGGAACTCTAGCCCCCGGCCGGAACAGCGGGAACCGGAATGAGAAAATTGGCAACAGTTTGACTGAGCACATCAAGCTCATCAGGCCCAAGTTGCCGGTCATGTACGGCCATGACCCTTGATCCTCACGACGATACTCTGGAAACACAGTCTCGTCTGCCCACATTCAACTCATACCCACAGCAACCAAGGCCCTCTCTGGAATATAAGTACACTCTGTGGGATTATTAGTCAAAGCAAGATACAGGGGATCCTTCTCATGCACAGAAGTTGCAGGACATTCGTCGGCCAGTTTGGTCTTGGCCTCTGGATATCTGATAGGAACCCGAACCGGAAGAACGCGTTCATCAACAAAAAAGAAATTTTTTTCCTCCAGTCCTTATCCCGTACGCTTTGGGGAAAATTGTCTATGCAGGACAACACACCAAGGCGACGATCAAAGGTGAAATATTCCCCTTTAAACTTTAAAACATACAAGGTACGAAAAATTTCCAGGCGAGGTGCCATATCAAGCCCTAAAGCACAAAACTCAAAATGACAAATTTTTATCAGACCTAGGGGATGCAATTGAGAGATGTTTACCTTATAGTACGACAACAATTCAAAAATGAAGTGGGTTACTGGCAATCGGAAATGGGAAAAGGTGAAGAACTCCCCACACAGAGTGATTTTTCCCTCTTTCAAAGGGAAAGCCCGGTCATCTTTACCAGGAAGCAACGGACCCCACTTGGAGGGAATATGATAATCACTAAGGAACGATTGGAACGCCGGCCAGTTACAACCAATATCGGCAACACTCATGACTGCGCGTGACGAACTTGCTTTGGGTGCCATTTTGAATACAATGAAACGGTAGGAGGGTTAATATCTCGGATTGAATACATGTTTTTATAGGCAACCAAATTTGGGTGTTTCAAATTCAAAATTAAACCGCCAAGTGTCAACACCCTGGTCATTAAACCGCCAAATTGACGTGACAGTAATCATAATGGCATAGCACGTGCATAGGTCATGCGGCACCAATCCCAATTCAGGTTTAAAATGTGTTACTTTTTTGATTTTTTCACGTTTCTCCGTACTTATAATTCGAATAACAACAAAAGGAGTCTAGTAATATTCACACGTTCTTATCACTAGACTGGGGGACATGACGAGGTGGGGCCAGTTGAGTCAAACTGTCCCACACCACAATTAGTCTAACCTATTCATGAAAAGGCCCAATATAGAAAGGCCCAACTAGTTTAAAGGAATCAAAGACAGTCAACACAACGGTCAAACGAAGAATAAATATTAGCGAGATCTTTGTGCTAGTAATTCGGTAATGATTACCTCCTCCCTTGTTGGAGGAAGGTTGACTAACAACTAGATCACAAGCTATAAAAGGAGGTTGAAGGTAAGACATAGACTCATTCATCATTTTCTCTATCACTATCCCTATACTATTCACCTTTATTCGAAAACTATACTTATCTCACACCGAAGGGTGGTCACGGGATTACCCCAATCCTGTGGCGAGTCCTAACGGTGTTCTCTTTTGCAGTCTAAGCCATTCCATTCATTCTGGACGGTTCGGAAGGATCTCTTTGCATCATCTAGAAGATTGGATTACCTATCAGGTTCTTGTTTCTTCATGTAACACCATTGATGTTGCATAGAACACATTTTCATCATCGGTTAGTGACTAAAGAACAGAAGTTTGGTTAGTAATATTGAGATATTAAACCACCATTGGATCTAGTTTCCTTTGGTTTTCAAAATTTAACTGTAGAATGTAGTGATTTACAATGGGAATAAAAACATGTAACTGGCATCAACATGCTTCGTGTATATGTCAAAGATCAAAAACTCTCCTGACCCGAGAGAAGTTTGGTAGCAAAATTGTAGGCTTTCACACCATCACTTGATCTCAAGCCAATGCCATCCACCAGTTGCTTTACGCTTGTTTCTATTATGCCACTCGGGATTTCTGGCATAGTGGGTGATGACTGTGACAGCCCAACCAAAGTAACCTGGACACACAACCAACAATATCGTTACAACTTGTTAATTTCAAAAGTAGAGTTCACAATTTTGACCCATTTAATTATGTAGAAAGTTGAAGTAGGATTTTTTTTTTTTTTTGTGGGTCAACCCAACGTCCCAACCTGACCCGATTAGCAAATTACTTATTTATCAAAAACAAAAAACCGGAAAAAGTATTACTCGCTCGACCCACTTTGAAAAACAACCTGTTTGTCCTAAGGTATGTTGGCCTTGTGTTCAGCTAAAGCACGGCCCACGGGAAGCCTCCAATTGCATCAGCTAAACCCCGTGAATAAATTGCTATAATTACCACTCCATACTCTCCCTTGAACAATCTCCTCCGTTTTATCTACATGTAAATAAATTGAATTAAGTGCTTATTTTATAGACAACAATACCTATAAAATTTATAAATTCATTTTTGAGTGACTGATTACATATGCTCGTTGATCCTGAATATGCTACCTTGTTACGAAATTGTTCATAAGGATTTTTGGCAGATTACGCAATGAGTTGCTCTTCATCGGGTTTGCACACAGGTTCACAAGTGTTTAAAAATCACGGAAAACTACTAAGAATTAGAATAACGGTCCGGAAGGACCGGTAACAAACCATAACAGCGCAAGTTTGCCTATTGCTTTTACTATTTCTTAAAATGCTCTTTCAATACTGACCCTTTTTTGTTACAATAATTCACGAGGTTATAAGTAGTTGATTATATAATAGGCAACTTTTAATCCACTCAACCCGTTTCCCAATTAGTTAAGTTGTAGTAAGCCTGTTTGACCCATTAGCTTATAAATACTCCCAAATCGACCCTTTTTTTCACATTAACAAGTTGAAACTGTTGTATTGTCACCTGAATGGGCGATGTTGGGCAACATTCAGCCCAACTTACATAATTTGATAAGCATTTCAAATTAGAAACACAAAAACACAAATACAAAAACTGTAATACACAAACTGTGATGTTTAAGATGTTGATTATAAATGCAAACTTTTATATATATATATATATATATATATATATATGTTTAGATTGTAAATTTATAATTGTATGTAATGTACGTATATGTGAATGTGTAGAACATATGTAAATATAGATTAACTCGGTTACAAGTTAACTGCTGAAGATCATCAAATAAAAACAAGAAGTGCAGCAGCATTACAAATAAAGGGACAAAAGGCGCGCATCATGGGTCAAAAGGCTGAAATGACAGTTCTATCCCTATGACAGAAAACGGTTAAAAGTCGGTTCTTTTTGGCGCCAAACAAAGCGGTGGGAATCAACCAACAAAGTTAATCGACATGTCTCTTCCTTATGTATATATAGAACATATCATTGTCATTTGTATTACCAAGATTGTTCCGATTAAAGATCAATCCAATATTATCGAATACTTGTTCGTATTTTTGGTTTTCTATTTTGTTCATCATTTGTTTGTTATTTGATCACTCTTGTTTCATACAAATAAGTGCACATAGTATTGTTTTCCGCTGCTATATTGAATTCTATTCCAACATAAGAAACAGGTTGGGCTAAACAAGAAAGCTTCATACACCATACGTCAACGGTCATCCCAACCTACCCAAACTGACCCGTTATGATCAACACACCCATTTTTCCACCTTTGTATATGATAAAGGTGTTGAAGACTTAAAAACATCAATAAGTATAAAAATAAATTTACATATATTTCATGTAGACAGAAAACTGTTGGATCAAAACAGTGTGTCCATAATCGCTAAAATTCAACTTTCAAATAGGTACCACGGACATATAAGGGAACATTCAACTAACAGACAATATATTTTGATAAATTACTTGCGAACAAATGCTGTGTTTCAAAGAGCAAGATATCTTTGTACATACTCATTAGAAAGACACCTGGTGAGCTTAAAGACTTCTGTGTTCGCATACGGTATACGGGCTGCATACAAAATTATAAAAAAACTCTTGTTACTGCAGATAGCATGTTGAATAACTTACTCCAAGCTTTTGTTCGAATAATACAACTGGTATGTTAAATATACTTTTAAAAAGGGGAATTGGATTTTAATAATTCATATTTTGCATAGTTGGCCGGTAATAATCTGTACTTAATAAATTCCCCACAACAGTCCCAACTTTCAACATATTGGCCGACAATAAACTTTTTAACTTTCAAACTCTTTCAGTTTTGAAAAACGGATAGTTTTCGATTAACAAAAGTTCATTGACGGCCAATACTTTGAAAGTTGGGACTATTGTAGGGAATTTCTTAAGTACAGATTATTGTCAGCCAACGAGGCAAAGTTTGGATTATTAAAATCCAATTCCCCTTTTAAAAACCTTATAATAACAGTCAGAATATAACTTTTAGGAAAAACCGATATAAGATGTTGCACCCATTTAACATACATTGCAGTTAGAATATTTGTAAATGGGTCAATTAATAGATACATATCTCAAATAACCACTATAATATCCAAGAGTTACATACCTCAAATCTAGTTATATCACAAATTGGCTTCTGAGCGTGCATGAACAGTGGCGATTTGATATTAACATCTGCAAGATTACACAAATCCCAAATAAACATTCGGTTAATAATGTTATAAAATCAGGGCCCTAAACATAAAAAACACTTATATTATTCAGCACACAAAAACCAATTACATAACAAATTTATACAATCACCTATTTAAAATAGTAACAAAGATGATATACATGGTACGACATCGACTAGACATGAATAATGAACACTGTACCTCAAATATTTTCAAGCGTGATGAGAACTTTTTGCAATTCTCGCACAACACTTTTTATATCCCTTCTTTGTGTTGGGGAATCCAAAGAGCATGATATTCCAATCTGAATTATTAGAGCCAAACATTCCTCTATTTTCTTGGCAGCTTCCATGTTTTGCAGAACAATGTTATTCTCTTTATACAAGTTAATAATGTTAACATCAATGATGTCAATTACATTGTCTAGCAAGGCCATGGAAGTAAATTTATGAAGGCAAAGGTCTTCATTAAAGATGTCATCAGTTGGGCTTTTCCCGGTCATCACCTCTAGAACTAGTATTCCAAAACTGTAGACATCACCGCTACTTGCCATCTCACTTCCAAGACCATATTCTGCAACTTACGAGCAATTACAATATAAAACAGTAACAATGTAATTAAGTAAATATGAAAGTCTATTTTACCTGGAGGAATATAACCCATTGATCCCTGAATCCCAGTTGAGTTGTTTGGATATGAAGTTCCAAGAAATCGAGCTAAACCAAAATCTCCAACCTGAGCCACCATATCACTATTGAGTAGAATGTTACTAGGCTTCAAGTCACCATGAACAATGGCCGGTAGACAGTGATTATGAATATAATCAAGTGCGTATGCTACATCCGTAAGAATTTTTATCATTTGGAGAAGGTTTAGCCTCGCTGTATTTTCACCTGAATGCAACCAATCATGCAAACTTCCATTGGGCATGAACTCATATACCAAAGCTTTGAATGGATTTCCTTGAAAGTCAACACTTGAACATGAAGTTATTATCTTCAACAAATTCCTGTGTCGAATGTTCCGCCATGCTTCACACTCCCTCATAAAGCTTCTTTCAGCTCCTCGATTTTGAAGATGTAGAACTTTGATTGCAACAAATCTGTCATCTGCTTCATTAATGATTCCTTTATAAACAGAACTGTAAGCACCGGTTCCAATCAACTTGGATTCTGAGAACCCATCAGTAGCCTTTAGAAGTTGGTTGTATGATACTTTTATGTATCGTTCGCGTGTTGACGTTTGAGAACGATGGTTCTTTCTTTTCTTCTTAGACCAAGCATATGCTACAAATGCTGTCGTGAAAAGTGTGAATGTGACCAATGTGATTATTACAAAGAGACGAATCTTCTTTAGCCTTTTACTTGTCTCCCTGCATTTACGTAAATGAAGTTCAATCAAGCCACCACAAAGCCTTCTATTCCCCACAATCGAGAATGCACTTTCATTGGAAAACACTCCTACCATTGGAACTTCACCCTCAAAATCATTATATGACAGGTTCAAATATTCTAACTTAAATTGTTCAAAAAATGTAGGAATCTGCCCTGATAAATTGTTATGAGAAATATCCAGTTCCATCAATCCTTTCAAGGAACGTAATGATGATGGTATAACACCTTGAAATAAGTTGCCTCTAAGGGACAACCCTACCAAGCTACTACAGCCACCAAGGCTACTAGGGATGTTACCAGATAAATTATTATCTGCTAAATTCAAAGTAGTCAACATGTTAAGGTTTCCAACCTCGCTTGGAAGTGAACCAAACAAGTTGTTTTGAGAAAGATCTAATCTTATGGAGAGACTTGAAAGTCGAAAAAGTTGTATAGGTATTTTCCCAGCAAGTTTATTGTCATTAAGGTACAACTTTAATAGATGATGACAATTTCCTAAACTTGATGGAATAACCCCTTCCAACATGTTTGAATCTAAAACAAGATTTATCAACGATGACAAGTTCCCCATGGAATCAGGAATCTGTCCTGAAAGTTGGGTTTCATATAAATAAAGCTTTTCTAAGTTTTGAAGGTTACCAATGGTTGAAGGGATGTTTCCCGTGAATTGGTTTCCTCCTAACCACAACATATTCAAGCCAACTAGATTACCGATTGAACTAGGGAGGCTTCCATGTAACAGGTTTTCATGAAATGCTAGTACATGGAGATGATTAGAAAGATTACCTATTGATCTAGGGAGAACTCCTTGAAACTTGCAATTGTTAAAATTCAATCTCTTTAATTTCGTGCAGTTTTTCAAAGAATCAATAAACTTCATGTCATCTGCTTCTTTACTTCCAAAGAGGTTATCACCTATTTCTATAATATTTATATCAGTTAGTTTTGAAAAGTCAATTGACAGTTGTCCACTAAACTTGTTCTCCTGGAGATCAAGATATCTTAATCTCGTACAATTTGAAATGGATGTTGGAAAAGGTCCACTTAATTGGTTACCCCATAATTGAAGCAAAACAAGATGAGGGGGCATTCCACCTATGGCCGAATGAAGACTACCTGTCAGTTGA
Organism: Ambrosia trifida; assembly: GCA_028751855.1. Lineage (NCBI taxonomy): Eukaryota > Viridiplantae > Streptophyta > Magnoliopsida > Asterales > Asteraceae > Ambrosia > Ambrosia trifida. Next base: position 13,912,527 of record CM054129.1, read on the forward strand.
TTCCCAGCCAAGCTAATATCAGCCAGGAGTGAAAGGTTATAAAGAGAATTAGGGATGGTTCCATATAGATTACAACCACCCAAGTAAATTTCTTTTAAAATTTTCAAATGGCCTATGGTGTCTGGAATGGTCCCACCCAAAGGATTGCTTGCTAAATAGAGTATTTCGAGTGACGTAATATTCCCGAAGTATGGTGGGATTCCACCTGTTAAGTTATTATTCTGAAGTGAAATAAAAGTAAGTTTGGAGAGGAAGATGATCTCTTTCGGTATGTTACCAACTAGCTCATTTTTGGAAAGATCAAGCCGTTCAAGGTTGGAACAATTGAATATGTTAGTTGGAATTACCCCATAGAACTTGTTAATTCGAATATTGAGCGTCGTCAATCGGGAAAGATGACCGAATTCATGGGGGATGGCTCCATATAAGTTACAACCTTCAGCGGAAAATTTTCTTAAATTTTTCCACTCGCTTAAGATGTTTGGGATGCTACCACCCAAGGGATTCCTGGTAACAGAAAACAGTTCCAATGATGTAATATTTCCCAATACGGATGGTATTCCACCTGTAAGCGTATTATTAAAAAGTGAAAGAAAAGTAAGTTTGGTGAGGGAACTGATCTCCTTAGGTATGCTTCCAACTAGCTCGTTATTGGAAAGAGCAATCTCTTCAAGGTTAAAACAACCAGATATGTTAGTTGGAATGACCTCGTTGAATTTGTTGCGATACAGAATCAAATGACGTAGCCTTGAAAGACGACCAAGTTCTTGAGGGATGGCTCCTTGAAAGCCATTGTTGCCTAGAGAAAGCGTATGGAGGAAGCTGAGGTTCCCCACATAAGGAGACAATGAGCCTTCTAGACCTTGCGAAGACAATTCTATAGAAGTCACTCTTCTATGTCGCTTCCCACAATAAACATGAGTCCAGTCACATAAATGAAGAGAATCGTTCCATGAGGTTAGAGCTCCATATGGATCGTGAGTGATCAACGACTTGATCTTCAGCAAAGCCTCATGATCTCTCTCATATCCACCACATATAACAATGGAAGGGATAGCTAAAAGAAGAGAACAAAAGAGAAAATGAATAAAAGAGAAGGATGATAAGCTAACTAGTGGGTGTTTTGAATTCATTTTTGAAAAAATAACTCACGATCACAAAGGATAATCGTTGGCCTTTTAAAGCCACAATTCAAGGAATTTATGATTGCTAGCTGGTGGAAGTTAGAAATATAAACAAGAAGAAAAGTTGGCTTAATTAGACTCATGATTACTAGAGATAATGTTATTTATGACTTTATTAGTTGGCTTACACTCTTTGATTACAAGTAAAGGTAATGTTTTGTCTTAATTGTTGACATAGAAATTAGAATCAATGACTGATTACTCTATTTATCTATTATTTAAAATTTATCTCTATAATTTTTTTTTTTTGAACGGTCAACGAATCAATTCCGAGCACTCTCGGACACCCTTTTGGCGAATCAGGTACTCGAGAGTACCTGGGCCACCAATTCCTGGGAAAACCCGACCACTCACCCGCCCGAAGGCACGACGGTGAAATAATCGGTAAAATCAGTCGAGATCAGGACTCGAACCCAAGCCAATGGCCGGGTCATCCCTCATTTCTCGTCCACCAATGTCCTCTAAATGTAGCTAGTGGGAATTGAACTCAAGCCTCCCATAGGAAACTTTAGACTCTCAACCAACTGGTCTACAATTGTTGGACTATCACTATAAGTTAAAAAACAAAGTTGGGAATAGTAAGTCTTTTGTTTTGGGTAGTTAGATTGAGATTCACGGCTGTAAATAATATTAATATTTACCTTCCATAATAGTAACGGACCTTATATAGAGCATCCGGTACAATCTTTTATAGCTAGCCAATGTTTTATAGCTAGGTTGTTGTAATGTTGTGATGCATATATGCTTTACACGTGTTTGGGGACAATGGATTTTGCTTTTCCACTGTGGCTGGGACACGATGTGTCAATCAAACTAGTTTTTTCGATTAAGTTTACATTGGAGCTTCGCTGTCCTTCTTCCTTCTGCTTTTGCCTTCTCCTCTTATCATATTATAACTTCATCAATATCTTCACACAGCTATGTTTATTCTGTCAAAACTAATGTTAAATAGTTTTTTTTTTTTTTTTTTTTTAAACTTTTTCCTCTTTCTCTTTTGTTTTTTCGAACTACCCTAGTCATAGTACCACTTTTATTTTTTATTCCGGTTCTCCTTTTACTTTTTGCTTCTTTTTCTTTTTCTTTTGTCTATTCTCAACTACCATGAGTCATACTAACACTACCTTCACTTTCTTTACATATTTGTACAATAAACAAATACTCTCTGCCTCCTCTCTTTCTAGCTCTATAAACGTCTCTCTCTCACTCTCACATCTCTATCTTCTTCTTCCATCTCTTCACCTACTTGTATAACAAAAACAACGATGTGCTTCTTAAACATTTTTTGTTTCACCTAAAAGATACAAACAAATTAATGAATAAGTAAAGAGGTTGTGGAATAAAATGATCATATTTGAAATTTATATTGTATGAAAACTTTATAATAGTTACAAAACCTTTGTTTTTGGACTCTTATTATGATGTCAATTTTTTTTTACAATTCCTTCAACTTGATTAAAGACCACACAAAAGCATTGAAAAACATAAGTAAAGCAAAAGTATCCAATAATCCAAAAGTAAACAATAGATAAGCACAATCACACACACTAAAATAACGAACACATTACATTTCAAACTCGATTAAAGTACCCAAAAATATTGAAGTGTTAAAAACATCGACATGTTTTCAAAGCATAGTGAGATCAAAACATACCAACTTGGTTTCAAACTTTGAGAGCAAAAACCGTAATGAAAGATGACAAGAGCCTTCGATGCCTCTACATACAAAACCTTGATAGAAACTGATGTTTGGGCGGTTAGAAAACAATAAACAAAATTGATAATAATAATATGCAGAATGTTTGAGAGAGTTTGAGAAAGATAATACTGAAATCGATAATTGTCATTAGTGGCCTAAACATGCTTCATTTCTCTTGGTAATCCATACCCATATCCCATTCATATGGCTACTTGCACCCATAAATCATACTTGTTGACTGCATTGAAACCACCAAATCTCTCTACTGTTGTATATAGATCAAATAGATCTATCTTCTTCCCCATGTGGTCTCTTGGTGGGATTGGTATGGCCGAATTGATTTCCAAGAAATCATTCAGAAACCACGATAGTATTCTTTCAAACTCAGACTTGAACTTGATTCTATGCACTTCCAATTGGGTTTCTATATGGATCATATCCATAAAGGTGGTACAATCTTCTAAAGTTGAACCTTTTGGATAAAGACTTGACCCTTCTTGTTTGCTTGAACCTGGTGCGTTTCTGCCCACTTCTTTGTTGGATTGTTCATGATGATTCTTCAAAGATTTCTTCACATAATCTTTGTTAGACATGAAATATTCTTCCACTCTATCTTTTCCTCTTGCCTTTCTTTTCTGTTCCTTCTCATATTCCTCCACATTCGGACAAGTATATGGCTTGTGGAATTCATTGCAATTCCAACAGTGGATACCCGGTTGGATAGAGGAGGGCTTCTTAGGTTCTTTTGTGATGAAACACACATCACCTTCATACTTGATCTTATAACCGTCTTCGATCAATTTATCCACACTCAATACATTCCTTCTAAGAGTTGGAATGTAATAAACTGTAACACCCCAACCGATGGCGGAAATATCGAGGTGTCACGTAGTGACGATTGTTCAATAGCTCATGGTACTAAAGTGTAAATATTGATATATTGAATAAATAGTTTATTACATTGAAATAAAATACAAAGATACAATCACTAGTACAAAAATGTTCAAAAAATACGGTTCTCGAAATGCTTTTAGGACGAAAAACCGTAGTATTATCATATTTTAATTTTATATATTATATTAAACCGTCTTTTTTTAAGTCAACCGTCTTTTTTCTAAACCGTCTCAATTGACAAAAGTCATTTTTGTAAAATTGTTACAACCGTCTTTTATCATATTTAAATTTTATATATTATATCCAACTATCTTTTTGTAATTTATAAATATATTACAACCGTCTTTTATATATATAATATAATATCGCTTATTTCTTTTTAAAATTTTAAAATACACCTATCATGTTATCAAAAAAGTATACGGATTATGTATTTCAAATTGATCAATATTAATCACAACCCTATTAACTTTCATTTATTTCGACTACAATAAGAATTCTTTATTATCATTCAACTCAGATAATACATTTATCAATCTAGAAAAGTTCTTTATTCTATATTACCCGGATCTTCAACAAGGTAACCGTATAATAACTATATGTTTCTTTTATTTAATTAAGGGAAATTGGATTTTAACACCCTAAACTATTGACAATTGGCCGCTGACGTACTGAACTACAAAATTGAACAACATCACACTGTACTTTCAACTTATTGGCCTGTATCACCCTCAGACTAACCAAGGTTAATTTTTGCTGACATGGCATGGTGATGTGTCCATTTTTGCTGACGTGGCAGGTGATGTGTCCATGCCATGTCAGCTTATTCCCCATGCCACGTCAGCAAAAATGGACACGTCGCCATGCCACGTCAGCAAAAATTAACCATGGTTCGTCTGAGGGTGATACAGGCCAATAAGTTGAAAGTACAGTGCGTTGTTGTTCAATTTTATAGTTCAGTGCGTCAGCGGCCAATTGTCAATAGTTCGGGGTGTTAAAATCCAATTTTCCTTTAATTAAATTATTCTTACATTGCATACACTCATTTAGATATAGATATAGTTTATACCCGTCTAAAAATTAATGTACTAGATGTTAATTTTAGATAGTATCTTTCATGACTGTTTTTTAATTGTTCTATCTCATTAGGATGTACATACACTTAACGGGTTGATTGTTTAAAAAACATCGTCAATCTTCTCTTATACCCCATTAAGTTTTTTGTTTAAGTAAACATAAGGAGTTAAAAGGGAATATTGTTGGTCTTTTAAACTATCAACCCGTTAGAATGTGTATATATCGTGCTTTTGAGCCGAGCTCAAGTTCTTAAATATACAATCTAGCCGAGCTCAAGCCCAAAATACAAGGCTGGATTCAAACTCGAGCTTCTGAAAATTTTCATGAGCCGAGCTTTATAATGCAAGGTTTGGGTTCGGCTCGGCTCGACTCGTTTGTACCCTTAGCTACCATAATGTACAGAAAGTGTTGCTAAGATCTTAATTAGCATTTGATATGCATCTATATGATTATTTCAAACATTATTTCGAACAAAAATCATTACATATAATGAATTTCAATTCTAAGTCATTCTCGTTTGAAAAAAATAAAATTAAGAAGCCATACCATAAAAGCTAATCGAAGACCGGTTTGAACGATTTCACGGTTTGAAACCAAACCGTGAACACCCCTACCTCTATATATATACAAACATACTATTTTATTTCATATTTGTTTTTGTCTGTTTATTCATTTCAGATGGATCGTAACAATTAGATGTACCAAACTAGATGTACTAACCCAGAATTTATGATTGGCCTGAAAAGTTTTCTTAAGACTGCTCAAGAGGATCGTGTGAAAAAAGGAAATGAAACCATTTCGTGTCCTTGTATGGAATGTAAGAATTTTACCAAATTTAAGGAAATAAATGATGTCGAGTATCATTTGCTTATAAATGGATTTATGTTTAGTTATACCTGTTGGTCCAAACACGGTGAGTCGCTTGCTAATCGTAGCACAAAGTCCACTAATCTGGAAGCTAATTATATTGAGGAGAATGATGGTCCACACATTAGTGATGACAATGATAATTTTTTTGAGGGCGTGGATAATTTAAATGACATGTATAATGATTTGGAGGCTACTACTTGCGATGATGATCAAGAAAAACTACAACAGTTATTTGTCGATGATAACAAACCGTTATATGATGGTTGTGAAAAATATTCTAAGCTTAGCGCCGTGCTAAAACTTTTTAACTTAAAGACAAACTACAGTTGGAGCAATAAGAGTTTTACTTGTCTATTAGAGTTATTGCATGACATGCTTCCCAAAGACAACGAGTTACCTGTATCCATATACCAAGCTAAAAAATTGATGTGCCCAATGAAATTAGAGGTTGAAAGAATACATGCATGTCCAAATGATTGTATCTTGTATAGAAACCATTTTGAAAAAAAAGTCATAAGTGTAGATGTGGTGAATCGAGGTACAAGCGTAAAAATGAAACTGATGAATATCATGACGATGTGACGAAAAACAGACCACCAGCTAAATTATTGTGGTATTTCCCCATTATACCGAGATTAAAACGTTTATTTGCAAATCCAAAATAATCAAAGTTGTTGCGTTGGCATTCTGATGATCGTATGGACGATGGAAAGCTAAGACATGTGGCAGATTCACCTCAGTGGAGAAATTTTGATTACGATTATCCCGATTTTGGCAATGAGGTTAGAAATTTACGGTTTGGTCTTAGTACAGACTGTATGAATCCTTTTAGAAACATGAGTAGTCAACATAGTACTTGGCCGGTTCTTCTATGCGTCTACAACCTTCCCCATGGCTATGCATGAAAAAAAAATACATAATGATGTCGCTATTAATTCAGGGTCCAAAACAACCCGGTAATGACATTGATGTTTATTTGTCTCCTTTGATTGATGAACTTAGAACCCTATGGAGCCCATGTAGACCTGTACGATGCTTACTTAAAGGAGAACTTTATGTTGGGAGCTATGATTTTTTGTACTATAAGTGATTTCACAGCACATGCCAATTTGTCAGGATATAGTACAAAAGGTTATCAAGCTTGTCCTATATGTGAAGATGAAACAAACTCTATAAGATTAAAACATTGCAAAAAAAATGTGTATATGGGCCATCGATGATTTCTTCCGCGAGATCACCGTTATCTAAGATTTACAGACGAGTTTGACGGAAAGGAGGAGCTCGGAAGGGTTAGGAAAGGTTTTGATGCATTTTCACGAGTAGAAACTATGAATACCGTTTTGGGAAAAAGATCTCGTACCGAGACTAGAGGCAATTGGAAAAAGAGGTCAATATTTTGGGATCTACCTTATTGGAAAAGTTTGGAAGTTCGACATTGCCTAGATGTTATGCATATTAAGAAAAACGTGTGTGATAGTTTGTTGGGTCTATTGCTAAACATTCCGGGAAAAACTAAAGATGGTATTAATGTTCGTAAAGACATGGAAGAAATGGGAATACGTAAAGAGCTTGCCCCCGTTGAGAGAGCCAATAGTATTTATCTTCCACCCGCATGTTATACCATGTCAAGTGAGAAAAAAAGAAGTTTTGTCAATGTTTGCACGGTATTAAAGTTCCATCTAGTTATTCTGCAAACATTAAAAGCTTAGTATCAATGAAAGATTGTAAATTGATCGGTATGAAGTCTCATGATTGTCATGTTTTGATGACACATATGATTCCTATTGCAGTTCGCGGATTGTTACCTAAGGAAGTCCGACATACAATCACCAAACTTTGTTTGTTTTTTTAACATGATTCACTCAAAGGTTATTGATCCCGAAGTCTTGGATAGTTGGGAAAAGGATATATATATTACCCTTTGTGATCTAGAGATGTATTTTCCACCTTCCTTTTTTGATATAATGGTTCATCTAGTATCTCATATCGTAAAAGAGATAAAGTCTTGTGGTCCTGTATTCCTACGATACATGTACCCCTTTGAAAGATTATGGGTGTGTTGAAAGGTTATGTGAGAAACCGTGATCAACCAGAAGGTAGTATTGTTGAAGGGTATACTTCTAAAGAGGTGGCTGAGTTCTGCGCAGGTATTGATATCACAACATTTATAATATAATTGAATTTTGTTAATTGTAAACGAGATTGTAATACTACTTTTATTTGCAGGGTATTTGGAAGGTGCTAGAAGTATTGGTGTTCCTAAATCTCGTCATGCAGGTCGACTTCAAGGCTTGGGAGGAGTTGGTAAGGAATTAATCACCCAGAGTCTCATGAGGTACAAATTGCTCACTTTACTGTTCTACAACACATGACATGTATTGCTCCGTATGTTAATGAACACAAGAATATATTACGGTCAACACACTTGGGCAAGTCTTATAATTGGTATACGAAAAAACACAATGAGGAGTTTTCTGGTTGGTTGAAGAAGAGGGTGGAGGAAACCTATGGTGAACCAGACGTTGATAAAACTGTGGAGAAATTAGGGAAGGGGCCAGATTTTAGAGTAATATCTTACCAAGGGTATGATATTAATGGTTATACATTTTACACTAAAAAACAAGATGATAAAAGTGCAACGCAAAATAGCGGAGTTACACAAATAGCCTCAAGTATAACGGCCGACAAAATGATAATCGCCAAAGAATCATATTATGGTGTCATACAAGAAATTTGGGAGTTATCGTATTCTTCATATGTAATTCCTTTGTTTAGATGTAAGTGGGTCAAAAACTCCACGGGTGTTAAAGTTGACGAACATGGTTTTACACTTGTCGACCTTACAACGGACGGGTATAAATCAGAACCATTCATTCTTGCAACTCAAGCCACACAAGTATTTTTTGTCAAAGACCCGTGCAATCCAAGATACCATATAGTATTGCAAGGTAAGCCACGTATTCTTGGTGTTGATAACGTTGATGATGAAGAAGAATACAACCAATTTGATGAATTACCACCGTTTTCGGTTGGTATTCAATCGGTTGGCGACTATATCGCCATTGGCACCTCATACTCACGACGATCTGACCACGATGAAGGGATATCTGTCGAAAAACCAGCTCGAACGAATGTTTGATATAGTCACACGCACACATATATATAATCAAACTAAATTAAATTTATTAATAAAAGTTTTCTTATGCAGGGCTCGAAAAAAACGAGCCAGCTCGGCTCGGATCGATTGTAAACGAGCTCGAGCTAGAGCTAGGCGGGCAATTTTTATCAAGCGAACAAGTTATGTTCACAAGTGAAAAATTAGGCGGCCAATTTTTATCAGGCGGGAATAAGTGAGATTTATTAGGGTTTTCATCTTATTAACTCCCCCAAAATTAACTATACGCCTTCCACTCCACAATCGGTTAGCGACTATCTCCAAGCTCTCATATGTAATCTTCGTAAGTTATCTCCAACCTCTGATCATTTGCAATATTAATATAATGATAATGATTGATGATTGTTCTTCGTATTATTGGAGCTTTTTTAATCGTTAGTATGGACCATGATTTTGCTTTTGATTTCTTTATTAATCGCTATCAAATTTCAAGTGCTTTTCATTTCTTTATCATTTTTCAATTCCTCCGTCACTTTCATGGTTATTGTTAAAAACCTTTTATTTGCAAGTTTTATGGTCAAAGAAACACTTTTTGTGAGTGTTTTTTTCTTTTTGAAGATGAATCACAATTCCTCCGTCACTTTTTGTGAGTCTTTTAATTTGAATTTTTAGTCACTCAATTACTTTTGCCACTTTTTTGTTTCTATATCCCCTGTCTTGGAATAGCCTATGATACAACTTGTTGAAGCGTTTTTGCCTGCCGAACGCTATGGATGAATTGGTACTTTAAGAGTTTTAGCTTCAAAATCTATTAAAAGAATGTAACTTTCGTATGGTCTGAATCGAATCAAATAGCCGTTTTAAAAAAGAAAAAAAAAATCACTTTGATTCTATCTGAACTTGTGTTTGAACCTTTGTCCTTATGTAGTATAGAGGTAACAGTTACTCTGTCCTTTCTGGCATTTGGGCATGCTTGAACCTGCTGTTTTATCAAACAATATCATGTAAAACATTAGGAGGCACCTCTAATATAAGGCTGATAAAATCAGCTGGTTGAATCAAACAATGTCATGGACCATTGTTTTTGTGTGGCGTTCACCGTATCGAGCTTTAGGATTTGAAAATGAATGTCGCTGATGTTTTTTTTCATATTTTCATCTACTCGCCTTGCTTGATGATTGTTTTCAGTGGTTCTCAATGAAGTATTTCGATTGATTTTTGTCAAACTTCAACTGTTTCGTTAGGTATCAAGTTTGAAAATGTCTGAGAAGAAAAGGAGGGGAATATCAAAATGTAAAAAGAAGCTTTTGCATCCTGGAGAATCTACAGTTGACTTTGACGAGAAGGGTAGAGCGATTGTCAAGAATGCTGTGAGGTTTATGTCTTGGATTGGTGTAGAATTTAAGTCAAGGATTCCATACAATAAAGTTGCCAAACAGGTAAACCGTAAAGACTTTGAAGATATTTGGGAATATGCCAAGGTATTGTTTACTTCTTCTTCCTTTAAATTTGAGAAATTAAATTTGTTTACTTTTTGTTTAATAAACTGACAAAAGCTTTGGTATACTATGCTGTCATATTTAACTGTTCTTGCTCATTTTTAATTGTTAATATTAATATGTAGGAATCATGGAAGATTGAGGACGACACCGTTATAAAACGAGTTACTTTATCAAAGGGGAAGAGTATAATGAGGAAATTCCGCCACACGCTTAGAAAAGAATACGTTTATAAAGATGAATATCCTAATAAAGATAAGGATAAAACCCCCGTTAAAGATAAATGTGACACTCCCTTTGAAACGTACGATTATCTAGACTCGGAACTTTGGAATTCTTTTGTTGCAGTTGTTGATACTGAAGAATGGAAGGTAATTTGCGAATTATTTTTCATTATTATTATTGTTGTTGTTATTATTATTATTATTATATTATTCTATTTTGGAATTATTAATTACACTTCTCACAATATTTTATAAAGGAAATAAGGCGAAAAGCAAAGAATAGTGCAGCACACAACATTGACCCTTCGCGTCTCGGACGTTGTAGATTTGTTGGATTGGAGCCCCACGTCGAAACTAGATGGAATCAACTTGTTTCAAGCTATCCATGTTTAGATGTTATTCAAGACGATCGTTCTAAAATGTATACTGTTAGCAGAGCACGTCTCAATCCGGTTACAAAATTATATGAACTTGGAGAAGACCTAGTATTAAATGGTGAATTGACAGGTTGCGAATCAGTCAATTGCCCAATGATAGATGGGTTTGTCAAAGTTCAAGTAGATAGAATTGTAGAAGGTTGCGAATCAGTTTCTCTCTTGCATGAGTCATGTATTCCCGGTGCTGTTGAATGTTTGGAAGAGGCAAAAGGAAGTTATATTCAGTGGCCTATTAAATTAATAAAGGTATATTTTATGTAAATAATTATTATATATTGATTTCATTTGTTGATATACTAATATACATATTTTTTTACAAAGTACAGATTTTAAACAAAGATTCATCTCAAATTGGAGAACCGTCTCACCATTCTATGAATACACTTTATAGGCCACAGGTAGTTTATATTATATGTTATTATTTAAGGTTTTTTTTTCCTTATAAATAGGTGGTTTAGTTAGATAAAAATATGAGTGATATTAGGTGGGTAAGGAGGAAAAGAGTAGAAATGGGTAGTTTGCGGATCCGATCATCAAGGTTGGTCAGAATGTTGCAGAGAGTATAAAGTGATCTGCAGTTAGCTGATCAATCCGCAAACTACGCATTTTTGCTTTTTTCCTCCTTACCCACCTAGTATCACTCATATATTTTCTAAACCACCTATTTATGAAAAAAAAATCTTATTATTTTTATGATTACCTGATAAAAAATAATATGTTTTGCCAATGTAGTTTGATACAACATCTGCTCACCAAGAACGAACGGACCTAGATGAAAGAAACGAGTATCAAATTTACTCGTATGCATTGCAAGATGAGGATGCTTTTAATCAATTGGTAATCACATTATTTATTTATACATATATATATATATATATATGTGTGTGTCTGTGTGTGTGGGTATGTGTATTTTTATATGTATAGATTTATCTACTAATAATATCATTATTTATTTATACATATATATATTTGACACCACAGAGTGTAATCCTGATGCAGACAACAAAATGTTTGACATCAACTAGGGAGAACCTGACAATGGCAGAAAAACTTTTGCCTTAATGGCATTTGAGGGCTGCACCTCAAAATCTGCCCTGTCTGAGGTATCAAAAGAATCTTTAACAAAAATTTGTTCAACTTCATGTAAAGAATCTTTTGCTCTCATAAGAGAGACCAATGTGCACTTTCAAGGCAAAGCAAATGACTCTGAGAGAAAATTCACTCAGATGAAATGTGATTTAGAAAGAAAACTTGCTGCAAAAGCAAAAGAAAATTCTAAATTAACTAACAATGCTATTAAAACCCAAGCACAACTTAAAATAATGATAGATGACCAAGGAAATGTTAGAAAAGAGCTTGCTGACACCAAGGTCACTTGTGAAAAATGGGTAGAATCTTGTAAGGGGTACCAACTGCTGCTAAACAAACAAAGTGCTTCAAATGTTAGGTTTGGCATAGGGTACAATCACACTGAAACACCAACAGATTTTTCTCCCAAAACTACTGAAGATGGGAGAAAAATTGTTTCAGGTGAAACTTCTGAAGAGAAAGAATGCACATCTTTCCATGATAACTTTCTAAAAACTCACAAAGAAAGTTCTTCAGAAGTACTGATAAAATCTGACTTTAAGCCATCAGTAGTTTCATCTACATCAGGAGTTGAGAACCTGAAAACTACTGATGACCTAAAACCAATCAAGACAGTCAGAAACTTGCCTTTAAATGAAAAGGCAAAAGAATGTGAAATCTGTGGTCTGTTCAACCACAACACAGAATTTTGTAGATATAGAAAAGGAATTTAGTACAACAAGAAAATTTCACAACTGGTTGTGGGAAAACAAATCAAAAATGATTTTAAAGAAACTTTTTCTCCCAGGAAACAACAACCAGTAAACACCTTTTCTCATAAAAAGATAAAATCTCAACAAAAGTCTTTTTCTCAAAATTCTCTTTCAGTAGTTAGACCTACATCATCAGCAGTTTCACAAACTACTGAGATAAAAGATCTCATAAACATGGTACAACTACTGATGACCAGGGTTGATGGTGGTCCTCAAAAGGATACCACCATTGCTCTTAATGAAAAATCCATTGCCAAAAAGACATGGATTCCTCAACCTGGTCAAGAACAAACTGTCAATGTTCTCAAGAGCAAACCTAAAGCCAAACTGGCTTGGGTTCCTAAATCTAACTAATTTGCTACTTTGTGCAGAGGGTCTCCAGAGGCTTAAATAGCATTTGGTATGTGGACAGTGGAAGCTCAATGCACATGACAGGACGCAGATACCTGATAAACAATTTTATCAGTCAAAGAGAAGGATCTGTATCCTTTGGGAACAATGCTAAGGGATATGTGCTAGGACATGGCAATGTCTCCTCTGGCAAAATATAGTTTGACAAGGTCAATCTGGTTGAAAACCTTGAGTACAACTTGCTAAGTGTGTCTCAAATGTGTGATAAAGGATATTCTTCCTTTTTCACAAAGACAACATGCAAGATCATATCACCAGAAGGCCAGAAGTTGATAGAGAAGATCATTGAAGATCATACTTTGTTGATAGCCAAAAGATGTTGCAATGTCTATGTAGTGGACATTGAAAAGGACAAAGTACTGAACAACACTGCTTGTTTCTTCTCAAAGGCATCAACTTCAGAGACTGATCTCTGGCACAGGAGACTTGGCCATGTGAACTTTAAAACCATAAATAAAGTCACAAAAATGGGCTTGGTCAGAGGTCTACCTTTGAAAGTATACCATTGACAAGAACACTGTGTATCCTGTTTGAAGGGAAAACGGCATAAGTCCTCCTATAAGTCTATTGAAGAATAAAAAACAACTGCATGTCTTCAACTACTCCATATGGACTTATTTGGGCCTGTAAAAATCATGAGCCTTGGTAACAAAGTATTGCTTGGTCATCATTGATGACTATTCAAGATTCACATGGGTATTCTTCTTATTCTCCAAGGATGAGGCAGCTGAAATAATCAAGTTCTTCATTCTACAAGTAGAGAAACAATATTCTCTATCTGTCAAAGCCATTAGAAGTGATAATGGGACAGAGTTCAGGAACAAAACTCTGGATGAATTCTGTTTGTCTAAAGGGATTATTAGACAATTCAGTGTTCCCAGAACTCCTGAACAAAATGGTGTGGTAGGAAGGAAGAACAGAACACTGATTGAAGCACCAAGAACCATGTTACCTGATTCATGCCTAACATTGTATTTCTGGGCTGAAGCAGTTAACACTGCATGTTATGTTCAAAATAGAGTCCTTGTCAACAAGAGACACACCAAGACTGCCTATGAAGTTCTTCATGGCATAAAGCCCCTTATCTCCTTTTTTCAGGGCTTTTAGATGTCAATGTTTCATTCTAAACATTAAAGACTCTATTTCAAAGTTTGCTGCTAAAGTTGATTTAGGTTATTTTCTTTGTTACTCTTCCACTAGAAAAGCCTACAAGGTTTTTAACTCAAGAACCAAGATAGTAGAAGAAACACTGAATGTCAAGTTCAATGAGTCAAAACACACTCTTATTCCAGCACATCCTGCTGAACTCTTTGACCTTGACAGCTTTCACTTTGGACCTGAAAAGACTTTTACTTCATCTGAACCTACTTATTATGGTGATCAAAGGTTTGATGATGAGGATCCAGCACCATGGACTCCTAATACAGTCATTAAGGGGCTGTTTGGTTGATTAAGTGCTGAATCATTACGATGGTCTGAATGGTTAAGAGGCTCTGAATGATTAAGAGCTGAATCATTCAGCATCCCTTATTAGCTTAATGGTTCAGCACTTAATCATTCCATTCAGATGCTGAAACAAACAGTCTGAATACTGAATGATTCAGACCTGAATGGTTAAGAGGCTGATTAAGAGGCTACCAAACAGCCCCTAAGTCAACTTTCAAACCATCAGAAGTTTCACAAACTTCTGATTCAACAACTGCTGATGTACAAACTCAAACATCTGCTTCAGCTCCTACAACTACTGAAGATGTTCAAACAGCTGAACCAGATATTATTAACCTCAGTGGTTTGTTTGATGAAGTACAAGAGCCACCTACACCTGTCAGTGGTTTACAACAACTGATTGAACACAAAGATCATCCACTTGAACAAATCATGGGTGATATTGCATCAGGTGTTCTCACAAGAAACCAGCTTTCCAACTTTTGCTTCTTCTCAGCATTTATTTCTTAGTTGGAACCTAAGAAGTACCAAGAAGCCCTCAAAGACAACAATTGGGTGGAAGCTATGCAAGATGAGTTGCTTCAGTTCAAGAAGCATCAGGTTTGGGAAATCTGTCCCTTACCACCAAACAAGCTACCAATTGGCACAAGATGGTTTTTAGGAACAAACAAGATGAAGCTGGTATGATCATTAAGAACAAGGCAAGACTGGTGGTACAAGGTTACTCTCAAGAAGAGGGAATTGATTATGATGAGACCTTTGCTCCAGTTGCAAGGCTTGAGGCCATCAGGTTATTTCTGGCCTATGCCATCTCCAACAAAATAAAAGTTTTTCAAATGGATGTCAAGAGTTCATTTTTGTATGGAAAGATTAAAAAGGAAGTGTATGTTTGTCAGCCACCTGGGTTTGAGGATCCTTCTCATCCTGAGTGGGTGTACAAACTTGACAAAGCTCTTTATGGGCTCAAACAGGCTCCAAGAGCCTGGTATGAAACACTTTCCAACTTTTTACTCAAAAGCTCCATTGATAAAACTCTTTTCATTAAAAATATTGGAAATCATGTCTTACTTGTTCAAATTTATGTTGATGATATCATATTTGGTTCAACAAATACAAAATTGTGTGATGAATTTAAGAAACTCATGCAATCAAAATTTGAGATGAGTATAATGGGAGAACTGCAGTACTTTTTAGGACTGCAGATTAAACAACAAACTAATGGAACTTTTATACATCAATCAAAATATGTTAAAGAATTATTGAACAAATTTTCTTTACAAGACTGTAAATCATGTTCCACTCCCATGACACCTACCACACAAGTTGAACCAGATGATCAAGGAAAACAGGTTGATCAAACCATGTATAGATGTATGATAGGTTCCCTTTTGTATCTAACTGCTTCTAGACCAGATATTATGTTTTCAACATGTGTCTGTGCTAGATATCAATCAGCTCCTAGGGAATCACACCTCATTACAGTCAAAAGAATCTTCAGATATCTGAAAGGAACTCCTATACTTGGAATTTGGTATCCTGCTTCTAGCAATACCAAGTTATCAGCTTTTTCAGATAGTGACTATGCCAGGTGCAAAATGTCAAGAAACTCAACATCTGGTGGTTTTTAATTCTTGGGAAACTGTCTAGTGTCCTGGAAATCAAAGAAGCAAACATCTGTTGCAACTTCAACTGCTGAAGCTGAATACATTGCAGCTGCAAGTTGTACATCACAGATACAATGGCTCCAATATCAACTTCTTGATTATGGAATCAAAGAAACCAAGACACCATTGCTTGTAGACAGCAAATCTGCCATTAGAATCATTCAAAATCCTGTTTAGTTCTCAAAAACTAAACACATTGAAATCAGGTATCATTTCATAAGGGATTGCTATGAAAAAGGCAAGATTGAAGTGAAGCATGTCACAACAGCTAATCAGATAGCTGACATATTCAAAAAACCCCTTGACACATCAACATTTCAGAAGTTAGTATCCATGCTTGGGATGCTAAATTTGTAAGTGTTCTTTTACTTTTCCTGCACATATTTTATTTTTCACTTACATCTGTTTTAAACCAAAAACTTCTGAAAAACAAACAGAGAGAAACTACTGATGAACAAAAACATCAGTATGGGAATATTTTCTGAAAAATGATTAACTTTTGATAAGATAATCTTCAGAAGTTATGAATAAAGTGTTTATAAACATTCTCATCAGTTCTTAACAAACTACTGAAAAGAAAATGGGAACTACTGATGACAATTGTTCTTCATCAACAGTTTTGTCATTAAGGGCAAATCAGACATTTCCCACTTCAGAAGTTTGACCTAGGGCGGTTACAAACTTCTGATAAACACCTTTTCCAACACTTATCCATTCAAAAAGCAAAAATTCCCTCCTTCTCTCTCAAAAAGCTCTCAAACCCTGAACCTGCAAAAACATTGTTCGATCCACACAAACACAAACCACATGGCTCTAACTCTGAAACAGGGACACAATCAAAGAGGCTACTTCGAAAAACATGAAGCCTGGTCCCAATACGACGAAATCATTGATTTAGTCGTTAAATCCCAATACTTTACTGCCCTCATCATTGATCCTCCAATCCACACTAAGACTCTTAATGAGTTCTGGGCAAATGCGGAGACGGTGACAGTAAATGATAAGGTGATCTCCCTCAATTCAACCATCCAAGGGAGAAGAATGGCAATCACACCCGAAACTTTGGGGATTAGACTGGGTCTGGATGATGTGGGTGCCCCAGATCAGTTTCGAAACTCTGAAATTCATCTAACCATGACAGAGTGTGGTTACCAAGGTACTCTCTCACATGCTACTATTTTTAAGAAATATTTTGAACCTAAGTACAAACTTCTGTTTCACTATATAATAATGTGTTTGAGTCCAAAAACTGGATCATATGATCAGATGCCCTCTACTTTTCAACCTATTTTTCATTCCATTGTGAATGAAACAAAATTCAGGGCATCAGCACTTTTCTTTAATGAGTTGGTGTTACATCATCTCAATTCTAAAAAGAAGTTTTTGTTGTATCCAAGATTTATTATGCAATGCATAATAAAGGAACTTGGGGAAGAGGTGCTTGTGGGTCAAACAACTGTTTTAAACCCTTTAACCTCACAAGCATACTCTAGGCACAATAAACCGGCCACCTGGCCAGAAGATGACCAAGGGGAACACACAACAGTCCCCAAGGAACCCTCATCTTCCAAACCTTCACCCAAAAAGGCCAAGAAACCAAAACAGCAAAAACAAAAACCCACCAGCCTGAAAAGAAAGGCAGTTCAGGAGGTTGAGATGCCTGAACTTGCTAATGTGCAATCTGCACTTAATAAAGATGTGACTGAAACATACTCTCAGTCTCATCCATCTCAAACCCCCACTAGAGCGCCAATCACCATCTTATTCAAAACAAAGAAATTTAAGAAAACAATCCCCATAGAATCTTCTTTTGAAACTGCTGAACCCATAGACCAAACTACTGAACCAGCACCACAACTTTCTGAACCTGAAGCCCTTGAAATTGCCAAACTTCTCTCTGGGCTGAAAGAAAATATCCCATCAGAACATGTCAGTCCCCAACAACCACATCAAACAGGGGACATACCTTCAGCACTTGACATGGATATGGATATCCCTAGCCCTAACCCAAGAGATGAGGATGAACCAGGGTCTCTAAGCCCAAACTTAGAAACTCTAGGTACATTTGAGGCTGCTACTACTCATATATTACCCAGTGGTGGATTTGAGGAAAGAAGTAACATAGCTAAGACCTCACTTGTGGCAACTACTGATGAAGGCTTAATGCCTGAGGTAGGAAATCCTCTAAACCAAGAAAAAGAGGTACATGAGACAACTGGGTTGGGCCCAGCTCATGATGTAACTGATATTGTCCTCATTGAGGATGTAATCAGGGATTCAGATGATTCTATTGATTTAGATGATGATTCACACTCCACTAAACATGAATTGATGGCTGCTAGTGAAGGTCCTACACCTGGTGTCTCTAAGCTCAAAGAGCTGGTCACACCAGATCAGGTTAAAGACCACTTGATCCCTGATTCCCCTAAAGTGGCATCTTCTGTACAACATGAAGATCACCCCAAAACACACCCCTCACTAAATATGCCTACACAATTCCCTGGGTCAACAAGCATAGATCTGAACCAACTATGCAGCCCAGATGGTCCCATATACCAGATGATGAACAACCTTATTGCCAATCACCTCAAAACTTTCACAGCTGCTTTGGAGCTGTCAACCAAAAGCCAATTTGAGGTGATCAAAACCAAGATGAATGATCTGTCCAACAAAATTGACCACAACGCAAGACAGATTGCCAAGCTCACTGGTACAACTTCTCAACCTTCTAAGCTTCCAGAAGTGGATGAAGCCAAAAAGGGGGAGAAGATTTAGGAACCAAGGGAGTCACTAGAAGCTAGAATAAAGGCAAGAGTGGCTCTACAAGAAAGAGAACCCCAAGAGAAAGCCAGAAAACAAAGAGAAGATCAACAAAGGCTTATCTTTGGAACTGAAGTTGAAGCTGAAACTTCCCAAGGCCATATTGAAGAAACTTCTGATGAAACTTCTGATGATTCAGAAAATACTGAAGACAATCCTTCAGTAGTTGACACTCCTGTCAACACATCAGAAGTTAACACTTCCAACATACAACCAACTGAAGAGCCTTCCAAGACAACTGAACAACAACAACCAACTCCTATTCCAAGGCCTATAACAACTACAACAATGACTGTGCTGAATCCTTCTCCACTGTCAATGTCCAAAGAACTACTTGAGAAGAGTTTGATTGCAGCCCAAAGAAAGGCTAAGGAAGAAGAGATCTGGAATAACTTGGAGGCAAGGGATGATTTGAGCTTAAATGAAAGGCTTCAAGCTTATGAAGCAGAGTTGAATAGGCAAGCTGAAACAGAGAGAGTTGCTGAAGAAGACAAAAGACAACAACTGATGTCTTTTATAACAAAGAACAGCAAAACAAAAGCCTATTCACTCAAAGGGCTCTCAATGGATGAGCTGACTAAAAGAGCTCAACTTGTTGCTGACAAACTTGCAACAAATAAAGATGGAAAAGCCAATAGAGCTGAGATGATTGAAGAACTGGTAGCAAATGACTATGGTTCAAAAGCCTTTGTGTCAAGATGGAAAGAAGATAGACTACTAGACACATACAAGAAGTACAAGGCTGCCAAGGCTGCTAATCCAGAGAAGTTCAAAACTTCTGAAGTATCAACTTCAGTAGTCAGAACTTCTGGTGTTAAAAGACCAGCTACCAAGAAGAAACCAGAGGACAATACAAAGACTGACTTCAAGATGGTGTTGCTGGAAGGCAACACAGTTGTTCAAGGAGACTTTGATATTGAAGAGAAGCCTCTGATAACTCAATTTAAGGATCCTTCAACTTTTGCTTACCAAATCCAGAAGACTATCACAGACAGACTGCACACTAAGGTAGTTACTGAACATCATTTACCCACTTTTAAACTACCTGATGTGATGCAAAAGGAAGATAGAAGTGAATCCCACCTGATAGTCACTGAAATAGAGAATATCCAACACTCAGGAACATCCCAGGGATCCAGCATGGTTCCCTATACTTCAGACTTTGACAAGTCTAAAGTACTGATCATCAGATGGTCCTTTACTGATGACAACTCAGTATTGGTGACAAGAAGAGATCTTACAAGCGAGGCCTACAAGTCAATGAATGAACTGAAGAAACTATCAACTCAGGACTTGCTTACAATTCAACATCTGGAACCTCAAAGGGGATCTCTCACTGATGAACAGCTTAATCAATTGAAGAATTCCATGTTCAAGGAGATATGGAAGATTGTGAATGACAGAAGAAGACAATAAAGAATTAGAAAAGGTTTTGGCTTCATCAATCCAGGGGGAGATTGTTAGGACACAAAGGATTGGTGAAACCACTTTTGTAAACCTTAGTCTAATTCACTTCTGCAAAATATCCTAAGTATAGAACTACCGAAGAAAGAAGACTAAAGTACTGAAGAAGAAGTATCAGAAGTTCTGAAGTCTAACAAGACAGTTCACTGAAGAACTACTGAAGACAAACTACTCATCAGTAGTTTGTCATTCATCAGCTCTTGTTCAAGAATCTTTTTACCCGACTTATGTTTCAGTAGTTTATTAGTTTAATATTACTTTATCTTTTGTACAAGTTCCAAGAATGCAACTTGTTTCTGACTTGCTTTTTGATAAGGTTCATGTATATGTAAAGTCTATAAATAGATGGGTTCATCCCCTCTGTTTTAGACATTGATTTTGATTAATACAGAAATCCTTCAAAGCTTATTATTATTCTTATTGTTCTTTCCATTTCATTTACTGAGAATCTGTTTAAGTATTCATTCTCATTCAATACTTAGATTCTCATTAAATACTTGTCTTTAGTTTTCAAACATCCAGGGGGAGTAATAACTCCTGTTGATAGTGTAACTTTACTTATTTCCGCTGTGCAAATCTGATTGAACTTGCTAAACACATAAGTGTCCACTAGCAAGCAACACATCAAGAGCATTACTGATCCAACAAGGGAAAACAGATTGTTTATGACAACCGAAACAAGATTGCTATGAACCAAAAGCCAGTTGATGGCAGGGGTCCACAGTTGAGGGGGAGCAGTGTTCCCACAAAGGTTGAAGCAGCGCCTAAGCCACCAGCAAAGGCTGCAGCTAAACCACAGGGCAACCCCAAAACTGTTCCACGTACAGTTAAATCTGAAGTGGATCCTAAATCTGTTCCTCCTAAGGAGTCTAAGGCTGGATCTTCTAGCCCCAAAGCAAAGAAGAAGCCCAAGCCAAAGAAACCGGAACAGGTTTGGAGACCCAAGTCACCAACCAAAATTGGAGAATCATCTGCTGGTGATAACACTGTCGGACCATCGGGAACAACACCACCTCCAAACGAAAGATGGGTTGATTTTCCGACATTAGATGAAGATGGTAGACCCAAGACCGTGAAGGCTTAGGTCCCCCTTAACCACTGAACTTTGAATGTTTGTGCAGGGAGTTCCACAGGGCCTTATCAATAGCCTATGGATTGTTGATAGTGGAGCTTCTGGGCACATGACAGGCGACTTATCCCTGCTTTTTGACATAAAGAATATCAACGGGGGGTATGTTGCTTTTGCTGGTAATAAAGGGGGTTATATTACAAAAGAAGGCAGTATGAGTAATGGAATTCTAAGCTTTGAGAAGATAAGCTTTACCAAACAAATAGACCACAACTTGCTGAGCGTCTCGCAGATATGTGACAGAAAGTTCACTGTGTTCTTTGATGACAATGCTTGTTTCATTCTGAAACCTGGATTTAAGATACCGAAAGAGTGGGTTATGATCTCAGCTCCCAGGGTCAACAACTTATACGTCATGGATATGAGCCGAGCCATGACAGCAAAAGGTCAAGTCACTTGTTTTCTGTCTAAGGCGACAGAAAAGGAATCGATCATGTGGCACAGACGTATGGGGCACATCCACCTAAGAAAAATGAACCATCTGGTTCAGAATCAACTGGTGGAAGGTGTTTCGGTTAAAAATTTTCATCTAAACGACGTTTGTGTCTCATGCAAGAAAGGGAAGCAGAAAAAGAAGTCTCACAAACCTAAGAAGACAAACTCAGTTAGTCTACCTCTCAAACGACTGCATATGGACCTATTTGGCCCAGTCAATCGGAAGAGCAAGAACGGTGACTTATACTGCTTGGTGGTTACAGATGACTATTCTAGGTTTTCTTGGGTCGTGTGTATGAAGCACAAGAGTGAAACTTTTGAATACTTGAAGAATCTGTTCACGAAACTGGAAAATATATATCAGCTAAAGATCCGTAGGATTAGAAGCGATAACGGGACAGAATTCAAGAATCATGCTATGGAGTCGTTATGTGTAGAAAAGGGTATTCATCATGAATTTACAGCACCGTACACTCCTCAGCAAAATGGGGTTGCAAAAAGAAAGAATCGGACTCTTATTGAGGCAGCCAGAACAATGCTCGCAGACTCGAACTTGCCTGTGATCTTCTGGAACGAGGCAGTTCACTGCACGTGTTACACTCTAAATAGGGTTCTAACGGTAAAGAAGCTTGGCAAGACTTCTTACGAGCTTCTGAACCGGAGGAAACCGAACTTAGAGTTTCTGGAACCTTTCGGAGCTCCATGCACCATGATACATCCCGATGGGAAGTTTGGTGCAAAGGCAGAAGAAGGTTTCTTTGTTGGTTACAGCACTCCCAATAAAAGAGTGTACAACAAAAGAACCAATTGCGTTGAAGAGTGGCTTAATGTCGATGTTCAACGCTATACTGCCAATGCACCTGGTGTTGGACCTGATTGGTTGTTCGATTATAAGAGTTTATTTGATTCTTTCAACGTGGATAATTTGGTAGATGATGCTGTAGCGCAAATGTATTACGAGTGTGAAAACGCAGCTAGCTCACCGCTAATGCGTCCGATCGTCGTCAATGCACCTGCGCCAGCAACATCTAATGCCTCTGCATCCACGGGTCCACCTGGTAAAACCGCAGTAGCAGAAGTTGAGGAAGTCTTTCAGGAAGCGTCAGCAGAGGTTCTCGAATCTTCATCTTCAGACGACAATTTTGCAGAGTCTCATGAAACTCTTACTAAAGAACAAGCTGGAAATGGTGAATCTACCACTACAGCTCCAGTTATTCTAACACGAAACAATCAAGCTGGTCCTTCTTCTTCAGCAGCTCCAGGGATAGGTCTTAGGATCGACCTCTCAGGTTTTAATTTGCAACCCGCTGCTCCCTCCAGTTCAAGCGCTGTAAAGACAAATTTATCTCAAGGATGGGAGAACCTTAATCTGCATTCGGATGATCCAATGCCGGCACATCCGGAATCTCGGATTCACGACACTCATCCGATGCAGAATGTGATTGGTGATCCGCCTAGCAGAGTCATGACGTGCAGTCAGCTCAGAAATGCTAGTCCAAGTGACAATACAGGTACCTTAGCACTCTATTCGGAGATCAGGAAAGCAGGTCATCAGAACGACTAGTCCTTCGCTCTTTATGTATCACAAACAGAACCAAGAATGGTGCAAGAGGCATTGAGGGAGGAACCATGGATTGAAGCAATGCAAGCCGAGCTTCAGCAGTTCCAAAAGCTAGGGGTGTGGGACTTAGTTGAGTTACCTCCAGGCTCGAAGAAAATTGGAACAAAGTGGGTCTATAAGTGCAAACGGGATGACCGCGGGGTGATTATCAGAAACAAGGCTCGACTAGTTGTCCTTGGCTTCCGTCAAATCGAAGGAATAGATTACAACGAAGTATACGCTCCAGTTGCGCACCTTGAAGCTATCCGGATGTTCTTAGCTTACGCTTCGTACAAACGGTTTAAGGTGTACCAAATGGACGTGAAAAGTGCTTTTCTGTATGGTATCGTGAAGGAAGAGGTGTATGTTGCTCAGCCACCGGGTTTTGAGGATCCGCTTCATCGCGAAAAAGTTTACAAATTGAACAAAGCGTTGTACGAACTCTATCAAGCTCCGCGTGAATGGTATCAAATGCTTAGCAACTATCTTATATCCAACGGGTTCAAACGTGGACTCGTGGATTGCACCTTATTCACCAAGGAAAAGGGTGGTGATCGTCTTCTGGTACAGGTTTATGTTGATGATATTATTTTTGGGTCTACTAATGATGTCATGTGCAGGGAATTTGAATAGCTTATGCAGGATAAATTTGAGATGAGCTCGATGGGGGAGATGCAATTCTTTCTCGGTCTACAAGTAGAACAACAAGAGTCGGGGATCTTCATCCACCAGACAAAATACGTTGCTGACATCTTGAGCCGGTTCCATATGGAAGACTCTACTCCAGTAGGCACACCAATTCAGACCAATCACGGGATTGGTCCTGACGAGAAAGGACAAACCGTTGATCCTTTTCTCTATCAAGCTATGATAGGCTCACTCATGTACCTCACTGCATCAAGACCAGATATAATGTTCGCGACATGTCTACTATCAAGATACCAGTCAAGGCCGAAACAGTCCCACCTGGTTGCTGTGAATAGGATCTTAAGTTATCTAAAGGGTTGTCCGACCAAAGGTCTATGGTACCCTAATGACGATATGTTTGACCTCATTGCTTTTAGTGATGCTGACTATGGCGGATGTAAGACAGACTTAAAATCCACATCGGCTGGATGCTAGTTTTTGGGACCAAGACTAGTCTCGTGGCAGTTCAAGAAGTAAGCCTCGGTAGCCTTATCCACCTGTGAGTCGGAATATGTAGCAGCATCGAGCTGCTGCTCCCAGGTTCTTTGGATAAAGCAACAAATGAGAGACTACAGTTTGAAATTTCTTAATACTCCCATTCACTGTGACAATGAGTCCGCTATAGCTCTTGCTAAAGACTCAGTTAACCATTCCAAGGCGAAACATATATTGGTTAAGTATCATTTCATACGCGATTGCTATGAAAAGAAACTTATCGATATGGTCAAAATCCACACGGATTACCAACATGCCGATTTATTCACCAAAGAGGTGTATGTTGCTCAGCCACCGGGTTTTGAGGATCCGCTTCATCGCGAAAAAGTTTACAAATTGAACAAAGCGTTGTACGAACTCTATCAAGCTCCGCGTGAATGGTATCAAATGCTTAGCAACTATCTTATATCCAACGGGTTCAAACGTGGACTCGTGGATTGCACCTTATTCACCAAGGAAAAGGGTGGTGATCGTCTTCTGGTACAGGTTTATGTTGATGATATTATTTTTGGGTCTACTAATGATGTCATGTGCAGGGAATTTGAATAGCTTATGCAGGATAAATTTGAGATGAGCTCGATGGGGGAGATGCAATTCTTTCTCGGTCTACAAGTAGAACAACAAGAGTCGGGGATCTTCATCCACCAGACAAAATACGTTGCTGACATCTTGAGCCGGTTCCAGATGGAAGACTCTACTCCAGTAGGCACACCAATTCAGACCAATCACGGGATTGGTCCTGACGAGAAAGGACAAACCGTTGATCCTTTTCTCTATCAAGCTATGATAGGCTCACTCATGTACCTCACTGCATCAAGACCAGATATAATGTTCGCGACATGTCTACTATCAAGATACCAGTCAAGGCCGAAACAGTCCCACCTGGTTGCTGTGAATAGGATCTTAAGTTATCTAAAGGGTTGTCCGACCAAAGGTCTATGGTACCCTAATGACGATATGTTTGACCTCATTGCTTTTAGTGATGCTGACTATGGCGGATGTAAGACAGACTTAAAATCCACATCGGCTGGATGCTAGTTTTTGGGACCAAGACTAGTCTCGTGGCAGTTCAAGAAGTAAGCCTCGGTAGCCTTATCCACCTGTGAGTCGGAATATGTAGCAGCATCGAGCTGCTGCTCCCAGGTTCTTTGGATAAAGCAACAAATGAGAGACTACAGTTTGAAATTTCTTAATACTCCCATTCACTGTGACAATGAGTCCGCTATAGCTCTTGCTAAAGACTCAGTTAACCATTCCAAGGCGAAACATATATTGGTTAAGTATCATTTCATACGCGATTGCTATGAAAAGAAACTTATCGATATGGTCAAAATCCACACGGATTACCAACATGCCGATTTATTCACCAAAGCTTTTGACGGTCCTTGTTTTGAGTACCTATTAATCTTAAACGGCAATAAAGTAAAGCAGGATTAGATCCTCATCGGTAATCGTTTTTGTAAATATTTTTTCTTCAAAAATCAGAAAAATCCAAAAATATTGTCTTTTCGCAAATTTTTAGATTTTTAGGGGGAGAAAATTCAGAAAAATACAAAAACATCAGAAAATGCAAAAATTCAAAAAAAAAATGAGAAAATCCCAAAATCAAAAAAATTTAAAAATTGCAAAAATGAGTTTCTTTGGTGAAATAGGGAAGATGATATTAACCCATCAGTCGGACTGTCTAGACTCTTATCATCTTAAAAATATTGGAACTGATAAGTAGCCTCTACAATGATGTGTCGGTAGGCTCAAAATCATTTCCAATTTCGGCACGATGATATAAACCTAAATCAACTGAAACAGGTGTGGATCAACGTGCGTTGGCATATGGTCTTGGTACCGAAATCTCGTCTGATAGCATGCCAAAATCCAAGGTTTCATGGTCTTTAAGAGGTTGGTACATCCGGGGTGAACTGGACGTCTCTCAGAATAAATATGAGTGGAACATGTGTCGTACGTTGGGTTCGCAGCCTACAACTGATCACCACTGAGTCCACTCCTTGTAAAATACAGATGACAACAACTTACTCACCGGTTACGAGGAAGCTTTGAGCATGACTTGATACAGGAATGTGTCATGTGGCGGGGAACACCTTGTACATCAGTCTTAATATTACCTTAACGTACCTAAAGTGCCTAGCGATAAAACTTGATTTTGAGCTTAGGTGGACAACAATATCGGTAGTTGTTGTAGGATGCTTATTGGTAAATTTAAACTAAAACTGACTATATAAGGGTTCTAGTAAAGTCCGTACACTGATATGATTCCCTAACTGATGAAACTCGCAAAAATATGATAGTGTACAGTTAGTTGATCTCCCGCTTTCGTTTTATTTCTGCTTAGTTTTATTTGATTAATCATTCTTGATTGCCGATGATGGAATCCTAATCCATTGTAATCTTACTTCTTCAAAAATAAAACGCCGAAAATCAACTAGTTGAAAATTGTGTTTTTGCCGGGTCAAAACCATACTTTCTCTTAAGTACAGGGGTTGAAAATGAAAACTTTTCAAAGATATGAGTCGTCATCTGAGTCATGTGTTAAAACGGGGTGAAAATGCATGTTTTGAACCTTAACGGGTCAAAAATGTGAGAGTTGGTGCTGCAGGGGCAAATTGGTAATTTATGCAAAAACGGTATGCATATTAATGTCCTAATCTCCTGTAGCATTAAGCGAATACAACCTAATCGTGTGAATATAATAGGCGATTATGTCTACAATCGCTTGTTTATCCTACTCGTGTGTTCATGCTAGCGAGTAGCCATTTAAATCAGGGTTGGACGTTTAGGTATGCTACTCGTGTATAGTTATGAGCGATTAGATGTAATCGTTTGACTTTTAAACGAATGGATGCCTACTCGCTATTGACTTCAGGCGAGTAGGACATTTATAACACGCGATTACAATCAACTATATAAGGGACCCTTAGACATTTCTCATTCATTTCATTTCAAAAACACCATACTATTCCTGTTTCCCTCTTCCCTGATCATAACCAGACTTGTTGTCCGAAAATTTTCAAACATACAATCTTGGTCGTATACATACAGGTATCAATCCCTCGAAATTTCAGATCATATCATCATGTTTAAAGTGGTTTAATCTGTGTTTTTAAGGGCTGAAACCCTAGGTTATACCTTCTTGATTGTTTAGCTTTAATAGGGGTTGTTGATGATGTTTGATGATAGGGGTTTCTTTATCGCCCCTGTTAGGATGTTATCGTAGACAAATCCGTTTCTAAACATCAAAGAATCGAAAAGCCCCAATTTTAAACCTTGTAAACCCTAAGTCTTTTAAACCAGCCAATTGTCCATTGATTCTGCTATGTTGATGAGTTATTTGTTAGGGGTTTTTCTAGTCGGGTGATATAGGTCTAAATGTGACAAAATCTGGACACAAAGCAGCTCATAATCAATTTGACAAAGTTTTGATGATCGAAGCTACTGTTCACGCGATTAGGTTTCCTAATCGTGTGAACAGTTAAGCGAATGAATGGTTTGTTCCCCTAATCGCATAAACAGTAAAGCGATTAGGGTACTTATTGGTCTAATCATGTATGTGTTAAGCGATTACAATGTTGTAATCTCCTATTACAACCTGTTGACCAAATTTTGTCAAAACTTGTCCGATTTCTTTCCATTTTATCCGTTTTATGCGTATTTGATCTGCTTGTGATACTTATGACTTGTTTTGATGTTCAGGATGATGAATTGGAAAACATCTCCCAAGCACAACTGTTGTGCCTTTCTCGGACCTATTACAATGGAGAAGTGCAAAACTTTCAATGGCGTTATCGACTTTCTGAAGCGGTCAAGAATTCATTATGCGATAACCAAGCAACACACAGCGTATAAGGATATCTTGCTGGAGTTTTATCAGAACGCCAAAGTAGACCACAAAGCTATACCGATTGTGATTGCAAGCTCGATACAAGGCAAAGAGGTTATTATTACTGAAGAAATCATTTGAGAAGAGCTGCAGTTTGGCGATGCAGCTACTGATCCTATAGTGTTTGACGCCATCTTGATTCGTGGCGGTTTCCTGCGGATGAAATACATGGGAATAGTCAAGGAACAGAAGATGCTCATGAAAGGACTACTACCGCCTGAACTCAAGTATCTCACGCATGTAGTCTTGAAGTGTATTGGTCCGAGGAGAGGAACTTTTGATGCTATCAGGGATACGTTGGCTTCAGCGATAGTCGCCTTGACTCTCAACAAGCCGTTCAACTTTTCCAAAATGATTCTACATCACCTGAAAGAGATCATATTGCAGAAGACGACAAAGACCTTATTCATCGTTTATCCTCGTTTTCTGCAGTTGATTATTCATCGCCAAGTACCAGGCTTGATAAAGTATCCTGCAGAATTCATTGTGATTGAGGACATAACTAAGAAAGAGATGAACAAGATGAGAAGTTACAGGAACAGACCGAAGTCTGAGTATCCTCCGAGCAGACGCGTATACGGGCACTTGAGCAGAGATGACTATGTGTCACCACCGGGCAATAGGTGGAGACACGATGATAGGGATTCGGAAGATGATGCCCGAATTCATAAGTTGGTGTTTAAAGAAGGGGATAATATTGGGCGAGAGACCGCCGAGTTAGGTGAAAATGCTCCTGGCAGAACCACTGACACTGATGCAGGTCATGAGGATGCATTTGATCCAGATGTTCTAGATTTCACAGAACCTTCCGGTGCTGCAACAGGACAAGAATCCTCTCGATCTGCTAGAGGTAAAGAACATGTTGATGAAGACGCCCCAGTCAACATAACTGATGTTGAAGATGACTCGGATGACACAGAAAGTGATTCCCCTGATACATTTGCTGAGAAACAAGAAAGAGCAAAGAGAAAGGCAGCAGAGGAGAAAGCTAGTGCAGCTGCGGCGAGGGCTCTTGCTGAAGATCCCACGTTTGTTGTGGATCAAGGAGATATTATTGCAGATTTAGATGCAGAGCTCGACACTTCACCTCCTCCAAAGAGACAAAAGACTACTGCTAAGAAGGATAGTGTTCGTGAAAGAAAACAATGTCTCAAAAACCGCAAATGGTGAAGACTTCAATGAAAAGACGTTTTAATCTTCCTGAAGCGTTTGGGGTTCAAGACACTCAATCTTCCCAAGCAGCGGCAATCACAACAACAACAACAACAGCAGCAACCTCATCAGTTCCCACATCTGTTAGTGCAGCTATGCCTGCAAGAGTCACCATGTCAATGCCTACTTCGGTAATCTTCACTGAGCTAGTCTCTGTTACCGAAGCAGCGACAAGTTCCCAGATGGTTTCCAATCCAATTGGTGACCGGATTAGGAAGATGCGACAAGAAGTTCGACCTCCGGCTTCTAGGTCGACCGATCAGACCTCCTCTTCTTCAGCATCTGCAACGAATGAACAACTTCAGCGCAAAATCAGCGAGTTAACTACTATTGTTGCTACTCAAACGCGTGAAATAGCTGAGTTAAGAACCAAGAATGCAAATATTGAAGAACATGAAACGGCGATGCTAGAGCTGATCGGGGAAACAATTCAGTCTAACAAAGAGCTGTAAGCGACAGTCGATGCGCTTACATTGTCAAATCAGCAGGTCATTGAATCAAATAGGCAGCTCATGGAATCTCACCAGCAACTGATGCAGTCGAACCAAAGCACTTTGGAGAGACTTACAGGTGTCGAAGCCAAGAACAGCGAGCTTCAACTTGCAAATGTGAACAATGAACGCAGAATCACCAGATTCGAAAAGGAGAACACAGAACTGAGAACTAGGTTAAATGAGTTAACTAGAACTCAACCTAGACTCACTGGTGGTGCAAGTTCAGAAGCTGGGGCTGGTGCTGGTGATGATGATGATGAAGAAAGTAATGATGAAGAAGATGATGACGAGGACGATGATGATGATGATGATGAATCGGATGATGGTGATGATGATACTGGAAAAGGTGGTGATGGTGGTGATCCTGGAGCCACAGGTGGTGGTGGATCATCAGCTGGATCTGGGTCGAGACGTACTAAGAAAGGTCATGACAGACAAGGCAAGGATCCCGCAGCAGGTTCATCTGCTCAGGGGGAGCCAGGTCCCGTGAAAAGCAAGATTCAGCAACTACGGGATGCTATGAAGAAAGCCGTAGTTCCAGTAGAGTATGTTGAGCCTTTGAACTGTTATTTTGCTTATGATGATGAAGGCAACCTACTTCCTCCACCTGCTATTCCAGAGTATGACTTAGAGGAAGGCGAGATACCTCCTGAGATGAAATCTGATGACATGAAAGAAGTGTATGGACATGCACACGGAGAATCTTCCGGTGCAAGTCAAATTCCACCACCAGAGATGCATCCAGAGAACAACGAGGTTAATTTGGAAGAAGGAACTAGTGTGCCAACTCCGGAATATGTGGTTGATCATACGGGCACTGGGATTCCTAATATTTCTGAGGAGATGATCAATGAGGCTGAAGAAAAGCTCAAGTCTAATCCTACTCCTGTTCCTGATAAGGTGAAAGAAAGACACGACAAGATCAGACAGAAATATCCAAATTGGTTTCCATCAGCTGAAGAGGAAAAGAAGAAGAAGGGACCAGTACAAGCTTCTATCTTCAAGAAACGTCTGTCTAAGATGTCTGGAGATGTTATCAGTTGGGCTTATGTGGAGAAGATGAAGATGTTGGGCGTGAAATGGGAAGAAGGTCTGTTATACTTCAGTCCCTACCGGAATGTCCTTAGTCTCCCCTTCTGGTATATCCGAGATCTTATCAGACTAGATTTTCAACCTTCTAGCTGAAGAGAGCCGAACTGAATGGAAATCCTTTAAACCTCAGTATCCCAAGTCATACAAAATAGACAAGATTCATCCTCGCATCAAAAGTCCTCTTTGGGAACATAAGATCAAGCCACCGAACTGTCTTTCAAAGATTCCAATTGTCCCGGTTGAGCAAACCTTCTCCTTAAAGTTCTACTACTGGCACTATGATACAGTTACTACTGAGGTAGTGATCGTCTTGAGCAACTCTCCTAAACCTTGCAGAAAGATCAGAATTTGGGATCCGATGTGGCTGATAAATTGTTCGGAGAAAGATGTGGAGACGTTGTTCCTGTATCCCATTCAGCATTTGAAGGCCGAAGCTGATCAAGCCTTGAAGTATCAGAGGGTGATTCGATTTTGCCACGCCAACAAAGTTCATGCTGGATGCGACTGGTCGAGACTTTCAAGGATCAGGACGATGTCGATTTGATGAGAAGACTGAAGATGCTACTTGTTATGTTATGTTATGTTTGTTTTCAAATTTTTGAGTCTGTAAAGTTGTTGTGTTTTGTTATAAACGATGTCTTTTGAAGTCTCTGTACGTATTCTAGCCTGGTCCAAGGGGGAGTCTGTTAGTGCATGATGTCCCTAGGCTAGTATATATGTTGTTTGGACGAGTTTCGAGGTGTTTGGAGACGCTTATACGCGTTTTTGGGTGTGATTAAGGCTATAGGCGAGTACAAGATGGTGATAGGCGAATAGACTCTATTCGCCATTACTGTTCTAGCGATTAGGGGTTCCCTATAGGCGATTATGGCCCAATCGCCTATAGTTACATGTCTTATAGCCCCTACTCGCCTATACTGACCTGTACGAGTATGGGATGTATAAATATGCCCAATCATTTCCCTAATAATCAGTTTTTGCCACACACACTCTCCAAACACCCTCCCCAGGTCTGAGATTGCTTGGTTTGATCATTGTAACACTCGTGCTCTGTTTTAATGATATAAACGTTAATCTTTTGACCCGTTTGTGTGTTGTAATTGCTCTTTTATCATTGTTTCAAGTTTTTTTCTGTTATTAAAGCATATTCAAGGGATTCCGCACCTTGAATATAACCCTCATGATTGTCGGGTGACACGTTCGTCGATCCTACAGTTGTAAATGATGGATGGTAGTTTCGAAAGACCAAGCAACTACGGTTTCATTGGTTTCAATTTCTAAAGGTCATTACGATTTTAAAGCAAGATTAAAGTGGTTTAAATTATTATTAATATGGTTCATTCATTTATATCATATTAAGAAAACATATTTATAAAGAGAAAAAAATACACTTCCCTTTCCTTTGTAGAGATCCCTTTTAAAACCTTCTTGGTTTCCCTCTATACCGAATGTATTCTCCAAGTTCTTGAATAACCGTTTATATCCAGTTGCATGTTGTTTCCTATTAACACTTGCATACCAAATATCGTTCCATGTTTTTTCATCTGTCCCCTTTATCATAAACACTATTTTACCAATTCTTTCGGGACAATTTTTTTATAGTGGAACGGTTGGTTGCAAAAGGAACAACACATGCCTTTAGGATATTGCCAATCGATGTCCTTCTTTCCATAACTTTTATAAGTATAACCGCCATACAGTTGATGTTCTCTTTCTTTTTGCAGTAAATAATCCCTTGAAGAATCCATGAAAGGAGATAGATATTGCTTACCTTTCTGGTCAAACTTCCACTGATGATCATCACGATCATATGCCTTCTCCTTGCCTTCACGCCTTTGAGAAGTGGTCTGGAATTCGGGTGAGAGACTGCACCCCTGGGCCTTGTAATCATTCCTGATATCTTCTTCTTTCTTGACTGCAAACACATTCTTTCTTAACCAAATCACTCGGTTGTTTCTTTCTTCATAGGTCTTCGAATCTTTTGGCTCTGATGCCATGATAGAAACTGATGTTTGGGCGGTTATAAAACAATAAATAGAATTGATAATAATTGAGAAAGATAATACAGAAATCGATAATTGTCAATAGTGGCCTAAACAACCTATATATACATAACGAATAGGTGTGTGTATGAAACATCACAACCCATGACCCCATAACTGCCTTGTAACTGCTATCCTAATCGGTATGACCTTAACCTATCCTAATCGGTATGACCTTAACCGATTCTAACTGCCCTATTTTGACCCATGTGTGACTTAAACAAACTATACAATGTCACACTTATTTAATAAACATAATAATACTTTTGATAAGATGATTAATCAAAGATTATACTTCTAACAAACCTGTACTCCTGTAGAATAAACAATTACAATTACAATAACATCACAAATAAAGTAAGAAAACCGCCTTAACTGAACCACACAAAAGTGGGTATTGACTCAAACAACTAAACTATACCATACCTTTGTAACAGAGGTTAAGCAAAAGGTCTCGTGATACTTAGCTTATACGAACATTCATTGAGGATGAGAGCCCAAGCCCTGAGACGGTTTGAAACGTATTAAGCAAGTTGGAATCCAGTGGCAGGGGGTTGTGGATGGCGTTTGTCGAAGCCGGAGAGCTGGCGTGCGGTGTTGTCGTGCTGCCATGTATCTCTTTTTTTCTCTCGTATCTTCTCTGTGTCTCTCTATTTTATTGAATGATGTCTCTCTCTATTTGATTTAATGATGATGATGAGTACATAAAAGAAGGAATGTTTTGAGTGGTAGGTAGAAATCAAAAAGCTAATGGTGTTAAGAAGAAGGTTAAAAGAATTATTCAATGTTAAAAGAACTATTCAATTTACAAGTCTATAAATATATTGATAATTGATTATACACTACATGAAAACAAATGTGTTGCTGTAAATGGTAAATGAGTTTTGTAATTTGTTATTCGAAAGTTGGTGTTTAGTAATTTAGGAATAGTAACTTGGTTACGTGGGTAGTTGATCTAGGTTTGGACGGGTGAGAATTTCCTCCTTCACACTTTATGATGTATTTGTCTATTTCACTGCCCTGATCTTAATAAAATAATTATTATTGCATATCGATAAATGTGTATTGCATCTTTGTATTTAAATTTAGAGTGGGGCTTAAGAATTCGTAAATTAATATTTCATTTTATATGTTTGTAACTACTTCGAATTTCTTTGGTAAATTTTAAATAAATATATTATTATCTATTTGGTTTTGCATTGTATGAAATTTAATATTGAAGTGAGGAAAATGATTGTAAAATCATTTTTTGTTTTCTTACGGTCACTATAACGTGCGCCGGTATTTGTTATCGTCTTGACTTGGTTATTCTTTTTTACGTTAATGTCTTATGTATCGATCCAAATTTGACGAGTTAACATTTCGCAATGTGTGTGCACAATTAAATGTTTTTTCCATCAATATTTTTGGGTTCACAATATCCCGCCACAACACACGGGGTGCCCTTCCTCGTATACCAAAACACAACATCATGAGAAGTAGTAACTCTCTGTATACTAAAACACAACATCATGGAGGAATAGTAACTTTACTGAGTTACTATTCCTCCGCCAACTTTTAACTTAAGTTACTATTCCTCTATCAAATTTTAACAAATACTAATTTAACGGAGTTACTATTCCTATTTAAGTTACTATTCCACCCTTAACTTTTAACTAATACTAACTGAGTTAATAACAGTGACCTAACTAACAGCGTTACTATTCCCCATTATTTTCTTGGTGTTTGGCAATAGTAACTTAACATAATTACTAGTCTCCATCACTTTTTAACTACAGTTAACAAACTGCTTAACAAAGTTATTATTCTCCGTTAACTTTTAATCACCGTTAACTAACTGAGTTACGATTAATGACTTAACAACCTTACTATTCTCTATCAGTTAGCGTTTGGTAGATGATGGAATGGAAGAGGGAATGGAATGGACCATTACGAGAAAATGAAAAATAGCGTGTTTGGTTGGTTAAAGGAATGGAATCACCAATTCCACAATGCATTTCATTCCCTTAAAACCATTCCATCTACCCCCCATATTTTTTTTTTCATTCCATCCCTCATTCACCCTTTACTAACAAAACCATAACCCACCACCACCACCCACCCACCACCGCTATCTCCACCACCCATGTCGCAGCCTCGACCCACACCCCGGGCGGGGATGCTGCGAGTGCGAGCGGTGGTATCGGTGTTGATATATTTATTCTGAGTGTCCAATGATATGATCAAGAACATACTTGCAATTCAGGTAGCTTTCAAGTTTCTTCCTGATCTTTTCATAATCACAGTTTACAATGGCCAATTGTTTCTTTGTGTCCTCTAACTCATTTATGTAATTATTTATGGCAATTTGTTTATTTGCTAGAGTTTTAGACAGTTCAGAAACATCCGTTTTGTAGTTTTCAACAGTGCTTAGAAAACTCTTCTCTTTTTGCCTTAGAGAATCAATTGACCTTTGCAATGGACCCACATCAGCTTTCAGATTCAGATTTTCCTGAGTTAGTTCTTTGATTCTGAAACTGAGCTGATCACACTCAGGACTATCTTTCTTTAGAGTCTCAAAACATCATTGCTCTGTTGGCATTGACTTAAGTTAGCTTTGAAGTTCAGAATTTCGTCTATTAAGACATCAATTCTGTACTTCAGCTTGCCACATTCTACACACTCTATTTTAGAACTGGAAGAAGAACTTACCTTGTTAGAAGATTCTGTTATAGCCATCAAAGCATAATGTGCTGCAGTCTTCTTAGCTCCAAAGAATTCGCCAAGGTTGTTCTTTGTACAGTCAGCATCCATAAGAAACGATCTTTTGCTGATCAAAGCATCTGCTTCGGCTAACAAATCTTCCAAGTCTTCCCCCACATCAGAATTACACTCAAAGTCACAGTCAGACGCGTCAGCTTCAGGAATAATAACTTTAGACTGACTTGAGCATTCTTCAACTTCAACTAGTGCAACAGAAGTCTATTGGGCAAAGCATGTTGCACCACCCTACGGAGCTTCTTCTCCAGTGATTAGATGATTCCAGTTGAAACCTTCATCAGCTTGGATTACGAGGGCTTGTCCTTGATTGTTGTTAGCAGGAGGCCTCTGGTTCTGATTGTTCACTGGGACAAGAGCTCGTTCAGTATTTGGGTTAGGTTGTGTCTGAGCTTGTTGCCTCTGATTCTGATTGCCTCTATTGTTGTTGAAAGGATTATGATGTCCTTGTTGCTTAGTCCGGTCACATTTTCTTGCAAAATGCCCTTTGGTGCCACAGTTATAGCACGTGACCTTTGTTTTATCAAACCCAAACTTAGTGTTGTTGTTGATCAGAACATCTCTTCTCCCAGTCCTGTCCATATACTCCTTTGCCCTTCTAACCACACTTGCGAAGTGCCACTGGATGTCTATCAGATCCATGTCATCTTTATCAATCTGCGCGTAATCCCCTTGTGTGAGATGAGGATTCCCAATCTTTCCTGCAACCAATCCACTGTAGGATTTTACCAAGGTCGACAGTAGAGCCATGTGTTCTTGGGCTAACTCTACAGTCACCTTCTCAAATCCCGTTGTGTTAAGCTGCTCGGCGACTGGATTGGTCCGATAGGCACCATGATTTGAAGTAGAGGCACCTCCATAGCCACCATATCCTGTAGATGGGACACCGCCAAACCCTGATGAAGAAGGTCCACCAAAGTTTGAGGACGCATGAGCTGGTGCTGCAAGATGAGAAAAAGGATTAACACCAAACTGGTTAGTATTATATGTCAAAGGATACTGGTTTCCTTGTCCGAAAGGATAGAATGGTGGAGGAACATCAGCAGGGGGACCATAGTTGTCAAAAGCATAAACTGGATCAGGATTAACCACAAACGCGGTCTGTGGTTTCGGTCCACCCACACTGGTGTCCTGAGGAGTGTGCCTGTAGTAGATGATGGGATTCTGAGGAGCAAGCTCCTTGTTTGCCCTTCTGATTTCCTCTATCTCCTTGTTCTCCAGCTCTGTCACGAACTCATTGATGGAGAGCGTCTGATATGCATTGTTCGATTTCTGGATGTCCAGCCACTGATGCCAGTGAGAAGGGAGCGCCTCTGCGAATCTTTCCACAGGCTCTGCAGATGTGTACACGACCCCGTACTGATACATCTCGGACATCAGATGGTAGTATCTTGCAGTCATGTCTCTCAACGATTCATTCCCGAATGCCGTGAAGTTCTCAAACTCCTTCTTGAGTTGATCCATCTTGATCTTTCGAGTTTTCAGGTTTCCTTCGTTCCTCTCAGAAAGTGCTAACCAAAGCATTTATGATGTAGTGCATTGTGCGAACTGATGAAATATATCTATGGGAAGTGCTTGCATCAATGTTGCCATCGCCTTCTTCTCATAGTTGTACTTCTTTCTCTGATCTTCAGAAATGGCTTCCAACAAAATTTGGATGTTGGAATTTTCAACCATTGGCCTGCTATACCCATTCTCGATAGCTGCCCACACTAATCCATCAATACCCTCAACGTGAGTCTAGAATCTGCCTTTCCAGCTGTGGTAGTCGGCCATGAATTGAAGTTTCTGTGCCCTATTCGAACTACCGGTCTCTAAATCGCTTAATAGTACCGAAGACAGCTGATGTGTTTGCTGAGACGTAGCAGCCGCGAGTGCCCATGGATTCGTAGTCATAGCTTGCTATTGTTGGGCCTGTTGTTGAGCCACAAGCGCCCACGGATTGGTTCCGGCAACATTAGCTTGCATCTGCTGTTGTTGCATCCGTTGCGCGTTACGCTCGGCTGAAAATTGCCAAGGATTTGTGGGAACGTTCATTTGATTGTTGATCGGTTGGTTATATTGTTGTCTCGGTTGATTTAAATGTCCCCAAGGGTTCGCCATATGTTAAAGTTCGTTAAAAGTCCGATACTTAGTCAAATTTTCACTTTCAGAAGGTTACAGGCGATTGGGAGTTGTAATTGCTAGTTTATAGGTGATTAGGATCCTCATTGCTAGTTTTTACACGTGATTGGTGTAATTGCTAGTGAACAGTTGAGCGATTAGAGGTTTAGGGGCGATTGGGACACACCACATGATTAGAAGCTATGCCACATGCAGTTATAGGCGATTAGCTTCTAATCACTAGTACTTTCAGGCGATTGGTGGCCAATCACTAGTACTTAGGGGCGATTGGTGCCCAATTGCTAGTAGGTACAGGCGATTGGGGCTAATTGCTAGTAACAAGTGATGATTGGGCTAATCACACAAAAAGTTCATGTGATTAGGGTTCCTACTCGCCTGATCTGATCTGCAAGTTCACTTTTGCTCAAAACCTACCATTTTTGCTTCAAAATCTTATCCAAAACAATGTGTTTAATCCCCAAATGATTAGAAAAGTTTCCAAAATAGTTTTAGAACAAAACCTAATAAAAAACACACGTTTTCATCCGTAAAAACACACTAAGAATTTGAAAATATGGGTTTTTTTATGAAAAACTCAAAGTTCAAACAGGTTTTTGAATAAAAATCACAACTTTCACACAAAAACCAACCTGTTTTCACTCGTTTTTGTTATCAAAACGCTCGTGATAAGAGCCTCGGCTCTGATACCACTTGTAGGATCGACGAACGGGTCAACCGACAATCACGAGGTTTATATTCAGAGTGCGGAATCCTCTAAATATGTTCTAATAACAAAAACAACCAAGAAACAATGATATGCGAGTAATTAACACACACAAACGGATCAAAAGATTAAAGATTTATCATTAAAACAGAGCTCGAGTGTTACAATGATCAAATCAGACTTCTCAAACCAGGGGAGGGTGTTTGGAGAGTGTGTGTGGCAAGAACTAATGATTAGGGCAATGATTGGGCCTATTTATACCTACCGTACTCGTACAGACCAGTATAGGCGATTAGGAGGCTATCCACCATGTAACATCATGCGATTGGGCCTAATCGCATGATGATTACTAGCAATTGAAGCCTAATCGCATGTAATAACATGCGATTGGCTTGTAATCACCTGTCCAAATATGCCTAATCGCCTGAGTAGGCCAATCATCCCAAAAACGTTTATAAACTCCTCCAAATACCCCGAAACGCATCCAAACATCATATATACTAGTCTAGGGACATCATGTACTAACAAAAATGCTGGTGAGAACATTCCTTTAAAAATGACACATTTTACATTATAGTATTAAGGGTTTTCACACTTGGCTTTAATTACTATTACCCCCACTGTACTTGAGACTCGACCGGATCTATGGCTGTGGTCATACCATTTTAGGGAATTGCTCCCCAAAATGACGTGTCGTGATATACCAAAGTATAAAGTGCACAGAACCCCACGTACTGGTGGTAATTAATTAGTAATTTAGCAAGCAACTTAATCCTTGTAATGTATCTAAAACCTTTGCTAAAACACTTTTGAACAATTTATATATCACATTGTAGCGGATTTAAAAGGTTAAAAACTCCCACTAACAATGTTAAAACATTTAGCCCACACACGTGGAAAACGTGAATGAACTCACCTTAAAAGAGGTTCTTGGTGTAAGTATGGTTTTCTGGCCAGCAACTCCTAATTTTTATCTAAAAAATAAAGAACCCAATATGTTAGCATATCCCATCATATTTAATACGAACATCACGAGATAGACTATCGATACTCGGGTATGTGTTTGCCTAATACTCCACATGTTCGCGGGCGGCGCCCGCGATCAAACAACTAGTTAACATTAATAAAAAGTCCTACGCCTAAAGTATTAATAAAAAAAATGTATATTCAAAAGTGAAAGAAACTATTAGAACTGAAGTTCCTTTAAATTAAAAGTATCAATAACTACCTCTACCTATATAATAACAGGGTAACTAGGGATGAGGTGGCCTAACTAGGGGTGTAAACGAGCCAAGCTGAGCTCGGGCTCGTTTAAGTTATGAAAGCTCGGCTTGATTCGAGCATTGTTTCTAAAGCTCGAGCTCGGCTCGAAGGTAGGTTTCCTTGCTCGAGCTCGGGCTTGGCTTGTTTATTAGTTATTAATTAATTTATATTAATTGTAATACTTATTTTATATATAATTTGGTTATTTATTCATAACAAGGCAACATCATAATTTTAATCTACATTCTTAATTGTAGTACGTTGTAATGTCATGATCAGTCATAAGTAGAAACCTTTTTATTCACGCACGTAACAATAACTTTCGCTCTCGACTTGTCAATGAAATGGCATGTGATGTAACATGCATGCATCAATCTTGTAATCACAATTTAGAGAAAGATTAAAAAACAACTATAAAACTACACTTCAAAGTGTGGCTGGTGTTTGCAAATAGTGAACTCACCTCAACGTACCTTTAATGTTAATTCACACTTATTGGTTAATTCCTTGTGAGTTGTCAATAACGATGTAGCATGTTCACCTATTCAAGAGTATGAAAACAACGAAACAAATGAGGACATAAACATCACCTTTCCCCACGGTGGTTGTGAAACAAATGTCGTTTTTCTTTATACAAACTAACACGTTGTGGTGTCAAAGACTGTGGGAAAAAGTTGTGTCGGTTTGGTTAATTGACAGATTTGGGTTGGTAGGTTGAATTGATGTACCCAAATAAGACCCACACATTTATTTGTACCAATGACATCAACCTTATTGTGTAATCACAATACGACCAACATAACCCATTTATAGTTACAGTTCAAATATATTGACGGGTTGGATGGTCATCAACACATTAAAAATTAGTTATAATCGTGAGGTAAAATGAGTTCAACCATCATAAACGGATTGGAATGTTGTAATAAATGGGTTTCAACGGGTCGTAAATGTGTTGGTGAGTTAGAAATACAATTAATATTTTTATATTTTATTCTAATTTTAAATGGATTGACAAGTTAATTTGTTTAATTCAAAAAGATTAAGGGGCTGTTTGGTAGCCTCTTAATGAGGCTCTTAACCATTCAGCGCTGAATGATTCAGCATTCAGCGTGTTTGTTTCAGCTTCTGAATAGAATGGTTAAGTCTGAATCATTAAGATTTTGGATGTTGCTGAACCATTAAGCACTGAACTATTAAGCACTAAACTAGGCTGAACCTTAATGAGGCTCTCCTACCAACGTGCGACAAGAAAACTAACCATTAAGAGGTCCAACTTAATGATTCAGCGCTTAATCATTCAGACATCTTAACCATTCGAACCTTTTAATGATTCAGCACTTAATCAACCAAACAGCCCCTAAATAGATCAACACAGATAAAATTTGCTTTTCCACGATTTCGGAAACTACATGGGTGGGCATTGGCTATTCAGCTGCTCCGAGGACGATGGGGGTCGCGGGGGCCTGTCTATAGTGTGGGAGCTCCCCTAGTTAGTCGGACATAAATATTAGTTGGTCATTAAAAAAAAAAAAGAACAACAAAAATAAAATTTGCTTATTGACCAAAATAATCCGATAAATCTAAACGTTTGTTAAACACATAAAAAACAATAACCCAAATGTTAATATTTTAGTTACCAAACACTATTCGACACAACACATTATGAAACCCTCCAAAGTCGTTAATCACATCCTCAAATGTCAATTTTGATGAAGTTTTTCGTTTATGATTGCGATCTTTTCCTATTATTAATTTTTAAATAATAGATCATGCTATAAAATATAGAAAACTCCCCTTTGATTTTATATTCTTAGAGCATTCTCAGTAGCTTCTCCATATTTTCTTCATAATTACTCTAAAAACACTATTTTTTCTCACTTTTTTCTATTTAATAATATTTATTTTATACTTTTATTATTACCTTTTCTCTCTCCTCTACTCACAACCATTTTAAAAAATATTAAACAATTATGAAGGATGAACAGTTCCATATCAAATTTACTGATGAACAGTAACTTATCTATATATTCTCTATCTCCTCTACTCACAATCACTTATCTATCTATACATATAATAAACTAAAGTCATTTTAATGAGATAGCATTCAAAGAGACATTCTCTTCCTTGAGTGTGTCATATGTCATCCCATGTGGCATTGAGATATTTTTAGGAAAAAAAGAAATTAAAAACAAATTTGGTTTTTTCACCCTCATGTTTTCTCCCATAATTTTTAAACGTTAATATCTTTAATATACGAGATTTTTTAAAGAAAAAAATTACACCAAATTAACGAGCGTTTTATTATCTTTCCAACAAGTACCATAGTGCTATATAA
The DNA here is from genome assembly GCA_028751855.1 of Ambrosia trifida. NCBI lineage: Eukaryota > Viridiplantae > Streptophyta > Magnoliopsida > Asterales > Asteraceae > Ambrosia > Ambrosia trifida. Next base: position 13,955,429 of record CM054129.1, read on the forward strand.
AAAACGGAGAAATTTTTTTGTGGGATTTTGTTCATACAGTAAAAAAACACAAAGTGTTCAGATAAATCATTAATCATGTATAGGCAAGTCACTAATTATGTTCAAATCAGTAAATATGAAAAAAAATTTCAACCAGAGCCAAATAGGTTAACAGAGTTATACGTTGTTTTAAGTTAGGTATCAATATTAGTATGTTAGAGTTGTACATTTGTTTAGTCTTTAGGATAAGTTTTAATATTAGAGTTAAATTAAAGTTCTACATTCTTTTAGTTTAGGTGTTAGCATTGGAGTTGTACATTGTTTTACGTTAGATATGAATATTAGAGTTATACATCAGTCTATTTCATATATAAAATTGATGTATCATATTAAATTTCTCAACCTGGGACGCTCCCAGGGTATAATCTAGTACACACTATATATAATATGGAGGCCCATCTCACAATAATATAGAGGCTCTACTGTGAATGCTCTTAGTAGTCACAACATATCAACTATGTCCACATATTTCTACTTTTTAAAAATACCACTAGCTATTAATATATGTTTTTCTAACGTGTTGTTTAATTTACATAATTTATAAATCTGTTAAAAAACATAATTTATAAATTATTTTAATAAATAATCATTTTTAAATAATTAAAAACTACAAAACTTACATAAATACTAGCTTTTGCTTAATTTATGATACATAAAATAATGAATTATGTAACCCTTTCTCCACTCTTACAAGTTCATTTACATTTTTTTTTTCTGAACTTGCACTTCATTAAACACACCAAACACGGCTTATCCCCAAGTTAAAGATAAACTGCCAAAAAAAAATATTACATCACGTCCAATCACTATTACACCACCCTTTCCAATCGACAACATTATCTTTAGCCCTACATCTATACCAAAGAAAACCCATCGACTTAACATCGACCACAATCCGAACTACGTTAGAATCAATATTAGAAAAAACCTTCTCGTTTCTTGCTTTACAAAGCCACCAACATGCCAAAATGAGAATACCATACATTATCTCCTTCCTTTTGCTCGACCCATCAGTGTATTCTTCCACTTGCATCACGTCCTTCAACTAAAAAGCAAACATCTGAGGAATCTTCAACCAAGCCGATATACCACACCAAACACCATGAGCTAAACGACATGCTGTAAAAATATGGTCAACACTTTCGAATGCCTCGCCACAGTGAAAACATAAACCATCTCCCACGATCAAGTTTCTCCGGCTCAAAGCTTTCATAGTCGGAATTCTATCCAATGTAGCGCTCAACAGGTTCATTTACATATGCACACTATATTTCATTTATGTTACTTATTTCAACTTTGGAAACACAATAAAATCTATAAAAGACATTGTTGGCTTTTAACCAAACTTCTTTCTTCCTTTTCGAACAACCGTAATTTTTTTCAAATATCAACATATAATTTTAAAAAAAAATACACCATCAAAATGAATATTTTATTTTATTTTCCTAAAATTTGAGTATGTGATTACTAGTGTTATTTGCTACATCACAGGCGCACCTATCTAAGAGCATTCACATCTCATCCACCATTTTTTATCCTATAATTTAACTAAAAATCATACTTTTTAAAATTTATCTCTCATTTTAAAAAACCTCCCACATCCCATCCACCATATTTATCCTTATCTTACTCACAAACACTTATTTTATTATATTTTTCGTTAAAAATTATTCACAATAATTTGATATAGGGTTCATAGTATATGAAAAACTAGAATAACAATTTTTTATAATATAGAGATTGGGTATAAAATGATGGATTGGTTGTAATGTGTTTTTAGTAGGTTTTTTAAAATTTTAAAGATGAAGGAGGGTTTAGTGGATGAGTTGTGAATGCTCTAAGGCAATGGGGTGTGAAGACATGAAAAAGTTCATGTCTTCATGCCACCTAGGATGCCACCTCATCTACCTCTATTTTTCTTTTACTTGAAACATGAGTGGGGTGTGAAGACACCACAAGGTCATGTCTCTTGCATTATTTAATTAATTTTTTTTACTTAAACCCTATGCATCACCACTAGTACATCCCGCATCATCACTTGTAGATTCCATATCCAAACCACCTCCAACTTTCCTCCTCCTCTCCCCTGTACAATCCATCTCCAAACCATCTCCAATTCTTCCCTGAAAACCATCTCCAACTCTTCCTTGAAAAGTCTTTCCTGAAAACCACCAGCGTTTAGATTAAAAAAAAAAGTATCTAATTGGTGCGTCCATAATGTCTCGTGGAAGACGGGGGGATGGGGCTATGGGGGACGAGGCATAGGGGGTGGTGTTGCTTGTTCAAGACGGGCCAAAAGTGCAGGACAGGGGTGGTGCCCCGTCTGTTAGAAGAATTAATCTTGATTCATTATTATGAACATGTGTTATTTGATATTTGTACATATGTTAGGATTTATTATGTTTAAAGTCCTAAGTCTAGAAACCCTTTATGTGAACCGGTTTTGTCACATATATGTCGAAGGGTTATGTTGGTTTAGTCTAAGGTCACGTCGGTTCATAAGGCACAGATTGACATGTATATATAGGGTCAAAACATTATGTTTTATGTGTGTGTGAAAGATAAGTTTCTAAACTTCTTTCTCTTATAACTTCCCTCCATATTTTCCCTCCACCAAAAACTCAATCGCAAACCATCATCAATCAACCGATTTCATTCAGATTTCTAAAGATTTTAACATGGCATCAGAGCCAATGCGTCCAAGAACCTGTGAAGGTATATTCGATGTTAGTAGGAACGAAGCAGAAAATTCGGGAACAAAGGGCGGTTATGGGATAGGGCCGCTAATTTCTGATTTAGTGTATGATCATGGAGATCATAAATGGAAGGCCAAGGAGGCGTATGTCGAGAGTATTGGAGACTCTCTTAACAACAAGTTATCTTCGTTTAACATCGGGACTAGTAGTGTATCCGTGAGGGATACCGAAACAAAGAAGAAGAATGCACAAAAGGAATTCAATCGGCAAGTCAAGATCGACAAAGAAGTGCCCGAATATCCGTCTACCATGTGTTGTAGTAAGTGCAAAGAACCATTTCATTATAGGCGTAATTGTCCCAAGAAAATTGGTAAAACCGAGTTTATGGTTAAGGGTAGTGATGAAAAGGGTTGGAATGATTTGTGGTTTGTTAGTTTGACACGCCAAGAACACGGTTGTGGCACCAAAAGTTTGTTTATTGTATTGAACAATTCGTATGGTATAGATGGTTGCCCAAAAGGTTATAGAAAAGAGTATTTCCGTGGTAAAGGTAGTGTTGCGATTACAAGTTGTGGAAGAGAACACAAAATCCAAAACGTGTTTTATATACCCACACTTAGAAAGAACATATTGAGTGTTGAGAAATTGACACAAGAGGGATTTGAAATAGAATTTGAAGGCGATGTTTGTTACATCAAGAAGCCTATTATCCAAGAATTTAGAAGGATTATACTATGTCGCATATGTGAATTGGATGATCATTTCACATTTAAGTGTCCCGCATTTGATAAAGATAACAAGGATGAAAGGAAAGGAGGCCGTAACATCGGGCCTAGTTACGGCCGAACCCAAACAGAAAAAAACGAGGGGTTCAAGGACAAAGGAAAGCGGGTTAGATTTGAAGGCGACAAGATGGAGGGTATAACAAATGAAGACAAAGAAAGAGCGTCCATTTTCAAGCATTTTGACGACTATTCCATCAACAAAGATCAATATGAAGGTGTTATGGAAAGAGGTCCGGTGATGTATCCAACCGAAGGATCCCAATTGCAAGATTGCATTGTCTTTATGGATTTAATCCATATTACTAGAAAGGTTGAAAGATACAAAAGAAAGTTCGAGTTGGAGTTTGAAAGAACCGTAAATTGGTTTGTAAAAGAGTTTTTACAAATAACAAGAAGAGCACCAATCCCACCAAGAGACGAAAGGGGTTATCCAATATGTTTGTTGGATCTTTACAAAACGGTACAAGTATTTGGTGGTTATGACAAAGTGACTAGAGACGAAAATTGGACGGTGGTGGCTATGTCAATGGGATATGGAAGAGGTTTGCCAAGCCTAGTGTCAAAGATGGACATTACAAGAAACTTAAGGCAAACGTATGTTCGATACTTGGAGATGTTAGAGTGGTATCATCTCAAGTACAAGGGAAGAGAGTTGGTAGTGGAGATCAACGAAGAAGCAATGGAAGATTACAAGAAGAAGGAAGCCGAATGGGAAGACTCGGCCTTGCCCCCAAAGAAGCGTTCAAGATCATCTTCAAGTGAAGACTAAAGACAAGTGCAAGAATCAAGATTAGGGGGGAGATTGTTAGAAGAATTAATCTTGATTCATTATTATGAACATGTGTTATTTGATATTTGTACATATGTTAGGATTTATTATGTTTAAAGTCCTAAGTCTAGAAACCCTTTATGTGAACCGGTTTTGTCACATATATGTCGACGGGTTATGTTGGTTTAGTCTAAGGTCACATCGGTTCATATGGCACCGATTGACATGTATATATAGGGTCAAAACATTATGTTTTATGTGTGTGTGAAAGATAAGTTTCTAAACTTCTTTCTCTTATAACTTCCCTCCATATTTTCCCTCCACCAAAAACTCAATCGCAAACCATCATCAACAACCGATTTAATTCAGATTTTTAAAAATTTTAACACCGTCTGCACACCGTATAGCCTAATACCATATAATTTATACATCCTTAAAAATACATCTTAGTTTTTTTTTTTTACTTTAAACTTTATTCAAAAAGACATCTTAGTAGTTAAGTGATGAAGAGTATACTCACAACTGCTAAAAAATGTCCCACGTACAATTATTATTACCATTACCAAACCTAACCCTTTATTTTCTTGATCTTGTAACATGAAAAAGATGAAAGTCTGGCTTAGAAAACCAGTTCTTGTATTACTTTTCTTGACTGTTCTTGCCCCCATTGTTCTTTACACTGACAAGCTCACTACTTTCTGTATGTAACTCACTTTCTTCATTTATAGATCTTTTTTTTTTATAAATTTACTGTTTTTTTCTTGATGGGTTTCTTGTCTTTGTTCTTGCAGCTTCTTTTGAGTTCATCCAAGAGCCTTCAACCCTTGTAATAATTTTATTTTATTTTTTTTAATTGAATTTGTTGGTTTTGTTAGTTTTATTGATTTGGGATTTTTGGTTTTGGTTTCAGTCATTTAATAGAGATGTTAGAGTTCTAAATTTGCTTCCTAATATGTTAATTTAGTAAATTACTTTCTGAATTGGGATTTATAAAATGAATATTAATTGCGCCGTTACCGTTAAAAGCACTGTTTCTCGTCATGTTGTAAATTAATATATATATAATAATTTTATAAATATTAACCAGGAGTGTTAATTTACACGCAACCGACACACAGATATGGTGTTTAGTTCTTTCCAAATAGGTCGTACAACAGCTCACTTTAGATTAGACATGCAATTCAACAATAGGTATGAGATCCAATAAAAGAAAAAAAAACAATACAAACCAGCATAGACTTGATCAGGCTCTCAGGTACCTCAATACTGCTTTCAAGTCCGCCAATATGCTCAGACCGTAGGGAGATTTTGTAATTGTATAACTGCACAAAATCATTTGATTGATTATCCCTCTTGTTTAATCATTTGATACAAAAAGTATACACTACTGTGAAGTAATTAACGTGACTGAGTGAGTGATCTGACCTGTCTCACATTCTTGAGGCTCTCGGGTACCACTTACAAGTCCGCCAATATACTCAACCCAAAGGGACATTCTGTACCCGTATAATTTCATAAATTATATATCCCAGTTGTTCAATCACAAGATATCTGCACATAATCATTGCGCAAAAGTATACATTATTGTGAACTAATAACAATCTCCATGTTTGTTCAATCATGAATTCATGATATACCTGTTCCCAACCATATGCTAAAAAGATAAGTGTTATCTCAACATAAAAGGAATAGCATAACTAACTTTTCATTCAATCATGGTATGTGTGCAAAATTAGCTTCCAAATCAATTGTTAGTAGCAAACATAATGTAATGTCTAATACACATAAATTTAGAACTCATTGATTGATATATAATATTATATATGCATGAAGCCAAATGTAATTACTAACCATTTTATTCACTTGTAGTTGGGCCACATTCACCAAAGCTAATACCAAATAACAAAGTAACACAAATTTGTTGCTTATGTTTTGTGTGTAGCTCATCCGCCTACCATTAAAGTAAATACTTTTATCCTACTAACCTGTTCAAATCGTTTATCACATTCTCCCTAGGTCAACATCCACTGCCAATGGTCTAAATTAACTGATGCCCACACCATCAACTTCACCATTTTGTCGCCAAGTTTCCGTGTTTTAGCATTGTTAAGTATGAATTAGAATATGCTCTTTTAAAAAAAGAACTGTGTGTTTCTTATTAAACGTGAGCTCAAACGAACATTGATCGAATCTAGTAGATGATCCATAAGCGTAACCAGAAACATAATATTCTATCGTGATAGGAGTATTGTTAGACCGCACATCACTTGAACTTAACTCCATTAAGATAATCGGTGAACGTCTTGTTAATTTTTGTTGACCGGTTAATATTTTTGTCATGGTAGTCACATGCGATGGCCAAACGTTCACAGTTGCAGAAGGCGCAAAATTGATTTGTACACCATGACTTTGACCTACATGTACCAAACCTTATAATTAAAAATGTTTCAGCCAACCCAACCTGATCCATAACCCGCTTTGACCCATAACCATGCTCTATGAGAGAAGAAAGCAAATATGTAACAGTAGCAGAGAATATGATGATTACCTTCAGATGGTATTTCTTCTGTAAAATTTGTTGAGCAGCGCGAGTGTAAATACCATAGTTATCGATAGCGAATAGCGGTAAATAGCGACGGGCTACTGATATGCTACGTAGCGATATAGCGGTAAATAACGACCGCTATTTAGTAAATAGCGATAACGTATTAAAATATTTTAAAATATTTTTATGTACAAATTTACAAGTATAAGGACCAAATGTTTATATACACAAACTAATTTTAAACTTTCTATGTAAAATTTAGAAGTTTTAGGGATATATGTAAACAAATGAAAGACAGAGAGGTTAATATGAAAATAGATAAAGTTAAATAAAAGGTTAAACCCTAAAATGAAATCAGCCGCTTTTTCATTTCCACCTCTCCTCCTTCTAGCAGCCCCTTTTCATCTTTCTCCTTCTTTCCGGCAGAAATCACAGCGCCGTTGCCGGAATCGTCGCCGGAAATCGCCGGTAAGTCGCTATCTTCACGCTGTGGCCCCGCTAAACACAGTTACACAACATAGCGATAATTAGCCGATACGCAACGCTATTCGCGATCGCGGTCGCTACCATCGCTATTGACAACTATGGTAAATACCACACATCCACCAACCAAACATCGCTCCTTGACAAATGAGAAATGATGTCCCTGGGTCAATAACCCCATGCAATGATAAAAACTGCATGAAGAACACATGCAGTTGTTGCAGATGCATATCATCTCTTAAGTTTTCATGATTTCTCCCAAACAGAACACATGGACAAAACAATGTCCAGCGTGAACAAAACAATATATATAACTGGGAACAAATAATTGGATTGTATAAATTTGGGACCACATAGATACTCGATAATTAGCAAAACATTTATCTGAACTACATGTCAAATAGCAAGCACATTCCAACTTTCAAAGAATATTTTAATTCATGAACTTGGTGTAACTTGGTTTATTTCGTGGTTAATAAATATGAACATAAGCATGTGATATCAAAAAAAAAAAAAAAAAAAATTCATGAAAATATTTTTAAGCAGGGGAAAATGAAAAAAATGAAGATGCACATGAATCCTAATTAACTTTTATTAAAAGACTCCATAAGTGACAGTAACATACATGTAGCACAATTCTAATAACTAATAAGTAAGGAAGCGCCATTTTCCAGTTTAAATCTCAATGTTCATAAACCTTAAGAACGAGAATTTTCAATTTAGTGTTGATAAAACAAAAACAAAGACCTTATCACAAAACAATATCAAACAAAAAAGATGAATAAAAAATTCATAAATCAGCAGCTTACTCACAATAGCAAACCGATGATGGAAGCACTATTTGCAATCGGCAACACAATGGTTGAATCAAGGCATCACACCACCGAGTTCCGGTGGGTAACGGAACTCGAAAAAAACCCAATTGCCACAACAACACAACAGAGGACAACCTCTCTTTGCTGATAGGGAGGAAGAAAGATTTAGGGGTGTGTATCGACTACAAAGAGAGGGAGATGTACAGGTGTTGCAGGTAGGAGAAATAAATGTTGTCTATGTGTATAGAGGAAAGTTACAAAATTAGCCTCGTCAAAAACAGAAAACACAAAGATGCCATCTTACTACTATTCAAATTTCAAAATCCTCCTCTATTAATATATTGCTAATAATTACCAGGGGATGTGACATCACCCGAATTGTTCACGGGTACCCACTATCAGTATTGTAACTTCGCCGTCATCTATGCTGGTAGTGGTCCCATGAACCGTCTATCTAGTTCTGTTTACCGTGCTGGTAACCGTTTCTATTTTATTTTTTACTTTATTTTTTTGTGTTTGAACCGCTTGTTTTTTTAGTATTGTTTTATTTTTTACCGTTTGTTTTATAATTTTTTACCAAACATTAACCATTTGTTTTAAAATCTAATTAAATAAAAAAGCATAAATAAAAACATTTCATTAAAACATAATAATATTAAACAAAAAATAAAAATACATAAAACAAAGAAAAATAAACTTAATATTGGCGCAACAATTGTCATGCCTTGAAATGGTCGAAATTGTTGCCATATCGAGCCTCATACTCATAGTGAGTGAAGTCGATACGAACTCGTGATCGAGGTCTGGATCGTCCCTCATCGTTTGCTCGTAAAGGGTGGTCCACCTCTCACACTTGATATTGAGATCGACCCACTTCAACTGGATGTCTTGGAGGGTCTTGTTGTTGGTGCCAACGTGTTGGTGGAAGTCGGTCAACACGCGGGCCCAAAACCCCTCGGGGGTAGGCCGACCCTTCGTCTCTTGGGAGTCGTTGAATTTCCGGGTAGTTTGTTGCATCATTGTGGCACACCACTAATGCAATCTCTTCTTCATCATTTCACCGATTCATTTTTTGGGGTGTTTTTTTTTTAAATCATGGTAAAGTGTGGCATTTAACCCCACGGTTTGATTAATTTACATACAAAATTTTGAACGAACGATTGCACTGTTAAATTTAAAGTTTACTAATAGTTTAGGTGAACTCAATTCAATTCAATCGAAGGTTTTCAAGAATTACAAATTAATTTTGCTGACCGTTTGGTGGGACGGTTGTAGTAGTATGAACTAATTGTTAATAACCGGTTTAAAAGTTGAACCATGTGAAATTTAAATCAAAAAAAAAAAGTTTGGGTATTTAAATGATAATAAATAAAAGAATCAGTGGAGTGTTACCTCCAAAAAGTGTTTAAGTGAAGTAAATCAGTGAAGTGATGTGGCAAGATAAGATTGGTTAAAATTAGTTAAGTGAAAAGATCCTACATTGAGCGCCCCTCTCCCCTTATATTTAAATACATATTTAATATAGTAATTAAAATTTATATAAATAGTGAGCTCGTTAAGGTTCGCGAGCCAGCTCGAGCTTGATAAACAAAGCTTGGGCTCGTTTACTAAATGAGCTTGGTTTTTAGGCTTAGGCTCGAGCCGGCTCGTTTTGAGCTTTTTTTTAGCCGAACTCGAGTAGCTTGCGAGTAGCTTCGGCTCGTTTCCTCCCCTTCCTCTAACTAGGTTGGGTATGTTTGGCAAGGAGCTTTTAGGAGCTTCAAGCTTCAAGCTTTTAAGAAAAAGCTCCTACTTAATAAAAAGCCTTGTTTGGTTGAAGGGGCTGAAAGCTTTTAGGTTAGAGAAAAAGCTCTACAGTGAAAAGCTACTAGTAGTAGCTTTTAAGAAAAAGCTCTACTAGCTATAAACTTTTAGTTAGTAAATGACACAAATACCCATTCTATTTTAAAAATAAAATAAAAACATTCTTTACAATTTTTTAATTATGACCATTTTGGTCATTTTATACATTTTATTAAAAGCTCCAGCTACTCTGCCAAACACTAAAATATATTTAAAAAGCTTCCAGCTAACAGCTTTCAGCTACCAGCTTGCAGCTACCAGCTTGCAGCTTCCAGCTACCTGCCTCCAGCTAGTTTTGCCAAACATACCCGTTGTGGGTATGTTTGGCAAGGAGCTTTTAAGAACTTTTAGGAGATTCAAGCTTTAAGCTTTTATGAAAAAGCTCTTACTTAAATAAAAGTCTTGTTTGGTTGAATGAGCTGCAAGCTTTTAAATTAGAAAAAAAGCTCTACAGTGAAAAGCTACTTTTAAGAAAAAACTCTACTAGCTACAACCTTTTAATTAGTAAATGACACAAATACCCATTGTATTTTAAAAATAAAATAAAAACATTCTTTACAAGCTTTTAATTATGACCTATGGTCATTTTATACATTTTATTAAAAGCTCCAGCTACTCTGCCAAACACCAAAATATATTTAAAAAGCTTCCAGCTACCAGCTTGCAGCTACCAGCCTCCAGCTAGTTTTACCAAACATACACATACTGCGTGTAAGCCTCCTACTTATCCGGTTATCCCACAATCTGGTTGGGCTCCAACTTTTAACTCGAATATCACTTCTCGACCCGCCATTTATAAACCAAGTTCTGTTTTTTTTTTTTTTTTTTCTCACCCAACCTCATAATTCATCAAACCTTCTAACTCATCATTCATCCTAAGTGGTGCGTTTATTCAATCTATCGAAGGTATGATTTTTGTTTATACGTTCGTCTCCATTCTCTGTGCCTTTATTCAATCGATCGAAGCTATTATTTCATGTCTTTTATCCAGATTGATACTTTTATGTTCTTCATAAGTTAGGGGTTTTGGGGCAGTTTTTATAATATTTTCTTCTCCAAACATTCAGATTTGTTGTTGTGTTTCTTTGTATTTAACCCGATTCATACGTTATTTGTTCTTCATAAATTAGGGTTTTTTTTTAATGTTTCATAACATTCAGATCTGTTTTTGATTCTTCAATCCGTAAGAAAATAACATTAAGATCTGTTGTTAATTCTACAAACCTTTAAGGTTTTATAATAGTCAGATATATTGTCGTTGTTCATAACTTATTCTTGTGATAACCAATGAGGATTATAGTTTCTTTTTTTGGTTTTCTTGCATTTCTTTGTGCTTATTAAGCGACACGACATGTTTGATTTTGTTTGGCAAAATAATCGTGAAATTCTAAACCGGCTGCAGAAATGCAGAGGCTTTCCCAATTGATAGTTTGATTCTCTGTTTTTCCAACTGATTTAGGATCATGTGGTGTTTGAGTACAATACAAAGTTGCGAGTAACCAATACATCACCAACTGTAAGTTTAAACGTTTTATGTTTCTTCTCATTTTAAGAATGCTTATAGTTAAACTTAAGTTGGTTTGTGTGGTCATTTTTGTCTCACTGGTATGTGTTATTATTGTATTGTATGATAGAGACTTGGTTTCGTTTCCAACAGCCGCTTAACGAATAAATATATGGATGAAATGGGTCGAAATAGGTTGTTAAAAAAACATATAGCAATTAATATTTTAGTATTAAGTTACAATACAATGAAAAGATGAATTGTTCAAACTTTTAGCCTTGATTATGGGTTAAGCAGACGCCTTACTATTGCTAATACTTGATTTCTGTCAGTTGTGCTGATGTAAACTGCTGCATATATGGGAGCTTACGGACACGTTGTGCCTTTCCTTGGGGTTATAATAAGAAACCCACAGCATCACCTCTGTTGTTTTAGGTATGGCACTTCCCTTTCATACTTCACTTAACCCATAAAAATGTAACTGACTTTTATAATGCTAAAAAAACATCAAGTCTTGAAAAATATTTAACTTCACACCATAATAAGTTTTCGTATTATAACTTCACACCTATTTCTCCAATTCTGTGTCTGACCAAATATTCATAAATCATAAAGATGAAAGAAATTCCCCATAACAGTTCCAACTTTCAAAGTATGATTAAGTCTACAATCCATATTTCTTTTGTTCCAGGTTAATAACTTCATCCATGCCGACATGCATAGCCAAGACAAAAGGGTAATAATATAAAGTTTATTTTATAATTGTATTTCAACTCGTTGTTTATTTGTAAAAATATTCTCATGAAAATCAGTTCATGAAACCAAATGAAAGTCCATCTTATACTAAAGATTCAATGAGAATGGTGATGCAGTTTATCTTCTTATTACAGTACAATCATGGCCGACTGAGAAAATAGAGTGCCTTTGCGCTGAAGAACTAAAGTTTCTTCATGACCTTGAGTTATCTAAGGTTTTTAAAATCATTTTTTCCTCATTTTATTTACTTTTAGCATGATAGGTGATTTGTTTCTTTTATTCTGTACTGTTCAGTATTCAACCATCATTGTCCTAGACCTACTTGAATGCCTATTCATGTGAGATATTCACATCTTGATTATTTTCATCATATTAGTTTCAAAATGTAGATTTTAGTATTATGTTTCCGGGTGGTATTGGAATAAAAAGAAGCATAGATGAATTAGCTACAACTTATTTGAGACATGAATTGTCTGAAGCACCTAGGCTGGTGAGTTTTGTTTTCATTTACCTTCACTTTCTCTCTACATGACTCTAATTCTGATTTGGTGCTTGAAAACCAGTTAACCTAAAAGCTGATCCAGATGAAAACTTTTTGAAACAATAACCTCGGTGTGGCAAATTCAGTTTGACAGTTTGTTACCTAAACAGATTTCTAACCAAAGTTCACTACCTTTAGAGTCCCTTTTAATGAAAGTCGCACTTAATTTAAGCATAAATTTGATCCTTCAATGAGATGGCATAATATTCTCAGTATTTTATGATCAAGTGTTTAGTTAATACAGATCACATGTTTGTTCTGGTTTAAATTCACATAGGTTCTAAAGCTGATTAAAAAACTTACCATCGTTGATTTCTTTTTATGACATATTTTTAATCCGACAAAAGCAGCTTGACTAGTGAACCAGTAAGGCAACCGGTTTTGACAATTGGTCCAGTTATGCAAACATGTAAACAAAGGACTTACATAACCACTTATTCAGTAAACTCCCCAATGTCTCCCGGTAGTGTGCCACTCAATCCCTTGCTTGATAAAATTCTAAAAAGGAACCAAAACCAAAAACAATGAGACTTTCATTGATATAAGTCACTTAAAAGCGAAGGACTCACATCGACAGGCTTAGAATGTGTGTGCAAGTGTACTCAATATTACCAAAACACCTTTCTTGACACATGAACAATGACACACATACATTTAATGACATTTCAAAGCATATGTCATAAAAAAATTGTCATAATTTGTAAAATATGATAAAATTATAACACACATTTTTGTGTTATTGTTTTCATGTCATACAAAAAAACAAGACACCATCAAACATGTATGTCATTTCCCTCCTCAACCCGCTTAACTTTCACCACAAACTCCAAAAACCCTGACTCCACATGTGTGTTCTTAGAGAGAAAAGAGACGGAGAGTTAAGATATGTTTAAGTAATGTTTTAGTTATGAGTGTGTAATATTTAATTTAGATTTATGTAATATTTCTAATTATGTTTGTATAACATTTAATTTTTAAAGTATATTTCTAACTGCTACTTTTCAAACGGCTATTTTTCCAACGGCTAGTAATTTCAATGCCTATAAATTGAACCCAATTTTCCACTTCTAAGCACAAAATTCACAACAAGCACTCTTAAAAAATGGCAAGAAGAGGTTGGACTGAGGATGAAGATGTAACTTTGGTTAACTTTGGATTCACCTCTGTGTGAACAAGTTACGACGAGATGTACTGTAACCCGAAAAGTTTAATTAATAATAATCGCAATTAACCCTGAAGAAACAAATAGTCTTACCACCGGTTAGGAATAATAAGATTATGAATATCTACAGGGTTAGTCCTTCACTAGCAGCTATGGATGGAGGAACCTGCAAACAAGGGTTGATTGTGGGTGTGGAGACGACTACACAAGGTAGTAGTTTATAACAAAAACGGGGTGAATGGGGATACTATCAAGTGTGATAGCTCTCCGGGTTAGCAGAAAGTGTCCTCTCCTACTAGGGATGTGATCCCTTTTATAGGAGAGTTCGTATGCCACCATTACCCAAGTCCTAATATGGTTAGGTTGTCTCCATCACCCTTAATTATGTTAGTAAGGTGGTCAAGAGAGACTAAATTAATGGAAATGGTGGAACGGTTTACCGCCTTTAATGCTTGGTCAAGTTAGTTGTCACCTTGATTTATGCATGGTAGTTGACCATGCATAAAATCCGTATTTCACCAGGACTTGACCATTGACCGGTCATTATTGAGCTTTGACTATTCCTTGTGCATTGGTTTTCTCCGCGTGGCAAATGTTTTTCCGGGTTTGGGTACGCGGAATAGTATATTCGGTACCCAATCCCATCAAACCCATTTAGACCATGGGTTTAAAAACTTAATCTTGAACAATTTTTAGTTATTATTAACAAAATTGTGATCAATTAAATTGAAGGCTAAACCTTGAGGAGTAGTCTTGCCATTAAGGCAAAGTAGAATTATGTTTTTAACAAAAACAAAACCATGGGTGAGATGGTCAGGAGAACCATCGACCAAAACACCCAACGCACACATACACATCTACAACACCAAAGATTGCTGAAAATCCACAATTGGAAGGAGAATCATCCACCAAATCTCTGCATGTGAATGAAAAGCTAGTCTTCTTGTCAATATGATCATAAGGTATGTGAGAATTCTTGGATTTGATGACGATTCTCACTTGTGGGTTTTATGATGTTGAACTATAAGGTGTGAAACTGATTATAAAGGTTTAATTTAGATTAGTAAAGTTCTAGAAGATGCAAAATTAAACTAATCAATGATTTAAATAAACAACAAGTCATTTTTGTTAAGAGCCTATATGTTGAATAAAGTGGGGTTATGGTTATTGAGTCTAAATCCTACAAATTGATGGATTGTGATCTATTATTATGTTGTTGACTAAACCTTGGATACCATGGTAAGACCTATGACAAATTGAAATTTGGTAGGTTAGTAAGTTCATTGGTATAACAAGATTGAATTTCAAACTATGCCTTATCAAGTGTTTGATGAAATATTTAAGTGAACCCGGGATTTAACTTGGTAGCTTTATATGATGGTGAAAATTCACTAATAATAGAAATTCATGTTGAAACTGATATGTTATCTATGATTGGACAAACATGAGTGTATTAATAATCACTTGGATGCTTGTTTAGGTGGCTCAAGTGGAATCTTGGAAGTTAAGGGCGAAACCGACACTCGCCAAAAGGGAAAACTATAAGGTACGTTTTGGCTCTTATTCCTTTTCATGTAGAATTGTTCTACTTGTGTGCTATAGTGTTCTTATGATGAGATGACTTTGATTCATGGGAATTATGGAAATAGACTAGAGTCCTTTCTTCTTTACTATCAAGAGTCATCCCCCTCCCATGAGTCTTGCTGGTCTTCTATAGATCAGCCATAAACCCCCAATCTCTGGTATCAGAGCCATAATGGCTCTTGTTCTCCGTATCTGAGGTTCGGATTAATATGCTCTGTGACTGCCGGCTTTGTACGGATCTCTCAAATCAGAAAACCAACCTTACTAGGCATTGAGTAACAGACTGGTACAACACACTGAAACCATTGTTAGAGTCTAAAAGTAGCTTGTTGAGTGAGTGGTAAGTCGAAAGGGTCCGCGGTAAAGTCTCAAAGGTCCGAGCTTGAAGATTTGAAGAATGGTTGTTATGATTCCAAACCCAGTTATGAACCAAGATCTATCCCGTATGTCTAGTTTTAGAACGTCCTCCGCGTCCAAGATTGATCAGTTATATGAGATTTCTTATGTATCTGATGATTCTAAAATTCCTATTACTAATATGCCCATGGTTAACCCATATAGTGTCTTCTCAAAACCCAATGTGTCATTCTCCAGAAAAGTAAAACAGTTAGTCGGTTCTACGTCAAACCCGGTCGTCAAGGAGTTCATACAAACCACAAAGTTTGATTCACACCTACTCCCGGCTACAACCTCCGAACACCTAGTCACCCTCTCTCTCCCCCAGATCTTCCAAGGATATGTTTATCCCAAGGATATACACGCATCCACTTCGGTGCGATAAGGCTAGCCCTTACCTTTCACGGAAGAAAAAGACTACCTGCGTTTGCTAGGATCGCCCTCGTCGATACTAGATTTGTGGAGTGCCAGCACCCCTGCATCGGTACTATCCAAACCACACTAAACGCCGGAATAGTATTCGTCACCCTGTTCCCCAACTTCAATATGCCCCTGAATGATCCATCACTGTTAACAGCCCTGAAAGCCTAGATCCAGATCGGTGGTACACCACAAGTTAACACCTTTCAAGCTACCTTTCACTACCAGATGGCATACAGAGTCCAAAATCACTCTTTGGACATCTTGGTCATCGGAAAAGATAACTTCGGTGATGCACTGTTCATGGAGATCGATTCAAACTCTACACCAACATGCACGTATGTTCCTAAGCAGTTATCCAGAGAAGAACTTACGAGACTTCTTCCAGAAAAATGGATAACCAATTATGAACAAATTCTTCAAGCACCGGTCCGGACAACAACAACACCTTGACTTTGTCCGCCATTAAGACGGCTTAGTTAAGGTCAAGTTTGCAAAACATGATCGTAGGGATGCCTTCCCTGCGATACACATGATACAACCGGTCGAAAGCTAGCAACACTGCCCGTACGACATCTGTAACTGTCAACAATGCTTAGAAGAAGCGGAACGGGTAGAGTACGATGAAGACATCCTGATAACTCACATTATTAACATATAAAACAGGCATAAACAGTCTCATAATAGGATACAATTAAGCTTATGTTATGGAATTTGATGCTTAAATCGTTCCTATTTGTATTTCTCAGGAAAATGGAGCTCCAAGACGGAAAGGAAGGATTTCCGAGCAAAAACAAGCAAAAACTGGAGATTCCTGAAGATAAGAGACTTGCAGCATGTTCCCTTTATGTTTGAAGACAATCCCAAGGCTTAAACAGTGATAAAACCAGTCCAGGAGTGACCCTGCACGCCCATGCACAATTGCACCAAGGCCCTGCACGCTTGAAGACAACGCAGCGCAGCTGGAAAACGACGAAACTTAGGGAGCAAGGCAAGCACGCCCGCACTCACCTTTGGCACGCCCGCACTCACCTTTGGCACATCCGTGCACAGTCTGTTTTGCCTGTAAATAGCAAGCAAGCCCTCACCATTTGTTCATCCCTTCTTGTGCTTTCTTGGGCCGAGTACCAAGCTTCTTCCAGAGATCTTGGGGTCCCTTGGGAGGCCTTCTGGTCCTCCTAACATCCCTCAATGGTTAGGCTTTGACCTACCTTGATTAGCTTGGCCAAGAAGATGATCGTAGAGTAGTTATGCAATAAAACATCGAGGGTCGTGAGGATCATGAGAGAATACATATCACTTGGAAGATGGAGAGCTTGTCTTTGAGCAGCCATGATCCTTGTGTTGATCATTTCTATGGTTGTATCTTTCTATTTGCGAACCCGCTTCAAGTTGTAGTCTTTTATTATTAATAGTATTAGTTTATTTTTAGTTATTTGTCATGTTATCTTCTTCTAATCTTTGTTTGTTTATCTTGGTAACAGGTTTGAATAATGATTAACTTAATAACAATCTTAACTTAATTAATTAATGGTATAATCAGCTTCTGGTAGTCCCGAGCTAGATCCAAGGCGAGGAAACCGGTAGTGAGACAGATCCTTCGGGCTTCTGATATCCAAACCGGATTCTGAGCAATGGCTTCTGAAGTGGACCAGATCTGAGTGACACATTTCCGGTTCATACCAGATGGTTGAGTGATCTTCTTGGCAAAGGATGGTTCACCTATGGGCGCACCAGTGATCTCTTTTGTATCATACGCCTGTAGGGTTAGGGGCCGCCTTTTTTAAGGGTTTCATTCAGCTCGGGAGGTTAGGGTTGGGTAATTAAGTCATCACTTATTTAAAACCAATTTTGTAATTTCTAGACCTATAAACATTAAAGTGTCATCAAGATAAATAAAACAAAGGTTTTTTTTTATCTAGTTCTCGTTAGTACAAAGTCGTTAACCAATGGAGAGACCGCCTTCCTGTGACAACCGTAAGAGAGATCTTTCGGCTTTGACCGTTAACCAATGGGGATACGTGGTTGCCAGGATAAAGAGACTCTTCGGTACGGAAAGCGAGAACTAAGGTGAGGTGTACGATGTCCCTAGCTGGAGTGAAGCCTCCGATTTAAGAAGATGATAATTTAGAAGACCCGAAGACTTTCGGCAGTTCGAGGAGCCCGCTATATGCGAGGCCCTGGCGAAGTACCCCAGGTGGACGCAAGCCGGAGAGGTTTAGCATTCTACTTAGTAGTCGCCTTCGCTTCTCTATCAAGGAGTCGGCACTTCAAGATCACTCTCGTCTTCCACACAATTAACTTTATTAAATTATTAATTATAATAGTAAACTTAACTACTTAGGCGAAGGGTCCCGAGATGTGCATATCTATCTAATATTTGTCCCACTTTAGCTTTTATAAAAACCAAACCCTTTTCAAAAACCTATTTTTATTAAAGAACCCCTCCGCTTTATTTTCTTTTTAAAACCCGATCAATTGATTGATGAAAGGTTGAGTAGAGGAAAGTGTGAACCTTGGAATACGATACTCAATACTTACCACCGAAACTATACTATGCACGTCAGGTTCTCTGCCTATGTGTTGGTTTTAGTCTCCAAAATAAATATTGTTTACTTTATAAAGTTAAAACTTTGTAATTGAGGTTTAGTAAACCCAGTCTTTTCCCCCAAACCACTGTTTTGGGATTGTTAAATCAAAGTTTTTGGCACCGGGGAAAATGACATTTGT
The DNA here is from genome assembly GCA_028751855.1 of Ambrosia trifida. NCBI lineage: Eukaryota > Viridiplantae > Streptophyta > Magnoliopsida > Asterales > Asteraceae > Ambrosia > Ambrosia trifida. The sequence continues at coordinate 13,974,496 of CM054129.1, forward strand.
TTATTGCTAAAACCACAGGCATCAAAGTTTTTGGCGCCGTTGCCGGGGAACACAATGGTTTCCAAAGAAAGACCCTAGTCACTTGATTGATCGGTTTTTTTTTCCTTTTCATTTTATTTTTCTTTTTGTTTTTGGTCTTCTTTATTTTCCCTTTTCATTTTATTTCTGCTTTATTTTCGATGATTGCGGTTGTTTTGAGTTTTCTTTGCAGGTTTCCTTCAAGATTAGCTACCGCGGAGAATTCCTGTGGAGAACACCGAAACCACCAAGATCATCAACTTTTATTTTGGAGGGTTTTTATTTCTTATTATTTTCGTTAGAGGTCGGTTCGCCATTCCTTGAAGATCGCCAGGTAAGTACCGGAAAAAGTGGAAAATGAGACCGGGTGCAGTTTTTCAGAAATTTAAAATTTAAATTGTTTTCGAATTTAAAATGTGGTTTTAAAAATTAATTTGGGGAAACCCGATTAAATATTTTAAAACCGAACCCTTAAAAACAGTTTCAAAATGGAAAAACACGAAAAACGGGAGATTTAGCAGAGGTGCACGCCCGTGTCACATTATGTGGCACGGCCGTGCCAGTCGTGCAGATCAGAATTTTTGGGGTATTTAAAATGTCTTTGACTTCTCAAACCCATTTTCATCTTCCCCAAGCACGACTCACCCATCGCCTTCAGCCTAAAACCTCCATTTTTCCACCATTTTCCTTCATTCCAGACCCCATTCTTCGCTCTAAGGTATGTATACTCGACCCCTAACATCTTTTATGTGTTTTATGTCCAGATCTGTCCGTTTTCTTGTAGTTTTGAGTAGTTAGGGTTCTTGATAAAAATCTTAGTTTTCTAGTGTTTGTGGCCCGAATCTGAGTATGATGTTGTAAGAGAACGATTAGGGGAACACTAGGATTGAAATGTTGTGGAGATTTTTGAGAAACCTTGCGAAAAAAATTTCGGGAAAACTGACGGGTTTGAAAACCGCCGCTTCAGTCACAAGCACGACCGTGCACAGCAGTGTGTCGAGGTCGTGCTTGACTAGAAAACCGTTAGAAATTTCCCGCGTAATCAACCTGACCCACCAGACTGAGCACGGCCGTGCACCCTAGGTGCACGGGCGTGCTCAGTCAGTTAGCATACCAGAACTTTTTAAGTTTTAAGATTTAACTTATTTTCGCAGGTTAAAATCAGTTTTAGGATATTTTAGGAGAAAAACCAGTTTAAACAGTTGAACCAGTAGAAACACGGACTGCAGACTGAGCCGCATGGCCATGCTCTGTACCTGAGCATGGGTGTGCAGCCACTCGACCCAGACTGTTTATTTTCTACAGAAAATCTTAAGTTTTAAGGCTGAACCGATTCTATTGTGTTTTGCAGGTTATGCCCTGGAAGAAAAGGCTAGCTTTGATATCACCATCGGGTTCATCAGATTCCCACCATTCACCTCACTCACATCAGTCTGGAGAGTCACCCCCACTACCCTCACTTGAGGTATACACTATTCACCCAAATGAGGATATTCCTGATGTGGTACACCCATGGACGTACTTCAACAGGAACGGGGTAGAGAGTTATGCTCGCAACCGACTGAGAATAATTAAGAGGAGATCGTTGGGGCCTCATTTGCCGGTGGATTACGATGCTCTTGAGGAGTTTGGCCTTGAGCCCAGGTTTACACACCTACTTTCTCATCAATGGCACCGGTTCTTTAGGATCAGGGAGACAGTGTACAGGGAGCTCACTATTGAGTTCCTGGCTTCATTTGTGTAAACCCCCTGCTGCCGGTGTTGATAGGATTTCTACCAGGTGTATTGGGTTTAGGATGGCACGGAATTGGTACAGGATCACCTTAGCTGAGTTCGGGGTTCGTATGGGATTATACAGACAGAGGGAGACGACTGAGCCTGTTTTTACTGATAGTCTTTTCTGGTGGCCCGATGAGATGGGGCCGACAGACTTTTGGCCCACCATTTCGAAGGTTGAGTGGGACCCTAGGAAGCATAAGAGATCCAGCTTTCCTGACCCACTTCATCGCTGGATACACATGATCATTGCCAGCACTTTAGGGGCCAGAAAGGACAATACAGGGAGAGTGAATGAAAGATAGGCATTTCATCTTTTCTGCATCCTCGATGGTCGGCATTGCAATCTTGCCCATGTTGTAGCTGAGTTCTTTTCTCGTAGTTATGGCACCAAACCAACTACTCTCATTTACGGGGGCCCGTATATTACTCACCTCGCCATATCATTAGGGGTTCTCACCCCTGAGGTGATATCTGGACTGACAGCTTATGAAAAGGTCCGCCCCTAGGTATTGATACAATGAAGCACACTGGGTTTATTGATCAGGAGACGCAAGGGTTGATTGACAACAAGAAGGAGCCATGGGATGAAAAAGCAGCATATAAGGATGCCTACAGGGAGAGAGATCCAGACGAGGGTGGATGGGCTGAGTCATCAGCAGCAGCTGCGGCTAGGAGACCAGAGTTTTCAGCAGCTGCAGCACGTCGTCAGAGTACCAGAGCACCATCCAGGCCTCCACCAGCAGCTAGGACCGACCGTCAGCAGCGCGGGAATATGTTATGCGCCATCATGGACAGACAATTGACACACTTACCGTTGAGTTCCGGTCTTTCAGAGAGGACTTCTCCATGCATATGGCTTCCTGCACCGGCTCCTCCTCAAGATCCCGCTCTCGCCACTCCCGCTCTGTTTAATTTTCCCTCTTCATGCAGGTTTATTTCTTGACGGTTGATGGTTGAGACATAATACACAATATTTATTTTTCTTTTATTGATGATGGCTGTATGGATGTTGGCACATTTTGCATGCTTGTTGCATTCCCGGACTTGTTCCACCCTGCTAGTGCTTCGGCACTAGTATCTATCCTAGGACGTAGTTTTTATTTATCTTTGTTACTTTTATTTTTATTTTTCTAGTTATTTTAGGACAGGACGGGGAAAGCTTGATATTTTGGAGCCGCCATTTCGACGTCTCTATGTGAAGTATGCAGGTTTCGCTCACACGCGAGAGGATTCGTCGTTATCAGGGGAGTGTTAGTTTCTCTTGCCTTTTTTTCCATTTCTATACTTAAAATGTATTCCAAAATTTTAAGTGTGGGGTGGAACAATTTTTGCTGCTTATTTTATTTTATCTCGTGGGTCACTTGTCATTGGTCATACGTTATCCGGTACCCTCTTAGCTGCTTGATACTCGTAGCGTCATTCACGGTTACCTTTGACAGATTTGTATAGTCTATTAGGCTTGTCCGAGTGATACCTATTAGGCGTTTATGCCGAACAGTTCACATTTAAAGACGGTCGAAGTAGATGATGTTAATTAAACCCGTAAGTCCATTTAAAATAAAATAGTAGAAAAATAGGTTGCATGGCATGTAGAAAAACACCTCGAAATTTATGCTTAAAACTGGTACCTTATCCTACCCGATTATCCGTGTGAGAGTTTTTGAGCCTTTTATCGAGCACCACATTTACATTTATATCATACATTGCTCATTTCATTTGGCATGAGAGATATCCGACCTTAGTCCGACTTGGTTAGAACTTGTGTGTTTATGCATATCGTTGTTTTAAAATTAATAACTGGATTAAGGTGATAGAGGCAATTAGGTTTCACCCCCAAAATAATATCCTTTCCCTTAGAAAACCCTTTGAGCCTTAGCCTTTAATTTCTTTAACCCAATAAATGAGTCTTGATCATGCGTCACCACAGCAGCTTCAAGATTCTATCATCACCAAGGGCGCGAGACCGCAAGTTTGAAAAGAAAAAGGCGACACCGTTGAAAAAGGAGGGAACAATACAAGACGGGGCCAAGAGGGAGATCTTCTTAAAAAAAAAGTTAGAGAGCCCAAAAATAAAACAAGAGCCCAATAAATAGAGAGACCCAAAAAGAGAGCCCAAGAAAATTCGTCAAAATTTATCTATTGGAACTTTGCTCTCTCTCTCTCTCTCTCTCTCTCTCTCTCTCCTGCTCTCCGCTCTCTCTACGTTCTATCTGTGATCTCTCATCTCTCTCTTGTTTCCCCCTTGCTTTCTCAAGATGCACCCGTTGGACGAGCACTTGCTTCGATAATTCCACTTCGCTGAGTCACGTCTGCCCCCGATATGTTACAAGACTATTTTCAAGAAGACGGCAGACGAAAGAAAACTGTGAAGGAAGATGGGACAGAATGCACCCTTTGTGAACAGCAATGCAAAAAGACAGGCCTTTCAGCCGTGACGCTCCGCTGTGATTCGGTGACTCATTCCCCCAAAAAAAGGTGTTTATCTTTTGCATCCCTACATTATAACCCGAATAAAAGTCCTCTTGATTTTTCTTAGTTATTTGATTTGGAGACGAGGACTTGATATGCATACAAGCCTATGACCCTAGTCGACTTCGGTACGGACTTGAGTGTTCACCCCCAAAACTCACCAAAATGATAAACCCGAGTGTTGAGTGTACATTGTGAGCATGTATAGCTTTGTGCATAATCGTACGGGTTAAGTAGGCGTGTCATGCAATTTTACTTTTCTCATAACATAAATAAATAAATGGATTGAGGGTTTGTTAATTACAGTCTGCCTTAATTGTATGTGTGTTTGATTGCTTGAGGACAAGCAATCGTCTAAGTGTGGGGTATTGTGATAACTCACATTATTAACATATAAAACAGACATAAACAGTCTCATAATAGGATACAATTAGGCTTATATTATGGAATTTGATGCTTAAATAGTCCTATTTGTATTTCTCAGGAAAATGGAGCTCCAAGACGGAAAGGAAGGATTTCCGAGCAAAAACTGGAGATTCTTGAAGATACGAGACTTGCAGCATGTTCCCTGTATGTTTGAAGACAATCCTGGGGCTTAAACAGTGATAAAACCAGTTCGGGAGTGACCCTGCACACCTACGCATGCTTGCACAAAGGCCCTGCACACTAGAAGACAACGCAGCACAGCTGGAAAACGAAGAAACTTGGGGAGCAAGGCAAGCACGCCCGCACTCACCTTTGGCACGCCCGTGCACAGTCTGTTTTGCCTATAAATAACAAGAAATCCCTCACCATTTGTTCATCCCTTCTTGTGCTCTCTTGGGCCGACTACCAAGCTTCTTCCAGAGATCTTGGGGTCCCTTCGGAGGCCTTCTGGTCCTCCTAACATCCCTCAATGGTCAGGCTTCGACCTACCTTGATTAGCTTGGCAAAGAAGAGGATCGTAGAGTAGTTATGCAATAAAACATCGAGGGTCGTGAGGATCATTAGAGAATACATATCACTTTGAAGATGGAGAGCTTGTCTATGAGCAACCATGATCATTGTGTTGATCATTTATATGGTTGTATCTTTCTATTTGCGAACCCGCTTCGATTTGTAGACTTTTATTATTATTAGTATTAGTTTATTTTTAGTTATTTGTCGTGTTATCTTCTTCTAATCTTTGTTTGTTTATTTTGGTGACATGTTTGAATAATGATTAACTTAATAACAATCTTAACTTAATTAATTAATGGTATAATCAGCTTCTGGTAGTCCCGAGCTAGATCCACGGCGAGGAAACCGGTAGTGAGACAAATCCTTCGGGCTTCTGATATCCAAACCGGATTCTAAGCAATGGCTTCTGAAGTGGACCAGATCTGAGTGACACATTTTTGGTTCGTACCAGATGGTTGAGTGATCTTCTTGGCAAAGGATGGTTCACCTATGGGCGCACCAATGATCTCTTTTGTATCATACGCCTGTAGGGTTAGGGGCCGCCTTTGTTAAGGGGTTCATTCAGCTCGGGAGGTTAGGGTTGGGTAATTAAGTCATCACTTATTTAAAACCAATTTTATAGTTACTAGACCTATAAACATTGTGTCATCAAGATAAATAAAACAAAGGTTCTTTATCTGGTTCTCGTTAGTACAAAGCCGTTAACCAATGGAGAGACCACCTTCCCGCGACAACCTTAAGAGAGATCTTTCGGCTTTGACCGTTAACCAATGGGGATACGTGGTTGCCAGGATAAAAAGACTCTTCTGTACGGAAAGCTAGAACTAAGGTGAGGTGTACGATGTCCCTAGCCGGAGTGAATGTAACACCCCAACCGATGGCGGAAACATCGAGGTGCCACGTATTAATGATTGTTCAGTAGTTCATGGTAGTACACAAGTTTAAATAATCCTTTATTTCATTACAATATTGAATTACATTAAAGTCTACATCAAATAATCAAGCAAAGCTTCAAATATCTCCTCATGCTAGCTCTAGACTTCAAGCATCATTATTTCCTGTTGAGTTTGGAAAAATGGGGGGGGGGGGTCAACTATAAGTTGGTGAGAATACATAAGCCATGTCAAGCAAATAGTTTAAGTATAAAAGTTTAGCAATTCATATGTCTATCGTAAGTTTAAGTCTACATGAATAAACATGATATGTTGAATCGACATAATCAAACCTCCGACTAGTTTAGGTCCATCCCGTCACCCACGGTTCACCTTAATATGTTGGAACGATAACAATCACCCACGCTACCTATGTAGGAGGTACACGTATCCAGGTGGGATTGTCAATCCAATAGATCTATTATTGAGTATCGCCGGCTTGGCCATAGCTAATGATTATGTAATGTTGAAACACGTTGAAACTGTTGTTGTTGTCTAATTCATGAGGCATTAAAGTTTACAACTAGACATGCATGTAGAATTGCTTAAGTATAATGTTGCTAGTATGAAGAATTGCATAAACATGGTTACGTAAACTCACCTTGGTATAGTATTAGGTATTGAGGAATAGTATGAGTGTAGCCCAATAGATTTCCAAGTATTACCCTATGTATAAGGCAACAAATAAGTCTAAGTCTATCTAGCCTACAAGTATATTCTAGGGTTTCGATTTGGGGATATCCATTTATTGAATTATAATAAAATGTTTTAATAAATAAAGGGAAATTCGATAATTAAATAAATGAAAGTCTTTTTATAAAGTTTGAATTTAGGATGTTCACAATAATGTGTTTGAAGTATAAAAATAATTTTTATAAAATTATTTTCTTTAAAATAGAATATTAAATCTATTTATTACAAATTGTCAAAATTTATCTTTAATATTTAAAAATACTAAAATTAAAGAATTATTAGTTTAAAATTTATATTTCTGTTCTAAATATTCAGAAATAAATTGTATAAAATTTTGGTGCAAAAATATTAAAAATTGAATTTATTATGATTTAATTATGATTAAAACTAACAAAAATTGATTAAAAATATTAAATAAATGATTTTTCAGAATTAAAAATCATTTCAGAAAAGTTTATCATTATACAAACTTAGGATAATTTTTGTGGAAATTTATAAAATTGTTTTGATATTTTAATGGAATTTTATAAATATAATAGAATAAAATTGATTTAATTATTATATATATTAAATAAATTAATTTTCGAAAAATAAAAATTGTGGATAAAACTTCTACATCAGATTAGTTAAAAATAATTTTTTTAGAATTTATAAAAGGGTTTTAATAATTAAAAACGAATTTATAAGATTATATGTATAATATATATTTATTTGTTAAAAAGGAAAAAAGGAACAAAAAAGGATGCCACTGCCGGGACTCGAACCCGGGTGGCTTGGGAAACTAGCATCAGACACAACCACTTGGTCCAGACCAGTGGTTGTGATCATTCCCGTTCGATTAAAAATAAATATAACAAGCAGAATCATGTTTATCCCCAAATTAAACCCACGAGCCCTAGATTCTGCAATCGTTTGATTCACACATCAATAACCCAATTAACCTTAGGGCTATTGATGTGTGAATGCCGAAGGTTAAATTCCACAAAAAAAATTACACTTACAAAGCTGATACGAATACGATTGGTCAGTCAAGCCAAAAAGTCAAAACGCGATTGTATGAACAAGAACAGGGTGTTTTTGTGAAGAATTGGAGGTTAAGAGAGATGTATTGGCGAGTTGTGATTGCTCGTGAATGATCAATTTATAGTGTTGTGGTCTGGGTTGTATAATTGGAATGTTTGACCACGTCTTGAGTGTGTGCGAGTATAATTGATTATAATTCAATCAAATTGATGTTAATTACTCGTAGGTTTGACGTGTAACGGACTCGGATAATCAATCAAAATGCTAATTACATTACTTACCATGTTTGAACAATAAAAAGAAAAGTCAAATGGAGATTTTTTTAAAAAAATAAACCTGCTGCGTTCAGCAGCGTGCAGGAGCAGAGAGAGATAACATCTTATAATCTTAGAAGAACTTTTATATTAAACGGGTTGGGATTTGAACAATAATGAGTTGTGGCTCAACTGGTGTAGGCGTGTGTGTGTGTGTGGCTTGTCTCCGGTTCGAAACCCAGCGGAAGCACCCTTTTTTTTTTAAACACAGCGAAGGGATGGGGAAAGGTTAGTGGGCCGGAATTCTGGGTGGGCCGAGGTTTAACTGGGTTGGGCTGGGCTGAACAATGAAGCTGTTTACAAAGGTGTTGGGTTCATTTTGTTTGTGAGTTTTGTTTAGCCAAATCTCTTTTTTTTACACAACTAAATTGATTATTATTATTATTATTATTATTATTATTATAAACCTTTATATATATGTATATATATATATATATATATATTTAAGTTGCGTGGTGATAAAATAAAGACTTAGGCACATTATGAATGATAAAAAAAATATATAATATATGTATTAGAATTTGGGGAAAAATTTTGCGATGTTACAGTGAAGCCTCCAATTTAAGAAGATGATAATTTAGAAGACCCGAAGACTTGACCGCGGTTCAAGGAGCTCGCTATACGCGAGGCCCTGGCGAAGTACCCCAGGTGGGCGTACGCTAGAGAGGTTTAGCATTCTACTTAGTAGTCGCCTTCGCTTCTCTATCAAGGAGTCGGCACTTCAAGATCACTCTCGTCTTCCACACAATTAACTTTATTATATTATTAATTATAATAGTAAACTTACCTACTTAGGCGAAGGGTCCTGAGATGTGCATATCTATCTACTATTTGTCCCACTTTAGCTTTTATAAACACCAAACCCTTTTCAGAAACCTATTTTTATTAAAGAACCCCTCCGCTTTATTTTCTTTTTAAAACCCGATCAATTGATTGATGAAAGGTTGAGTAGGGGAAAGTGTGAACCTTGGAATACGATACTAAATACTTACCACCGAAACTATACTATGCACGTCAGGTTCTCTGCCTATGTGTTGGTTTAGTTTTCGAAGTAAATATTGTTTACTTTATAAATTTAAAACTTTGTAATTGAGGTTTAGTAAAATCACTCTTTTCCCCCAAACCACTGTTTTGGGATTGTTAAATCAAAGTTTTTGGCACCGGGAAAATTGACATCTTTTTATTGATAAAACCAAACGCATCACATCCCAAGAAGAAAGAAGAAAGGGTCCCAAAATTCGTTAAAGAAGAGATATGAGGCCGGTGACCCAAATGTTGGTCTCCTTGAAGAGCTGTCAGGAAAATTTGACTACTATGTCTTGTATGGCGACTCAAAACACTCTCCTCGTCATTATAGTGAATGCTTCGCAATCACTCCAGACCCATCTTTATCAGAATACCAGACGGAGTTTCCTCCGTTATCTTCCTTCGAAAGAGGCCAGCCAAAGACAAAGCACAGCTAGAAAATTCAGAACCCCACTGTTATGGGTCCCACTGGTCCCGTAAGCCAGACCATTGCTGTTGAAGCTACATTAAACTGGCAAACTGAGAATGCTGCTGCACAAAACAATGCACTCGAGACGATCATAGCGCAGCAAGATGTTATTACAAAGAACCAAGAAACCTTGGTTAGCAAAGTTCGTGGTCTAGAAGATATCATTCATGAAGTTAGAATAAAAATTCTTGAACTCCATAATGATCTCCTTCAAATAGTCCAGAACGCCCCCTTCTCACAAAACCCAAGAGGCCTGGTCGAAAAGGAAGCTGAGATGAAGTTTCTCAAAGCTCAGCTCACAGATCTGGAAAGGCAACACAAACAACAAAGGCTTTCAACACTTGAAGACGACCCATGGAGGTTACCCTGGCCTCCATGCCTTTTGTCAGAACAGCCTTTGACCCACAACCATTACCCATGACACCTTTCTCACAAACCTCCCCTTCAATGAACCTATGGTCAAGAGGGAAGTCTAAAGCAAAAACGAAACGAGCTTCCCCATCTGGAAGCATTTCTTCATAAAACATCAATCAAAGGCCGGCAACAAGCAAATACAAAGACAAGCAAACCTTTGATGATAGCATAATGATAGGCTCGTCAAAACCACCAGAAGACATACCCATTGTAACACCCCAACCGATGGCGGAAACATCGAGGTGTCACGTAAGAATGAGTATACAGTAGCACATGGTAACCAAATTTTAATTGAAATAAATTTAAAGTGCATATATCCAAAAAAATGGAAATACATAATGTGTTTCAAGTGGAAATCTAATACATCACAAAAACCAAACAAGCATAGACTTCAAATTGTCTTCTCATGAAAATACTCGAGCCTTCATGCATCATTATTTCCTGTTGAGTTATAAAAATGTGGGGGTCAACTAGAAGTTGGTGAGAATACATAAGCCATGCCAAGCAAATATTTTAAGTATAAAAGTTTAGCAATTCATATGTCTATCGTAAGTTTAAGTCTGCATGAATAAGCATAATATGTTGAATCGACATAATCAAACCTCCGACTAGTTTAGGTCCATCCCGTCATCCACGGTTCACCTTAATAATATGTTGGAACGATAACAATCACCCACGCTACCTATGCAGGAGGTACACGTATCCGGGTGGGATTGTCAATCCAATAGATCTATTATTGAGTATCGCCGGCTTGGCCATAGCTAATGATTATGTAATGTTGAAACTCGTTGAAACTGTTGTTGTTGTCTAATTCATGAGGTATTAAAGTTTACAACTAGACATGCATGTAGAATTGCTTAAGTATAATGTTGCAAGTATGAAGAATTGCATAAACATGGTTACGTAAACTCACCTTAGTATAGTATTAAGTCTTGAGAAATAGTATGAGTGTAGCCCAAAAGATTTGCCAAGTATTACCCTATGTATAAGGTAACAAATAAGTCTAAGTCTATCTAGTCTACAAGTATATTCTAGGGTTTCGATTTGGGGATAAACATTTGTTGGATTAATAATTAAAATGTTTGATAATAAATAAGAGAAATTTGATAATTAAATAAATGAAAGTCTTTTTATAAAATTTGAATTTAAGATGGTCACAATAATATGTTTAAAGTATAAAAATAATTTTTATAAAAAAAATAGAATATTAAATCTATTTATTTCAAATTGTCAAAATTTAACTTTAATATTTAAAAATACTAAAATTAAAGATTTATTATATTAAAAATTATATTTCTGTTCCAAATAATCAGAAATAATTTATTTAAAATTTTGGTGCAAAAATATTGAAAAATGAATTTATTATGATTTAATTATGATTAAAACTAACAAAAATTGATTAAAAATATTAAATAAATGATTTTTCAGAAATAAAAATCATTTCAGAAAAGTTTATTGTTATAACAACTCAGAATAATTTTTGTGGAAATTTATAAGATTGTTTTGATATTTTTATAGAATTTTATAAATTAAATAGAATAAACTTGATTTATTTATTTTATATATTAAATAAATAAATTTTTGAAAACTAAAAATTGTATGTTAAACTTTTTCACTAGATTAACACAAAATAATTTTTGTAGAATTTTTAAAAGTGTTTTAGTATTTTAAAATAAATTTTTAAAATACAAGATATATATATATATATATATATATTTAAAACTTGATTAAAACAAAACAAAAGAAAAAAGGTGTGGCTGCTGTGGGTCGAACCCGCGTGGCCGGTTCAGAAGTCACCAGGCACAACCACTTGGTCCAGACCAGTGGTTGTGTTTGGTTTCAGTTTGTTTAAAATATAACACACATGAGAAAACTGTGTTCTTCCCCAAATCAATCGTTCGAACCCTAACTTTTACAATTGATCAAATCACACAACATTAACCCAATTAACCTTAGGGTTAATGTTGTGTGTATGCCGAACAACAAATCCCACAAAAAAAATGTTACTTACAAACACGTTATGAACACGAACGATCGGTCAAAGCTCGGGGTCAAAATACGATCAAAATATCAAGAACAGAAGATTAATAAGAGGAATTGGGGGTTGAGAAAGATTGATTGGCGAGTTGTGATTGTCCAGAAGTGTCCAATTTATAGGGTAGTGGTCTAGATCGTCAAATTGGTAAGGTTGACCATGTATTAATTGGGTTTCGTCAATTTAAGCATAATTGGTACGAATTGATGATGATAATACGTGTATAAGACTCATGATAGGCCGGTGATCACGAATACATTCCTATTCAGGATCAATTACGCGTTAATGATGTTAATTATAGAAGCTTGTTGTCACAGTTGACTTCTCAAGTCAACTGTGAAGAAATCAAATGTCGTGATAAATAAAATACAAGCAGGAATGAAACAAGATGATTGTGTAGAGCAGATGGTTAAGGCTTGTGTGCATAAGGGCCGGCTTGGGGCGCGGGTTCGAGTCCCGGCCCAAGCTTTTATTTTTTGACAATTTTCTAGTATATATATGTGTATTATGTATACATATTATAGTATTAGGGTTCCAAAAATGCCACAATAATAAATAAACGCGAACAATAATAATAGCACTTGACGTTTTTTATTCATGATAAAAATGTAACGTACAAGTATAAATGCGAAATGTTACACCCATTCAACAAGAAAACCCCATATCCTCCCTCCTGCAGAAAATACGCCAGGAATCCTTAAGCAACAGACTTCCGTATGTGGTGACCTCCACCAAAAGGAAGCGTGATGACAGTGGAGATGATGGAAGGATTGCCAAAGTTTCCAAGCCAACACAACATACGAAGCCTCATTTTGTATGTAAAAGGAAACTTAAAATCAAGAATCCTGATAAAAAGAAGAAGGCAACAAGTCCTAAGTATATCAACATGGTAAAACCGCTCGTACGAAAGACAGAAGTACCAACACCACTTGCAAAAGTCCATCTTCTCACCAGCACATATGCTAAGCCCATCCCGGTCATAGCATTCTTTGATACAGGATCTGCAGCAAGCCTTCTTAACTCAGATATTCTCCCAGCAGACTACTGGAAACCCCACCGCCAATATTTTGTTGCCGCAAACAGAGAGCCCTTCACGATTGACAAAATAGTATTCCGATACACTTAAGAATCTTCCCAACTTGCACTGTGAAGCACAGGTTCTTAGGGTCAGATACCCATGGCAAAGATCTTCTAATAGGATTGATATCCTATATCGGTTGCAAGATTTACGATATGGACAAGAAGGTCTGAGATACAAGAAATTTGTCAACCCATGGAGTTCTGTTAGACGGCTTTACATGATCTCACCTCTCCCCATCGAAACCATAAAAGCTAAAATTATCCAAACCTCCTACACCTCCAGCCACACTGAATTCCTTACAAAACATGATTCCCCTTTGTGGCTAAACCCATATTTTTTCGTCTCCTTGCCCTTCAAACAAAATGAAGACATCAATCCTACAAAGGCCAGTCATCCGGGCATGAATCCTGAACACACTCAACTTGCAGTACAAGAACTTTCTGAACTACTATCCCAAGACCTCATTGAACCAACAACCTCCCAATGGGCATGTGAAGCATTCTATGTCAATAAACGAAGTGAACAAACCCAAGGAAAGCTAAGATTAGTGATTAACTACCAACCACTAAACCATTTCTTAGCAGACGATAAATTCCTATTGCCACAGAAAAAGCCGTTATTTCAGTCCTTGGTAAATGCAAAAGTCTTGCCAGAGTTTGATCTCAAAGCCGGATTCTGGCATCTAGGCATCAAGCCGGAAGACAGGCACAAGATGACTTTCTGTATTCCTGACCATCATTACTAGTGGAAGGTGATGCCATTCGGTTTAAAAAATGCGCCATCGGTTTTTCAAAAGGCAATGGTACGCATATTTGAACCAATTCTCAGCAATGCTTTGATCTGCATAGACGATATCCTCCTGTTCTCAGAGGATGAAGACTCACATATAAAACTCCTTGAAAAATTCCATTCCATAGTCCAACAATATGGAATTATGCTTTCAGAGAAAAAAATGGAAATCGATGTTAGCACCATTGATTTTCTTGGTATGAAGATTGCTGATGGGAAGTACCAACCTCAGCCACACATTGCAAAGGAGTTGCACCAATTCCCAGATAAGCTGACGTCACAAAAGGAGGTCCAACAGTTCCTTGAATTAGTCAACTATATGGCAGATTTCCTGCCAAAATTGTCAAATCACACGGTACACTTGTTCCCCATGCTGAGAAAGAACCCACCAACTTGGTCTGAAAAGCAAACGCAAGCTGTCAAAGAAATAAAGCAACTTGCTGACAGCATGCCACCATTAAAGATTCCTGCACCAAAAGACAAAAGAATCCTTCAGACAGACGCAAGTGATGAACATTGGGCTTCAATCCTACTTGCAGAAGATGACAAGGGAAGCAAGACAGTTTGTGGGTACAAAAGTGGCACGTTTAAAGAATCAGAAAAGCACTATCACTCTACCTACAAAGAAATCCTAGCCGTAAAAAGAGGGATAGAAAAATTCCAATTCCATTTAATTGGCTACGATTTTCTAATAGAAATGGACATGTCATCTTTCCCAAAGATGTTACAGTTCAAAAGAAAGATGCTCCCAGAATCTCAATTATTATGATGGGCAAATTAGCTCTCACAGTGGAAATTCACTGTTTAACACATAAAAGGTAAAGAGAATATCTTTGTAGATTTTCTGTCCAGACCAAAGGCCTATAAAAGCAACGATGCCCAAATGGTTTAGCACCACCACAACCGCCACCCACACATCATCCCAGCAAACATTATGATGGAACACGCCTCATCAAGCACCACGAAAGAAGCCTCACTCTACCAAGAATTTAAAGACAAAGGGGTCCCAGAGGAAATCATAGAAGAAATTGCAGATCGAACTTTCAAAGAAAAAGCCCACCTAAATTTCAAAACATTCCTCACCATAACCCTAAAAACCCATGGTATGTTTATGAAAGGTCTTGCAATCCACCCAGAATACCCATTCCTCAATATCTTCCACATCAATGACCTGTACAACCTACCAAAAGAAGCCCCCTGCTTTTTATGGTATCTTTTCGAATCCCACAACATTGCCATGACTTTTAACGCACCAAAACTTCTCCAATACCTGATTGATTGCCAGTTTGGAGACCGCCCGAAAGAAAGGAAGCATGCTCTCACTTTACTCCAATGGTTCTTACCGCTTCACCAATCGACGGGACTGATGACATCCTCTCATAAAAATATTGTCTTGTAATCTTCCGAAGGCCATGCTGCTATATACCCCCAACAGTTATCAGCAAAGAGCAGTCAGCCGTTTTCCACGATCCTTACCGCTTCATTCATGGTTGGTATGCAGGAAATCCATCAAGGCCCTCTTGCATGAGAACCCATCCCAACGAATGGAAAGAGATCCGTAGGTGTTTGGCTCTCGCAAATGGGTACTCCCTAATACAATCCCTCAACATATCTTGTATAGTTCGATGCTCTGGCCAGCCGAACACCCTCAAGTGAAGATATGGGAAGAAGCTAAAAGAGATTTTCTTAGAAACCATCTTGAGGACTGCCAAAGCCCACATTACGACCCATATGAAGATAATCCATCACACCCAGATTCCCGCTGGAAATGAAGGAGTATTAGTAGACGACATAATGTTTAATATCGTTTTATTAAGTGTGCTAGTGTGCTCATGGTGTGCTTAAGAATAAGTTAGGCTTTAATCACTCTTAAAGTGATGTAAGCACTTATGTCATGTTTAGGTCATGTTCTTGATTTTTCTTTATGTTATATTGGTGTGTAAGCACTTACATACTAAGATCTACTTGACTAAGTCATGCTTATCAATACAATGCAGTCCTTGTTTATGATCGAACCGGTGTAAAACGTGGGTTTGAAGTTGTAGAGTCTTCTTAATAATCCACAAATTGTGTATTAAAATCATGGCTTGTAAGCGTGATACGTATGTTGGGTTAACATGATAAAAACCTGATTATCATGTTAAAGTGAACAACTGTTCACTGTAACATAGAACAGCAATGAGCGGATCAGTCGATCTGAAAGACCGTTCACCCATGGTGAACGATCGTTCACCGGTCACATTGCAGAATTCAAGATAAGCAGAAAGTGGTGAATGACTATTCGCCTTGGGTGAACGGCCGTTCGCTAGTGATCAGCCTTGGGTTGGTTTTTTTTATGTGGTTTTTAAATCTTCTTTCTATGCTAACTAATCTTGTGTGTTGTTTACATGATAGGTTGAAGGTAGGATGGGCACCCGGATGGAGGATCAAGCATTCGAACCAAACCGAACACATGAATTTTGGTTGAATCTTTTTGTCAAGTATCTTAGGAAAAATGAATTAGTGTGTAAACTTTATTAACGTCTTCTGCTTCGTTTAAACTTTAAAACTTTGGATTTGTTGCTTGATGTAAACGTTTTCCATCCTCTATTGACATGTTTTTGGGAAATGGTCGAAGGTTATAGATTTTAATTAAGTGTTAAATCTAAATCCATCTTCTATCCTCATATTCTATTATAATTACAAGTTAAGAGGTGAGGGTCTTACATGTACCATTTAAAGAAGCCCCATATCAAGATTCCACCAACATGTTGGTGAAACTGATCGCAGTTCGGTCCAAGCTGTTTTAAGGTTGACACTTTTGAGAGAGAAAGTTGGTTTAATCAACTCTTCAACACTGCGATGGACCGTGATGCCCGCAGAATGGAGGCTGAAGCAATTTCCAAGGCCCTTCGCCTATGCCAAATGCAACACAATAGCATATTTACTCACATCGCTTCCTAGCAATTACTAAAAGTAAGAGTGGCGCATTCGGATTCTGACTATGACGGTTCAGGGGTTGATGCTTAATTATGTAGTTCGTTTACCTTTAAGTATCTAGTTTGTTTAATTATGTACTCTTGTAATGTTTTTTTTATTTTAGATTATTTTTAATTTATATTTTTAAAATACAAATTTTAGTTTAAATATAAAACCCACGATACACAACCCAATACCAGTTAATTATAAAAACCCACAATATTCAACCAAATACCTAATTAAAAAAAGGGACCCACCACCTCAAAACCGGACCATTCAATGGGGTGGCGTCCGGTTCTTGTACGCTACATCCTGATCGTTCGGATTGTAGCCATTGTTGATGACCTTATTTTAAAAGAATTGCTCATGCTAGGGGTGTAAACGAGCCAGGCTTGTCTACGCTTGAGCTTGGCTCGTTAATTTATGAGAGCTCTAGCTTGAGCTTCGGTCATTGAGCTCTATTTCTAAAATCCAAGCTTAGGTCGTGAATGGTTTTACTTTTTCAAGTTCAAGCTTGGTTTGGGCACAACTTGTTTGTTAATTATCTGCATTTATAACTATAATTTATAAATAATAATAATTTTTAACTATGTGAGTAATATTAAAGAAAATCATTTTAGGCTCGTTTAGACTCTCAAGCTCGATAATTGAAACTTGGACTCATTTATTGAACAAGTTTATTATTAGGCTAGAGCTTATTCAAGCTTGGTCAATTCATGCTTTTCATGAGTAATCTCGAGGAGCTCACGAACGACTTGCTCGTTAACTTACACCCATGTTCTTTGTACCAAAAACATTTTATTCATAAATTTGAAATGGCTGAAATGTAAGTCCGTTATCCACTAATGTATGATCGTTCTATTTATATGTTACATGTTTAATTTAAAAGAAAGAAAATATTAATTTCACGGTGAAGCTAATACACTATCATAAAACAAAGTTTCACCGGTTATACTAGGAGAAAACCATCATTAATCGTTTTAGTGATTAAACAACCATACCCACTGAAACACCACAAATAGTGAACTATTGAGTGGGTCTGTGGAGGGTGGGATGTAGACAGACCTTACCTCTATCCCTGATAATAGAGAGGTTGCTTCCAAATAGACCCTCGGCTAAAAAAAAGATAATAATAATAATAATAATAATAATAATAATAATAATAATAATAATAATAATAATAATAACTACCAATATCATGGAGATGGTGGAAAGAATACAATGGTAAAATGGAAAAGATATACCACTAGAAATAACCTACCTATTAGCATCATTTAGGTAGGAGGGACTCATCCCAAATTACGCGTTGTCAACAAACTATTTAGTTTAATTTAAACTTTAAAACACTAATGAGGTCTTTGTAATGATCAAATGAGCTTTTCTTGTTTAAGTTTTATCTAGATATTTGGTAGAATGGATTTGGCATTTTTGTGTCAGCTATGTATGGTTACCATCCTCCCAAAAAAAGAATGTAATCCTTAATGATATCCCGCATCCATAAGTGGTTTTATTACATATGTGCATAATATTAATTGCAATTATGCATCTGCATAGAAGTGACAAAATGAGGCGCGTGGGACGAGTTTAGGTTGTGTAAGAATTCAAAATGTACATGGGTTAAAACAAGTTGCCATTTAAAACGGGTCAACCAAGTCCAGGTAAGTTGGATCGAGTTGAGCCGCTAATTTTTTCCATATTTTATAAAATTGTTCTAGCAATTTTACTTTTTCTAACACATTTTTTATTATCTCTTTATATTTTATCAAGTAGTAAAAGCAAATTAATACAATCACTGAGAAGTATAGAAAATCTAAAAGGTCTGCTATAGGTTGTAGAATGCGGATACTAATATTAACAAAATAAGCTTTTGTGATGTTTAAGAAGGTCGGGCTAAACAAGAAAGCTTCATACACGATACATCAACAGTCAACCCAACCTGTCCAAACTGACACGTTATGATCGACACACCCATTTTCCACCTGTATATATTATAGATGTGTTGAAGACTTAATAACATCATTAAGTATAAGTTAAAAAAAATTTATACGTATTTCAAGTAGACCAGAAATTGTGAGATTAAAAAAGCGTTTCCATAATCGCTAAAATTCTAGTCTCAAATAGGTACTACAGACACATAAGGGAACATTCAACTAACAGACAAGATATTTAAGTAATTACTTGAGAACAACTATTGCGTTTCTAAGAGCGAAATATATTTGCACATACTCATTATGAAGAAATCTGATGAGCTTAAAGACTTCTGTGTTCGCATACCATAGATGGGTTCTTGGGTTGCTATAAAGTGCCTGCATACAGAATTATATAAACTCTTGTTAGTTCAGATAGCATGTTGAATAACTTACTCCAAACTTTCGTGCAAATATATTTATATATGACTGGTATACTAGATATAATTTCAGAAAACTTATAATAACAGTCAAAATATGACTTTTAGGATAAACCTATATAAGATGTTGCACCCATTTAACATACATTGTAGTACACCTATTCGTAAATGGGTTGATACATAGATACATATCTCAAATAACCGGTACAATATCCAAGATTTACATACCTCAAATCTAGTTATATCACAAATTGGCTTCTGAGAGTGCATCAATAGTGGCGATTCGATATTAACATCTGTAAGATTACACAAATTCCAAATGAGTATTTGGTCAATTATGTTAGAAATTCAGGGCCCAAAACACAAAAAACACTTATATTATTCAGCACACAAAAACCAATTACATAACCTATTTATACAAACACCTATTTAAATTAGTAATAAAGATGACATACATGGTACGCCATCTCCTAGACATGAATTATGAACATTGTACCTCAAGTATTTTCAAGTGTATCGAGAACTTTTTGAAATTCACGCGCAACATTTTTGATATCCATTCTTTGTGTTGGGGAATCCAAAGAGCATGATACTCCAATCTGAATTATTAGAGCCAAAGATTCCTCTATTTTCTTGGCAGCTTCCATGTTTTGCAGAGCAGTGTTATTCTCTTTATACAAGTTTATAATGTTAACATCAATGATGTCAATTACATTGTCTAGCAAAGCCATGGAAGCAAATTTATGAAGGCAAAGGTCTTCATTAAAGATGTCATCAGTTGGGCTTTTCCCCGTCATCACCTCTAGAACTAGTATTCCAAAACTGTAGATATCACCACTATTTGCCATCTCACTTCCGAGACCATATTCTGCAACTTACAAGCAGTTACATTATAAAACGGTAATAATGTAAGTAAGTAAATACGAAAATCTATTTTACCTGGAGGAACATAACCCATTGTTCCCTGAATCCCAGTTGAGTTGTTTGGATATGAAGTTTCAAGAAATCGAGCTAAACCAAAATCTCCAACATGAGCCACCATATCATTATCGAGTAGAATGTTACTTGGCTTCAAGTCACCATGAACAATGGCTGGTAGACAGTGATTATGAATATAATCAAGTGCGTATGCTACATCCGTAAGAATTTTTATCATTTGGAGAAGGTTTAGCCTCGCTGTATTTTCCTTTGAATGCAACCAATCTTGCAAACTCCCATTGGGCATGAACTCGTATACCAAAGCTTTGAATGGATTTCCTTTAAAGTCAACACTTGAACATGAAGTTATTATCTTCAACAAATTCCTGTGTCGAATGTTCCGCCATACTTCACACTCCCTCATAAAGCTTCTTTGAGCTCCTCGATTTTGAAGATGTAGAACTTTGATTGCAACAAATGTGTCATCAGCTTCATTAATGATTCCTTTATAAACAGAGCTGTAACCACCGGTTCCAATCAAATTGGATTCTGAGAACCCATCGGTAGCCTTCAAAAGTTGATTGTACGATAATTTCATGTACAGTTCGCGTGTTGACGTTTGAGAAAAATGGCTCTTTCTTTTCTTCTTAGACCAAACATATGCTACACATGCTGCCATGAAGAGTGTGAACGTGACCGATGTGATTATAACAAAGAGACGAATATTCTTTAGCTTTTTACTTGTCTCCATGCATTTAGGTAAATGAAGTTCAATCAAGCCACCACAAAGCCTTCTATTCCCCATAACTGAGAATGAACTTTCATTGGCAAACACTCCTACCATTGGCACTTCACCCTCAAAATCATTATATGACAGGTTGAGATATTCTAACTTAAACTGATCTAAAAATGTAGGAATCTGCCCTGATAAATTGTTATGAGAAATATCGAGCACCTTTAATCCTTTCAAGGAACCTAATGATGATGGTATAATACCTTGAAATAAGTTGCCTCTAAGAGACAACTCTAACAAGCTACTACAACCACCAAGGCTACTAGGAATGTTACCAGATAAGTTATTATCAGATAAATCCAGGGTACTCAACATGTTGAAGTTACCAACCTCGCTTGGAAGTGGACCAAATAAATTGTTTTGAGAAAGAACCAGTGCTATAGAGAGACTTGAAAGTTGAAGAAGTTGTATAGGTATTTTCCCAGTAAGTTTATTGTCATAAAGGTACAACTCTAATAGATGATGACAATTTCCTAGACTTAATGGAATAACCCCTTCCAACATGTTTGAAGATAAATTAAGTGCTATCAACAATGACAAGTTCCCCATGGAATTAGGAATATGTCCTGAAAGTTGGGTTTCAGCTATATAAAGCTTTTCTAAGTTTTGAAGGTTACCAATGGTTGAAGGGATGTTTCCCGTGAATTGGTTTCTTCCTATTGACAACACATTCAAGCCAACCAGATTACCAATTGAACTAGGGAGGCTTCCATGTAACAGATTTCCATGAAAACCTAGATAATTGAGTTGATTAGAAAGATTACCTATTGAACTTGGGAGAACTCCTTGAAACTTGCAATTATAAAAACCCAACTCCTTTAAATTCGTGCAGTTTTTCAAAGAATCAATAAACTTCATGTCATCTGCTTCTTTGCTTCCAAAGAGGTTATCACCTATGGCTATTTTATATATATCTGTTAGTTTTGAAAAGTCAACTGACAGGTGTCCACTAAACTTGTTCAGCTGGAGTTGAAGATCTCTTAATCTGGTACAATTTGAAATGGATGCTGGAAGAGGTCCACTTAATTGGTTACCCCATAAGTGAAGTAAAACAAGATGAGGGAGCATTCCACCTATGGCTGAATGAAGACCACCTGTCAGTTGATTATCAACCAAGCTAATATTAACTAGGCGTGAAAGGTTATAAAGAGAATTAGGGATGGTTCCATATAGATTACAAAGACCCAAGTAAATACTTTTTAAATTTCTCAAATGGCCTAAGGTGTCTGGAATGGTCCCACCCAAAGGATTTTGCACTAAAGAGAACACTTCCAGTGACGTAATATTCCCGGAGTATAGCGGGATTCCACCTGTTAAGTTATTATTATAAAGGTGAATATAAGTAAGTTTGGAGAGGAAAGTGATCTCTTTTGGTATGTTACCAACTAGCTCATTTTCGGAAAGATCAAGCTCTTCAAGGTTGGAACAATTGAATATGTTAGATGGAATTACCCCATAGAACTTGTTAGTTGCAAGATTGAGGACCGTCAACCGTGAAAGATGACCGAATTCATGGGGGATGACTCCGTATAAGTTACAACCAGCAGCGGAAAATTTTCTTAAATTTTTCCACTGGCTGAAGATGTTTGGGATGCTACCACCCAAGGGATTTTCAGAAACAACAAACACTTCCAGTGATGTAATATTTCCCAAGATGCTTGGGATTCCACCCGTAAGCTTATTATTTCTAAAAGAAAGATAAGTAAGTTTGGTGAGGGAACTGATCTCCTTGGGTATGCTTCCAACTAGCTCGTTACCAAAAAGATCAATCGTTTCAAGGTTAAAACAACCAGATATGTTAGTTGGAATGACCTCATTGAATGTGTTGTAAGACAAATTCAAATGACGTAGCCTAGAAAGACGACCAAGTTCTTGAGGGATGGCTCCTTGAAAGTTGTTGTTCCAAAGAGAAAGCGTACGGAGGAAGCTGAGGTTCCCCACATGAGGAGACAACGAGCCTTCTAGACCTTGCGACGACAATTCTATATAAGTCACTCTTCTATGTTGCTTCCCACAATAAACATGACTCCAGTCACATAAATGAAGAGAATCGTTCCATGAGGTTAGAGCTCCATATGGGTCGTGAGTGATCAACGACTTGATCTTCAGCAAAGCCTCATGATCTCTCTCATATCCACCACATATGACTGTGGATGGGAGAGATATAACAAGAGAATAAAAGAGCAAATGAATAAGAGAGAAGGATGGTAAATTAACTATTGGGTTCTTTGAGTTCATTTTTGAGAAAAGAACTTATGATCAGAAAGGATAATTGATAGCCTTTTAAAGCCACAATTCAAGGATTTTAAGATTGCTAGCTGGTGGAAGGTAGAATATAAATACGATACTGTTTTTGCCTTATTAGTTGGTTTACATTCATGATTGATTCAATATTCCACACACAAAGAGTTAATGTTATTGACTTATTGGTTGGCTTACATTCATGATTGACTCATTCTACATGCAGATATTTTATAGGATGGAAAAGGACAATGTCCAGAAGCAACCAAGCAAGCAGGGTAATGTTTTTCAATATCTTTAAGTTAATACGTTTTCCTCACCCCCCCCCCCCCCCCCCTCCTTTGTACATAACTACAAATTTTAGCCATCGCGCGTTGTGCCGGTGAAACGATAAGAAAACCCCACGTATAAAAACTGACAGTGAAACGACGATATAAAGAAACATATTTTAACATGTCCAAATAAACAAGTCGCATGATTAAGTAAAGACGTTTAAATATATAAAGTTAGATTTGATAAAAGGATGAAACATATATACGTAGATTATTCTATTCTATATATTCATATATACTAATATACTAATTTTAATATTGAATGTAAAACTTTCAAGACCCCTAATTTTACAAGATTAAAGATGTAAACTATAAGTCTATAATGAAACATATAATAACTAAAATTAATAAGTAAACTCTAACCTAAAATCAAAAGTGAACAAGATACAAAAATGAGAAGAATACCTTTGATGGTAGGTGTCACGGCATGACTGATGGTGGGCGCCATGGTTTGATTTATGCTTTTCAAGAGTCAATTTCAAGTAGCTCACCTACATCATTTACACCCCTGCCCAAGTTCTTGCTACCAAAACCTTATATTCATAAGTGGCGGATGGGGCACTACCAAAATTCTTCACGGGTAGGCCACTACCAGCACGGTAACACCGCCACCGGTGGTGCTGGTAGTGGATCCGTGAAGCAAATTCTGGTTTTGGTTAGCGGACCGTGGGTATTTCGCGGGTAGTGTTTTGTGTGTGAGGTTTTTTGTTTTTCATGGGTTGGGTAGTTCAAGGTAGTGCTGCTTCCAAAACTGTGTTTCAGTGAAGTGAAGTGAAGTGAAGTGATGTGACAGTGTAGGATTGGTGTAATCAGTGAAGTTGAAAATGTTTCAGTGAAGCGCCGCCCCCTTAAGTTTTGAAAGCGTCAATGTGTAGGTCCCATGTCCTCTGACGTATCGTTCTATTTAAATGTTTCAAAATTAATTTAAAAGAAAGAAAATATTAATGTAAAGGTAACCCAAGGTTTCAACGTTGATACTAGGAGAAAAAGATATTGATGGTTATAGTGATATCACATTGGGATGAGCTCGGTACCAAATCGGTAACAGTATCGAAAATACCAATCCTGAAAATGGCAATAATGGATACAGGTACCGAAAATAATCGATATGTTCTGGTATTCTAAGGTAAATCAACCAAATACCAGTACGAATAAGGTACAAATCCCAAAAACGAAAAAATGGGTATCGGTACTGAATTATCGGTACCGGTACCAAATGCTCATCCCTAATAGAACATAATATGTCAATGCTTGTTGCTAAAATCATAAAATTACCAACGTATGCAGCATTTAGATACGAGGGAGTGTCCTAGATTCCCCATATTTCCTTTGTGGCACATTAGCGGCATATTAGTTTTTTATCCATTTTCCAGAGTTTTCACAATGATACACGGTATCATCCAATATTTCCCAAAGACTATTTTAATTTAATTTAAGCTTTAAAACACTAATATTTAAAATGTTTAAATTAAGTTAAAAAAGAGACATATAATAACTTTAAATAATAAAAATTTCAAATAATATAAATAAATTACTATAAATTGGAAACAATTAAAAAAAGGGAAAAAAAAAATCACAAAGAGGTCTTGGTAATGATCACCAAAAAGTTTGATATATGGTAATGATCTCATATAACATTCATCTAGATATTTGGTAGAATGTATATAGCATTTTTGCGTCAGCTTTGCTTTTTATACTTGCAAGCTTTAATAAGAAACTTTAAAACTGACTATTAAGGTTTGTGCCAGCTTTGTGGCAAACTTAGTTTAAAACCGAACATTTTTGCGTCAGCTTTGTGTGGTACAGTTACAGCTTAGCGTCAAACTAAGTATTAAGGTGACTCGAAATCATGACCATAAAGTTACTGGCTCCAAGAAGAGAGCTTATAACTTTACAAATTGAATGATGAACCAATTTCTTAGTTTTATTAGAAGTGGTGGAAATTGTCAACCGGAAATATGCCTTCGGTGACATTGTCACCGATCAAACTGTGTAGAGAAGGAATTAAGAAGCTTGCCTTCACGATGGGATCATGTGGTAAAAGTGATTGAAGAATCCAAATTCAATTTAAGAAAACAAAAAGACTATAGGGTTGTTTATAACCCTCAACCGCCTATTCACGCACTACTTCCTCAACCCACTACCACCAACTAGTTAAGCCGAGTCTAGCCTCTTATTGGTTCAGAGCCTCTTATCCAATTAGACATCTTAATGGCTAAACGTTTACTAGTGCAGCTGTTTCCAAACAAACCCTATAACAAGTGAAAAAAATTGGTACGTATGGAGGTTACTTCAATTAGGAAGTTATTTCAACTAGGAATAAGGCGCCAAAATACTCTAAATGAAAAGAAAAGGGAGATACATTTGGATATTATGATGCAAATTAGAAGATATTAGTTGTTCAAAAAGTGGTTGATGATATATCAATTCAATCAAATATCAGCATTTTCAAACAGACGACTTCAAGATGAAGCATATGTTCTGCAACCACCAAGGTCATAGGTTAAAGGCGAAGCAAATAAAGTATACTAGTTACATAGCATTGTACGGACTAAAATAGGCTTTGAAGGTGTGGTACAGCCGAATTTAGCAGAGCACATTGTAAGATAATAGAATAGGTTAATTCCCCTTGATTTTCATTCCATAGAATAACCATTATATACACAATTACATTCCCTATTTTAGGGAAGAGATAATCACCACTAAATGATATACATTATCTATAAATACAAAAGTCAAATCTATTAACTCTATTACACCCCCGCAGTCGAAACGGGAGGTGACCGAAGATTGAGACTGGAGCGGAAGTCTTCAAACAGCACGCGTGGTAGACCTTTGGTAAATATGTCAGCAATCTGTAAGCGAGTCGGGATATGGAGAATCCGAATGGTGCCTCGTTGAACATGTTCACGCACAAAATGAATGTCAATCTCGATATGTTTAGTGCATTGATGTTGGACCGGGTTGGTGGACAAGTAGATAGCACTAATGTTGTCGCAGTAGACCAAGGTAGCAGTCGATATAGGCTTGCGTAACTCCAGTAGTAGATTGCGTAACCAACAGATTTCAGCAACGACGTTTGCCACAGCGCGATACTCAGCTTCAGCACTAGACCGAGAAATGGTGGACTGGCGTTTGGAGGACCAGGATAGAAGTGTGGAACCTATGTATACACAGTAACCCGAAGTTGAGCGACGAGTGTCGGGGCAACCGGCCCAATCTGCATCTGTATAAGCCCTGAGAGAAACATTGGCGCACGCTGAGAGAGTGAGGCCATATGCGACTGTACCTTTAATGTATCGAATGATGCGCTTCAAGGCATTCCAGTGCTCGGTAGTGGGATTGTGCATGTGAATACATATCTGCTGTACTGCATAACTGATATCTGGTCTAGTGAAAGTTAGATGTTGGAGAGCGCCAGCCAAACTGCGATAGAGGGTGGGGTTATCAAAAGGAGCACTGGCCGTGGCACTGAGTTTGGGTTTAGACTCAACTGGAGTGGCCACGGGATTACAAGATTCCATACCTGCACGACTAACAATATCCAAAGCATAAGATTGTTGAGATAAAAACATGGTGCTGTCAGAGCGTGTAACGGAGATGCCCAAGAAATAGCTAAGAGGTCCAAGATCTTTCATGGCGAATTCAGCCGCGAGGCTGCCCATGAGTTTCACCCGTAAATCATCAGATGAGGTAGTCAAAATAATGTCATCCACATAAATGAGTAAATATGCAACATCACCCCCGTGGTGGAATGTAAAAAGGGAGTTGTCACATTTGCTTTGAAGAAAACCAATGGATGTGACAAAATCCGTGAAACGTTGATACCACGCCCTGGGGGCTTGCTTAAGGCCATACAGTGACTTTTTGAGTCTGCATACGTGATCTGGAAAGTCCCTGTGACGAAAACCTGCAGGCTGGTACATGTACACGGTCTCAGTCAGGTTACCATGAAGAAAGGCATTGGTAACGTCCAGCTGATGAATGGACCAAGACTGAGATAATGCTAAAGTCAGGACTGTCCGAATAGTGGCGGGTTTAACCACCGGACTGAATGTCTCTCCGCAATCGATACCCACCTCCTGATTTCTACCATCACATACCAATCGTGCTTTGTATCTCTCAAGAGTGCCATCAGACCTGTATTTGTGACGAAAAAGGCACATACTACGAATAACATGCATGTCAGTGGTCCTCGGGACAAGTTCCCAAGTCTTGTTTTTAATTAAGGCATTAAATTCATTTTGCATGGCATCATGCCACTCCGGATTAGACAGGGCGGCAATGGGATTTTTTGGAAGTGGGGAGATGGTGGTGGTGGAGAGGTTAAATATTTGTTTAGGTTTAGAAATGCCGGACATGGCACGGGTAGTCATGGTGCGAGTGGGAGGTGGTGGAGGATTAGGTATCGGGCTTAAGGTAGGTGAGGTATATTGGAGGTTGGGCTGTGAGGATTGTAGGTTAGGCATGGGAGTGGACGTATGTGGTGAGGCGGTGGTGGGGTGGGCCGTGGAAGGTGGGTTTGGATTTGGGGAATTGGGCTGGGCTTGGGAAGGTGAAGTAGTGGGAAAGTGGGCCGGTGAGGGTGTGGATTGAGGGATGGTTTGAGGAACAGTATACGGTTGTGGGGTGGGTACAGGTTGTGGATGTAGTAGGGATGGGTGGGGTGAGTCATCCAAGAAGGAATAGGTGTGATGGGTGGGTTTGTGGTGTGTGGCGAAGGGAAAGATGGTTTCGTCAAAGATGACGTGTCGGTTTATGGTGATAGTGCGGGTTTTAAGGTCAAGGCATTTGTAGCCCCGATGGTTAGGTGGATACCCAAGAAAGACGCATGGGTATGACCGGTAGGCTAGTTTGTTTATAGTGGTGTGAGGAATGAGTGGATAACAAATGCATCCAAACACACGTAAGTGATCGTATGTAGGGAGACATTTATATAGTCGTTGGGTAGGTGTTTGGAAGTTGTGGATTTTGCTAGGGATTATGTTTAGTAGGTAGGTGGTAGTTTCAAGGGCATGGTGCCAATAGGTGTTGGGGGTTGAGGAGTGGGCAAGAATGGTTCTCATGAGGTTATTTATAGTGCGGATTTTGCGCTCCGCTTTACCATTTTGGGATGATGTGTGGGGGCAGGAGAAACGGAAGTGCATGCCATTGTGGTTACAAAAATTGTGAAATTGTTTGTTGGCATACTCACGACCGTTGTCACATTGAAGTTGTTTTATTTTTGTGTTAAATTGTGTTTGTACAAAATTTGCGAATTTAGTAAACATGGCAAACACATCAGATTTATTGGCTATGGGGTAGGTCCAAAGGAAGTTGGTAAAGTCATCTAAAAAGAGGACATAATAACGATGACCCCGTTTGAAATAACGGGAGAAGTCCAAACATCACTGTGCACTAGATCAAATGGCATAAAAGTACTTGTATTAGAATTAAGAAAAGGAAGTTTAGTGTGTTTCCCAAAAATACAAGCACTGCAAGTTTTATTGTTTAACGAACCATAAGAAATTAAACTAGAAGATTTTAAACTTTGCAAAATGGCTGGGC
The DNA here is from genome assembly GCA_028751855.1 of Ambrosia trifida. Classification (NCBI taxonomy): domain Eukaryota; kingdom Viridiplantae; phylum Streptophyta; class Magnoliopsida; order Asterales; family Asteraceae; genus Ambrosia; species Ambrosia trifida. The sequence continues at coordinate 14,003,613 of CM054129.1, forward strand.
CAGGGTGGCCAAGCCGTTGATGCCAAATGTCTTGAGTGAGTGCAGCATAAGTGGATGCAGTGGAGAGGTTGGTGATGTTGGACGGGCTGAGTGTGTAGAGGTCCCCCGAGCTATTGCACCGTAGGATAGGTTTCCTGGTCTTTAGGTCCTTCACAGTAAAACCATAAGGATCAAATTCAACGGTTAGTTGGTTATCAGTTGTAAAACGACGCACATAAATAAGGTTTTTAACTAGGTGGGGTGCGTACAGGACATTATTTAATTTAAAGGGTGGGAATGGCGGTGGTAAGGTAATATTGCCCTGACCTAAAACCGGAATGGTTTTGCCATTGCCAACAATAATGTTACGAATAATGTCAGAATTAAAAATAGACGAGAACATATCACGTTGAGGAGACATTGTACCTGACGCGCCGGTGTCCATGGTCCATGAGGGGTCATTATGGTGAAGTGCCAAGTTGTATAAAGCCTGTGCAATATCGGTGGGAGAGTGGGTGGTATGGTATGATTGGGCCGAGTTGGAGGAAGAGGGTTTTGGGCCTAAGAGACCTTGACCGCTAGTTGGGCCAGGGGTAACAGAATGCTACGAACTGTTATTGGTGGGCTGAGGAGAGTAATTGGAGGAAGGGTATGGGCTGGACGGGTATGGGCATGGCGGAGCAGGCCAGTGGGCCCAAGGAGATGGAGGGTAGGGACTAGGCTGTTGGTTGGGCCAGGGTGCGGGCCAGTAGGTGGGCTGGTAAAAATGGGGTTGTTGGTAGCGGCCTCTCCCGTAAGATTGACGACCACGTCCGCGGCCACGGCCACGTCCGCGAGTCCGGGAGTCCGGTTGGCGGTCATAGGCATTGGGTGGATTGGGGCGGTTGTCACGGGGTTGGTTTTGGGAGTCGGTGGTGGTGTGAAGGGCGGTTGTCACGGGGTTGGTTTTGGGAGTCGGTAGTGGTTGTGTGTTTTGTAGGATGAGGGATAGGCTTTCATAGGGTTCGGTGAGGCCATTGAGGATTTGTAAAACGCATTGATTTTCTGTAATGGGGGAGTCTAGGCTTTTTAGTTGGTCAAAGAGGAGTTTCATATTTTGACAATAGGCGGACATGTCCGCAAATTGTTCCAAGCGGGTGTTGAAAAATTTGTTTTGAATGGAAAGGAGACGGGTGGCTTGGTTGTCTAGGAAGAGGTTTTTAAGGCGTACCCAAGCATCATAGGCACTAGTGTTTGAGACCATGATAGTGTGGACGAGGTCTTGGGTGATCGTGCCATAAATCCATTGGAGGACAATGGCATCGATGCGTTCCCAAGAGGCTACGGGTGCGGGTGCGGCAGTGGCAGTGTCCGTAGTAGAGGAGGAAGAGGTTGCGGTACGACGAGGTTGAAGGTGTTCATAAACCTCGTATGCTTTGCAATGGAGGATAAAAAGTTCGGCCCATGTGTTATAATGTTCGGTTTGGCGGTCAAGGATGATAGGGATAAAATTTTTAATGTTGGTGACGGTGATTGCGGGGTGAATAGTATGAGAAGACATGGTGGGAAGGTAGAATTATGGGTGGCAGAAAGTAAGTGTGATGATCGGCAGAAAGGGCTGATCGCAGAACAGAAGTATGCGATCAAAGAATTAGGATGACGGCAAGGAGAAGAATTAGGGTGAAGGGTTTAGGCACTTGATACCATGTAAGATAATAGAATAGGTTAATTCCCCTTGATTTTCATTCCATAGGATAACCATTATATACACAATTACATTCCCTATTTTAGGGAAGAGATAATCACCACTAAATGATATACATTATCTATAAATACAAAAGTCAAATCTATTAACTCTATTACACATTCCCACTGGGGCCTTTGACTTGATAGTTTGTGGTTTAAGAGTCTTATGTGTGTCTGACATTCCCTCAAGGTTCTATCCTTTGAGTGGTCGTACTTCATACAACTTCCGTGACATAAGCTTTGTCAGGTACCATCCTCTTTTACACCCAAAAGAATGAAGTCTAATGATATTTTGCCTCCATTATGGCATAACTTAAATTGGTTTTGTTATAAATATTAATTGCAATTATGCATATGCACAGAGATGGCAGAATGAACGGGGTAGGCAAGTATATATTGTGTAAACATTTAAAACATACTAGGGTTAAAACAAATTTTCATTTAACGGGTCAACAAAGTCTAGGTAAGGTTGGGTTAAGCCGCTATTTTTTCATAACTTTTTAAATAATTCTAGCAAGTTCAATTTTTATAACAAGTTTATCTTTTTTTTTTAATTTATTATTTCCTTTATATGTTATCAAGTAGTAAAAGTAAAATTAATACAATCATTGAGAGGTAGAGAAAATCTAAAAGGTCTGTTAGAGAGGAAGATCAAGTTTTTAGGAAATCTTGAAAGAAAGCTTCCAAAAAAACAGGTTGCAGAATCCAGATACTTAATATTTAACAAAATACGCTTTTGTGATGCTTAAGAAACGGGTCGGCTCGAAAACCACAGGTCGGGCTAAACAAGTAAGCCTGATACATGATACGTCCATAGCAAAGTTTGGTCTTAATAATTATCGTTATTGGATAGAAAATATGACAAATTCAGAAATTATATTTTTACGCAATGTCAAATATCTATAAATAGAATAAAAGACATTAACTGAAATGGTTAACATGAAATATATGAATTTGACACACTAAGCTGTTTATTTAATAAATTAATTTAAGACAAAAACGTCAACTGTCAATCCAACCTACCCAAAATGACACATTATGAAGTTATGATCGACACACCCATTATTCCACCTCTATGTATGATAGAGATGTTAAAAGACTTAAAAACATCAATAAGTATAAGATGAGCAATAAGTAAATGTATATATATTTCAAGTAGATGGGAGATTGTTAGATAAAAACATTGTTTCCATAATTACTAAAATTCTAGTTTCACATGGGTACCATAGAGACATAAGGGCGCATTCAACCAACAGACAATATGTTGATGAGTTATTTGAGAACAACTGTTGCATTTCTAAGACCAAGATAACTTTGCACATACTCGTTAGGAAGTGATCTCATATTTTTTTTGAAAGATAAATTTCATTCACATCAACCAAAACCAACCGGCCCTTTGTCATGAGAGAAGAAAAGGAACCGAAACCAATCTTTACATCAATTCAAATCGACTCCAACTAGCCCACTCTACATTTATACATTTTTGCCTATGTTTAAACCACAAATACCCAATAGCTTTAACATCCTCCATAATCAAGTGAACATTACTCGAGCTTAAAGACTTCTGTGTTTGCATACCGTAGATGGGTTCTTGGGGCCGCTATAAGGTGCCTGCATACAAAATTGTAAAAAGTTACTGCAGTAACGCATGTTGAATAACTTACTCCAAAACTGTAGATAGAACACTGAAAAAGATGTCAAGAACCACAACATGCAGATGGCAAAATTGATGGGTATGGGTCAAAATGGATACTTCCTTGCACACGTCAAAACGGCTACTTTCTTGTACATGTCAAAATAGATACTTTTTTGTGCAGGTCAAAATGGGCTGGGCATGGTTAGAATGTTAGATGACTAATACCGTCAAATGATTACTTGGGTTGTATTATCTATAATTACAAAAAAATTATTTCAAGTGTTTTATACGGTAAATATACACTATGGACGAGTTTCGGCCAGTTTCCTTTCATTTTACTAGTTCTAGAGGACATGAATTGACTTATTCACAAGTAAATGGTCAAGATTACGATCTCTAGGGTTTAGTCATTCAAGATAATTCAAATGAATAAACGAGATCAACTCCCTAGATGGATAACACTTATTTGAACATTTTTAGTTATTCTTAATCGAATTGAATGATTCTAGTGTCATATACTCATATCTATTCAAATTTCTTTCAAGTATTAAAAGGTGAATTTTACCGTATATAGGCGAAAAGGCAAAAGTGATTGAAGGCAATCTTACAGGTCAAGTCATTATGATTGTTTAAAATATCCCAATTTACATGTCTTTGTACAAGTTTTGTAGAGATGTTAATGGAAATGGAAATGGAAATGCCAATGGCATATAAATTATACAATGAACAATACACCCTTGGTTGGTTTACCTACAATGACCACCGAATACCTCATTATTTTATTTTTATCCTTAAAATATCAATATTAGCTACAATTATCATAGCAATGTTAGATTAAATGTAGTGTTAGCAAAATAGGTAGGTTGGACAAGATGGTTAACGAATTCGGGTCACAACAGATATTATCGTGTGGCTTAGGTTGGGTTGACCCAATACACTTTTGGTCCAAAAATATCTATATATAACTAGTATGTTAATGTCATATATGATTTCAGAAAGGGAAAATGACCGAAATATCCCGTCTCTTTGGATAGACCGGTCACGGTTTCCAAAACGGCTAAACCGTCTTCCGAGAGGCTTTGGTTTCCGACCAGTAGGAAGCTAACACGTGGCGTTTACGATCCCAATGACAGGCAGCCGTCTCCGGTGGGGCCCTTGAGACGTGTCAGAGCCGCAAAGCCGTCTCCGGTGGGGTCCTAGAGACGTTTCACAAACGGCTCAGATGAAGCCGTCTTCGGCTCGGCTTAGGCGACTCCTTTTTTGGCTGAACCGTCTCCAGCCGTAATTAAATTTAATTTTTCTTTTTTTTTTTCAAATTTACTTTGTGTATAAATTTGTAGGTTTGTTTGAAAAAAAAAACACATTTATCTTTTTTTCCACTATTATCTCCTCCAATTAATCAAAGCCAAAATGTTTTACCAAATCAAACAAAATCTTCTCAAATATTCAAAGGAAACATATCATCTAAAATATTCAACACGGTTCAAGGCATATATTTTTTAGATTATTCGACGTGTTTTTGAGTTTCAGAAAGCGGAATATTTTTTTGGTTATAATTATGTCGCTTTTTAAAGCTAAACCTTTGGGATTTATCTAATCCCATTCACTGGAAAGTTTCTGCACCTCTCCCCGCTTACCTAAATTATCATCATCAACATCCACATCCCTTTCCCCCGTTTTCTTTTTCTTTGAGTTGTTGTACCATCACTTTGAAAGATATTTGGAGGGAAAGGTTGAAGTGATGGATAGGTTTCAGTCGGAGTTAGTGAGATGCAAAGCGAAAAAGGCTTCGCGGGAAAAAGAGGAAACCGGATGCAATGATAAAATGTTTTGCAATGCTGTGGGAAACGAACTTTCAGCCCATAGAAAAGATAGATTGGTGACATTGCTGCGATATACAGTCATTGCTTTATATGGGGAGGTGGATGAAAAAATTGAAAGATAGCTAAAGATGTTTGTTTGTTATAAAATTTTATAATTTCAAATGTTAATTTGTTATAAATTTAAAAAAATAAAATATTTGAAAAAAGCCGTCTCCCCCTCGGGACCGTGAAACGGCACAAGCCGTCTCGGTAAGTGTTATGGCGTCTCAACGGTTCGTATAAATGTCCACTTTCGGTTGACGAAATTTATAACCAATGTCCATCATGTATTATAAATTAATATCTAAAACCCGATCACCATTCCAACTAATGACGTTTTTAAACCCTTTAATTTTCCAACCCAAACCTACCTCCTCGTCTAAATATAGCCTTAGAATTTTTGGATTGTTGTTACATCTACATAATACTACTTGGATTGTTGATACATCTACACGTGAGTTAACCCGTGTAATTTGCATCTAGGATTTGGTAGTCTATTTTATTGGCAAATTCATCCTCCTCCTAAATCTCTATCATGATCTACTGCAATATACAGGCGTAGGTTCCTCGCCTCTCGATAAAATTCGTCTATTTTCATGACGACGTCCCGACTGTCGTTTTGTGATATGTGGTGGTTGTAGAGGAATCATATACTCTGGCATCTCCCATTCACACCTGTGGGGTAAAGGATAAATGGCCTCTTCATATGTTGTTTTATATAACTGGTTGCTATACCAAGGTGCTGTATAATGACTGCAGTCATTTTCCTTCAATAATTTTGATACTGCAATCATGTTGCCACATGGGAAACAAGATATCTAGATATCTGGGGAACACAACAACTGCATGTTTCATTAGACAGATCAACAAACCCATTTTTGTTACCGTCTAGAACTTGAAAAGTGTTAACCCCAACGCCATAAGCCTTCCACGTTCTAGACCCTTCAATCTTTTTATTAATTTTTCGTACCGCGAAAGGAGTCAGTACGTGTTTATTTTGAATAGCGTCATTTCGGCGTTCGTAATACCATTCTTGAAGTTTTTGTCTAAAAAATTCAACCAAATGGGTGATTGGAACTTTTCGTGCGTCCTTAGATAAGGCGTTCATTGACTCTGCACTATTAGATGTCATATAATGATATCGTTTTCCCGAACAGTGTGCTCTTGACCACTTATGAAAACCGATACTCAATAGAGTATTCCTAACCCGTGGTACGGCTGCACACAGTGCGTTAAAACCTTCTTCAAAATCAGACACCCGGTAAGCTTTACAAGTGTTCCACCACGGTGTCTCTAAATCCTTCTTTCTGCTTTTTCGTAACTTTAAGTTCACCATCAAATGGCGACAACACAACCCGTGATAGGAATTAGGAAAAACCGCCCGAACTGCCAAAGCTATTGAGTTGGCTCTGTCAGATATGATCGCCAAATCCGGGTGCTCACCGATACACTCTTTAAGTTTCGATAAGAACCACGTCCAACTCTCACCGTCCTCGGATTTGCCGATACCATATCCAACGGGTAAAATTTGGTTGTTACCATCCATGCCAACAGCAAGGAACAACGTTCCCTTAAACTCACCTTTTAAGTGTGCCGCGTCTATAATAATGACCGGTCTTAAAGACAGAAGAAAACTCCGAATCTATTTAATAAAACGAACAAAAGGTAACTTTTAGACATCAAAAAACCAAAACAACAATAATTTAAATTGGTATAAAAATATTTTACTGACCGCTGCACCAATGGCAATAAAAAGCATTTTAAACCGATTGTCTTCATCAGTTCTAATCTCAGTAACAGTCCCTGGATTTGCATTTCGCAAATTATAGCAGTAGAATGGAAGCTCAGATTGTTTGCTACTTCCTTGCAAAAGCTCAAGTGCACGACACTTCCCGCGCCATGCTTGAGAATATGATATGTCAACCTTAAATCTTTATCAAAAATCTTGTACTATTTCGTTTCCACGATAAACACGTCTGGCATCTCGTAATTGGTGCTTTAGTATGCTACCAATTACTTGTGGGTTAGCTTGACGAAGATGGGGATGTGTTTGAGTTTTAGATGACCTGTCGACTTTATAGGAAAAACGTTCTGACAAACAAAAATTTCCTAACTGCAATTTCAATTCATCTTTGTTACGAAATACAGAACCTTGAGAAAAAACTAAAGAGGTTTTGGTTATCTCTGGAAACAATTCAGGACTTGGCTTTTCATAAAATTCTTCATTTTCATGTTTCTTATCATCGAAATTTTCAAAACACCCATATGGTGTGTAATGATCAAAATTTTCTAAAGACACATTTAGATCAGGGACTTTCGAATCATTTGAAAGTCCCTCATTTAAATGAGCATTACTAGACGAATCCACACCTGGTTCATCTACAACATATAACTTCAATACTTCATGGGGGTTTTGCAAAGCAACTTTAAAAAGAAAAGATACATCACGATCATTAAAAATGTCGATTGCATCATCGAAAGCTGACATTTTATAAGATAACCTTGTAATGTTTGGAATCTCACACACATCGGAAACTACATTTAAAAAACTAAGATACGAGATATTTGCATCAATTTCTAAACCACGTCTTTTACAGCTACTATCAACAACGTATTCCATTCGACCGTTGACAACTTCCCACCTGCCACCACTATAGATTATAAATCTAAACATTTTTTAAAACACAACTTTTTTTAACACTTTAGAAGAAAATAAGGGATCCAAGAAATAATTCAAACTATATTGTTACAAAATTTACAAATTTTATACCGAACGGTTCGTCATCGACGTCACATCACCGGAAACGTCTTCAGCAATGTACGACGGCCGTCACGGAGAAAAGTGATTATTAGAGACTAACTTCTTAGGGACTGATATATCAGTCCCTAATACATCATATCTAGGACTGATTTATCAGTTACTGATAGTTTTAGGGACTGATTTGTACACGATATATATTAGTTACTGAAAATCAGTCGCTAATATCTTGATACCTTATTTGAGACTAAATTCCAGTCACAAATAAGTTTTCGTCGTATAGCTTTTTAGAGAGACACTTATTAGCTATTAAATTTCAGTCTCAGATATGTTCGGCCTATAATGAAAAATGGCCCAAATATGTTGGAGACTAATTTTTGTTCATAATATAGACGAAACATATTAGGGACTAAAAAAAAGTTCTTAATGTTTTTAAAACATGCAGAATCGGGGACTAATATTCAGTTTTGAATGCCTTTTGGTGTAACAAATGATTTGTGACTAATTTTCAGTGTCCAATTATTTTAAGCATATTCCATCTATTGGGAAGTATTATGGGTTGTGAAATCTATCTTTTTTTTTTTTGACTTGCCATATTAGGGACTAATATTTAGTTTTCAAATTTCTTTTATAAACCAGCTCAAGTTTGTGCTTCGCATATCCAGCTTGAGTCGCCTCATGAGGATTACAAGTAAACTATTTATATAATACAAATAAATATATATGCAATAATTATTATGAGAATATAAAACTTTAAGAAATTGTATACGTATTGTGTTATATAAAAAATTATAAGTTCAAAGTTATATTAAAAATTATAAACATACTTAAACTATAAGCTTTCTATGTGGCTATGAAGCGTCTATGTGACGAGGGCTTCAAACACGGTTCTAACGTGATGTGGTTGTCACGCTCTAGGCATGAAGCACTACATATGGTCTTAGAGAAAATATGTTAGAGGTCTAAAAGACAAGCATAATATTTAATTAAAGTTTTCTAAGTAACTTTATATTTAATAATTTTTGCTACATCTAACTTTTTTTATAATAAGTTCTAATCAAATCTTATTAGTGCATCTACTTGTTTTGCTCAAAGAAAATATTTGACTGGAAGTATTTTTTAGTTTAATATACCTAGTATTAGGGATGCAAACGAGTCGAGTCGAGCCTGAGCTTGACCAGGCTCGAGCTCGAGCTCGGCTCATTTATTATCTATTATTTAATATATTAAATAAAAATAATATTAATAATAGTTCGTTTAGGCTCGTGAGTTCGATAAGTGAAGCTCGAGCTCATGCTCGTTTACTAAACAAGTGTAACTGAGTGTTAAACATTATTAAATATTTTAAAAAAATATTACACTAAGCTTATTAAGGCTCGACGAGCCTAACGAGCTTCACATGACAGGCTCGAGCTCGCTAAGGCTCGGCTTGTTTCGAGTTTTTTACCAAGTCGAGCTCGAGTAGCTCACGAACAGCTCGGCTCGTTTGCACCCCTACCTAGTATCTTTAAAGTTTCAAAAAAATTTGTTTTAAAAAAGCTTTAAAAAAAAAAACTACTCACCATTCTAGGCGCCAATATGAAATATTAATATGATTTCCCCCTCAATTTACATTCTTAAGTTAGGAAAATTTGACCAACCTTTATAACAAAGAACCAGAGAAATTGGGATGTCAATCCCCACTATATTTACGTTCCTTTCCAGAAATTCAAACCCCATCACGCGTATATTACTCCCTCACGAAACCCTCAGCTCTCACTCGTCTCTCTATGTTCTTGAAGTTGCTCGCTATTTCTAGAAGATTAAGGTATCAATTGAACACCTTTCTTATACTAACACTACCCACACATTGAATCTGTGCAATAGATGATAAGTGAATGTGTTTAATTCCACATTGATTATGTTTCGGTCGTTTTTTCTATTAAACTTATATTAGGTCGTAGTACTTTTTTTCTTGATTAATTGTTGATGGGTTTTTTGCTTTTTGCTTTACATTTTGATGATGCTAAGGTTTGTTATAATCTTCATCTTGATTCCATTGGTGATTTGGACAGGTAATATGTAGTTGTGCAAACTTTTCTTTGAATAAGAACCATTCATATTCGCTTAGTTTTTACAAGTTAACTAAGTTTGCTCCTGTATTTAAATGCTCTTAAATTTTATATATTAACTTGGTGGGTTTTAATTACTTATAATATATGCTTGAATTTAGGAAAGGTATTACTTATGGTTTAATTGAGATACTGGAAAGTTTGATTCTTTTTTCCGGTTTATTAATATTGGTTTGATATATGTACAAGAAGTGTGGATGGAGGTCATGACTCATGATCAAACTTCGCCTGCTCATAATAATTTATAACAGTTGCTTTCATAGTTGATTCAATGTGGCGGTTTGCAATATTTATCAATTACTAGTTAATAGTTATACTATCTTGCAACCTGCAACATCTTCCTGCAACCTGCAACAGAGAAATTACCACAGCAGCCTGGACTAATTCCCTGCACTGCCGCAGCTGCGCAGACTCGGCTGTCGAAGTCGGCTGACGTCTCCAGTCCCACCCTTGTAACCTGCTGTTTACCTGACACGTTCTTTTCTTTTTCGAGGCTGAACAGATCTGGGAATATGTACATCAGTGGTGCATCAGTGAAGCTTCACCAACTCAGCAATCAATCCAGAAACGGGTTGCCTCACCGCTGCCGATGTTCGCTTTATCAACATGCTTTACCTTTTTTTCCTATAATTTTTAGAAGTTATTAAATTATGTTGATTTAATTATTTGCTTTGTTCTCACCTTTTTAAGAAGGTTATCATGCAAATTTGTGATGAATTGTCATTCTGTGTATGCTAAAGCTATATTATGACTGATCTATCTATATATGTGTGTGTATATATAGGATCCGGATATTCTGAAAACTCCTTTGAGTTGCGAGAACTCAAGAACTCATGTAGACCAATAAGAAAATGACACATATGCATAGTATCATTTTAATAATAAAGGGCAACAAAGTCATTTTATCACATCCCCTACCCCACCCCACACCCACACCCACACCCACACCTACCCACACACCTTTTTATGTTTCAGATTTTTTAAAAAAAGTCATAAATCAAAATCCATCACTTTACTCTCTCTCTCTCTCTCTCTCTCTCTCATACACCTACCTCTCTCTCTCTCTCTCTCTCTCTACCAGACGAACAGGACGAAGGTACGACGAAGGTGGGTGGTTTCGGTGGGCTGGTTCGAGGTTCGAGGTTCGATGAGCCAAGAACAGATCTGGTTTGAGGTTCGATGAGCAAAGAATAGAACGGTGGTGGGACGATGATGATAGATCTGTGGTGTTTGATGGTGGTCGGCGAAGGTCCAATGATGACGAAGGTACGACGAAGGTGGGTGGTTCCGGTGGGCTGTGGTGTTTGATGGTGGTCGGCGAAGGTCCAATGATGACGAAGGTACGACGAAGGTGGGCTGTGGTGTTTGATGGTTCCGGTATGACGAAGGTGTTTGATGGTGTTTTGATGGTGTCCGATGATGACAGGTATTAGGATTTATTATTATTATTATTATTATTATTATTATTATTATTAAATTTTATTATTATTATTATTTTTCTGTTATTATCAATACTATTATTTATGTTATTATTATTAATATTTTTTATTATTTTCTGTTATTATTTATTTTTATTATTTATGTTATTATTATTATTATTTCTGATTTTATTTTTGTGCATCAGTGTAAAATTATTAATATTAATTTTTTGGTTTTTGTCAGGAGATGCCGTGAAGATGATGATGTAATAACACCAGTATAAATATGAAACGTGTAGATGTTTGAGGTATAGATCTGTTGTAGTTTTGGTTTTTTTACACTCATGTATTTTTTTTCCTGTTTGAGGTGTAGGTTGTGTATATTTTTTGGTGAACAAGATTTTTTTGTAGAGGTAGTTTTTTAGATGTAGGTTGTATATTTTATGGTGTAACTATGTTTTTACGTTGGTGTTTTTGAATGTATAGATCCTTTTGGTTGTTTTACAGTGGTGTAATTCGAATGTATATATGTTTTTGTTGATGTTGTGGGGCATTTTTGCAGTGGTGTAATTCCAATGTATAGATGTTTTTGGTGGTAGATGTTTTTCGTTGGTTTTACACTGGTGTAAAATAATTATGGCTTTCAAAATTATAAGTATATTTTCGATTTTGCACTGGGGTAAACAATTCAAAATATTATTTTTGGGTTTTACACTAGTGTAAATAATTTTCATATAGTAATATGGATGCACAGATTTTGAATTTTGAATATTTGTTATTTTTGTTTTAATAAAATTAATGAATTAAAAAATAAATTAAAGTTAAAAAAATTATGATATTTTAATATTCTTAATAAAATATTAATATGATATTATATTGTTTTATTCTCTCTCATTGTGTATTTTACTTAAATACCCTTTACCCCTATTATTTTAATTAAAAAATCTAAATAGATTCAATAACTCATAAAAAGACAAAACAAAGATAAGATGAAATCTCATCCGTTGGATGCACAAGATCAATGGTCTACATGAGTTCTTGAGTTCTCGCAACTCAAAGGAGTTTTCAAAGTATCCTAACCCTATATATATATATATATATATATATATATATATATATATATATATATCAAAGAGTACAATCCTTTTTTTTATAATTGGCTATTTTTTTGTGTGTATTTAGAGAGTTGATTATTTGGATAGTGTATTCAGTACTACACATGTGTCTCTTTTATTATCATCCAATAAACAGTTAATTTGTTTATGCTGTGGTTCAAAATAATTCTGGATGCGTGATATGCATATCTTTTGTTAATTGACTATTAGTTTCCTTGTAGTACAATGTGGATGTTTATGTTAGTCATGATGGTCTTTACAAGAACAAGGACCGAAGAAGGTTCTCAAGAACCTACAAAACAGCTACTGGTCGAGGGAAGTGCAACTGCAAGAATGCCACACAAGAAAAGTAAACGCAAGCGTAAAAATACTACAAGTACCGGTAAATATCATACACTTTTGATTATCTAAATACTACAACTACTGGTAAAAATCATAGACTTTTAAATTGACCTATTTGGACCTGAAATTAGGGGTGTTACTCAGGTTTGGGTGTCGGGTTTCGTATAAAGTGAAAACCCCGGGCTGAAATGCCCCACCCGACCTGCCTATTTTATTTGGTTTATTATACTTTTAAGAAATTATCTCTCAATTAGGTGGAGTAACCTACATGAATTCACATCTAGAAAGAACTGTGATATGACTTTTTTTTTTCTGTTCAATTAGTGTATATACATATTTGGCTATAAACTTTGATGATGGCTGATAAATGTCATTTACGCATAATATTTCACTTTTGATTCATCTACAGTACCATGTGCAGATGAACATGTAGAACAATCTGCAGGTCCATCTCTAGAACAACCTGCAGATCCATTTGTAGAACAACCTGCAGATCCATTTGTAGAACAACATATTAAGGACACTATAGACATCTTTAAAGTACTAACATTCAGTCCCTAAAGTAATAAATTAAGGACTAAAATATCATAATATACGAGACTAATTTGCAGTCACCAAAGAAACTTATTGGGGACTGAAATGGAGTGGTATCAGCGGCAAATTAAGGACTGAATTTTTATGTATCAGTGACTGACTATTAGTCTTTGTTGGTGTCATTCAATTGGGACTGATATTTAGTTACTAAAATGACTATCTAGTACTGGGTATCCGAGACTGGCTGGGAACTGGCAAATTAGTCCCTAATAACAATTAGTGACTGATTTTAATATGTCAGATACTGATTTTTCAGTCACAGATACTCGTTTTTTTTTTGTAGTGGTCGGTGCGAAATCAGTACAAAAGACGGTACCGGAATCCGTCTTTTTCCCAGCCGGTGACGTCTCAGGAGACGTCTCCAACATGTAAAAGACGGCACCGGAAGTCGTCTTTTCTCAGCCGGTGACGTCTCAGGAGACGGTTCACAACCTTTAAAAGACGTCACCGGAGACGGCTTTTCAGACATGAAACGTCTCAAGAGCTGTCTCCCGTGGGTTCGGCTGTGTTCATTTATCATAAGTCGAGCCGAAGACGGCTTCATCTGAGCCGTTTGTGAAACGTCTCTAGGACCCCACCGGAGACGGCTTTGCGGCTCTGACACGTCTCAAGGGCCCCACCGGAGACGGCTGCCAGTCATCGGGATCGTAAACGCCACGTGTTGGCTTCCTACTGGTTGGAAACCAAAGCCTCTCGGAAGACGGTTCAGCCGTTTTGGAAACCGTGACCGGTCTCTCCAAAGAGACGGGAGAGGGCTGTTTGTGCTTTTCACACAGTCAACGGGCCATTTCGGTCATTTTCCCTAAAACCTCATAATAACAATCAAAATATAGCTTTCGCGATAAACCAATATAAGATGATACACCCATTTAACAAACATTTTGAACGTATTTCACAACCCAGCCCGTTTCACAATGTCTCTCGTTACCAAAAATTTTTACCCAATTAACCCTTCAAAAACACAACCTAACCCGAACCCACCTACCCATAAATAAACGGGTCAATAAATCGACACATACTTCAAATAACCACTACAATATCCCATATTCACATACCTCAAATCCAGTTATATCACAAATTTGCTTTTGAGGGTGCATCGACAGTGGCAACTCAATATTAACATATGCAAGATCATACAAAAGATGACAAATTTCATAAAAATGTAACATAATTCCCAAACTTTCTCCTATCCTGAAAAAATTAAAAATTAATATATAAAAAATAAATAATAATAATAATAATGATGTGAGATGCTTATAATCTGTTTGAGATGCTTGTATAATCTATCTGAGATGCTTCCAATGCCTGCCTCTAGCTTGGCCTTTAGGTTACTTGTCATGCATCTGAAAGTTTTTAAAAGGCATGTAGGTTGGTAAGCTGATTCGATCACCTCTTGCTCCAACTTATAAACTAAAACACAAATGTTAAATAACAGATGTTATTAGAGTTAAAGTTTAGAACCTGATGAGAAATTTTGTAAGAAACCCTAAAACCCTAATGGGCTGAATACGAATAAATAAATAATAATAGAAACTCAATAAATAATAATGTAACATACTTCCCAAACTTTATGCAATCCTAAAAAATAATAAATAATAATAAAAAATGATGTGAACTAACAATTCTGGTAATTTTCAGCTTGTATAATCTGTCTTAGATGCTTCCAATGCCTGACCCTAGCTTGGCATTTAGGATACTTGTCATGCATCTGAATGTTTTTAAAAGGCATGTAGGTTGGTAAGATCATCTCTGATTCTTTAACCTCTTCCTCCATCTTATAAATTAAACACAAAGAAAGATTGGAGTTTATTAAATACCCATATGTTATTTGAGCTCAAGTTTAGAACTTGATGAGAAATTTTGTAAGAAACCGTGGTTGGTTGGTTGTATAACCCCTAAAACCCTAACGGGCTAAATTAGTATAGAATAATCGATTAAATTTGTGGAAAATACAGGAAATTAGAGGGGAATGGATTACGTAGTGTAGAGTTTAATTACAAACCTTGTGGTGATGTAAGTCGATGAGTGTTTGATTTCTCAGTGAACTAGCTTTGGTGACCTAGGTATTAGAGGGTGTTTGGGATTGTGAAATGCAAAAGTGCTTTTGGTTAGAAGTGTTTATTGGCTTATGACTTTTTGAAAAAGAGTTTAAAAAAAGTGTTTGGATTAGCTTTTGGGATGAGAAACGTCAAAAAGTCAATAGCTTGTTTTTTTAAGTGTTTCGCTTAGCTTATTATGAATATTGGTTGTATGGGTGGAAGATTTGTATTTTTGTTTTCAAAAGTCAAAAGTCAAAAGCCAAAAACCAGGATTTTTAACTTCTCAAAAACAGCTTTTCCACCCTTAAAAGCCAAAAGTCAAAACAGAAAGTGCTTTTTGGTTACTTATTGACTTATTGGCTTCTTGGAAAAATCAATAAGTCAATAAGTTGTTTTGAAACTCAATCCCAAACACCCTCTTAGTTTGGGGAAGAAAAGACATACGTTTTGGGTATAAGTTTACTGGGTTAGGATCAAATACACAAGTGAAAGAAAAATAGGAAGTCGTAGAAAGGGTATCAAACGCAGGGCCAGCCCTGAGCATGGGCCGGGTGGTCACCGGCTCAGGGCCCGACCCTCAAATAGGCCCAAACGTTTTTTATAAATACACACACACATATATATATACATATATATTAGATTTTATATTTAGGATATATATTTGTGTTTTATACATTAAATTCTTGTTAGTGGAGTGGGAAAAACCATGCTAATTTAATGTAGAGGTCCCAAGTTCAATCATTGGCTCTAGCACCTGAGCACCATATTCATTTTTTTTTAATTCATTCCTCTTTACAAAATTTTGTAAGAAACCGTGGTTGGTTGGTTGGTTGTATAACCCCTAAAACCCTAACGGGCTAAATTAGTATAGAATAATCGATTAAATTTGGGGAAAATACAGGAAATTATAGGGGAATGGATTACATAGTGTAGAGTTTAATTACAAACCTTGTGGTGATGTAAGTCGATGAGTGTTTGATTTCTCGGTGAACTAGCTTTGGTGACCTAGGTATTAGAGGGTGTTTGGGATTGTGAAATGCAAAAGTGCTTTTGATCAGAAGTGTTTATTGGCTTATAACTTTTTGAAAAGGAGTTTAAAAAAAGTGTTTGGATTAGCTTTTAGGATGAGAAACGTCAAAAAATCAATAGATTGTTTTTTTAAGTGTTTCGCTTAGCTTATTATGAATATTGGTTGTATGGGTGGTAGATTTGTATTTTTTTTTTCAAAAGTCAAAAGTCAAAAGCCAAAAACCAGGATTTTTAACTTCTCAAAAACAGTTTTTCCACCCTTAAAAGCCAAAACTCAAAACAGAAAGTGCTTTTTGGTTACTTATTGACTTATTGGCTTCTTGGAAAATCAATAAGTTGTTTTGAAACTCAATCCCAAACACCCTCTTAGTTTGGGGAAGAAAAGACTTACGTTTTGGGTATAAGTTTACTGGGTTAGGATCAAATACACAAGTGAAAGAAAAATAGGAAGTCGTAGAAAGGGTATCAAACGCAGGGCCAGCCCTGAGCATGGGCCGGGTGGTCACCGGCTCAGGGCCCGACCCTCAAATAGGCCCGAACGTTTTTTATAAATACACACACACACACATATATATATATATATATACATATATATTAGATTTTATATTTAGGATATATATTTGTGTTTTATACATTAAATTCTTGTTAGTGGAGTGGGAAAAACCATGCTAATTTAATGTAGAGGTCCCAAGTTCAATCATTGGCTCTAGCACCTGAGCACCATATTCATTTTTTTTAATTCATTCCTCTTTACAAAATTTTGGCCCCAATTTTTTTTCTCGCTCGAGGCCCAAATTTTTTTTAGTGTTCTCGAAGACGGCCCTGATCAAACGGACTCCGATTGAACTCATTTCATTGGCATTGAAATCGTCTCATCGAACCCTACGATCTTAGTTTTTAGGTTTTGCATTTTTGGAGTTTTAGCTTGTAGTTTTTAATATAATTTACGTTATATCATTGTGCCTCTTATGTAGTATCTGTTGGTCTTCAGGGTGGATGGCAATTTGATTATACCCTGAATAACCATCAAGAAAACAATAAAAATTCTGACCTGATCACTTCTCGATGATCTGATCAATGAACGGTAAAGGGAAGTGGTCCTTAGAGGTAGCTACATTCAGCTTCCTATAATCAATGCATATTCTCCACCCAGTGATAGGTCGGGTGGCAATTTCTTCCCCTTTTTCGTTCCTGACTATCTGAATCCCTGCTTTCTTGGGAACGGTCTGTGTTGGGCTTACCCAAGTGCTGTCAGAGATGGGATAAATGATACCCGCATCCAGCCACTTCAGAACTTCTTTCTTTACCACTTCTCTCATGTTCGGATTAAGCCTTCTCTGTGCATCTCTTGCCGGTTTTGCTCCCTCTTCTGTTATGATTTTATGCATCACTATTGAGGGGCTTATTCCTTTCAGGTCTGCAATAGTCCACCCAATTGCAGCCCTGTGTGCAACCAAAACTTCCATCAAAGCTTTCTCCTGTTCCTCAGTCAAACCTGCAGAAATAATAACAGGAAGAGTATCATTAGCACCAACAAAAGCATATTTTAGATGTTTAGGTAGTTCTTTAAGTTCTAATTGTGGTGGTGTCTCTAATGATGGCTTCAGCTTCGTGTCAATGTGATCTGGCAAACTCTCCACATGATAAGACCAGGGCGGTCTTCCTTCTCTCACTACCATCGCCTCCACCTTTGCATCCTCTTCCTCGAGTTCCTTGACTGTCTCAGAATATAACATGCCAAACAAAGCACATTCTATCATGGACTTGTCCCCCTCATCATTAGGAATGTAAGGAGGAACGCGCCCGTCAATGATGTCTGCCATAAAGCATTCATCACTAACATTGGGGTTAGAAACATTACCAAAAACACTTAACCGCATCGTGCGGCTACCAAAAGTCATATCCACAGTACCTGTCCTGCAATTAATCTGAGAGTCAGAATTAGCTAAGAATGGTCTACCAAGAATCACAGTCGGTTGCTTGGTTTTATCAACAGAAACATAATCAAGGACCAAGAAATCGTCTGGATAATAAAACTCATTAACTTTCACAATCACATCTAATAATACTCCCTGGGGTAGCTTAGGAGTCAAATCAGCCAATACCACAGTGGTATCAGCTTTCTTAAGTGGACCGAACTCATACTGGTCATACAAGCTACCTGGTAGTATACTCACAATCGCTCCAAGATCCAGAAGGGCTCGTGTCATTTGAAAATCACCAACTTGAATTGAAATAATTGGTGCCCCTGGATCTTGTAACTTTTCAGGCAGAGTACCTGAAATTATTGCACTCACATCTGCTGGCATGTCAAGTTTCTTTGGAATTTTATGATTTCTTTTCTAAGTGCACATATCTTTCAGGTACTTTGCATATGCAGGAATTTGTTTAATTGCATCTAAAAGAGGAAGATTGATTTTAACTTGTTTGAAAACTTCCCACATTTCATCCGATTGTGGGCCTCTTTTATTGACTGTCTTTTTCTTACCAGGATCAATGAGAGCTGCAGGAAAAGGGATGGTATTACCCTCCACACCCTTTTCTACAACCTGGTTGGAATTATTGATCAAAACACTTTTATTTTTAGTTTTTTTCTTTTTCTAAAGCAGTTTTAGGTGTTTTGTTCAATTCAACAAATTCCTGTTCATCTTCACTATCATCACTACCCAAATACTCCACCACACCCTCAACAAACTGTGGTGGAGTTCCCACTTTATTATCATAGACCTTACCATTACGCAGAATACTTACTTGGTTGATTTGCACATTCCTTGTATTCCTTGAGCTTGATTGCTGATGTTGAGGATTAATGGTGGTGTCACTAGGTAGCTTCCCTGAATCTCTCT
This sequence comes from Ambrosia trifida, assembly GCA_028751855.1. Taxonomy (NCBI): domain Eukaryota; kingdom Viridiplantae; phylum Streptophyta; class Magnoliopsida; order Asterales; family Asteraceae; genus Ambrosia; species Ambrosia trifida. The sequence goes on from CM054129.1 coordinate 14,023,067, forward strand.
TAGACATGTCTACAGCCAATTGCCCTACCTGCTTGGACAATGCTTCCATAGTCTTATCCCTCACTTCATTATCTTTTCGCATTCACTTGACCTCTTCTTGAACTATCCTGACATCGTTCTGAACTGTCCTGACATCGTTCTGTACAGCTTTAATGGCATCCAAGATTGCACTCAGTTGATCATTACCTCCTTCTGATGTGCCTTGCTGATTTCCTCTCTGCTGCTGACCACTCTGACTATAGGTGTTCTTTGAGTAACCCCCTTGATTATATCCATACTGCCTGTTCTGAGACTGTTGTTGATTTCCTCCCTGCACATTAGAACCAGAAAAGTTAGGATTTAATTGATTATTAGGATTACCATACCTGAAGTTTGGGTGGTTTTTGAGCCCAGGATGATAGGTGTTAGAATTCATGTCATATTGCTTCCGTTCTCCATAAACTTGATTCACCTCTTCTGTATTCTCCAAAGGCCCCTGGCAGTCTTGGGCTAGATGTCCCAACTCCCCACAATCAGTACATACCGAAAAAGCATTAGCCACCTTTGCCTCACTACTCTTCCCCAAATTAAGTTGAGCTACCTGTTTTGCCAAGAGTAAATTCTGCTGCTTCAATTTCTCAATTCTTTCTTCAGCCTCATAGTCTGCTGCCTTGACAGATGATGGTCTCAACTTCCTACATGATTGTGCCTATCTCTTTGAAGTGGCACTCATCCTTTCCAAGTGTCCCCAATCCACATATTCAGTGTTAGTAAAGAATGTGCCATTGCTAATGGCAGTCAAACCCCTAACATCCTCTGGTGTCAGTCCATCATAAAAAGCTTTTATTAGTTCCCATGTCTAAATCCCATGATGAGGACATTTTCTCAATAGCTCTTTGAATCTAGTAAAAGCCTCATGGAATGCTTCCCCCGAATTCTGTTGAAATCCTCTTATTGCATCCCGAGCCTTAGATGTTCTGCTCATGGTGTAATACTCTTCCAAGAAAATTTGTTGCATATCATGCCAAGTGTATATACTACCTGGGGGTAGTGTAGCAAACCATTGCCTTGCCCTGTCCTTCAAGGTGAACTGAAACATCATCAACATTACCTGGTCCTTAGTAAACCCTGATCCTCCAATCATATTGCACACAGACTCAAATGCTGATATATGTAAGTAAGGCTCTTCAGATCTTTTTCCATCGAACTCAGGTAGATGACCCAAATATTGGGGTCTCACCTCAAATGCTCTCCCGTTCCTACCCACCGGTGTCACTACAGCTGAAGAATTGGGTACAATGACCGGCCTAAAATGACTATCAACCCCCTGAACCGGTGCCCTCTAACGTATCTGTGGGACACCATCTACTAACTGTAACTCATCTCCTATCCCCATATTTCCAACATTGAATTGAGGAACCCCTTGTGGCGCTTGATTATTTCTGTGTCCTTGAACACGGTTCCCCTGATTAACCCGCTGTGGTGGCTGCTGCTTGTAACATTTCGCATTTAAATACTTGTACGTTACGATTATCATGAATAAAACGCCAAGTTTCATCATTATTCGCCTTTTAAAAATTATTTCGTGATGCATTTGAACCCCTAATACTATGTTATATATATATATATATATATATATTACATATATATAGGAAATAATTACCAAAAATAATAGGCTTGGGCCGGGATTCGAACCCGAGCCCACAGCCGGGTCAACCAAACACAAACCAGAACCGTAACCAAAACCAGAACCGCAACCAGAACCAAGGTGCTCGAGGTCGCGCCTACAACCTCAATGCTAACCAGGCCCCCGACAACAACGAGGTGGTTAACGGTACGTTTCTCGTTAATAAACACTATGCATCCATATTATTTGATTCGGGAGCTGATAAGTCATTTGTATCACTAAAGTTTGAACCCTTACTTAACTTACCCCAAACTAACCTAGAGGAACCTTTAGTGGTAGAGGTAGCTAATGGGAAGTCTATATCGATCGATTCTATTATCCGTAACTGTGTGTTGAACCTCGACGAACATACTTTCTCTATCGATCTCATCCCTATGCATCTTGGAAGCTTTGATGTCATAGTAGGCATGGATTGGTTGTCAACCCATCCTGCTGAAATTCTATGCTTTGAGAAAGTCATTCGCATTCCTCTCGAATCTGGTGATATTTTGAAGATCCATGGGGAAAAGCCTTGTGGCGAGCTTAAGCTCATGTCTTGTACTACTGCCCAAAAATACTTACGAAAGAGGTATACGGCTTTCTTAACTAACGTGATAGAAAAGAAGGAAAAGGGCAAAAGTATTCAAGACATCCCAATCATTCGGGACTATCCTGAAGTTTTTCCAGAGGATTTACCTGGTTTGCCTCCTGCTCGACAAGTGGAATTTAGGATTGATCTTGTTCCTGGTGCAAATCCTGTCGCCAAAGCTCCTTATCGTCTTGCACCCTCTGAGATGCAAGAACTTGCCAGTCAACTACAGGAACTTTCTGATAAAGGTTTCATTCGCCCCAGTTCTTCTCCATGGGGAGCCCCTGTCTTGTTCGTTAAGAAGAAAGATGGATCTCTCAGGATGTGTATCAACTATCGCGAACTCAACAAACTCACCATCAAGAATCGTTATCCCTTTCCTAGGATTGACGATCTTTTCGATCAACTTAAAGGAGCAACCCACTTCTCGAAGATTGATCTTCGTTCTGGTTATCATCAGCTTAGAGTCCACGATGAAGACATTCCCAAGACAGCCTTTCGTACACGTTATGGTCATTATGAATTCATGGTCATGCCTTTTGGATTGACCAACGCTCCCGCAGTGTTTATGGATTTAATGAATCGGGTTTGTAGACCCTACCTCGACAAATTCGTGATCGTCTTCATCGATGACATTTTGATTTACTCAAAATCAAAATCCGATCACGAACAACATCTTCACTCAATTTTGGGTCTCCAAAAGAAAGAACAACTGTATGCCAAGTTCTCGAAATGTGAATTTTGGCTTAAGGAAGTTCAATTTTTGGGACATGTCATTGATAAGAACGGAATTCATGTTGATCCCACAAAGATCGAGGCTGTTAAAGATTGGAGTGTTCCTAAAACACCAACAGAAGTTCGTTCCTTCCTTGGTTTGGCTGGTTATTATCGTCGATTCATTGCCAACTTCTCTAAGATCGTTGTTCCTCTCACTGCCTTAACTCACAAGGGTAAACCCTATGAGTGGGGACCAAAGCAAGAGGAAGCATTTGAAACTCTTAAGCTGAAACTCTGTGAAGCTCCTATCCTGTCTCTCCCTGATGGTAATGATGACTTCGTGGTCTATTGTGATGCATCAAACCAAGGTCTTGGTTGTGTTCTCATGCAACGAGGCAAGGTTATTGCTTATGCGTCTAGACAACTCAAGACTCACGAAAAGAATTATACCACCCATGATCTTGAATTGGGCGCTATCGTCTTTGCTCTTAAGATTTGGAGACACTATCTTTATGGAACCAAATGTGTGGTTTTCACGGACCACAAAAGTCTCCAACATGTCTTCGACCAGAAAAATCTTAACATGAGGCAACGGCGTTGGGTTGAGTTACTTAACGACTATGATTGCGAAATTCGCTACCATCCTGGCAAAGCGAATGTTGTGGCTGACGCACTCAGTCGTAAAGAGCGTATCAAACTTCATTGTGCGAGAGTTCGTACTGATCTTCAGGATCGTATCCTCCAGGCTCAACATACTTCAGTCACCCAAGGTAACATGTACAACGAAATGTCTTGTGGTGCTGAGACTCAACTTGAAACCAAACCTGATGGTCTACTCTATTTTCTTAATCGAATTTGGATTCCTGACCGTGATGATCTTCGTACCTTTCTTATGAACGAGGCTCATAAGTCTCGTTATTCTATTCATCCTGGAGCTGACAAGATGTACCAAGATCTCCGCTATTCGTATTGGTGGCCTGGTATGAAGAAAGATATTGCTCTTTTCGTTGCAAAATGCCTCACTTGTTCAAAGGTCAAGGCTGAACATCAACGACCATCTGGTATGCTCGAACAACCAGAAATTCCTGTGTGGAAATGGGAGAGCATAGCAATGGACTTCTTCACTAAACTCCCTCGTACACCCAAAGGTTTTGAAAGCATTTGGGTAATCGTCGATCGTTTGACCAAGTCTGCCCATTTCTTACCTATTCGTGAGAAATATTCCGTGGAAAGGTTAGCAAAGATGTACGTAAGTGAAATCGTATGTCGTCATGGTATACCTTTGGACATTATCTCTGATCGTGATGGTCGTTTCACTTCTCACTTTTGGGATTCTTTACAAGACGCTTTGGGTACCAAGTTGAACCTGAGTACTGCTTATCACCCTCAAACAGATGGTCAGACTGAACGGACCATCCAGACACTTGAGGATATGCTCAGGGCATGTGTCATCGATTTTGGTGGCGCATGGGATTCTCATCTTCCTTTGGTCGAGTTTTCATACAACAACAGTTATCATGCCAGCATTAACATGGCTCCTTTCGAGGCACTCTATGGTCGTAAATGTCGTTCACCTGTCTGTTGGACTGAGGTTGGTGAAGCCCAGATTACTGGACCCGAACTGATCCAGGAAACCACAGATAAAATCAAACTCATTCAGGATAATCTTCTCAAGGCTAGAAGTCGTCAGAAGAGCTATGCTGATAAACATCGTAAGCCCTTGGAATTTCAAGTCGGGGACCTTGTACTTCTTAAGGTATCCCCTTGGAAGGGAGTGATTCGCTTCGGTAGAAAGGGAAAACTAACTCCTCGATACGTAGGCCCATTTAAAGTCCTTGACAGGATTGGAAAAGTGGCTTAAAAACTTGATCTTCCACCTGAGCTAAGCAATGTTCACCCAACCTTTCATGTTTCGAATCTCAAGAAATGCTTAGCAGATGAGAACCTCCATGTTCCTCTTGAAGATGTGCAAATCGATGAAACTATGCACATTGTCGAGAAACCCGTCGAAATCGTGGATACTGGAGTCAAGAAACTCAAGCGCAGCCGCATACCAATCGTTAAGGTTCGTTGGGAATCCAAACGAGGTCCAGAGTTCACTTGGGAACGCAAGGACCAGATGAAGTCTAAATACCCACATCTTTTTCCACCAGACTCTCCAACTCCAACTTCGGGACGAAGTTCCTAAAAGTAGAGGAGACTGTAACATTTCGCATTTAAATACTTGTACGTTACGATTATCATGAATAAAACGCCAAGTTTCATCATTATTCGCCTTTTAAAAATTATTTCGTGATGCATTTGAACCCCTAATACTATGTTATATATATATATATATATATATATATATATTATACATATATATGGGAAATAATTACCAAAAATAATAGGCTTGGGCCGGGATTCGAACCCAAGCCCACAGCCGGGTCAACCAAACACAAGCAGCACAACCAGCTAGGCTACACAACATATTTGGTTTATCTCCAACCTGTTTTAATTATATAATGGCTTGGTGTATCAACAGTTGACTTAGAAAGTCAACTGTGACATCGAATTTCCATAATTAACACATTCAATCGCGTTTTAATCCTGGTATGGTATGATTGAGGATTCTTTTGACCTTTACGCGTGCATTACACAGGCAATCATCGTCCAAAACATACCAATTATACATCAATCACCGCGTCATCATAATTATCAAGGTCAACTTACCCAATTCATCAACTCGAGCCTCACCCTATAAATTAAACCTCTCAATTCAGTCTCTACTCGCCGATATACACTCCTCCACCTTCAATTCCTGTTTTAATTCAACGTTCAAGGCTTCTTGATTAAGCTTTGACTTTCTGTTTGACCAAAGCTCTTCATACGCGATTCGTGTTTGTAAGTTGTTTCTTTTTTATGGGTTTTGTTCATCAGCCTATACACAACAATAACCCTATGATCAATTGGGTTATTGTTGTGTAAAACGGATTATTGATAAATTAGGGCACGAAAGGGAATCGAATTGGGGAAGAATGTATGTGTGTATTAGGATCGATAACAAACAAAGATTGATCAAACAAGTTAGTTTCAGGTGCGGAAACCCTAAAACTATCACAAAGTAATAATCAAACAGATTCAAACACACAGATCATCATTTTCAATCAATTTCATTCATAAAACACTTGTTTACACGTAGAATAATGATTACAATCAAGGTTTAAATGTAAAACAAGTTTAACAAAATCTAGAGAGAGTTTTCAGAAAGAGGAGGGAATAATAATCATCAAAGTTACATTCAAAAATGAACTTAACCTATTTATAGGCCTGCACATTCGCCCAAATCATTCATGCGAATGTGCAGGTTCGCCCACATCAACTGGTCGAACCAAGTTCTTCAATAATCTATGTCTTCATTCGTATAACCATTCTTCCTTCGCACCTTTAAATCCTCCTTCGCACCCTCTACATTGTTCCTTCACACCTTCGATATTTACAAACCAAAATGTGTTTTACAATCCAAAGCTCTAGTCGCACTTTTGCATCTACAAACTCCCCCTCGACTATTGCTTGGATTGTGTTCGTCGTTCTTCGTCCAACCTTTTGTTCCACATTCTGATATGCCTTTGAATCATCTGTTCTCTGGTCAACACCGGTTCCTGAAATTGTTTCTGTTTCTTCGTTTTCAGCTCTGGCACCTTTTGCTTCTCCACATACTTTCCCAACTTTTCATCATAATCACATCCGGCATTAATATCAAACGCAAAGCATAGAAATACCACACGTTGGTACTTTCCTGCTTGCTCAGCATCTTTTGCATCTGAGTAGATCGGATTATAGAATAGCATGATGATATCCTCATGTGAACAATTTATCAACCACATGGGATCAAAGATATGCACTTTCTTATAATTCGACTCTCCATCCTTTAACACGATCACGGCCTCTGCATTCTTCCAATCATAATACCACCAGATGAAGTCATTTGCAAAGTGTTGTGGAATAGGCATCAAAGGAATCTTTTTCAACACTTGCGGTGGTTTGTATTTCAAAGTCACTTTGGGCGTACCAGTTATCGAATCAATATCCTTCTTGTGAACGATTCGCTTTGGATATTGTGGTGTAAACAAGTCCCACTTGGTTCGGCTTTCACGAGTCATCTTCTTAGCAAAATAAGTAATCTGACTATTTGACGCTCCCGTTAAACGGTGACGACAAATGTCTCTGATTGCCCAATACGGAAGGGTCTTCAAGTGATGAAACTTCTCAAAATACAAAATCCCCTTCTCCCACTTTACTGCGAAACACTTCAACTCTTTAACAAACTTCCAGGCCAATGCACGACCTTTGAAAATCTTATTGTGAAGTTTGTAAAAGCTGCCTTGAATGTCAGGTTTCGAACGATTATTCTCCTTTTATTTCAACTTCTTTAACAACTCTTTTAAGCTTTCTGATTGCTCGAACCGTGGCTTGTTATGTCCTTTAAAGATTTCATCTTCAAAGACTTTGCTCTTATCTCTTGCAAGCTTCTCGGCATGGTTTAGCAGTTCGTCTGAGAAAGAAAATCCACAATCTTGATTTGTTCTGAAATATTGTGGATATTCTTCGCTCGTTATATCTTCCATTTCGACTTCCTCGAATGCAGGAACATCACGATCATCCGAGTGATTTCCAGCTTCTTTTTCAGGAATCTTAGGAATAAAGTTATCAGCAAGTAATTCTTCTAACGTCTTGCCCACTTGCTTTGCTAAACCTTCCAGAATTTCTTTCGAAATAGCCGCAGAAACTTCTCCATCCTCAAGATCAGGGTCATCATACTCCAACTCGAAGAGTTTATTATTAGATTCAAATATTTCTGGAAACCTGCTAGTCATGTCTATCGTCCAGACTCGATCGGTTAACATCTGACGATACTTATTCTTATCTTCTTCAGACAATGACTTCAATCTTTCGTTCCAGAAAATATCTTCATCATCAACATTTTCACCAGGAGCTTTCGAGCTCGATTCACCGCCCTTATCTGAGTCACGTTTCTCGTATGTGAACTTATCAACATCATCATCATCATCACTAATATCAAATGCAGAGCCGTCTCCGTCACTAGATCCATCATCTGATCCACCATCATCCTTATCATCCTTTTTCTTCGTCTTTGTATCGTTACCAGCATCTTCATCTAGTTCATCATCTTCCTCTTCATCGGACAATTCAAAATCAACTAGCTCTTCTTCTCTTTCTTTATCTACTTCACCAGCTTGAAGTTGAGGAGCCTGAGAGTACAAGTTCTTTATCAAATCATCCATATGCTTGTTACTCTTTTTCAGCTGTTTGTTCTCCTTCTTCAAGACTATAATCCTTCTGGTGTTACGTTGCTCATGTTTCAGCAACTTCTTGTTTTCTCTCTTTAACTTCTTGATGGTTTTCTTCAAGGTCTCATTGTCATCTGCCGATGTGACTACGACTTCTAACATCTTCTTGTCATTAGATTTTAACTGCTCAATCTCTGTCTGTTGTTTTGTAATCAAATTCATCAGCTCAGAAAATCTCTGATTCACAGCAGTCATGATGTCACTGTCCACCGATACTTTTGTCTTCTTTGGTGGTTCAACAGCTTCTTGCAGTTTACCTTTTCTCATTTTCTTCAGCACATTATCCAATGCTTCATTCACATCATCCATTGGAATTTCTTCTGTTTGTGGTGTGCTAGATGTAGCTGCAGTCTTCTGTTTCTTATGAGCTGGTGCAGTAACCGGTGATTTTGAACTTGTAGCTGGCGGCAGTTTCTTACCAGCAATCAATGATTCTATCTCTTTCTTTCTCTTTATACTTGGCTTCTCCTGTTTCTTCTTCTCTTTTCTAACAGCTTGCACAGGAGAACCAACAAATGTCTCTTCAACATTAAAACCCAAATTTTCAACATCAACGGGAATAGGACTTTTGTTCCCTTGATCATCTTCTCTTTGGCTAGCAGACGCACCAGCCTCAGTGGCCTTGGGCATGGTCGTCTCTACTGTCTCAGCATCAGAATTCCATTGTTCTTCCTCAATTGTCTCTTCTGAATCAATGGAAGCTTCATCAACAAGGTTCAATCCCTTTTTCGCCATTCTCTTATTTCTACCTTGAGTACTCTTCTTCTTCTCTGGTTCAGTAACCTCAATCCTTATCTTTGGTTTCTTTGTCTTACCACTTTTAGCGCCTACATTCACCACTTGTCTCTTGCGCTTAGCGTCAGGATCAACATGATGTAAAGGATTGTCAGCATCAGAATCACTGTTCGCATTCCTTACAAGCCCCTCACCTGGATCTTTATAATCTGCCCTAGCTAGATGACCAAACAAACGTCTAACAGGAGGACGTTCTTCTACAGACAAACCTTTATACGCCTTCATTCTAGCTAGTGTGTTCAGCGACATGTGCTCCTGAACAACAATGTGTTTAGCATCTCTCTTCAGTTCTTGATGGGTTGATTTAAGGAGGTGTGTAAAAACACCCATAAGATGCATTTTAAAGATTATTCAGTGTCAAATGGTGTTGCTTTGATCTTGTTATGTCATTTCAGGAGTTGACAACAATAAGGAAGCAAAAATGACGTTTTGGAGTTGCCCGAGCGAGAAACGGAGGCATACGCGAGTTGGAAAACCAAAAACGGACGCATGAGGGAAGTTAGCGTAGGATACGCCAAAAATGGCGTATCCTACGCCAATTGCGTAGGGAGTGACTATACAGCTAGCGTAGGGCAGCAGAAAGTGTGTGAGGCAAAACAGGATTTGCGTAGGATACGCCAAAATTGGCGTATCCTACGCTAAAAGTCAAAATGGTCAAAATGTTTCCTTTTTCAAGTCAAAACTGATGGGATCAAGTGTTAATGGCGATTTTATGGTCCTTGACTGCGTATGGAGCTGTTTTGATCTCATTTTTCAATATAAAAATCATCACCATTGAAGGCATAAGATGACACAATCATTCTACAATCATTTTCTACACAAATTCTTGGAAGATGGAAGAACACATTTTGAAGATGATGAACACCATAGCCATGTGTGGCTAAAACTCTTGTATTACACTAGGGATGTAAGTTTTTGATACCTAGGGCTTAACATTTGGGCATTGCATTGTTTAAACTTTTGATTGATGTTTTTATGTACTTGAATTACCAGTGTTGATTAGTGATTAATCTGATGTTGAAATCATTTCTAGTTAATTGATCTTGTGCCAATTTCTAAATGATATGAACATGGTTCCTTGCATCAACACTATCATAGGATTGTATGTTCTAAATGATGAAGTATAGTTTAGTCCATTGTGAATGTTGATAAAACTTGATACCTAAGTTTATTGAGCAATCAATCCGTTAGTACCAATTGCATTATCATTGTTTATCCAATTATGCCTAATTGTTGAAAGCCTTAATGTTCAATTACCCAAATCCTTAGTGTAATCATCTCTATCTTATTGTTACAAGTATTATTAATCATTTCTTACAAATTTCAATTTAAGTTTCATATTAATCAATAACAACTCTTCAACCAATTCTTAAATGATAATTTGCATATTTCATAATTAACTAGCACCTTCATAAGCAACATTTTCAAAGTTAGCTAAGCGATAATCACTAACCACACGCTCCTTGGATTGATACCCTATTTACCCTATCTACCTAGGTTAATTAGGTTTTGCATGACCCGTAACGACCGGCTCATCAAATGGCTTCCATACGCACTAGCGTACCCTACGCCAAAAATGGCGTAGGCTACGCAAGATCCTGAAAAAAGCCAATTTTGACTCGGGTCTTGACCGTTTGACCGGACCCACTCACCTAGAACCAAGAAATCTGCATTATTCCACTTACCCACATCATTCTTACATCAAAACACCTACTTCTTCATCTTCTTCATCTCTAAATCCTCCAAACCCTTCAAAACTTCAAACCATCATAACTTCTTCAATCCTTCACCAATCTTAACAAATTTTATATCAAAATCACCTAGTTTTTCGAGACCTACAAAACCCCTAACTTAAAAATTGTTAATTCTAACATTTTAAGGGACGAATTGAGGGCTGAAAAAAACGGGTTTTGTATAATTTTTGTACTATCTTCTTATTTCTTGCTTCTAAGTATTCCCCCATTCAACTAGCATCATGAAGGTATGTTTCTCTTAATTTTTTCTTGTTATTTTCATTATTTACATATTAGGTGTTCATGAATGTTGGAGAAATTGATACTATGAATGATAGTGCTTAGGATGATTATTGTTTGGGTAGGAATCATTGTTGTTGATGGTTAATAATAATAAATAAAAAAAAAAAAAAAAAATTCTGAAATAAAAGCAAGAAATAAGTATGGGGAGGGGATTGTAGAGATATAGAACTTATGGTTGTTGAATTTAAGCGATTAGTACAACATCTTTAATCGTTAGTATATATTCATAAACCATAGGGTGCCGTCTTTGGGTAGAATGTAGTGAGGTACATGCTAGTCTTGTTGGGATTAGATAACTAATACTACATTGTTGTTGTTGAATGATGTTGCAGAATATCTTTAGAAGGAAAGGTAAGGAGCATGCCGAATCATCTTCTCAACCAAAAAGAAAAAAGGGGAAACGAACCAATCTACGAGACGAATCTGACGAAGAAGTTGATGAAATCCAACATGAAATGGATCGTAGCGAAAGGGCGGAGCGTGTTGAAAGAATGGATGTGGACCTTCCTACATGGAACGAAAAATCCAAAAGACTGTCAGCCTTTCCTGAAGAAATTAGGCCAGCCATGTGGTATCAAAAGATGTCAACATTGAAGCATGATACCGAGGGAGTGTTGGTTTGTGAGAGATCATATGATAGGGAACAGTTGCGGTTAGTGGGATTGACACAGAAGTTCGAAAGAATCGGTTGGGAAGCGGCTCTAGATTATTGTGCAAATCGTGGGAAAAAGATCTATTTGAAGGCAATCGAGCAGTGGATGTCCACAATTGAGCGGGACCTTGGTGATAACCCACCTCTCACGTTGAAGATGACTGGTACCGTGGGAAAGAAAAAGATGACTTTATCCTTCGATACATTACGTCAAATTGCCAATTTTGACTCCTGTCCGGAGAATGAATATTATTACATCCCCGAGGAGATCTTTTGGTCCAAAACCCAAAAAAATAGCGACCCACAAAACATGTTTGATAATGTGGTCCCGGTTAAAAGGGGGAATGACTACCGCAGAGAGGATATGGCATGCGAGGCCAGATTTCTTTTAGGTATTTCGTTTGAAAACCTAATGGCGAGGCTTAGGGATAGGTCAAAGGTGAGAGGTTGGGATGTTCGGGTGCTACACGCACTCATGTATGGTACACCACGCATATCTTTTAGGCATCTGGTCATGATGAATGTTTGGGACAGTCGCGAAAGCCAAGACCGGAAAATGATTCCACACGTTAGGCTCTTGTCATATCTAATGGAGGCACAAGGGGCAGTGACAAGGTCAACTCCAGCCATTGAGATAGATGTCATGAAGATGAAGTGGGGAAGTTTTGTCAAGGCAAAGTTCACTTATGAGAAGACTGCAGAGTATCATGTGTTGCTAGATAAACAAGGTAACACAAATATCATGGCATTACGAGAGGATGTGGAACAGGAAGATGATGACGAGGTGCACACAGATGAGGCTGAAGAAGAAGAAGAGGAGTTACAAGTTGTGAGAGAGAGACCGGTGATTCGGGAGATGAGCAGGGAGGAGGCAGAGATGGTAGCAGAGGTCAACCGGGCAAGACCCGGTGGTTATCAAGGTTGGACTTCATTCAAGAAGTCAATCTGGGATCGAGGGACACGAAACATGGTATTAACACGTCAAAGAGAAGACGCGGCAATGAAAAGGGAGCAAGCGCGAATCGCAAGGGAAGAACAGCGAGAAAGAGATCAGGTGGCGAGAGAGGAGAAAAGAGAAGAGGAAAGAAAGGCACGGGAAGATAAACATTGGTGGGCAGTTAATTATGCCCGAGAGATGGACACAGCCAACAGGTTCTTGGAGAGTGAGCAGGTTAGACATCACCAGGACTTAATAGCAGGGCGTCCTTATGAGCCATTTGTTCCCTATGTTGATTATTCAACTATAAGGGAACAACCACAGGAGGTGATCAACCAGGTTAGGTGGCCCCAAGGGATCTCATCCAGTTATCTTCCCATCCCACAGCCACCACCGCCACCACCACCAGCTGAAGGATCTTCCTCTTCTGCCGACCCACTCAGTGACTACCATGGATGGATGGATGCAATTTTCGGGCATCCGAACGCGCCTTATCCACCACCGGGTCCGAATGATCCCTACTACCGCTGATGGATGGTTTTGGTAACATTTTATGTGTATCATTGTAGACTATTTATTTTTACTGTTTTGTCTTTTATTTTGTGTGGTTGACTTTATTTTGGGTTTGCTTGAGTATGTTAGAATTTATGTTTTGCATTCTAGTTCTTTTTTTCTAGTTGTCTTGTATGTGTTGATGATTTGAGAGTGAGCCTAGGATATGCATCACCGGTGAGTGTTCAGTGAAAAGAAAAAAATGGAGAATGGGAAGCATCCAAGTATGGAGAGCAAGGATTCATCGAGGAAATGGAGACATCCTTTGTTTATCAGGTGCTTTCTATTCTTTAATCTTTTATGTGTTGTTGAATAAGGCTTGGGGTGGAACTTTAATGTTCATGTTAGAAAAAGATGTAGTAGGATGAAACAAAAACATCCTCGCACTTGTGAATTAATCAACTATTTGGTTCCCTTATTCGTGCAAAAATCCCACATTGAGGACAATGTAAACTTTAAGTGTGGGGATGGGGGAATAGCCATTAAAAAAAAAATAATAAATAAAAAAAAAATAAATAAATAAAAAAGGCAAATTCTTTTTCACCATGATATTAGATCACAAAATTCGACCCCTAGTCATGGTCATAATTCTTTAAGTTCCTTGATGTGTTTTTCCAAGGATGTTTTGCAAAATATGGATTGCCTAGTTAGAAAAGATTAAGAAGAAATGTAACACTTTTGCATGTCGGCAACCCATATTCCCTTTAGGTTCACGAAGAGATTATTGAGCCACCACAACATGCCAACACCTTACAAATATTTGTCCACATTCTCCGGCATGTTGTGTTCATTTGATTTGAGTGTGCTATTATAGGCGCATAAGGTAGAACTTGCAATTTTTGATACACCTACTACTCTAGATCAATTGTGGACACAAGAATGATTAAGGCATTAGGTTAAACCTTTTATTTAAAAAAAAAAAAAAAAAAAAAAAAAAAAAAAAAAAAAAAAAAAAAAAACCAGTTTTATCATCCTTGAACCATTCCAATATTCCTTAGTTAACCAATCTTGAGCCTGAAACCTTTTCAATTGATCACCCATATCAACCTTTTGACCCATTTAACCTTTTCAATTTTTAAAACCCAGTGTGATGAAAATTCGATTGTAGGATTTTGCTTTGTATTGTATATGAGTTGCAATGTTAGTAAACTGAAAAAAAAAAAAAAAAAAAAAAAAAACTGAAAAGTATGAGATCAAATAAGTTACAAACAAATGAGAGTTCTCATAGAAAAGCACAAAAATATGCTTGAGTTAGAGATTGAATAAAAAGGCGCAACATTGCCTTAGAATTGAGAAGTTAATTAGTCGTTGGAATGAATGTCGATTTTTCATCACCTTAGTCACTTAAAATATCCCTTTCCATACCCTTCGCCTAGCCCCATTACAACCCGTTTTAAAGACCTTTTGACTTGTGTTCACTTTTGAAAAATATCGTGGAAGGTGATTGAATTGCAAGCCTATGCTAACATGCCCTATGATCGGTTTTGAGTGATTGACATGAAATACTAGCACATTACTTGCTAGCTGAGATAGTAAACCGAGTGGAGTGAACCATTGTGAGGGGTGTGCAAAAGTGTGAAATCAAATCTAGTTGGATTTAGCTAGGCATTTATTTTAAACATATAAAAAACCTTGGAATGTAAATCTACTGACAGGTGTAAGTCTTGTGAATTGGGGTATGACTAGGGGCCGTTTTTGAAGAATCGATAAAATGGTTGGGAATTAATTAAATCGTTGACTGAGTATGGTTTATCGATTTGCTTGAGGGCAAGCAAAAGACAAGTGTGGGGATGTGATGGGTTGATTTAAGGAGGTGTGTAAAAACACCCATAAGATGCATTTTAAAGATTATTCAGTGTCAAATGGTGTTGCTTTGATCTTGTTATGTCATTTCAGGAGTTGACAACAATAAGGAAGCAAAAATGACGTTTTGGAGTTGCCCGAGCGAGAAACGGAGGCATACGCGAGTTGGAAAACCAAAAACGGACGCATGAGGGAAGTTAGCGTAGGATACGCCAAAAATGGCGTATCCTACGCCAATTGCGTAGGGAGTGACTATACAGCTAGCGTAGGGCAGCAGAAAGTGTGTGAGGCAAAACAGGATTTGCGTAGGATACGCCAAAATTGGCGTATCCTACGCTAAAAGTCAAAATGGTCAAAATGTTTCCTTTTTCAAGTCAAAACTGATGGGATCAAGTGTTAATGGCGATTTTATGGTCCTTGACTGCGTATGGAGCTGTTTTGATCTCATTTTTCAATATAAAAATCATCACCATTGAAGGCATAAGATGACACAATCATTCTACAATCATTTTCTACACAAATTCTTGGAAGATGGAAGAACACATTTTGAAGATGATGAACACCATAGCCATGTGTGGCTAAAACTCTTGTATTACACTAGGGATGTAAGTTTTTGATACCTAGGGCTTAACATTTGGGCATTGCATTGTTTAAACTTTTGATTGATGTTTTTATGTACTTGAATTACCAGTGTTGATTAGTGATTAATCTGATGTTGAAATCATTTCTAGTTAATTGATCTTGTGCCAATTTCTAAATGATATGAACATGGTTCCTTGCATCAACACTATCATAGGATTGTATGTTCTAAATGATGAAGTATAGTTTAGTCCATTGTGAATGTTGATAAAACTTGATACCTAAGTTTATTGAGCAATCAATCCGTTAGTACCAATTGCATTATCATTGTTTATCCAATTATGCCTAATTGTTGAAAGCCTTAATGTTCAATTACCCAAATCCTTAGTGTAATCATCTCTATCTTATTGTTACAAGTATTATTAATCATTTCTTACAAATTTCAATTTAAGTTTCATATTAATCAATAACAACTCTTCAACCAATTCTTAAATGATAATTTGCATATTTCATAATTAACTAGCACCTTCATAAGCAACATTTTCAAAGTTAGCTAAGCGATAATCACTAACCACACGCTCCTTGGATTGATACCCTATTTACCCTATCTACCTAGGTTAATTAGGTTTTGCATGACCCGTAACGACCGGCTCATCAGTTCTTTGTACTTGTAATCGAATATCATCTGAAGAAAACGAGGATATAATAGAAACTTCAAGTTCCTCGTTCCATTCACTGGCTCCAATAAGTGAGACATCAGCATGCCAGAAACATTGAACGGTTTGTTCAACACCAAAGCAACCATCATCGAACTGATGCTCTTCCTCATCAAATCATAACCTCCCGCAGCAGATCCGAATACATGGATTAAAACATGTGCCAGATATTTGAACTGTGGGCACAGTTTTCCTTTGTGCAACGAACCGTCAGTGATAGGTCCGTTATACTTCATCCTAAGAAAACACTTCCTTTGATCCATGAATGTAAACTCCTTTGGATCTTTCGGATCATCATCCAGATTCAGTGCTTCTCTTAAATCTTCTTCGCACACAATGACTCGTTGTCCCTGGATTTTGCTCGTCAAGCAAGATTCGTTCTTCCAGAAGTCTAGTTTAGCATTAGACCAGAATTCCTGAATCATATCACGATAGATCACTGTCGGCGTAGCAATGGCATCTATTACTCTGCTTCGCTTCAAAAACTCAATGATACCGACAAATTCCGTGTGCTTCTTCACGTCGCCAAGATATGCGCAACAGTTGTGCGCATTCTCAAAATCAAGCTGCTTTGCGGGCTGTGATGAGGATCCTGCTTGTTCCGTAGTCTTCTGATGTTCAGACATTGTTAGATCTGCAAAAAACAAACAAAAAACACAGGTTAGAAATCGTCAAAATGTCAAAATTGAAAATTTTTGGTCAAAACTTCTTCCTTCGCCCAAACGGGGGTACGAAGGTGTAATTGTATAGGTACGAATGAGAAACAGATGGTACGAATGTGATGATTTTAATAAAAAGTTTCATTCGCCCATCAAATTCTCTTTCGCCCAATTTATGTTCTTCCTTCGCCCATTCGAACTGGTCGAAGGAAGCAGTTCATATTTTTGAAAAATCAATTTTGAATTTTAAAGATCCTGAACATGTCCAATTGATTGAAATGGGACCTAATAGTGCCGATAATCAATCCTAGACTAACAGATTCATCAATTAAACATTGTGTTTGTGTTTTCACCCAAAAACTAGGGTTTAAACACTGATTTCACAATCTGAAATGTTTTAAACTCTAATTTTGATTACTTCTCCCCCTAAAACACACACACAATCAACCCTGACCAACAATTGTTATTATTATGTTGTATTTAGAACAGTTTTAAACGGTTAGGGCTCGTAATAGAAAAACAGGGATTAAGAACTGATCCTTTGATGGATACCTGTAAAAGTGATATGAAAATGATCAGTGATAAAGCACGAACACAATAGAACGATTTAAAATGAAAAATCAACAAGGTGAGGTTACGAGTAAAAATCTGGAAAAATATGAATGAGGTTCGAATGTGAGACTGGATAAATATAGGCCTGTTCCTTCGCCCGTTTTGTTCATACGAAGGAGAAACTTTTCTCTCCTTCGACCCTATTGAA
This sequence comes from Ambrosia trifida, assembly GCA_028751855.1. Lineage (NCBI taxonomy): Eukaryota > Viridiplantae > Streptophyta > Magnoliopsida > Asterales > Asteraceae > Ambrosia > Ambrosia trifida. The sequence continues at coordinate 14,040,858 of CM054129.1, forward strand.
AGGGTTCGAATGAGATAAAAGGGTTCGAATGAGTCATATATCAGGAACACTCTCCTTCGCCCAAACAAAGCATACGAATGAACAAGTGAAATCCCACATTCGACCAAACGAATGGGCGAATGAGAATTGGGATTTTTGAAAATTTTCCAAATCTCAAAAACGAGTCCCGGTTCAATTATTTTCCAACTTTTAAGCATCCAACATTCATATTTTCACATTTTAAAAGTTACAAAGCTCAAATGGTGTATCAAGGTTTAGAAAATCGACATCAACCACCATCAGTTATCAAAAATAAGATGAAAAATAAAAATCTTTTTGGATTTTCTAAAATTTATGCTAAAACACACCTAAAATCTTTTTGAGTTTTGTAATTTTTGACGAGAAAATAAAATGCAGAAATGTAAATGAAAAACTGTAAATATTTTTGTGATTCCGGTAAAGGGATCATATCAGTTTTTGAGAAATCTGATCACACCGTTGATCTTTTATCATTAAAGACAATGTGTGATCTGGCAACTGCTGATATTGTGATCCACATAAACTCACATGCAGACTTTTGTGCAGTGTTTTATACTGATACTGATATTTATAGTATAAACGCAATTGTCTGTGGTTCCCACGCACACGACATACTCCCGTATCAAGAAGTAAATGCACAAAGACTCATTGTAAAGCGTGATTATGCTTTCGTCGTCTGTAATTGTACAAGATATAATGCATAGAGGTATACAGGTCAGCAAATTAATGTAGCAAAGTAACATATGCACTATACCAGGTTGAGGACTGATATTAATCATGATTTGCATCAATGATCAATACGATGTAATAGATAATCTTTGATTATCATATAACATGGAAAGTTCCTCAATTCGGTAACTTTAGGATTTGGCATATATAGCTCTTTTATAAAGACACCCTGTCTGATCTAGGTCCGTAATGACTTACAGCAGAAGATCAGAGAGGCTATCCCCAGACAACTAATAACATAACGACCCTAAACCTCCGAGTTTTGTACAAATACCCTATCAAACGAAATTACGGTACTAAGACCATATGCCCATGAGGAGTTCATCCACACAACAAATCGTTTGATATGTATGTATCAGGCACGCAGTAATAGGTCTACGAAGCCTATCAGCACATCGCACAGACTCAGACACACGCCCTATATAACATTACATTGTTTAGAATGTGTCAGATCCCCACTGATGTACTATCATTTCCCTTTATACTCCAGGAAATCATTTTAGAATTTTCTGATTTTTATAGATTTTCGAATTTACTGTTCCCAAGGATAAGCTGGAGCATTTCAAATATGTGACTGCCCAGAAATCATTTGTTCACAGAAATCTGACGGCATTAATCTAAGGGAAGAAGATATAGCAGTCAGCAAAGAAATTTTTTAATTTTTATGGATTTTTAAATTTTTCAATGTTTTTGGATTTTCGAAATTTTTCTGAAAAACAGTAAAAAGTTAAACTAAAAAGTGATAGACTGAGGTGGTGATCAGTCCTGTTTTTCTTTAATACCATTTGCTTTCAAAAGATAATCAAATCTGGATTTATCAAAAGCTTTGGTAAAACGATCTGCGCATTGATAATCAGTGTGGATTTTGACCATATCGATCAACTCTTTAGCATAACAATCACGGATAAAATGATATTTAATCCGGATATGTTTAGCCTTTGAGTGATTTACTAAGTCTTTTGTTAATGCGATTGCGGCCTCATTATCACAGTAAATAGGGGTTTTAAGAAATTGCAAACCGTAATCCACCATCTGCTGTTGGATCCAAAGAACCTGTGAGCAGCAGCTCGATGCTGAAACGTATTCTGCTTCACATGTGGATAGTGCAACTGCGGTTTGTTTCTTGCATTGCCAGGTCACGAGCCTGCTCCCCATAAACTGACATCCAGCCGTTGTGGATTTGCTGTCTTTGTCACAGCCACCCCAATCTGCATCACTAAAAGCGATTAGGTCAAAATTATCATCATGAGGGTACCATAGTCCTTTCGATGGACAGCCCTTCAGATATCTAAGGATACGCTTGACAGCTGCAAGATGACTCTGTTTCGGGTTCGATTGATATCGCGCACAAAGACACGTCGCAAACATTATATCAGGTCTTGACGCTGTGAGATACATCAGAGATCCGACGATTGCTCTGTATGTAAATGGATCAGTCAGCTCCCCCTTAAGGTCAACTCCAATCCCGTGATTGGGCTGTATTGGGGTATCCATCGGCTTCGAATCATCCATCTGGAATCAGCTCAAGACTTCAGAAACGTATTTCGTCTGGTGAATAAAGATCCCCGTTGGTCTTTGCTCCACCTGTAAGCCGAGGAAAAACTGCATTTCTCCCATAGCGCTCATTTCGAATTTTTCCTGCATAACTTGTTCAAATTCCCTGCACAGAAGTTCGTTAGTAGATCCGAAAATAATGTCATCAACATAAATTTGTACTAGAAGCAAATCATCTCCTGTTCGTTTCGTGAACAGTGTGCAGTCTACCAGTCCGCGTTTGAATCCTTTCGAGAGAAGATACGTGCTCAGCTCCTCATACCATTGTCTCGGAGCCTGATGCAACCCGTAGAGAGCTTTGTTCAACACATAAACCTTATCCCGGTGAATAGGGTCCTCAAAGCCTGGCGGTTGACCTACGTAAACTTCCTCTTTGACCACACTGTAAAGAAATGCGCTCTTTACATCCATCTGATACACCTTAAATTTCTTCCATGATGCAAACGCGAGGAACATTCTGATAGCTTCCAAGCGTGCAACCGGTGCATAGATTTCGTTGTAGTCGATTCCTTCAACCTGATGAAAACCTTGAACTACCAAACGAGCTTTGTTTCGTACTATGACTCCTCTGTCATCCTTTTTCACTTGAACACCCATTTGGTACCAATTTTCTTTCTACCAGGGGGCAAATCTGTTAGGGTCCATACACCAAGTTTCTGGAATTGTAATAACTCCTCCTGCATTGCTTCCACCCAGGCGTCATCCAAAAGAGCATCCTTGTATGTCCGCGGCTCGACCTGCGAAACATAACAAGCAAATGACCAGTCATTCTGAAAACCAGATTTCTGAAATTTGGCATATAAAGCAAGATTGCCAATGTTTTCTGGTGCTTGAGCATTCTTCAGCTGCCCTCTTGTCATCACACTACTACCAGGATCACCAATAACTTGTTCAAGCGGGTGTATCCGATGTATCCAAGATTCCGGATAATCAGGTACTTGTACTCCCGTCTGAGTTGTCAAATTCTCTGTAGAAACCAGATCATTACCCACATTCGATGTTGAAGCATCAGTATTAGATGGGTTCACTGGTGGTGTCACTGTAGCATTGTCCAGAATAGCTTCACTTGTTGCATCATCGTCTTCATATTCTGATTCGGATGAATTAAGCGATGTAGAAGCCTCTTGGAACACCTCTTCTTCCAATACAGGAGCAGTGGCATCATTAGAAGCTGCTTGGGGGTTTACCGTGATCGGACGCACTAATGGTGAAGTTACAGCGTTTTCGACCTCGTAGTACAAACGAAGTACAGCTTCTTCAACCATGCTATCTAGATTGAATGATTCAAAGAAATCTTTGTAATCAAACATCCAATCTGGTCCTCCACCCTGTACATTTTGTGTATATCTTTGAACTTCGACATTAGCCCACTCCTCGACTTTTCTAGTTCTTTTGTTGAATACCCGTTTTAATGGGGTTGCATATCCAACAAAATAACCTTCTTCAGCCTTTGGTGCAAACTTTTCCGAAGGATTCAACATTGTACATGGGGCACCAAATGGTTCTAGATACTCCAGATTCGGCTTGCGTCGGTTCAACAGCTCATAAGAAGTCTTGCCAAACTTCTTCACTGTCAAAACACGGTTAAGAGTATAACATGCCGCGTAAATAGCTTCATTCCAGAACATGACTGGATGATTTGAATCCGCAAGCATAGTTCTCGCCGTCTCTATAAGAGTCCTGTTCTTTCTCTCTGCGACACCGTTCTGCTGGGGTGTGTACGGAGCACTATATTCATGATGAATTCCTTTGTTTGCACAAAGATCCTCCATCTGAGCATTTTTAAACTCCGTCCCATTGTCACTCCGGATTCTTTTGATCTTCAGACCATATAAATTCTCCAGACGTGTAAACAGAACCTTCAAATTGTCAAAAGTGTCGCTTTTCTGATGCAAACACATTACCCATGAAAATCTGGAATAATCATCAGTCACCACAAGACAGTATAACTCTCCGACATGACTTTTACGTCTGACTGGACCGAATAAATCCATATGCAAACGTTCAAGTGGCAGCTCAACAGAATTAACTTTCTTTGGTCTATGGGATTGTTTGTGCTGCTTGCCTTTCTTGCAACTGATACACTTGTCGTTCAGATGGAAGTGTTTGACATTAACTCCCGTGACAAGTTCATTCTTCACAAGCTGATTCATCTTTCTCAAATGGATGTGTCCCATTCTCCTGTGCCACATAATGGATTCTTTTTCTGTAGCCTTGGAGAGGAAACACGTGACTTGGCCATGGGTGGTCATTGCTTTAGACATGTCGAGAATATACAAGTTGTTAACTCTCGGTGCCTTCAGCATCACCCACTCTTTTGGTAACTCAAACCCAGGTTTCAAGATATAACAGGATTTGTCATCAAAATACACAGAAAATTGTTTATCACATATCTGACTAACACTGAGCAAATTGTAGTCTATCTGTTTCACATAAGAAATCCGCTCAAATGTTACGACCCCATTGCTTACACTACCCTCCATAGTAATGTAGCCTCCCTTATTTCCAGCAAATGCCACATAACCTCCGTTCATGTTTTTGATGTCAAAGAGTAGCGTGAGGTCCCCTGTCATGTGACCAGAAGCTCCACTGTCAACAATCCATAGGCTGCTAACAGGGCCAGCTGGAGCTCCCTGCACATTTAAAGTAGATCAATAAGTTCTTTCGGGGGACCCAAGCCTGTTTGGTCTTGGGTCTTTGAACAGGTTGTTTCAAAGAATCTTTTGAATCACAAACATCTTGGGTTACCTCAACCCCTTTCTTCTCACTAACAACCTTCTTTTTCTCATTCTTCTCACTCTGTGAAGTAGAAGCTCCGTCAGATTCCTTAGATGACCAAGATTGCTCAGATCTTTTCAAGATCCGAATCTGAGATTTTGAAGTCTCAGTCGGTTTCTTTACTTCTTCTTTAAAAGCAACCTTCTTGGTTACCTTCTCTGATTTAACAGAGACAGGTCCAACTGCTTGTTTACCATTAGGTTTAGGAGTTACCTTTTTGGTATCAGCAGTTGAGTTCATCATAGGTTTCTTACCAGATTTATCAGTGGTCATCTGGTTGCGCTTATCATACGTCATAGGACGATTTTCTCCCTTGTTGTAAAAATTATTTTGATTATGATAAAAATCTTGTTTGGGAAAATGTCGTCTCTGTTGATAGCCATAATTGTCAACCGGATACTCATGATATTGCCTCATCTCCACCTCGTGCCTTTTGTGTCGTACGTACGGGCAGGCGGCAAGTAAATGTCCCCGTTCCCCGCATTTATAACACGCACGGTATTCCTCATAGTTTTCCTTGATCGGCGACTTGGAAAAACTAGCAATGGGATATCGATCGACCATGCATTGTTTCCTTAAACTCTCAGGAGCTGGGTCCTTCGAGTAAGTCGGTTCAATAAAACTATTTTCTTTATGAACAGGCAAAACAAACTGTGTGACATTGACCTTTGCTTCTTTTTCCGAATAAATTTTGTCTAAAATCTCTTGAGGAATGTCATTGGTCCTTTCAAATTTCGGGAACCAAATCGTACTTTCCTGCCAAATCTTTTTGATTTTTGTGGAATTGACAAACTTAATCGGAAACTCATCATCAGATAAAATCTTATCAGAGCCTTGCATCCGATAGAAGATTTTGACAGGTTTATCACACACTTCATTGCTCACATCATTGGTTTTCTCAGATTTTAACTCATTTTTCTTATCAACCGGTTTTACCACATTTTTCTCAGTTTTAATTTCAGCTTTCTTTTCAACTGGTTTTCTCACGTTATTCTCAACCTTCTTTACCTCTTTCTTTTCAAAACTCTTACCAACAAACTTATCATTTTTCTTAACCTCATTTTTGCGATGAGCATTTGCCATTGGATGAATGATCTGAGACGGTGAGACTGGCTCAGTAGTGATTATATGATTTTCATCAGGAATATCACTATCACTTTCAACCGTCTCAGATGACTCATCTTCTTCATCTGAATCATCAGTAGCGACCACACCCTCACTATTTCCCAGTACTGGTCTCACATCAGAATATGGATCCCCAACACTGGAAGTGTTAGGCTCATTTTCTGGTGTGGGATCAGGATTGATTAAAGTCTCCGGTGGTATTGCGTGTAAAGTGTGATTCTCAAACAATACCGGAGATGGAACTGACTTATAGTTTGCACTATTCGTCTGGGAGGGTTCTTCAATGATATGATCGACTACATATGCTATGTGCTTGTAACTTTCTAATTTCTTGTTAACTTTTTCCGCAAAGCACTTGATGGTTGCCATTTCTAATTTAGTGTTTTCCATTTCATTGATGTAATTATTAATGGCAAGTTGTTTAATAGATAATGTCTTTTTCAATTCAGACACATCCTTTTTATAACCATCAAGAACTTTGTTGAAATCTTTTAAGTCCTTTTGATAAATCTGACAGTTGAGTTTTGCACTCTCAAGTTGAACCTTGAGAAGCTTGTTTTCATCAGTCAGTTTTTCAAAATTAGCACATTTATCACATTTAACACAAGATTGAGTTTCAGAACTTACTGGCTTAGGAGGTTCTGTCATGGCCATTAAAGCAAAGTGAGCTTCCTTTCCTGCAAAGAATTTGGAGTAGTCAATCTTGGTGCATGTATCATCCACCATACATGACTTGCGGGTCATCAGGAAGCCAGCTTCAGCTAGCAATTGGTCAATATCATCATCTAGTGAATTCACACTAGTCTCTGAATCAGATTCGCTCTCCATATCCGAGTAAGCTGAATCATATTGATCTCCAACATCAGTGACAGAATCAAGAATCATCCCTGATTTCTTGTCTTCTCCTTCAGCAATCACATCATCATTCACTTCTTCAATCTTTAACTCCGACACCTTTTCAATCACAACCTCTTCTTCAACTTCCTCGTTCTCATCCAAACTCATCTGTTGTGCCACACACGCAACATTCCCAGCAGTGATCTCCTCCACCCCCAATTGCATACCAGTCCAGTCAAAACCTTCATCCTTTTGGATAACAAGTGCTTGGTTTTGAGTATCAGTTTGGTTTTGGTTTTGTGTGTTGGGTGTAGAGATGGGAACAATAGTTCGGTTTGGGTTTTGTTGAGGTTGGTTTTGGGTTGTGGATTGTCTGGTGTTGTTGTTTTGTTGACGGTTCTGATAAGTGTTTTGGTTTTGTGGTTGAAAGCTTGAGATATTTGGACTGTTGTAAGACACTTGATTCTGGTTTTGGTTTTGTCGGTTTTGGTATGTAGAATTGAAAGGATTTCGGTTACCTTGTAGTGCTGGTTGTGTGCACTCCCTTTTAAAATGTCCCTTTTCACCACAGTTAAAGCAAGTAACCTTTGCTTTGTTGAATCCGTATGTGGTGTTGGGAGAGGTTGAGAGATCAGTCCTTCCAGTCTTCTGAATGAAATCAGTGGCTCTCCTCATAATGCTTGCAAAAGCCCACTGAATGTCCATCAACTCCATTTCCTCTTTGTCGATTTGAGCATAGTCTTCATTGGTGAGATTATTGTTACCAATTTGACTTGCTACCAAACCGTTGTAAGAAGCAACCATGGCAGATACTAGAGCAACATGCTGTTGAGAAATTTCAACAGTCACATTGTTAAGGTTTGATGTCTCTAGTACAATCGGATTTTGACTTGATTGTGCTTGAGTAATCTGCATCTGGTTCACTTGAGGAGGATATTGTTTTTGTTGTTGCTGTTGACTTGATGTATAGCATGCGGCTTGTTGTAATGGTGAAAATGGTGGAATAAAGTTTTGTGTTTGATAAGGTTGTTGTGTGTATGATGGTGTGTAGGATGAAGTTTGAGCAAGGTAGTTAATGGGTGCTTTTGTTGGTTCAACAATGTTAGACACACATGCTATGTGAGGTGCAACAGTAGATGTGGTGCTTGAAGCAGAAAGAGAGTTAGATGTACCACTCACATATAAATCAGGATTCTGTGGAATCTGAGCTCTCTTAGCTTTTCTCTTTTCCTCCATCTCTTTGTTTTCCAGCTTTTGGATGAACTCATTAATGGTCCAATACTGGTAAGCATCCTTCTCCTTTAACACTTCGATGTGTTGGTTCCAGTAGGGTGGTAAAGCATCAGCAAATTTATCAACTAATTCCGACATTGGAATGCTGATCTCATAGCTCGACAATTCAGTGAGCAAATGGCAGTACCTTGGAACCAACTCTTTTAGGGTCTCGTTACCCATATAACTGAAGTTTTCAAACTCCTTTCGAAGCTCTTCCATCCTAAGCTTCCTGGTCTTTTCATTTCCATCATGTCGATTTCTCAACATATCCCAAAGTTGTTTGGATGTAGTGCACGATCCAAACTGATGTAATAGATCCGTGTTGATCGCCTGGGATAGCTGAGAGAATGCTTTCTTCTCTATAGCAAACCTTTTCTTCTCGTCATCCGCCAAATTCTCCAAAGGGATTGGTTCTCCAGTATTCTCCAGAATAGGAGCAACATAACCCTTCACGATCATTTGCCATGCCTCGGCTCCTTCAAGTCCTTGTCCCTCAACGTGAATCTTAAATTTCGTCTTCCAAGTGTTATACTCCTTCATGTCCATTAACTTCGGTGGACGATTGCCGCTTCCAGAAGATAGATCATGAATAAGAGTAGATATAGCGTTGGTCGTCTGAGAATGGACTGCTGCTGCTGCGACTCCCCAATAGTTGTCAATCGGTTGTGGTATTGATTGAACAACTTGTTGTGGTGCCGAACTAGTCATTGCCATATAATTGATCGGCTGTGATGGTTGACTAGTCTTTTGAGCCGCAATGGACCACGAATCTTGTGTTGTCTGCTGTTGTGGTGCTTGAGTAGGTCTAGGCGTTGTTGGAAAGTTCCACATCTTGTCCTGCAAACAATTAAACACGAAAAGATTAAAAAAATTTCAAAACAGGATGTTCCTTCGTGTATACGGACGTGCGAAGGAGAAATAAAGTTCTCTTTCGCCCGTTTGTGATTGATACGAATGTAAACTAAACAACAATAACTCCTTCGACCACTTAGAACTCTCTTTCGACCGTTTTACAGCTCCTTTGACCGTTCGATCAGACGAAGGTGAAACAAAGGTACGAATGTGAAAAATAAGCAATCAAAGTCTTCCTTCGACCACTAAAACACCTCCTTCGTACAGAAAAACACTCTTTCGACCCAAATGAATTCCTCTTTCGACCAAACTCTCTCGTTCGACCCCTGTGATTTCAAAAACGGTTATTCTTTGAAAATCAGTTAATTTTGATCATGTTTTTCAAATGTTGATGGATTTTGATGATCTTAATCAGGTTTTGAATCGGATTTGATTTGGAACAACTTTAATAAAGAGAATTATCCAATTTAAACTCGAAATCAAGGTGTAATCGATCAAAATCTTATCACATCAGTTTGTTTATTGAAAACAGAAACTTTTTGACCAAAATTGGGTCCAAATCAGCTGAGAGATTATTAATTTGTGGTTGTTTGATCCGAAATGGCTCTGATACCACTTTGTATGTGCGTATTAGGATCGATAACAAACAAAGATTGATCAAACAAGTTAGTTTCAGGTGCGGAAACCCTAAAACTATCACAAAGTAATAATCAAACAGATTCAAACACACAGATCATCATTTTCAATCAATTTCATTCATAAAACACTTGTTTACACGTAGAATAATGATTACAATCAAGGTTTAAATGTAAAACAAGTTTAACAAAATCTAGAGAGAGTTTTCAGAAAGAGGAGGGAATAATAATCATCAAAGTTACATTCAAAAATGAACTTAACCTATTTATAGGCCTGCACATTCGCCCAAATCATTCATGCGAATGTGCAGGTTCGCCCACATCAACTGGTCGAACCAAGTTCTTCAATAATCTATGTCTTCATTCGTATAACCATTCTTCCTTCGCACCTTTAAATCCTCCTTCGCACCCTCTACATTGTTCCTTCGCACCTTCGATATTTACAAACCAAAATGTGTTTTACAATCCAAAGCTCTAGTCGCACTTTTGCATCTACAAAGAACACTTTGCAGAACATAATTATATATTTTAAATAGACAGGAATCAAACACAACCACTAATCTAGATCAAGTGGTTGTGTCTGTTGGTTGTTAAACAAAAGCACACGGGTTCGAGTCCCCCTTTTTCACGGTTTTTATTCTTTCTTTTAAAAGCTTTATAAATCAAGATTCAACATAGTAATATAATTATTTCTAAACAGAGTTTATTCGTTCTCAGGGTCTAGCCCAGTTGGTGGCTAGGCTTGTGATTAAAGCCCGAACCGGTCCCAGACCCGGGTTCGATTCTTGGCATCAACAAAAACAATTTTTTTTTTCATTTAAGCTTATATATATATATTCTATTATATTTTTAAAATTAGTTTTAAAATAATAAACCTCTTTTATAAATTCTACAAAAATTATTTTATGTTATTCTAGTAGAAAAGTTTAACATACAATTTTTAGTTTTCCAAAAATTATTTATTTAATATATATAATAAATTATTCAAGTTTATTCTATTTTATTTATAAAATTCTATAAAATTATCAAAACAATTATATAAATTTCCACAAAAATTATTCTGAGTTTATATAACATTAAACTTTTCTGAAATGATTTTTATTTCTGAAAAATCATTTATTTAATATTTTTAATCAATTTTTGTTAGTTTTTGCACCAAAATTTTATATACATTATTTATATTTATTTAGAATAGAAATACAATTTTTAATTTAAAACTTCTTTAATTTAAACATTTTTAAATATTAAAGTTATATTTTGACAATTTGAAATAAATAGATTTAATATTCTATTTTTAAGAAAATAATTTTATAAAATTTATTTTCATACTTAAAACTTTATATTGTGACCATCATTAATTTAAAATTTACAAAAAGACTTTTTGTTTATTTATTTATCAAATTCCCTTATTTATTAAAACATTTTATTTATTAATCCAACAAATATTTATCCCCAATTCGAAACCCTAGAATATACTTGTAGACCAGATAGACTTAGACTTATTTGTTACCTTATACATAGGGTAATACTTGGCAACTTTGGGGCTACACTTATACTTTTTCTCGAGACTTAATTCTTGCTAAGGTGAGTTTACGTAACCATGTTTATGCAATTCTTTATACTTGCAACATTATACTTAAGCAATTCTACATACATGTCTAGTTGTAAACTTTAATGCCTCATGATTTAGACAACAACAACAGTTAGACTCGTTTCAACAAGTTTCAACAATACATAATCATTAGCTATGGCCAAGCCGGCGATACTCAATAATAGATCTATTGGATTGACAATCCCACCTAGATTCGTTGACCATCCTTTATGGGGAGCGCGGGTGATTGTTATAGTTCCAACATATTATTAAGGTTAACCGTGGATGACGGGATGGACCTAAACTAGTCGGAGGTTTGATTATGTCGATTCAACATTTCATGTTTATTCATGTAGACTTAAACTTACGATAGACATATGAATTGCTAAACTTTTATTCTTAAACTTAATTGCTTGACATGGCTTATGTATTCTCACCAACTCCTAGTTGACCCCCCCATTTTTACAACTCAACAGGAAATAATGATGCGTGAAGAATAGAGTGTTAGCATGAGAAGACAAATTGAAGTTTATGCTTATTTGGTTATTTTGATGTATTAGATTCCATTTAAAACTCATTATGTATTTTCACTTTTGGATATTTGCACTTTAAATTATTTTCAATTAAAATTTGATTACCATGTGCTACTGTATACTCATTCTAACGTGACACCTCGATGTTTCCGCCATCGGTTGGGGTGTTACACTGCTCATACTCCATGTCATGCCCATAATTACCATATCTCCCATCATACGGTTCCTGTTCGTCCTCTTGATCCCATTCAGAGTACCAAGTATGCACACTTCCCTCATCATATCTCTGTTGGTTCTGTTGTTGGTTGGGTGGGATAACTGCTAGTTGTGGACGAGGTTGGTTTCTTGGATTTTGTTGGTTTTGTTGTGGACGTGGGTTAGCAGGTTGAAAATACCCACCAGGTTGGAATTGTTGTTGTGGTGGTGGTGGGGTTGGAATGGGTTGGTTTGGTAGAGCAGGTGGAATAGGATCATTCGGTTGGTTGGGTATTGGGTCATTTTGGTTATCCTGATCAGCCATCTCAATAGCTGCTTCTTCAATTCTCTGAGCGACTGTTGAAGAACTTGATTGATTCTTTACTACTGAACGAAAAACAACACGGTTTTGACGTGCTGTCTTCTCAATCTCTGGATCGAATAACAATGGAGATGATTTCTTGGAAAACCTAGTATGCATGCAACACAGAAGTCACCTGCACACACAAAAACAAGAAAACAAATAGAGTAGTACTGAACGAAGAAGAGAAATAAAATACGAAAACAAATAACTAAAAGACGATTTTTTTGTAAGAAAATAAATAAACAAACTAAACTGAACTAAACTAAACTAAACACTAAGCGCACGAACTCCCCGGCAACGGCGTCATTTTTTGACCGTCTGTCGTCAAGGGTCATACAAAACCTAAATAACCTAGGTAGCCAGGGTAAGTAGGGAATATCGAATCCACGAGGAGCATGTGGTTAATATCACATAAATTATTTGTTCGTCAAATCTAGTTAACAAATAAATATAAAAATACAATTATGAAGTTTGCTAGTTTTATCTTTTTGTTTGTTTTATAAAAATGTTGAAATGATAACAAAATAATCTAAATAAATAATAAAGATAAATGTAACTTCCACCCGGGATCCTATTTGTATAATATTGCAACCTATTCGATTTAAATAATAACTAGGGACATGTTTTCAACGTAAACCGTACACCTAGTTATCCCTATACAAATATCAACCAACCTCCCTATGATGCCAGAAATCACAGTTAATAGATAAATTGATTCAAATATAAGCACGGTTTATTCAATCCAACACAAGTAGTAAAAATACTAGTTCATACATAATCAAAACGAGTTCAGAATACAAAATTAATACAAAAATTCATCCGGGGGAAAGCTACAATGAAGGATTTAGATACTCATCTTCAAGATCCAAGCTTCAATCCTTAGTTTTCTTATGTTGTGCGAACCTCCTTCCACAGCCAAAAGGCTGTTGCCTCCCTAATATTTGTAATCTCACTCGCCTTTTCCCGATGTCTTGTAATCTCACATTCCTAATATTTGTCTTTGAATCTGGTTGTATGTTTGATTGATTTGAACAGTTTGACTGATTTTCACAATTACAATTCGTTATAGTTTCTTGGTTTTCTTGCACTAGGAACAATTTAACTTTGTGATTTGTGTTTGGATGTTGAATTGGGTTGAACAATTTAAACAGAATCATGTCTTTGTGATTGCCTAGCTAGGTTAATTCAGATTGTCTTTACAGTTACCGAATCAGAAACCCGGAATAACCGTTTTTCCATATTATTGTCTTTTATAAAACTCTATTATCACTTGTTTTGCAGCACTGCAGCACTTTTACATTAAACTTCATAAAATTACTTTAGTTAATCTTAATTTAATTAGAAATCAATAACTTAGCACTTTCCACAAACTCCCTGAGGTTCGACAACCCTACTTCCTATACTGCAGTCAGTTGTAGCTAAGGAGTAGTTTTTATTTAGTTTTTGATTAGCACTTCGACACGTGATCAGTATCGTGCCTTTTTATTCATCATTGTGTCATTTTTGTCATTCAT